>CM060950.1:86429627-86682127 GCA_030765055.1 Mantis religiosa
TACATCTTTTATCACTGATAAGAGATAATTTCCTTCAATATATTTTCTTGCAAATAAACACTCTCTATAATTATGAAGCAATGAGCATCTTATAAGTTAATAATGTCGATTGTGATTTGAACAAGAAATATTCTTGAAAAATGCACGCAGTCTATACATCTTTAACACTGATAAGAGATAATTTCCTTCAATATATTTTCTTGCAAATAAACACTCTCTATAATTATATCACTGTAATTATAAATGAATCGCTTACCTTTTTATAAAATGAAGTCTGGATGAATATCCCGAAGAAGGAAGAATTGCTGTCTGATGGGTGTTGGCTGTGCAATGCTACAGACTGAATAATTGTCTATCAAACAATCGTTTTTATAGCAATTTCAAAATCCTCCCCTCCACTAGTCTAGCGAGCCCCGTATAGAGCGTTTTGAGACTTTCGATTTTCCCTCTCCCCTCTGTCATCCAAAGATATTTCCTTCTCTACGTGCGGTACAGTCTGAAAAAGATGTTATAACTGCAAATGACGCTTCTCCTCAGTACATTCGTATACATGTGAGTGTGTATGACTATGCGCGTATGTGTACGTGTATGTGTGTGCATGTGTGTGCCTGATATATTCATTTTAAACCATTTGTTTCATGAGTACACTATATATATATATTCAGATTTATTTGAGTTACATCCACGAGATTCGAACCTAGATGCGTTGGCTACCAACCACTGAAGCTTTTTTTCCCGTCAATTTTCATGTTATTCTATAAATGGAGTACTATTTACGTTCTTAGCCAGAGGACTATTTATTTCAAATGATTTTTTAAAAATTAGCATTAATTGCTGGCGCCCTGCCTTGGTCATAAACATTGAAAGTAAAAGAATGGTATTGATTTCGCTAAGCGGTGTACATTCGTTATTACGCTTCATCAATTACGGTTATCTTTTCATTCTTAACGCTAAAACCCTTTTACAAGAACTGAAGAATGTTCTCCTGTAAGCGTCTGTAAATGAAGAAATACATTACATATTTCCTTGAATGGGAGATTATTTGGAGTCCTTCAATGTAGTTAATTAAATATTTAGCAGCATTACCCTGTAAGATACATTAACTGTTTTCTATAATAAGCCTGGAAAAGCAGTAATCCTGCGCTAGATTTTGGAAGCGTGCTGCGTCCTCAAAACTAAATAAACTATTTGCATTATTTACGTTATATCGCTGCGATTCGAACCTGGATCCGATGGCTATTAACCACTGAAGCTTTTATTTCCCATCAACTTTCATGTTATTCTATAGATGGAGTACTATTTACTTCAAATGATTTTTTAAAAATTAGCATTAATTGCTGGCGCCCTGCCTTGGTCATCACTGTCCACATGCGAGGTTAAACGGTTGCGTGTAACTTTTGCACAGAATTTGGTCTTTTCTCCGAAAGTTTTTTGTTTCCTCTCTCACTCTCTCCCTCTCTCTCTTTCTTTCCCTCTCTATATGAAGAAATACATTACATATTTCCTTGAATGGGAGATTATTTGGAGTCCTTCAATGTAGTTAATTAAATGCCCAGTTGGTCATCACTGGCCACATGCGTGGTTAAACGGTTGTGTGTAACTTTTGCACAGAATTTGGTCTTTTCTCCGAAAGTTTTTTGTTTCCTCTCTCACTCCCTCCCTCCCTCTCTCTTTCTTTCCCTCTCTATGGTGCTTGCTTGTACGCGTGTGTGCGTGAAACAATCGCTTCCAGAGTATACTTTTGAGTCTGAAATATTAAGTAATCCTCTATCTAATTATCTCACGAAAATCAGTTCGCAGATAGATCAGAAAAAAAAGAAGCTAGCGCAAATGCTTTAGAATATTAGCAGGTATTAAGAATAATGTATACGTAAATGAAATGTTTCACCTAAATTCAAACTCTGCATCTTTAAGCCTCATGAAGAAAATAAAAAACGTTTTGTCATAAGCTGCGCACATTGTAATCATAGTAAACGAGAGAAGAAAACATTCGTAACGCGATTAAAAACAAAGTGAAAATAAGTTTAAAGTATGAACGCATAATCTTTGTCTAGTAACAGGTGGTCGATCTCATCTCCCCCTTCCGCAGACGAGAGATGTAACAAAGCAGGTGAAGAACCGTTAGGGTGGGCTGGGTAAACTTTATGTGACACTAATTTGTGTTACAACCCACAGTTTGACAATTTCTTTTCGGAAGAGAGGGACCCTCGTTCTCTCCGCTATGTTTACCAGGAAACAATTTATGACGAGTGCCGATGGAAAACACCACATTATTAACACTGTCCACAAGGGTTCCGGACAATCTCACGAGACATGTATGCCCCCTTCCATAACACATAAACTTTTTCGAGTAACAGGTGGCCGATCTCATCTCCCCCTTCCACAGGCGTCTGATGTCGCGAAGTCTGTGTCTGTAACATACATTTACAATAATTTATGACATCCCTTAAAAATCTCTGGGAACACATACTCATTGTCGAGTAACAGGAGGGCAATCTCACGAGACATGTATGCCCCCTTCCATAACACATAAACTTTTTCGAGTAACAGGTGGCCGATCTCATCTCCCCCTTCCACAGGCGTCTGATGTCGCGAAGTCTGTGTCTGTAACATACATTTACAATAATTTATGACATCCCTTAAAAATCTCTGGGAATTCATTTCAATGTTTTCTCCCACATAATCTTTTTTCGAGTAACAGGTGGCCGATCTCATCTCCCCCTTCCACAGACGTCTGATGTCGCGAAGTCTCTATCTGTAACATACATTTACAATAATTTATGGCTTCCATTAAAAAAAAGCCCCTGGGAATGCAAGTTGTGACATGTTTCCATACCACCTGCAACATCTTGGGTGGTCCTCACAACCCCCTCCCCTCCCCCCTCCCACCGACGGCGGTGTCGCGTCGTTATGCAAATTTATGCAAAGTGATCTGGAAAAGGCTTTTATATACTACTGAGATGTAGTCAGCATCTCGAAACCCCCAGCCGAAAAGTTGGCTTTGTAGACCCAGGCTTCGCTATGTATCGCAGCTCCTCAATTTCCTCAAGATGCTGAGTAGATACCATTCTTATATCCGGGTCTTAAAATCCGCACCCTCCAGAGGTAGTATCGATTACGCGCGCCTTCCGTGGAGGGAACCAAAGCAGGACGCAAGAGAACTGTAAGACATAGAAAAAATGTTACTACACATTAACAGTTTAGATAACCTTAAAACACACAGCTTATGGAAAACGTATTTCTGAGATTTTCCTTGTTATTGTTTGGATTTTCAGTACTTAATACTTTTCTTAAACGGAAAGTTTTCTTTTTCTTTTTACTCCTGGTCATGCAAAGAAAATGCAATTTCAAAGTCGTCGCAAAGCAACCAGCTGTTAAAAGATATAACTATCGCTTAAGCCTATTGTATACTTCTATTTCCATTGTACCTATAAGGAAATGTGTAATAAAGTCACCTGGAACTGGATTATTTCGGAGGAGACTTGACACGGAGGTCCTAACTTGGTCTATTGCACCTATGCCCCAAGTGGGGCATCCCCGTGGAAGAAGGATGAGGCTAGAGGAGAAATAGTGGCCGTCCTACGGAGCCACGACAGTGCATAGGGCAGGGTCCTTACATTTTACTTACTTCCTCCGGCAGGACGGGACAACGGATATCCCACCCTGCTGTGGTTCGGAAACAATCCCACCACGAGACCTGGGTTCAGAGACCTTCAACCTCCTACCGGTCGAGGAATTGGTTCACTCAGAGCATATAATCCTGCCATGCACCGCTGAGACTCCCGCCGGAACTTCTACTCTGAAAGAGACCACCAGATGAGAGATGATATGAAATTATAATGGAGATGAAATGGAGGAACAGGAAATTCAGGGGATGTAATTAACATACCCAGCATTCGCCTTGGGACCCGGTAAAACACACGAAAATACCCACTGGTCAGGTAGGTCGGCCACGGGAATCAAAACCGGTCCTCCCGAATACGGGCCACAGACGAAACCGCCTGTGAAATCACCTCTACAAAATTTTACTGCGATTGACATGTATTAATATAAGTGTTTTACAAAATTGTTTGACAAGGTTGAGTAGAAAAAAATTACATGATATCACCCATCAGATTTTAAAATAAATGGTTACTAATATTTTTTAATTTTTCTTAATTTGCAACATTTATTTAAAATCTTATTTTATAAAGGTACACCTCACTAGTAACCATCATGAATATATTTTACTACATCTTTATGTATTATTTGTTAACAACACAGTAATTAACTAAAAGCATATCCAAACAATTCTCTAGGGTGAACATTTTCTGCTTTGTTTCTCTACCTTCCTTATTTTAGTAAGGTTTGTTTGAATTATATTTCACGAGAGTTTAACCACAGGAAGACATTCGTATAAAAGATCTCTCTATTTGACTTGCTTGCTTTTGGGTGGTGGTCCACTTAATAACCCTCACATGATAACATTTTCTGCCATGAACCTTTTCTTGTTATTCTGTAGAACTTTCTTGTATAAAGAAACAGTTTTCTTCATACAACAACGCCATTTAGGCATAGGTACTTTTTTTTTTTTTTGTAATTTATGTCCTCCAACGTTAAGTCATATCGGACGATGAATGGAATGGGTGAAATGATGCTCAATGCGTCCGGAGTCCATGGAGCTTGGAGTTACCCGACATGCGTCTTTCAGGATAAGGGAAAACCCCGGAAAACCTTATCCAGATAACTCACCCTGACCGAGATTCGAACTCGGGACCTCTTGAACGTGAGGCAGACATGCTACCATCTACGCTACTGAGGCGGGCATACAAAGAACTGCTTTCTTGGACAAGTGGTTAGCGAAATGAGTCCTTGCTCTAAGATTCCGTGAATCGAGTATCGATGCTTACAACTCGGTTCGATATCGTGAATCCAGAAATAGTAATATTATCCCATCGCTATTCTCTGAAAACATTGGCAATCATATTCAAAGCCTCTTTCAACGGTCGCACGCTGATATAACCTTAATTGTATTGTGGCTCAGCTCCAAACAACATTTAAGCAAGCAAAAAATTGCCAATATGTAGGGAAAGATTTTCTCTGCAGTTCTAACCGAGTGGGATGGCTCAGGCGGTTTCGTCTGTGGCCCGGGTTCGATTCCCGTAGCCGACCTACCTGACTCATGGGTTTGTTTCGGCGGTTTTCCCAAATTGTGACGACCTGTTCTTACTTTGTGAATAATTAAGGAACACGTGGTCAGGTCGAACACTCAGAGCAGAACTACATCCTTTAGCGAGAGGATGGGATTTTTCTATAATGGTTCATTGGTAAAAAGGTAGAGTAAAGCTAATTAAACGTGGAATTCACTTAATAAGAATATTTACTACAACAAACATATTTACAAAGGCGGCCATAACGGCCGTTTACCTGCCCAGAAGCGGAGCTGCCTACAGATACATGTTGTTCAATCAGTTGGGAGTTACAGAGAGACAGTCTCTCTCTTAAAGATTATTAGTCTAGTCATGAATGAGGGGAGGGAGTGACGTCACCTACTACTTAAGTCAACAGGGTAAATTACTACAATCTGTGACAATATCGCCAAGTGGATGCTGGGTAGATGAATTACATCCACCAAATTTCCTGTCCCTCCATTTCATTTCCATTATAATTTCATATCATCTCTCATCTGATGGTCTCTTTCAGGGTAGAAGTCTCGGCAGCGTCTCGGCGGTGTATGGCAGGATGATATGCTCAGGGAAAACTACTTTCTCTTCCGGTAGATGGTTGCCGGTCTCCGAACCGGCTGCTGGGACCACTTCGGAACCACAGTAAGGGGGAATGTCCGTTGTTCTGGCCTACCAGGGGACGTTTCCATCTAAGTAAAATATAGGGACCTTGCCCCCTGCACTCTTGGGACGGCCGCATTCTGTCTCATGCTTCCTCCCGGGATGCCCCACTTGGGTACATAGGTACAATATATCAAGACTGGTGCAGTGCCGAAACTTCTCCGTAGTAATCCTAATCCTAATCCTAGTCACTTCTAAATAAGACAACTGTGGTTTATTCTTGTCTTTTTAAATATATTTAAATATTTCTCTTCCATTATAAGTTTGAAACGTTTTTCTATAAATGATATTTCATTATGTATATAAGTACTGCGATTTCTCAGTAAAGCAACTAATGAAAAAATTTGAGATCATAAAATAAACATGGCATTGTTCTATTTGGTTTCAATAAAGCTTCGTTATGTTTTAAAAAATTAATTTCTGAAACATTTTAATAAAAAATTGAGTAATATTATTTCTTACTTAACTCCATAATATCAGAGAACTTATATGCACCTTCATCCTTGAAATTTCACTCTAGTTTTTGTGTTAAATAATGGACCATGTAATTGATAAATTTGTAGGCTGCCGGGTTAGTGCAGTGGTCTCGTTCGCGACTCTCGTGCTGAGGGTCCGAGTTCGATTGTCGGCTCTGGGTTGTTGGTTTTAAGTCGGCCCTATCCACGCCTTCACCTCTGTATAGCTGATGTGAAGTGTCCCCTATGCCCAACGTAGTTCGGAGTCCACGGTATAAACAGTAGTTCCGTTCGCCTCACCGTCATTTTCGCTATCACCCTATCATTGGAGGTAATGGACACCGCCATCTGGGTGCCTCCACCTGAGAAATGGGTCCAGTCATCACGTGGTGCGGCGAGGTTAGCCCGAAGGCCGCAGTTGCCATGAGTCATATCGGACGATGAATGAAATGACGCTCAAATGTGCCCAGGGACCATAGAGCTTAGTGTAACCCGACATTCATCTTTTAGAATAAGGCAAACCCCCGGAGAAAACCTTATCCAGGTAACTCATCCTGACCGAGATTCGAACTCCGGACTTCTTGAACGTGAGGCAGATACGCTACCATCCAGAATACCGAGGTGCGCGTAGTTTATCGCCTAGTTTCTCTGTCAGTTATCAATTTTCCCTTTCCAACCTGCAACTGTCTGCATATCAACATTATTTCCTTCACCACAGACATGGCGATGTTTGAAACCCTCAAGGCACAAATGGAAGCTCTCAAATAGTCCTTGCCTAATTTTCTTGTTGTCTCTAAAGCTAGAGGCTGAAACAGCGGTCCAGAAATGGGAATTCCTTTAGGTCGTTCACTAGCTTGTCATATTCTGTAGATTTTGTAATGCGTTTCACAAACCCTGTTGTTCCCTTTAACCACTTGTCTTTATATATATATACAGGGTGAGTCACCTAAAACTTGCACCGTAAATATTTCTGAAATGGTATGTGCTATTGATATGCGGTTTTCACGGAATTGAACTATAGGCAGGGGCTCGCATTTTCAAATGATACACAGATTTTCATAATTTTTAGAAAGTGTATTTATGTACAAAAGTTACATTTTTTTTAAATGGAACAATGCGTATTGACATTAAGAAAATAAAAGTAGAATAAATTAGAATGTCAATGGTGTTTTTTGCACAATTCTAATGTAAGTAGTTTACGAGAAATCGTCATTTGAAAATTGAACGCACCGGCAGTTGTTTGTTCCATTCAATTGCTTAGTTGCTAGGCTAGGATGTTGTTATGTTTGTTTACAATGTGTTTTGTCTACACTGGCAGTTATTTTGTGATAGTTGAAGCAGTAGGACGTGCTTGGAAGATGGTATTTACCAATGCAGAAAAAGCAGATATGCTCATAGTTTATGGTAAATGTAGAAAGAATGCAGTTCTTTCTTGTACAGTGTACTTGGAAACATATCCGAATAGACGTCAACCATCTCGTCAATTATTTGTGAACCTCTTCAACCAATTACGTGAAAGTGGTAGTATAACGTCTAGAAAACGCACCAGAAACAAACGAGCAACTGGAGAGCAAGGAGAAATTAATGTTCTAGCTGCTGTTGCAGTAGATCCCCACATTAATTCTCGTGCAATTGCACGAGGAAGCGGCATCAGTCAAAGAAGTGTAATCCGCATCCTCCATCGTCATAAGTTCCATCCGTATCACATCTCTCTCCATCAAGTGCTGCATGGCAATGATTTTGAGAATCGTGTGAACTTTTGTACATGGGCATTGAGACATGATACTCCAAATTTGTCATGTATCTTGTTCACTGATGAAGCAACATTTACTAATCATGGCCAAGTAAATCTAAAAAATATGCACTATTGGTCTGTTGACAATCCTCGTTGGCTGCGTCAGGTAGAACGTCAGCATCCATGGAGTGTGAACGTGTGGTGTGGAATAGTGAACCATCACATCATTGGCCCTTTTTTCATAGAAGGAACACTGAATTCACAGAAGTATCTCAACCTCCTAACAGACGATCTTCCACAGATGTTAGAAGACGTTCCCCTTCAGACTAGGAGGAATCTGTGGTATCAACATGATGGCTGTCCGGCCCATAGTGCACGAATTACTACAGCTTATCTTCAAGGATTGTTTCAAAATCGGTGGATTGGACGAAGGGGACCTGTACCTTGGCCGGCCCGTTCACCAGATTTGACTCCTTTAGATTTTTTTCTGTGGGGGAAGCTGAAAGACACTGTCTACAAGGACATACCAACTACACCAGAAGATATGAAACGGCGTATTACTGCTGCCTGCGCTGAAATTTCCACTGAAATGCTAGAACGTGTACAGCAATCTTTACATACTAGACTGGAAGCTTGTATTGAAGCTGGTGGTGCTCATTTTGAACACAGGCTTTGAGGGTACAGTTTTGTTTACTTGTCAGAATCCTCATTTTTCTTCATTCACTTGTTTTTCTTCAGTTTGTCCTAGCCATTGTCCCGTTTTGTACAAATGACGATTTCTCGTAAACTACTTACATTAGAATCGTGCAAAAAACACCATTGACATTCTAATTTATTCTACTTTTATTTTGTTAATGTCAATATGCATTGTTCCATTTAAAAAATGTAACTTTTGTACATAAATACACTTTCTAAAAATTATAAAATTCTGTGTATCATTTGAAAATGCGAGCCCCTGCTTATAGTTCAATTCCGTGAAAACCGCATATCAATAGCACATACCATTTCAGAAATATTTACGGTGCAAGTTTTAGGTGACTCACCCTGTATATATATATATATATATATATATATATATATATATAATACAGTGTGTCCCAAATTGATGTCTACACTGTTTGAACTGTTATTTCTCTTCAACGAAATGAGACAGAAATACAATTTCTGTTGTGTTTTATTTCTTAAGCCTGTAAATGTTCAAAATGCTGCAGTACAGTTTTTGTTGTTTTATTTCTTAAGCCCATATATGTTCAAAATGCCCACCTCCTGCCACAGTACACTCCCAACAATGACGTTGGACAGAGACACACATTTTGGATTATTGCTATTGGAATGTCATTGATGGCATGTTCAATTTGATCTCTCTGTTCTTCCAGTGTTTGTGGGTTTGTGGCGTACACCATATCCTTTACAGTGCTCCAAAGTAAGAAGTCTAGAGGGGTTAAATCAGGAGATCGTGATGGGAACTCCGTAGCACGTCCTCTTCGTCCTACTCTGATTTAATGGGTGACCAAGCACATTTCTCACATTGACAAAAAAGTGAGGCAGAGCCACGTCTTGTTGGAAGTAACCTCATTTTCATTCTCAAAGAGAACTTCATTTACATTTACAACATTATTTACAACATTTTCAGGTAAATTTGATCCGTGACAGTCCCTTGGAAGAAGTACGACCCAATTAATCCTTGGGAAGACAAACCACACCATACCGCTACTCCTGGAAGATTGACTGTCTTTTCTTGAATGATGTGTGGGTTTTGGTTAGCTCAGTACACATAATTATGTCAATTAATTGTGCCATTAAGTTTGAATATGGCTTCATCTGATCAAACAACTGAGTCTGAAAATTCTTTCCTTTCGTCACACTTCTCGAGCCCGCCTCGGTAGCATGGTGGTAGCGTGTCCGCCTCACGTTCAAGAGGTCCCGAGTTCGAAACTTGGTCAGGAAGAGTTAGCTGGATAAGGTTTTTACCCGGGGTTTTCCCTTATCTTGAAATACGAATGTCGGGTAACTCTAAGCTCTTTGGACCATGGGCTCATTTGAGCATCATTTCACCCATTGCATTCATCTACCTATATGACTTAACGTTGGAGGGCGTAAATTACGGGGAAAAAAGCAGGATCCATTCACAGGCAGTCGCCTATCTCCATTTACTGCGTGGAGAAGTTTCGGAATGAAAGGCTTCCATTTTTTGCTCCAAAAATTCGCTGAACATGCTTTTCTTGATACCAACCTCAAGAGAGCATTGCCTCACTGACTCCTGCATGACTGCAACAGTACTCTCGTTATCACTGGAATTTCTCTTTCTTCCGCAACAACATTTCAGCACATCTTGCACTGCTCCATCATCTTCAAACTTGTCTCGAATTGCTGTTATTGTTACCCTTGTTAGTGGTGGTGTTCCAAATTCAACCATCCAACGTCTTTGTATACTTCAACAACATTCTTCACTTTCCAATAACACTTCAGTATCCACTTACGTATTACTCGACAGAGCGTTGAGGTGTATTGACCTTCAAGTGGCCAGCGCTGTGATAATCTCTTATCGGGTCTTATCTGGTCGATTAGAAGAGTGAAATATTAGTAAGTTCACGTATAGTAAGTTACGAA
Source organism: Mantis religiosa (assembly GCA_030765055.1). NCBI lineage: Eukaryota > Metazoa > Arthropoda > Insecta > Mantodea > Mantidae > Mantis > Mantis religiosa. The sequence continues at coordinate 86,440,253 of CM060950.1, forward strand.
ACACAAATAGAGCCATTGAAATCTGCGTGTGTCTATATGATATGTTTTCTGACGCCTGCCGATGTATGACACGTTGCTCTCTAAAAGATATGATTATATCTGAACAGAGTATACATTACACTGAACTCACCGTGTAGGTGCAATAAGCTGAGCTGAACATTTCTGTGTTGCGATTTTTTTCCGATACGCTTTCTCGCTTTGCCATGTAGTACCTCAATAGATAATCTCGCCGCCATTGTTGTTTATAAAGTCGTGAAGATCTACGAACCTGTTGTATGCTTTCCCAGTGCCTTGTGGATCATACCTAACAAAGATTGTATTTCTGTCTCATTTCATTGCAGAGAAGTAACAGTTCAAAGAGTACATACATCAATTTGGGACACTCTGTATTTATCAATCTATACTTTTGGAGAATCTGGTTGGTAACAGTAAAATTGCTACTAATCGAAGATATATTTTTTATTACATGTTTAAGTGTAAAATGAACACTATAAATCAAAGTGGGGCAAGTCCATGGAATACAAAATATGTCAAAAAATACGAAGTTATAATAATGTGTTTAAAGAAAATTCAAGCCTGAACTAAGGAAATTAATGGATTCTCAGCGCAGTGCGTGGATTTTCTCCAAACATGCGGACTTATTTGTGTATAAAAACAGTTCTTTTAACTCTAAGGCTTTGCCTAAATACACAACAGATCCTTTGATAAGTAGGTACTTCACTGATAACAATGAACAAAGCAGGAGGAAGAAGGAGGAATTCCCACATGGATCACCTCAGGTAACTATGTGGTCATGTATATGCACAGATAAATGCATTGACCATTTCATACGCATTAAAATATTAGGTAAAATTTTCATTGGCGGTTTAATATTACAGGCTTGGTTCAAATCTACTATATGAGATAGGAAACACTTGGAAGAATTTGAAAGAGTAAACTTCCGTAACTAGATTGAAAACTGTTAAAACTCAAAAGAGAAGCTCTGGGGGATGCAAAGAAATTACGTCACCCAAGTACGTAATACACACAGAGAGAGAGAGAGAGAGAGAGAGAGAGAGAGAGAGAGAGAGAGAGAGAGAGAGAGAGAGAGAGAGAGAGAGAGAGAGAGAAAGCAAATGATGCATAAAAATGCAGTAAGAAGAAACGTCATGAAACCAGAGCCAGGACTTAGTGGTTTGCTGCAGTATGTCAAATACCTTCCATGGCTGCGAAAATCGGGTGCAGTATTTGGAACGCAACATGTGGTGTCACGTGAAGTGACCAAAAATAGTGACAATCCTTTATTTACATGCCACTATTGTATAGGTATGAAAACGACTAAAACTCTTTGTGTTCTGGAAACCCAAATAGGGTGCCCATCGGCCTTCCGTTTTAGATCTAACGGTCACAAAAGTACTAATAAACTGACTACATTTTTTCTAAATACCTGCATGTCTATCGTCTTTATACATTTTATCCGGACCCAAATGACGTCGCTGTCGACGGGCCCTAAAACACCACACACTCACTCACCCACTACAATTGATCATAAACGAACTACCTGTATTTTGTGTAAGTTCCAAGTAATTACCATAATAATAAAATTATTGAGAAAATTTGCTTAACTTAAAGTGTCCATCGGGCCCCCAACTACCCTACTGGTTTGACACTTCTGATTCCCGCCAGTGAGAGACGGGCAAATTGAAACATGTTCGGTATCACCCATCGCAAAATTGGGTGACAGGCTGAGTGACTGACATCCTGCTTTCGCCCAAAAAATCATCAGCTGAGGCCTATGCAGTTGCACGAGAGACCTGTGTGGAGCTTATGCTTTCTTACAAAGCAGAACGAAAAGGGTGAATTGCTTCTCAAATGAGCCCAGGTTCCGTAGAGCTCAGAGTTAACCGACATTCATCTCAGGTTAAGGGAAAATTCCTGGAAGAAAAGAGCCTTATCCTAATAACTCACCCTGGCCGAGATTCTAACTTGGGACCTCTTGAATGTGAGACAGACACCTTAACACCGCACTCATAATTTAAATTGCTTAAAGGGGGGTCGCAATCAATTACAAGGGAAGGTGGATTCTGTAGAATCCTCAACACTGCTGCTGTCATCGTGAGACTGTACGAATAACCGTAAAACCACTTTCTAAAATACTGAAAGTTTCATTGGGTACCACCCACATGTTGGTGACAAGGTACACATGGCTGTGTGTGAACAACGGGTTCCAACACCGGTGATTCCAGTACAAAAGGACATGCGTTGCAGATTTCCATGCAGTTGAAGATTTATGGTGAAATTCTGAGGTTTGTTTGTTTTTTCGTTTATTTTTCACCTCGTAAGGTATTACTCGACAGACCGTTGAGGTGTATCGACCTTCAGGTGACCAGCACGGGCATCGTCCTTTATCGGGTCCTATCTGGTCGATTAGAGGAGTGAAACAGTAAGTTGTATAGTATGTTACGAAACACAAATAGAGCGATTGGAAGCTGCGTGTGTCTATATGATATGTTTACTCGCGCCTGCCGATATATGACACGTTGCTGTCCAGAAGACATGATGACATCTGAACAAACTATACATACCTTCACTGGACTCACCGTGTATGTGCGATAAGCTGAGGTAAACATCTCTGTATTGCGAATTTTTCTCGATAAGCTTTCTCGCTTTGCCATGTAGTAATCATTACTGATGACATCATTTTAATGCTGAAAGCAAACAGCAAAGCTCAGAGTGTAAATCTGCATCATCAACAACACCCTAAAAACCAGAAGCGGCTCTTTATAGAAGTGTACAAGCATGCTGTACCTGCAAACACATAAGTAACTGAACAATACTACAGATATTCCCTAACTACTTTACAAGTCCGCGTAAGGCACAAGAGACCGCATACTCTTGAAATAATCTGATTACCCACACGATAATGCACGGCTGCATATCGCAAATGTTGTTACTGAGATATTGCCAAAAATCAACGTTATGTGTCTCCCTCAACCCTCCTTAGTCCGGATTTAGTCTTGGATGGCTTTTTTTCCATTTCCTAACTTGAAACACCTTCCTGATAGCAATTTTCCATCTTCAGAAGCAGTAATGAAGACCGCGGAGGCAATTCTGATTACATTTCAAAAATGAATTCCAGCACGTCTTTGCAAACGACAGAAATGCTGGGAATCGCATCTGATCGCTGGGAATCTGAATCGCATCCAGAGGAGACTGTTATGAGGATGACACATGGTATGTGGGAGAAAAAAAATATTTATTAAACAGCCCTCGATAGACAGACGAGCAATCTGATATATACATATCTAATATTCCCTCACGCCAACGTTCAGTTAACAATGCAGTTACCAGATTTTTAGAAATCCTGCGACAAGTGCACATCGCTTCCAAAGTATTTGAGGATAGCCATCAAAATTATGAGGATGACGCATGGTAATGTTGGGGAAAGAACTCTTTATTGAACAGCCCTGGGTTGGCGAGCGGTCTGATATATAAATATCTAATACACCCCCTACGTCAACTTTCAGTTAACCCTGCTGTTTGAATTCCGATTGTCAGAAATCCAGGGACAAGTGCATCACATCCGAAGTATTGAGAATGAGGATGGCACAAGATGTGTTGTAGAAAGTTTTGATCATTCTTTATTAAATAGTCTTCGCAGAAAAGCAATTTGCGACATAAAAATATAATATTCTTTAACATGAACCTTCACTTTACTCTACAGTCACAATTTCGATTGTCTGAAATGTTGGGAAAAGTGCAACGCATCTAAAGGAAATTATTTTGAGCAGACTATGACTGCGAGTCTGTCATATAAAAACCTAATATTCTGTGACGTCAATCTTCACTTTATCCTACAGTTTGAATTCCAGCATTTTTAAATATTTATTTTGCAGTGGATTTTTTTCCAGTTCCTTCTCAGCGCTAAAATGCGGCATGACGGCTACATCTCAGTCACTAATGGGTTTGGATGCACTCACTTAAAAATGCAATTTACTTCATCAAAAATTTACTGTCTTGAGGATATCCACAGTTTCCAACTAGAAGCCCCAAAGGTTAAAGGAGTGGTCCGGTGTAAAATCTCTCATTAATATGATTACAAGTAAATGGAAATGGAGAATGGAGTGCGTCGATTTTTGTCTACACTCGACGCTATAATATGTGGCGAAAATATGGGCCTCAGCATAGCTGTGATCTCAGTTACTCCATACTTTATGCTGTGAAGAAAAGAAACTTCCGTACAAGCATATCTTAAAGTATGGGTGATTCAAGGAAGGGTTATTAACTTGAATTGTGGAGTAATTTCATAAGTATTTTGTGCTGCAGCGATGTATGTGATTTGAATCTAATATATGTAGCTGCAAGACCATTTAATATCTAAATTGTTAGGTGTAGGAATAGCAACTATTGTGATGATTCAAAGACAGTAACTTGTCTTGTCATAGAGCGACTGATGTACTTCATTCATACTTCCAGCCAGTCTTCGTGGAGGATACGGTATAATCTTGGCTAAAAAGGTTTCCCGCTCCCAGCTGGTAATGAACCCGGGACCCCTAGCACACCCCTACTCTAATTACTCGTTGAATAATGAAATTGGTCATTTTGTTTAAGCAATCCTTAGGAAAATTATTATATCTACATTGAATGCAAATGTGAGAAAATGAGCAAGAAGAAGTAGGTCCTAAATATATAAAATATCACAAAGTGTTGTAAAATTAACTAATGAATCCATAATAAGGATTTCTGTGTATGTTATCAAGAACTACGATGCAATAGTTAAAATATTATCAGAATCCTGACAGTACTAATGAGTAAAGAAAGTCTTCTGATAGCTATACAGGGTATTCCATATAAAACGGAACAACTTTGCGGACTTAAAATTTCCCTTTGAAAGGTATTAAAACATTAAAGTTTATTGTTATTTATTGTTGTTATTGTTATTGTTTTATTATATTTGGAAGAATAGAATTTTTTGTTTTTAATATGAATTAAATGTTTGAAATTGTGCTAAAATGAACTCGAAGTGTAATCAATTTTATAATTAGATTGATATCATAATTATGTTCTTTATTTCCACCGAATTACAGTTGGAACACTTGCCGATTACATAGCATTACGTAGCGCACGCAATTACAATCCACCACTTCGTCTGTCACAGGTCCACTCCACACTCACAATTACGTACAACTCCTCTGATACACATACACAGTTTTCCAGTCCGTTCGCTAGCACGGCGCTCCTCACGGCTGCTCGCCAAGAACCGACTCTCCTCCAGCCCGGCGCGTCGCTTATATAAGACCTATCTAGAAGGTTCCGGGTTAGATGAAATATCCCAACTGTTTCAGACGTCATGGAGAGGGGAAAGAGGCGGCCAGTGACCAGTGACTCTTTCCTAACCATCCCCTCAGTTAGTGACACGAGATAAATGGGTAGGCGTGGCCTGAATGCCTCCTGTCCCCCACTCAGCTGTCAGTTGGCCGTGCCTTCCGATAATTGGGTGACATAATTGTTGTTGTTCCATTTACACCCCCGTCTTTGGCTGCAATGATCCTATCGGCGGCCGTTCTCCTTTGGAGACATATGGATGGTGTTAACTCGTAGACGTTGGGTTGCTGGTACTTTGGTTCTTTTTCTTTTATTTTTTTAATCATTAGATCGCGCGCACATTCACACTCTCATTCATACTTCCAGACTCTTGGGAAGATGGGGAATCATCTTGGTTGGAGAAAAATCCCCACCTCCATCCGGGAATCGAACCCGATTCCCCTCGCGTGGCAGGCAGGTGCTCTACCGACTGAGCTACGGGGCCAGCCCTTATGACTATTGTTTATATCTAGTTTTGCAATCATATACGAACTTGTAATTCCCAATTTTGCAGAGTGTTTCTCCTATCCTCAGAAGACAAATATATGTAGGGTAACTTTAAGCATATGGGCCTCGGGCTCATTTGAGCATTTCACACATTTCATTCATTCATCGTGAATATATTTAAGAAAAACTCAAAGCATATTTAGTAGAAAATTCATTTTATTCAATTATGGAATATATAAATGGATAGTTCTGTATAAACTAGCTAATTAAGACTGTCTGTGAATGAGCATTATTCTTAACGGTATTGTTTCAATGTAAATTGAATTGTATTTCAATTGTACAATGTTGACGATTCCATATCATGTAAACATGATCTTAAGTATGAAATAAATGAATATGAATAAGAAACCGGCCTCCGTCGCGTAAGTCAGTCTTGCACATATCGGAATACATTTGCTCGCGTCTGTACAATTAATGGAGTGAGTTGGAGAATTTAATGTCATGCTGGCACGTTGGCCATAGTAGTTCAGTGGTTGAGAGCGGCTGGACGGAGACCAGAAGATCCGTGATTCAAATCCGGCTATGGCATTGAATTTTTCAATCTGTCTCTACCCTTTTAGTAAGAATATAGTTCCAGATTTTTTCTACAGAAAGTCACTGAACATCAATCTTCATCTTCACCTGAATCATCATTACCAGATACCGAAATTTAGGCATTATATATAGCTAAATTAAACAAAAAAAATGCATTATAGATACTAAACCAGGCCATTAAAGGCAAATAGAAAAATTCGATCATCATATTCTAAAGAACCTTAAAAGTTTAAACAAAATGCAGGTGTTGTGATAGACACAAAAATGAAGCACTTTTTTTAAAGGCCTATGTATTGCAATGCCTTATTCGTTGCATATGACAACCAAATGCCTTTTCGAGTCTCTGGGAACACGTTGAGTCTCCTCTCATATAACATATTTTTCATGTGAGAAAATGATTTCTCAACTTCGACTGAGGTTATTGGAGTAAATCTAAAAATAGTATCATTGTAGAATCCATTTCAACTGCAAGAGAATTGTTTGTAGAATTTTTTTAATGTTTATCCAGATCACAATTTTTGAAACTCTTTTTTACTTTTCTCGTTAACTAATAAACCCCGTTTACCTGATACGCTGCCCAGTATATTCACTGCATCATCCGCAATTTTCACTTATTTGCAGGAACTCAAACTCGGCCGCAATGAAAGTTGTCATTTTTCACTTCCGAAGTGTGAGAAGTTTATTGGCTGCTACAATTGAAGATGTTTTATCCTCAGAGCGTTTACCCCCTTAGTTATACTCTGGAAATTTGAATGTGTGTAGTGTTTAACGCCCGATTTTACTACATACGGCACCGCAGGTGATGACACTGATGATACATGAGATGAAGATGGAGCACCGGTGGAATGAGCTGGCGGGCGAAACCGGAGCTCCCGGAGAAAACCCGCCCCAGCGCCGTGTTGTCCAGCACAAATCTCACTTTGCGGTCTCCTGGGATCGAACCCGGGCCGCCTTGGTGAGAGCCAAGCGGTCTAACCACTGAGCCACGGTGCGGCCAGGAAATTTGAAGCGTAGTAAACTTCTGCTGAGATCCATGTGCCCCATCACGTTATGGTAGGTTGGGGGGGGGGGAAGAGATACATCTGATGCAATTGATTTAAAAAGATTTTTCACAAAGAACATACTGGAAATCAGTTTCTCAACATCCGGAAACAAGCTTCGTCTCTCTTCTGACACGCAAGTCACGTAAGGCATGTTTGGATATTTCACTTCTAATGTTATTCCAGGCTTTTTCATATATGGTGCAGCATCTCATATCAAAGGTAAGACGTTTTCGTATTGAATCTCTTCGTGCCACGGCAACTTTAATGAACTGCTAAATATAATTGCGCGATAGTTGGTTTGTTGGCTTTCTCATGACACTCTGTTGCCAGCAGGAATGGTTTCATTGATACATCTTCTGTAGGATCTAATGGTTCAGTAACAACATTGACACTGAAACGACCCATGGCATCAATTAACTCGTCGATATAAATCCAGATCTTCTTATTCTTTATTTTATCTTTAATGATTTTCATTGTGTCAGCGTAACTTTAGGTTAAGTAACATTTTCGCAAATTTGACTCGCTAGGTACAGATTGGTTAGTATCCAAAAGGTATTTAATGTAGGATTTTGTAATTTCCACAAAGGGATTCCAACGCTATGGAGAGCTTTAAGTATGTCGAATGCAAATTGGGATTTTCGACTCGATGTTGCAAGTACTGTTGGAAGCAAAGGCATCTTTGGAAAGTTCATTTTTGTGTTTGATTGTGCTAATATGTTGCGATATAAAATACTTCTTTTCGTAGTTCACTGACTGCTCTCATATTTTGCATGTGTGTACTTTACTGCAGGTCGGATCCATAAGTATTAACGTAACTTTGTAATTTACTGCGTAAAGGAACACTGAAGGGGTTTCGATATATAGGCCATCATGCTGAGCCCATTGTGCCTATGCCCCCAAGTGGGGCACACACCCGGGAGGAAGGATGAGTCGAGAGGATACAGAGGGCGGCCGACCCAAGGAGCCACGACAGCGCAGACAGCAGGGGCCCTACATTTACTTAGAGACTTCCCACGGCAGGCCAGAACAACGGACACCCTCCCCTACTGCGGGACGGCAACGAGCTTAGCAGCTGAGGCCCAAAGGTCCCTTGCTGGCGGACCCGAAATGGTCCCTGCAGAGCCGCGGAGCCCGGCAACCGACCTACCGGAGGAGACCACCAGATGAGAGATGATAATGGAAATGAAATGGAGGGATAGGAAATTCGGGGGATGTAATTAACCTACCCATCATTCGCCTAGTGACCCGAAAAATCCCATGGGTCAGGTAGGTCGGCCACGGGAATCGAACCCGGGTCTCCCGAATGCGGACCACAGACGAAACTGCCTGAGCCATCCCGCTGTGTGTCACGGACCAACGTTTATTAAAATAAAACGCACCTGAAGTAAATATTGAATAAATAATAGATAAGTAATGAAATAAAGCCTACAGAAAGCATTTATGTCGCAAAATAGGACTTTATATTGAAAAATGCAGAAAGAGGCAATATAAACCTCTGGCATTTCAATCACAAAAGACAGATTCACTTTAAAATTGAAGATAGATTTGACACATTTAAAAAGACAGTCTGCGTAAATTGCGGTCTCTGATCATCACAATAATCATCTGTCTCTCGTAAATTATAATCGATAAATTTTAATGTTTTGTTGCCAACTCAGGAAATGAAAACTAGCAAATCCTTCGCTAAAAAGCACTGAAGAAAAAACAAGTAATGAATCTAACAGATACATACACGACTAACGAAGCGTGAAATATGCCCCTCTGACATCCTGCGATATCAGAAAGTAATTTTCACAATACAAGGCAGTATTTAGGAACAATATGCATGCATTCGCAATGGATAGAGGGATGCTAATGGAATGCTAAGGTGCTATCCAACTACGAGTGGTGACTACTCCTAAAAATAATAAATTAATAATGCTCTCTTATTTCTGTAAATGTGAATTAAATATTTTAGCAGTTTTAAGAAATATTTGCTTTTTCCACATATAAGCATATATGTTTTAACTGTTTTGCCACCTAAAAATGGGCTCTTTTTTTATTATGTCATTTCTGTATATGCTCGGTTACATATACAGATAAGAATGGGCGTTTTAAGAAGTTTGTAGGTAGAGGAAGGGGTAGAGAAAGAAATATTAAGGAAGCAGATTAGTTTTTTTTTTCTTTTATTACTTGCCAGAAGGAAATTGTCTTTGTGGCTCTGTAAAGAGTGCCTCCGTGCCTTGGCACTGCCTTAAAGTGGGGCAGAAATATATTTTCCATACTCCTAATGCGGTCGTGCATATTTGTTAAAGATGCAATGAAATACTTTGCCTAATTATCAGTTTGACACTATGATAATTAGAGCCCGGATTTCTAAGCACAATCAAATGATGAAATAAGCAAGCAAATAAGCACGAAAAATGAAATAAATAACCACCAAAAATAAAGAAATAAAAATTTAATCATAAACATATTGTTTGGTAGTACTGTCACCTTACTCACGCTTGTTACACGAGAGCGTTATCTCGAAATTTTTTTTGTTCCATTTACACCCCGCCTTTAACTCCAATGTGGTCATATCTGCGGCCGCTTTCCTTTGGAACATATCGAAGATGTTAACTCGTATTCGTTGGGTTTTAATTATTAGATCACGCACACATTCGCACTCTCATTCATACTTCCAAACTCCGGGGAAGATGAGGAACTATCTTGGTCGGAGAAAAATCCCCACCCCAACAGCCGGGAATCGAACCCGGGACCCCTTTGAGATTTTCTTGTGAGAAGCTCCTGCGTTTTTCAGTGAAAAAAATGTTATACTGTAAAAAGGATCTCTCAACGTCGCATGACGTTACTGGAACATACGAAAGGCACCACAGACAGTTCTTTTTGAATGAATTTCCCGTAGATATACGTTTCTGTACCAGAAAGATTTGTAGAAATTTTACAGTGTCTCGTAACCAGGATTTTTCATTGATACCTTAATGAGTTTCTCAAAGGGAGTTTTAGCAATACTGTGAATCTCTGAAGACAACGTTACTGAAATGTCATATATCAAAGAAAGTGATGTTCCAAGGTATTATTTCAAGTTTCCAACAGTGTTATAAAAACAGGTACTTTGGAGAAGCGGTTATGGATGTACTCTGTCTTATATTGAATGCCAATAATAGCAAAACATTCTTGTGCTGTGGTGATGTTACTTGTATCTTCTGCATCTAAGGAGTACAACACTGTTTTACTTCATTGAAATGTTCTGCGTAGAATGACACAGCCTTTAACCAAGAACCCGGTCGAGTTAAAACTGGCTGAGGAGGTAAAGACAAATGTGGAAGGACTTAATGAAATTTTTTAACTCTAATCGGCGATATTATACGTTCTTTACGCTAGAGACAAGAAGATCCACGTTTTTATATCAGCTCCTGACCCTTTCGGCGAGACGATGATGGCTAGGAGAGAAAATTTACTTTTAAATTAATATGATTTGGATAACATAAGCTAGTTTAATTAAAAAGCATAAAATAAGCACGCAAACGCCGTATTTCAGCCAAAAGCATCTATAAGCATTTTGCTTAGAATCCGGGCCAGTTGTTTACGTTCCTTTATCACAAAGACCCTGGACCCTAACGGTGAGGGGTGCGGTGAAGAGGTGGGAGGAATCCTTGCCGATTGGTTGTACAGGACAGTCAGTGGTACCAACGGTACTATTTTAGTGACAAAACATAAATGTTGCACACGCCAGATGCGTGTCTGATATGTAAGTTTAGCCAGTTATTTATACGCAACACGGGTGCATAATTATGAAATATAACCTTAATGATTATAAACGCATTAAATAGTATCCACGTAATTATTTATTGTAATATTTTTTCAAATAATGAGAATGAGGCTGAACAGTCCTATCTTTGTCGTAACGGAGAAAAGAGAGAGAGAGAGAGAGAGAGAGAGAGAGAGAGAGAGAGAGAGAGAGAGAGAGAGAGAGAGAGAGAGAGAACTAAATTAGTAACTACGCCTTGTTATTAAATGCCTATTGTAACTATAGAAGTGCAGGGTAATATAATTAATTCTGTAGACTAATCAATCTGTACAACGGGAATAATTTCCAAAAAGGTAATTTACTCAACTGACAAAGGCCTAATGTCAAATATATCATTATTAATGTTCTGTCACTGAAAGATGTCTCTCTGTCGTCGCTAATATCCTATACAAATCATCAACCGCAAGTTTCTTGTTTCAGTATTTCATCTATTTTGCCAATCATTATCAATTGTTTTAGTCTTCTGATTAAAAATAAAACTATGTCATTAAAGGAAAGCTTTTTCGTATTAAATAATTTCTGTTATTATAGGTAGTATATGGTCATAGAACTAATTCTCTGGGGTGTGTGATCAATCTGTACAAATAGGCCATTGTCGTAATATAAAGATATAATTTAAATGCATCAAAAAGTTAAGCTATACTAAATTATGTGTATGTAATTTTAGATGTTTATTATTATTATTATTATTATTATTATTATTATTATTATTATTATTATTATTATTATTATTATTATTATTATTATTATTATTATTATTATTATTATTATTATTATTATTATTATTATTATTATTATTATTATTATTATTATTATTATTATTATTATTATTATTATTATTATTATTATTATTATTATTATTATTATTATTATTATTATTATTATTATTATTATTATTATTATTATTATTATTATTATTATTATTATTATTATTATTATTATTATTATTATTATTATTATTATTATTATTATTATTATTATTATTATTATTATTATTATTATTATTATTATTATTATTATTGTTGTTGTTGTTGTTGTTGTTGTTGCAGTTAATAATGAAACATAATCTCTTGTTAGTTTAATAATGTTGAATCTGAATGAAAAATATAATTAAAATGACGTCATATTCATAGTTTTTGTTTAAATCACATTATAACATAGTTACTGAATATAAAACATACCATGGAAATGGAAGATAAACAACAGTTCTAGTGACTGATTAACCAATATAACTGGAGGATTAAAGCGCTATAGGTACAATCCCAGACAATTCTTCAGCAATATCTAGGTACTAAGAAATCACAAAGGGATTCTGATTCCATCTTTATCCTTGTTACAATATTCAATCACTTTGTATATGATTTCTCGCGCTTGCAGATGTATGACACGTTGCTGTTAGGATGAGATATGAGATATCGAACATTTACCGAGCTTACTATCGATAGTTCTGTTGTATTTTCTTTTCTCAAAGTTGGTCACATTGTAGGGAACGCGGGAATAGATGGACGGCCAATCTCGTGACGTCATGAGTCACCCATAGCTGTGCATAGAGCATAGTGTCAGTATTAGACTTAGTGCGGTGGAGGTAGGTGAAGCCTTTGATGAAATCAGACGACTAGCTTGCCATCTTTATTTTACACGGTGAGTGAATTTTTCCAGTTGTTATAATTCGACTTTCATTGAAGTGGTCATATCGACGGTCTTTTAATGTAGTCCATGTCGGTGACGTTGCTTTATTTTAAATTTTCCAAATCTCATAATTTTCTGAAATAATAAGTCGTTATTCACTTTTTATCTCAACCATGCAAAGAGAACTCATTACAGTGCCAGCACTCATAGTATTCTCATACCCCAGTGTACCCACAAGAATATATTAATGTTGATATCGATTAACAAGAACTATATAGAGGAATAAGTATTTGCAATGTTTCAATGTTTAGAAATGTTCCTTTATTATATTTATCAGAACTAAGCATTACTTAAATTCTAATTATCATTTACATAATTTTCCGCTAGCTAGAGTAAATTCCGTCCGAGATTTAGGTGTTACCAGGACCAAAAAACGTATCTTCTAGTTAATAGATTATAATTATAGCCAATAACGCTATTTAAAAAAATTAGGTTTTATACTAAGAATCTCCAGGGACTTAAAAGATGTTGAGATTATGTTAATTGTATACAAAAGCCTTGTTCGAAGTAACTTGAAATATGCTTCTGTTGTATGCTCACCTATGTTTAAATGTTATAACAGTTAGCTGGAGGAAATTCAAAAACAATTTCTGAGATATTTATACTACAAAACTCACATCATATTCATTTCTAATCAGTGCATTCCATATTTCCAAGTGCTAAAGGAATTCAAAATCACCTCTCTCTAATCGTGGTATAGTTGCTGATCAATTTTTTTCTGTATTAACTTATGAATAGACTGGTCTGTAGCGAAGAGTTACTTAATCAAATAGATTTTAATGGATGTACTACAAATTTCATAAACCGTCAATTACTTCAATTTAGAACATCAAAATGGCATCATGTAAAACTTTCCCAATTTTAAGGTTATGTGCCAAATATAATGAACTCTCGTCTTAAACAGAAGTGCATCATAGTTTCCCGTACAAGCAATTTAAGGAACAATTAAATAGAGGGATGTGATTTTCAGTTGTGTTACTTCCACTGTATGTTTTATGATAACATACTTCCCAATGTCTTGTCTTTAATAATAGATATATTTTTTGGTTTTATTCTTGGTTTTTAGTATTCTTCTTTATGTTAGGTTTTATATTCCATTTAAATTTGTATGTCTTTAGCCTTAGGTTTTTGTATTACATTTTGCATTTTTCTTTTTGTTATTTAAGCAAATATTCTATAATCACTATGCATGTAACTGTTGCTATTGGAGCATTACTCTGTTGTGGGAAAAATAAACAAAAGAATAAGTAGAAGAGTAGAGAAAGTCATGGAACACAACTCTTTTTTTCTTATTGTCATTGATTTCATCACTGCACTGGTCTTGAAAAATGTAACATATTTTGCCTCAGCTATTTTTTACTACGTGCACTGGAACAACAATCTTGTTTCCTATAGTTTAGAATTTTAGTATAATTTAGAGCAAACCATTATTAATTTTAAATTGAAACTTCCTCACTAGTAATTATCGGAGACCGGAACTTACACAAATGACTTTTTAAATGTGTCTAATTTTATCTTCAATATGAAAGTGAGTCTGTATGATCTGCCACAGTTTTGTTACCTTTTTTTAGCCTTTTTCAATATAAATCACTATTTTATGAAATAAATGCTTTTTGTTGCGTTTATTTCGTTATTTATTATTTTATTAATTAGTAAATATTTTCTTCAAGTACATTTTATTTGTGTGTTAGTCCGTGACAGTGGAAGTTTATGTATATGCAACAAGAGTGCTGTCGCGCAAAAAACTGTGTTAGCTAACAGAAAGCGTTCAAATTACCGCTTGTGTTTATTTTAAAAGGCGATAACGAGTGGCTTTATTTGCTGAAACACTGGAAGAAGCAAGGGAGCATATTCTTGAACTAAAGTAACAAGCAGGTAAAATAGGTCTTCACATCTCTTTCGAAAAGAAACCAAAATCATGACAAACTGCAAGCACCCATATAAATACATCAGAGACTGCGAACAAACAATTGAAGCAGTAAAAGAATTCAAATATCTTGGAAAATGGATTATCTGGAATACTAAGTCCCGGTTGCATAAACCCTCCAGGGGCCTACTTCGGTAGGTACGGGTTTGGCGCACCCGGGGTCCCGAGCCAACAGTCTCCCTCGTGTAGGCTTCTCTTGGTGGTTGAGGGAGATGGTCAACAGGCCCACCCACGTGTAGGCCGTGCGTGGAGACCCGTGGAGAAGGATTTTAGATCCTTTTCTGGTTTGGGGTTTGGGATTTGGTGAACGAGGTTTTTGGTAGGTTTTGATTTATGTTTTTATGTACGTGTATTTTTAATAGGTTTTGTTACACTTGTATGGTTTTTGGAAAGTTTTATATCTGGCTTCTGCCATGACTAGTTTTTTTAGGGGGCGCTGATGACCGCCGTAGTTGAGCGCCCTTATATATATATATATATATATATATATATATATAAAGATAACCTGAGTTCAAGCATATGAAAATGATCTTCAGTCAAGCTGAACTTAGAATTTTGGTTGTATAAACATTGATCTAATTTCATGTTCCCTTGATCTAAGATCAAATCTAAATGGTGAATTTTCTCCAGTTAACTTGATTGAACTTAGATCAGCAGAACTGCAGAATTTACACAATAGTTTCTGAGAAGAAATAAGTAGTGCAGCTTTAAATAAATAGTAAAGAAAGCATTTTTGTGGTTACTTGCATAAATAATTGGCCTCTTTATTTCACAAATATATGTTAAAGATGCGTTGTGTTCATAATCTATACATTTATATTATTTTCAGAATTCAGATTACTCTGATATCTCTGATGATTAGAATTTTCAATTTGAAAGGTCTCCTCGTGTTTTCCAACATAGAGGAAATCCCATCTCAGAACTAAATGACAGAAAATTCAAAATGAGATTTCGACTACACTAGGGAACACGTTTTTTGTACCCGAAACAAAGTAGGCTAATTCTTATGCAAAATGACTCGCTGATTCCAAAAATGCCCCTGAAAATGCTGTATCACGTAAAGTTTTTGAGATATTCTTATTCTTTTGTATATAGTTACAGAAATGAGGTATGATACCAACTCATATTGACTTAATTTAAAATAATAGCTATTGACTCTTCTAAATACAGCTTAAAGGCAGTGTTCCTTCATAATGGCAATTTACTACCTTCAATACCTTTATTTCATGCCATAGGAATGAAGGAGATATACGATTCCATGTTCACAATTTTAGATGCTATTAGTTATCGAAACCATGGCTGGGAAATTTGTAGTGACCTCAAGGTAGTTGTATTGCTAACGGGACTGCAGGGAGGTTTTACAAAATATTGCTGTTTTTGTGCTTATGGGACAGTAGGGCAACTGACAAGCATTTTATAGTGAAAGAATGGGGGAAAAGGGAAGACTATACCCCTGGAGCAAGCAATGTTAAGTATGTGCCTCCAGTAGACCCAAACAAAGTTCTTCTCCCCCCACTTCACATAAAGCTCGGGTTAATGAAGAATTTTGTTAAAGGTTTAGACAAAAGTGGAAGTGCATTTGAGTATTTAAGAAGTACATTTCCCAAAATAAGTGAATCTAAATCGAAGAAAGGCATATTTGTCGGTCCTCAAATAAGACTACTTCTTAAAGACAGTGTTTTTTAATCAAAGCTTAAGCGTGTTGAACTGGCAGCATGGAAATCATTTAAATCAGTGGTGCAAGGCTTCCTGGGCAATAACAAAGAAGAAAATTATGAAACTTTAGTCTCAGAACTATTAAGGAGCTACAAAGAAATGGGTTGCCGTATGTCACTTAAAATCCACTTTTTGCACTCTCACCTTGATAGTTTCCCTACAAACCTAGGAGCTGTAAGTGATGAGCAAGGTGAGCGTTTTCACCAGGACATTTCTGACATGGAAAGACGTTACCAGGGTATCGCTGGGATTCAGCCGTGTTAGGAGACTATTGATGGTTCCTCAAACAGGAGTGTCAATACAAAAAAAAAAAAAAAAAAAATCAACAGTGAATCACTTCTGAGATAATTCAGGTATTGGTTTTCATCATTATCTTTTGTTTATTTATTTTAATAATAATTAATAATAATAATAATAATAATAATAATAATAATAATAATAATAATAATAATAATAATAATAATAATAATAATAATAATAATAATAATAATAATAATAATGATGATAATAATAATAATAATAATAATAATAATAATAATAATAATAATAATAATAATAATAATATTATTATTATTATTATTATTATTATTATTATTATTATTATTATTATTATTATTATTATTATTATTATTATTATTATTATTATTATTATTATTATTATTATTATTATTTTCAATGTTATTTGGCAATAAAATACCTATTATTTTCAATTAATCAAATATGAGTTATCACATCACATTTCTGTAAGTTTTCATAAAAAATTATGAATACCTAAAAAACGTTACGTGATACAGCATTTTGAGGGGCAGTTTTGGAATCAGCAGATCAGTTTACATAAGAATTTGCCTATTTTGTTTCGGGTATATAAATTTTTTTTTTTTTTTTTTTTTTTTTTTTTTTTTTTTTTTTTGTTCACCAGTGCTATCAAAGCATGTAATCAAAGAACTGGAGCATAGGCTACTTGCACAGTTAAGAACACAAACCCTGAGGAAATATGCACTTAATCCAATATTTATGATCCTTCTCGCATACGGTTCTATGCAACTGAAACATTCCAGATGGTAATTCGAAATATATTCTATATAAATAAAGCGACTGCATTTAGAACAATACACAAATTTACAAGGGAGATTGCAGCTTTAAGTTATCATTTCATCAGGATGCCTATGGTAGAAAAGGGTGAAATAAGAAGGTTTATGCAAGATTTAAAGTTAGCTGAATGCATCTTCTCTTTTGCTTGAACTTCCATTTTTTGTTTTATTATTTCCAACTCACAGTATTGAAAACAGACGAAAATAAAAAAGCTGTATATTGGGCATACAAGGGAGATAAAGTAAGACCATTAACTTTTGATAAATACTGTTTCAATATGGAGTAAATTCTTTTACTGTTTATTTAAAATAACATTTCTAGGACAAATAAATATAAAGCGACAGATTTATTTAGTTTTTGTTATGTCTGGATTGGCTACTCGGTGCACTTGAATAAAACAGTGTCGAGTAATTCCGATAATTCTCGAATCCTTTCAATACAACATGAAAGTTGCAACATGTTTGGCGATGTTGCCGCATTTGTTTTTGTGATCTTGGATCAGTACTAAACGGCGTTCATCTGATCTAAGATCAGCATTTTACAAACCACGCGGGTTCACAAACTTAGTTCAATTTTGATCTTCGATTATAAATGAACTGCAAATAGCTATTTTTATGCAACCGGGCCTAAGGAAAACAAAGCAATGTATCCATAAAAAATAAACTTGAATTAGCTTTCCAACTAACAAAACATACTTATAATAAGAAATCACTATCATGGGGATCCAAAATTAAACATTATAAAACAGTGATTAAACCAGAAGCACTGTACGCATCAGAAACACTCAAAATGAATTTCAAGGATCAGATAGAGAAGCACGAATTAGGACCAAAGTGTCAAGATGATAAGATAATACTGTGACTTTGTGGGTTCGTAGAATTTAAAGTCCAAATTGCAGAAATTCCAAATGTTTTTTATTTCCGTAGAAATACATTCTGTTCAATTCTTACAGTAGTCGCATTTCGTCACAAACACAATTACAAACTGCCAAGATCGTTGCTCACTTTCCAAACACACCAGTTTCAATTACAATTCTCATTCCACCTCTGTTTACAACTGTTTACGACTACCACTTGGCGAGTCACAGCTTCCTTATATACCACGACTCATGTTACTAGATATTTCTGGAACAAACAAGAAATCGAATGTTCTGTAAGACAAACAGATCTCACTAGAAATTTATAACTTTATCTGTTTTGGCATGCCTTTTATCTCCGCGCTATATTTATCTGCTTAGGCAGCTCTCTGTCTCCGTGTTACACTATAGGCCCTTATCGCTCCGCGCCGAGGTATCGTAAATAATGGGTTCGCGACAATATACATCAAAAATGAAACTCTGCAAGAAAATTGAAAACCACTTAGATACTATGCTAAAAAGGACGATAAATTTTAATGTCCATCTCCTCAGAATGAACTCTAGCAGATTAACTAAACAAATCTTTGATTTCTTCCGTAACCTTAAAACAAAATCTAACTGGTTTAAAGAAACTGAAAAAGACTTAGCAGAATTAAAAATCAGAGAAAATTCATTACTTGACGGGACAGCGAAAGTAATAACTAAAATATAAGGTTCAAAGACAAATCAACATTAAAATCCAAACCCATTATCTCGACAGAAGAAAGGGAAAAATTATCAGATGGAATGAAGAAATACTGGGAACTAAGAAAAGAAACAGCACATAGGGAAATGATTGATTAAACGTACCCCAAGGAGGGTGGAACGAAAAGAACAAAAGTGCAGTCTAACTTTGTTTTTCTTTCAGTTTTCATTGCGACCTTGTAGCTAGCAGCAATATGCCGAAATTGTGTTCCTTTACGCAGTAAATTACTAAGTTACGTTAATACTTTTGGATCCGAGTTATTTTGTAGCAACAGTAAAGGACTTACATGCATGCAAAATATGCGTGCAGTTAGTGAAGTACTAAAAGAAGCATTTTATATCGCAACATATCGGCACAATCAAGCACAAAAATGCACTTTCCAAGGCTACTGGGAAGATTTATTTGTTTCTAACAGTACTTGCAACATCGAGTCGAAATCCCAATTTGCATTCGACTTATGTAAAGCTTTCCTTAGCACCTGATTCCCGGTACGATTACAGAATCGTACATTAAACAGTTTTTGGAGAAGTATACTAATCTGTGTCTAGGGAGTCAAATTTGCGAAAATGCTACTTAACAGAATGTTACAATGGCACAATGAAAATCATTTAAGATAAAATGAAAAATAAGAAGATCTGGATTTCTATCGATGAGTAACTGATAACTTTTAAAAA
Source organism: Mantis religiosa (assembly GCA_030765055.1). Taxonomy (NCBI): domain Eukaryota; kingdom Metazoa; phylum Arthropoda; class Insecta; order Mantodea; family Mantidae; genus Mantis; species Mantis religiosa. The sequence goes on from CM060950.1 coordinate 86,460,172, forward strand.
TATATTTCATTTTTATGTCAATTACACCACCAGCATTTTGTTTAAAACTTCTTTTTTTTTTTAATGTGACGATCGACTTATTGAATAGTGTGATCTAAATGCGACTTTCTATTTGCCTTTTATTGCCTGTTTTACTTTTATAATGCCTTTTTCCCTACCTATTTTAGCTATTTAAAATGCCTTTTTGTCTGCCTATTTTAATGATTTATAATGAGTTATAAGAATAATTACTAACACCCACAAGAGATGCTCCTGTATAGATCTTTTTAGAAGGTTGAAGATATTAACGCTTCCTTGCATGTATATACTCTCGATCCCAAAATTCGTTAATGCAATCGTGCCTTATTTGCAACAAATAATGTAATTCACAGAATAAACACTAGACAAAAGTAAAATATGCATCTTCCCAGTGCTAAACTTTCTTGCTTCCGGAAAGGTGTGTATTATGAAACTATCCAAATATTTGGCGCACTTCCTAATGTTCTTAACGAAAAAGTTGATAATTTCGGTGCTTTTAAAAATGCTGTTAGAGAGTACCTTTGTTCAAAATCTTTTTATTCTGTACAAGATTATCTGAATGACAAATTATGCTGATAATGCTTCTGTAGCTCTCTGTAAGTAGTATCTAACTGTTCCAATGACAAATCATTATCAATAAATCTTTGATGCATGTTGAAAGTTTATTTTTAATGTATATGTATTTAAGAAATAACAAGAATGGTATCCATTGCAAAAAGGTTGAGACGTACTGGCATAAGCCAAGTGAAAGCTGAATTAAAAAGTGTTTGATTTTGTATCATATATAATTATCCCTGCTTTGTTTTCCATAATGCTGTTCATATTGCCTGTATACTATAATATGTGTCTTATCTTAACTTTTGTACATGTATATGCTATTAAACTTTATACCTCTGGACATATTCAATGTTCACAGCCTTTTCTGGCTACAAGTGAACCTACTGCAGGCAAATCAATCTAATCTAATCTAATGCCTAAACTTGCGGTCTCTGGTCATTACTAAAATGCTTCAGGAAAGGGGAATGCACTACAATTTCTCAATCAAACTAGTACTGCAAAGAGAACCCCAACAATTAAAACAACAATTAATACCTACATGGAGTCAGCCATAACTCCGCTCAAATAAAGCTTTACAGTCTCAACTTTACTCATATCACGAGGACAATGGAAGCAGGAGGTGGCAATTATTGCAAAACATGAATATATCGATCAAAAGTGGCAATTTCGTTATTGGATGAAACATTCGTTGTTCAACTAGAAAAACTACTATGAAAATAGATGTAATCGTTTTCCCGTAATCAGTGTATCAGTAGACAGGTCAAAAGGTCAGGATATCTCCTGAAGAGTACAGTAGAGTCGATAACTCTGAACAAGCACCCACCTTCCAAGATGACGATTGCGAATAAGATTTTTAAATTTATTTATTTATATGAGCTTCTTATACAGAAATAAAAATAAAAAGAATATGGTTGTGTTCGGCCCAGGCTGTTAACTTACCATAGCTTACACATTCCCCTTTAAATTATACCTCGTTTACTTTTCTTTTAAATGACCAATTCCAGTTTTTTAACTTTATATAAACACTCTCTAGCGTTCATATAGTTCGTACTAATAATTTTAATTAATACAATCTTTCTTACCAATTTCAGACATTTCTCATTTATACATTCTTTTCTCCATAACTCAACCTTTCACACTCAAATATTATACGCCCTGTATCTTATTTCCTCCAGCATATTTTGCAATGTTTTTGAGGAAAACCTTTCTCATCCCTTTAATGCGAGTGTGTAACTTTCCTTCAGTGCATATAATACGGGGGTGAGTAAAAAGTATGAATCAATCCTTGTAACTTTGTTGTTATAGTTTTGTGAAGTGATATTTTTTAGAAAAGCTGTATTACTATGATTGTGAATAGGGCGTGAATTTTTTTTAATGGCAATAGGTATTTGTTTTCCTCAGGTCTCGGAACGTACAGGTAGATGCTTATTTGAACTGTAATTTCAATTTATTATTACGTATTACAGCGCAGGAAATTTAAACCAAGAAAACACATTCATAAGAAAATTAGTGGTATGTGTTTTAACACATGATGAATTCACTTCAAAAGGTGCTCAAAATTGCCTGCATTTACTGCCAAACAATGCCAAATTCTTTCTTTGAAATTAGTGTTTCCAGCAACACTGTTCATATGATCAGCTACATTTCTTGTCCAATTCTTCGCGTTAGTTCTTCAAGATGTCTTGGTCGGTCCTTGTTAAACGAAACAGTCACGCCGACACTTTTACCCTGAAAGAGACCACCAGATGAGAAATGATATGAAATGATAATGGAGGTGAAATTAACGGACAGAAAATTCGGGGGATGTAATTAATCTACCCAGCATTCGCCTAGTAACCCAGGAAAACCCCGAAAAAACCCATGGGTCAGGTAGTTTGGCCACAGGAAATGAACCCGGGCTTCGCGAATGCGGGCCACAGACGGGTCCGCCTGTGCTATCCCGCTCGTTTAAGGTGGACCTACTAGAGCTATTAATTAGAGATATTAATTAATTTTTGCATATTTGCATGTTTTATTCCTTGATAGTTAAACATATGCAAGTAAGTAATAAATTTATTTTACATAGTAAGGAGTTTATTATGGAAGTTTTATAGTTCATATAAATGCTCATTTAAGAGGTTAGTGCATACAATGGTTCATACAAATATTTCACCCCGATACTTTAAGAAGAAGAGGATACGACAAAATTTCTCTTTTACTCCTCTGTTTGTGTAGGACTTTGGTGCGGACCACAGGGTCACAGACGAAACCATGTACTTTATAGTGCATATAAATAGGAGCTCTAATAATAGCTCACTTATTTTGAAACATGAAATAATGTGAGGCCCCCACTGCTCTTGAGATAATTCAAACTGAGTTTTTATTAATAGACGGTCTATAACTACCGTACTCGGCGTTTGAGCGCGAAAGACACCTTAAATTTGCCCAGAGGCCTTTTTAATAACCCTTGAGGTTCTTTTACAGGCGGCAAATCTAAAACACAGGACCACTGGCTTTGCTTCCCCTCCGAAGGAAGCCATACTAAAGATTTTTACATCCGAAAAAGTCCATCACTCTCCGCCGGGTTTGAACCTCCAGCAAGAAGCTAGCGTGTTACCCCTACATCACGGAGGACGACTGTCCTCGAACTTAAAGCCTGCCCATTTTGTGAATGCATTGTGTTTAAATACATATCGAAATCTCCACAGATGTTCTAAGTTTTCGATAAAAGTATGAATAAAGCTTTCGATATGGTAGCGGAGTTTAATTTTTACTTTATATACCTCGTACATAGTATATTCACCCCCTCCCCAAAAAAAGAAAAAAACCCGCATTTTTAGTGATGTAGGTGTGTGCGAACAGATAATTAAAAATTAACTTCCTATTAATACCAAAAAATTTTTTAAATGTAATATGTTTAGACTTTTTTCTATTTTTTCAAAAGATTTATAGTCTTTTATAACAAGTAGAGCTCGTATTTATATGCACTATACAGTATGAATATATGGATACATCTTGCACTAAAATCGACTAAATATACTCTAAAATCTTTATATTATGCATTTAAAATAAAGTACATTACTTCAGCTTTCTCACATTTATTAATCTTGAAGTAATCAAATAAATTCTTAAACACAGGCATTAATTAATATTTATTAGTTTCTCTTTCAGTCTATTTTACTATTAGTCGTGTTTATTGCAATAAACAGTTAAGTATTTTAAACCGTTTTGTGGAAAAATTTATTTTCTTCTGCCACTTTAAATGTTTTTATATTTGTATAAGCAGCTGTTTGTAGATGCTGCATATTTTGTTGCAGGGCACCTATAACAGCGGTATAAAAGTAATATGGGTTTATTTTAGTTAAATAAAACCAATAATAACTCGAAAATCCCATTGATTTTTACAATAAGTATTCTGAAAATACAAAAATAAAACGTGCCCAATTTCACCAACAGGTGTTAAAATCGACATTAACAAATGTAACTTAACAATTGTCACAGCGTTAACAAAAGTGTTAAAATTCTTGTATTTCACCAACTTGTTTTCTAAGAATGTTAACAGACACGTGTTAACGCCGAGAGACTTGTAAACATTACAGATATAGAAGGCTATAGATGAATTGTACTACGATGCGCTTTTGTTTTTATTTTCGTTTACACACAGCTGTAAAAAATGACGGGTGAACAAAATCAGAAGAGAAGCCGTGGGACAAATGTCTCATCAATCGAGAAAGAACTTCAATTAGTAACTAAATATAAGGAAATTGTGGAAAATAAGAGGACGCATGCGGTAAACGTGAAAGAGAGAGATGTGACGTGGAAAAAGATTGGAAGTAAGTTTAATTCGAATGCAAATGTCACAACCAGAAGTACGAAGCAACTTCGTCAACATTACGTAAATTTAAAACGAAGTGCGAAGGACAGAAGTGAGGAGAGACTTAAACGTTTCAAGACGGGAGGTGGACAGTGTATTATCCACATAATTCAGTGAATTATAAAATCGCAAAGTTATTAATACTTGAAGCAAAGGCGAGATCGGCATATTTTTATTCAATGCATGTTCTAACTTTTCTTGTGCTTCCTCAGTAACCTTCATAACAACTTGTTTCGACACTCTATACATCCGTCTAATAGCTCAAAATTATTTGTCCTCATAGGTCGTTCTCTGCTACGAATGGGATAAATATAGCAAATCGACATCAAAAGCTGTGTTCACGTTCGCCATCTTGATTCTGGACAATTCTACAGTTGTTAACGACGTAACAACAGAAATATGGCATGTTAGGTTAACAAGAGATTTACCAGGAGTGTTAAGCTAACACTTGTTGGTGAAATGCAATTTTTGTTATAACTAGAGCCCGGATTTGTAAGTACAATCAAATGATTAAATAAGCAAGCAAATAAGCACGAAAAATTTAACAAATAAGCACCAAAAATAAGCAAATAAAACTTTAATCATAAACGTATTGTTTGGTAAAATTTTCACCTTACGCTTGTTACAGTACACGAGAGCGTTATCTTGAAATGTTTTTTTGTTGCATTTAACTCCAATGTGGTCATACCGGCGGCCGTTTTCCTTTGGAACATATCGAAGATGTTAACTCGTATTCGTTGGGTTTTAATCATTAGATTACCCACACATTCGCACATGCATTCATACTTCCAGACTCCGGGAAAGATGAGGAATTATCTTGGTCGGAGCAAAATCACCACCCCCACAGCAGGGAATCGAACCCGGGACCCGTTTGAGATTTTCTTGTGGGAAGCTCCTGCGTTTTTCAATTAAAAAAAATTATACTGTTAAAAGGATCTCTCAACGTTGCATGACGTTACTGGAACATGCGAAAAGCACCACAGTTCTTTTTGAATGAATTTCCCTTAGTATACGTTTCTGTACCAGAATGTTTTGTAGAAATTTTACAGTGTCTCGTAACCAAGATTTTTCATTGGTACCTTACTGAGTTTCTCAAAGGCAGCTTTAGCAATACTGTGAATATCTGAAGACAAGGTTACTGAAATGTCATATACGAGGGCTGTTCAATAAAGAATGATCATAATTTTTTAATGTCATAATTTTTCACACTAAAATTCAATCATATTATATTCTGTTAGCTTAATGTGAAACAAACAAGCCGTAGTAGTTTCATTGTTGGTACTCCTTGTTCCCGCCTGTGAGAACCAGGCAAGTTCAGAGATGTTCAGTATCGCCTACCGCTGCAGTATAGGTAACATGCAGTTAAAGTAGAGGAAGATCCGGAGCTTCTTTCAAACGTAATCACTGCTGATGAAACTTGGCTACATCATTTTGATCCTGAGAGCAAACAGCAAAGCTCAGTGTGGAAATCTCCTTCATCACCAACCCTCCAAAACAGCAAAAGTGGTTGCTTCTGCTGGGAAAGTTATGGTCATCTCATTATTTGATATTCATGAAATGGTTTATCAGCATGTTGTACCTGCACACACATCAACTGGACAATACTAGAGGGATGTCCTGAAAACATTGCTGGTCCATATCAGGCGCAAAAGACCACATTTCCGTGAAGCAGGCTGGATGCTGCACCACAATAATGCGCGGCTGCATATTGCCAATGTTGCTGAATATCTTGCAAAAATCAACGTGAAGTGCATCCCTCACCCTCCCTAGTCCGGATTTAGCCCCGTGTGACGTTTTTCTATTCCCTAACTTGAAGAAACGCCTTCGTGGGAGGCATTATCCATCATCAGAAGCAGTGGTGAAGGCTGCGGAGGCGATTTTGAAGGATCTCTCAAAAATGGTTTCCAGCATGACTTTGAAGACTGGCAGAAACGCTGGGACAAGTACATCGCATTCAGGAGAGACTATTTTGAGAAGAACCATCAAAATTATGAGGATGAGTAAAGGTTTGTGTTCAAAAAAAATTGTGATCATTCTTTATTGAACAGCCCTAGTATCAAAAAAGTGTGCTTGCCTCGGTAGTGTAGATGGTAGCATGTCTGCCTCACGTTCCCGAAGGTCCCGAGTTCGAACCTCGGTCAGGGTGAGTTCCTGGATAAGGTTTTTTCCGGGGTTTTCCCTTAAACTGATAGACGAATGTCAAGTAAGTCTAAGCTCTATGGACCCCGGGCTCATTTGAGCATCATTTCACCCATTCCATTCATCGTGCGATATGATTTAACGTTGGAGGACGTAAATTAAAAAAAAATCAAAGAAAGTGAATGCCCCAAGGTATTATTTCAGGTTTCCAGCTGTGTTATATTAACAGGTATTTTGGAGAAGCTGTTATGGATGTACTCTATGTTATCTTGAATGCCAATATTAGCAAAACATTCTTGTGCTGCGGCGATGTTACTTGTATCTTCTGCATCTAAGGAGTACAACACTTTTATTTCATTGAAATATTCTGCGTAGAATGGCACAGCCTTTAACCAAGAAGCCAGTCGAGTTACAACTGACTGAGGAGGTAAAGACAAATTTGGAAGGGCATGAAAATGACACTTGGAGATGTTATTGTGGCAGACGGCTTCGTTTGTAATATTAACACAAACCATATCAAATTTTATGATGCTACATCCGCACCGAACTTAAAGATTTGCCGTATGGTAATAGGAAACGCTCATTATTCACAGTCACGCTCTCATTTTTTGGCGTCCTTTTATGGGTTTAGAAACACGATACCCAAGTTCTACACAAACAGAGCAGTAAAAGATAAAGTTTATGGTATCCTCTTCTTGAAGTTTCGGGGTGAAATATTTGTACGAATCATTGCTGAAAAAGTTATGCATAAATATGCACCAACTTCTTAAATACCGATTGATGTAAAGTTACGTACCAAATATTGTACATCTTATTTAAATCTGCAATTTATTTCAAATAAATTTTATGACTTACGTCGTTTCCCAGATAACCGTTATTAATGTTGCGAGTGATTGTTTCGAATTCACGTAAATTTGTATGGACTAACTATGAAATTTAAAGGCCAGCATACAGTGTTCAGCTCTAAAACATTTGATCATCTCTATTTCCTTGGTATCGATAATGATATATTTAATTTAGTTATTTCTGCAAAGTTTATTTCCAAAATAAAGTTGACAAAACTAAATTTTCATAAGAATACTAGACCTTAATCTGAAACATCGGTCTCTCAGATCCATCAGTCATTTTAAAGTTGGAGTGTCATTTCACGCATTTCATTCATCGTCCGATATGACATAAAGTTGGAGGACGCCAATTAAAAAAAAAGTCATTTTATAGCATTTTGTCATGAGGGAAAATGTCCATTATTTTTTAGCTATAAAGTATGGAGAGACTTTCAAAGAGGAGTAAGATGTGTGCAGCTGATCCAAATTTTGATGCTTGGATGCAAGAACGGTTACAGGGGATGTGGAAAATGGAAACGACAAGGAGAACGACGATATTTTTGATCATTCTGATGCTGATCCTGATTTTGTCATAACAGATGAAGTGAAGAAAACGCGTTATTTGAAGAAGAGCCTGGTGTGACCTCTACCACAGACAATTCCTCACAGCAAATACGGTGCTTTTATGGCAAAAATAATTTCAAGTGGGATCGTTTATTCTGTATTTGTGCTACAGAGGAAACCCCGTGTTGACTCGTCTCAAATTCACTAATGCCCGATTTCACCAACAAATGAGACTTAACACGAGTTTAGCAATAGTTAAAACAAAAATTGCATTTCACCAACAAGTGTTAGCGTAACACTCGTGCTAAATCTCATGTTAAACTAGCAAGCCGAATTTCTAATGTTAAGTCCTTAACAATTGTAAATAGTCAAGATGGCGGGCATGAACTCAGCTGTTGATGTCGATTTGCTATATTTAAGACCGTCTAAATGGCATTCATAATAGAGTACGGCCTATGAGGAGAAATGATTTTGAGGAACTATCCGAAGATAATTGTTTTACGGAGGTATAGACTGTCGAAACATGTTGCTATGAAGGATACTGCGGAAGTACAAGAGAGGTTAGAACATGCATCGAAAGGAATATGACTATCTCGCCTTAACTTCAAGTATTAATAACCTTGCGATTCCATAATTCACTGAATTATGTGGATAATACACTGTCCACCTGCCGTCTTGAAACGTTCAAGTCACTTGCCCTTCTTCGCACCTCGTTTTAAATTTACGTAATAATGAGTTAGAATACACATCGAAAGGAATATGCCGATCTCGCCTTTGCTTCAAGTATTAATAACTTTGCGATTTTCTAATTCACTGAATTATGTGGATAATACATTGTTCACCTCCCGTCTTGAAACGTTTAAGGTACTTGTTCTTCGCACCTCGTTTTAAATTTACGTAATACTGACAAGTTGTTTGGTGCTTGTAGTAATGACACATGCATTTGAATTAAATTCGTTTCCAATATTTTCCCCGCGACATCTTTCTCTTTTACATTCACTGCATCCGTCCTCTTATTTTCCACGATATCCTTACACTTCGTCACCATTTCAATTAACAATTCTTTTTCCGTCGATGAGAAATTTGTCTCACGGCTTTATTTATGATTTTGTTCATCCGCCATTTGTGCAGACGAAAATAAAAACAAAAGCGCATCGGAGTACGTTCAGAAAATCATCCATAGCCTTCTATAGCTGTGATATTTACAAGTTTCTTGGCGTTAACACAGCTTTGTTTACATTTTCAGAAAACAGGTTGGTGAAATGCAAGAAATTTAACATTAGTTTTAGCGCTGTGACAATTGTTATGTTACATTTGTTAACGTTGATTTTAACATCTGTTGGTGAAATCGGGCATAAGTGTCTAGCCATGGAACTGATAGTACCACATCTAAGGAGACGCCTGCAAATTCAAAATTTACCAAGAGATATCAAGGAAATGATTCACAAAGTTCTGGGAGACAGTCAGGAATCAAGCGAATGCATGCCAGGTGACAGAATGGAAAACAGGAAGACGTGTATGAAGTGTCCTGCATCCAAGAAAAGGAAAACGGCATACAAGTGCATCAAATGCAGTCACTCAATTTGCCTGGAATGTAGTAGAAAGATTGCATTGACTGTGCAAAAACACTGTGATTTAATATTTTCATTTCATTTATTACTTGGTATCTTCATTTCTATTCATTTATATCAAAGCTGGTGTAACAAAACTAACATCATTTCAAGACTGATACTAAATATCTGCGCCTACTTATATTTACAGTTCATTTTAAATATTGTAAAAACAAGGTCTTTATACCGGATGCATTGTATTAAATTTACTTCTACAATGAATTACCTGATTATTTACCTAATTTTGTCAAACAATGTGAAGTTATGTGATAAAACATTTACGAGGTCTGAGAGACCGCATGTTTCTAGCTACGCACATTTGAAAAATATTTCGGATTAAGGGTTAGAAATGATTGTTGTTTCATACTTAGTTGTGTGTAGGTAGAATCAGATTAAAACATTGAATCCTATAGCCGGGATTTGAATCGCCGATATCTGATCTCCACTTGGTTCCTCTAACCACTAATCTACCGTGGCAACATGCCAGCATCACATAAATACTCCAACTGGCTCCCATGTTTCTCGGTGAACAACAAGGAAATCTCAGATTTCTATGATGTAAGATATCTTAATGGCCACTAATAGCGTGTAACTCTTGGGCTTTATAGTGAAACAACAATCAGTTTCCGTTGATTGACCTAATAATTGGTTAAATTATGGTATCTGGTACCTCAAATAATGCCATTGTAGCCCTGTTTTTAAGAGGATTTATATACTCAGGCAGATAAAGACATGTGATGGTAAGAATTAAATATTTAAATGGTTTATTCAAAGAATTGTTACGCACCAGTTCTCCACAAGACCTAAGATTTTACAGAGCACGTTATATAGCCATTAGGCCACAGAAGATTCGGAACGCAGCTGGGGGAAAGGCCATGACCTTAACCGCCACATTCGGTGAAGTCGTGCTCAACTAGACCTCGCTTTCAAGGTCTTCAGTCGGCAACCTCACTTCTTTGTCTATCACTTTTCCGTAACTGAACTGCATCACTTCAAATTCCTCCTTAAGATGGCGTATAGCCAGCAGGGAATATTAACGATCATTTCTAAAGGTACCGTAGTCCTTTTTCACATAAATATAGCTGAAAACGCCTTATAACGCTTTCAGAATCACAGAAAACCTGTGCAGGAGGATAGAAAAATGTATCTCCTCCTTGTAGTTACTTCAGGGAACAGAGATGGTCAAAATATCATTCCCTAATACCAAAAGTAGGACAATGAAGATTTATTAATACCTATTTTCAAATACTCATTACCTGTTTTCTTCAGAATATTAGTGTGTTGAAAATAGATCTAGAATCTGCATTTATTTCATGCTAAGTCCGTCTCTGTAGCGTATGTGGTAGCCTGTCTACCTTTACGTTCAAGAGGTTCCAATTTCGAATCTCACTCGGTAACGTAGATGGTAGCGTTTCTGCCTCATCTTCAAGAGGTCCCGTATTTGAATCTTGGTCAGGGTGAGTTACCTGGATAAGGGTTTTTCCGGGGTTTTCCATTATTCTTAAGAATAAATGTCGGGTAACTCTCAGCTCTATGGACCCTGGGCTCATTTGAGCATAATTTATTCATTTCAATCATTATCCGTTATGATTTAACGGTGGAGGATGTAAGTTTTTTTCTATCATATTAAATTTCAGGCCAATGAGTAATGACCATGGCCCGGATGTTGATACCATAAAATGGTCTAGCCCGCCTCGGTAGCGTAGATGGCAGCGTGTCTGCCTCACGTTCAAGAGGTCCCGAGTTCGAATCTCGGTTAGGGTGAGTTACCTGGATAAGGTTTTTCCGGGGTTTCCCCTTATCCTGGAACACGAATGTCTGGTATCTAAGCTCCATGGATCCCGGACTCATTTGAGCATCATTTCACCAGTTTCATTCATCGTCCGATATGACATCGTTGGAGGACGTAAATTACAATAAATAAATAAATAAATAAAATGATTTAGACACATAACATGATTAAAACTCTTAATAATCGATATAATAATTACAAAAGATATTCCGTAACATGTGTATTAAAATGGCTGCTCGGAAAGCTATAATTAATTAATAATGGGTAGAACTGGTGTACAAACTACAAAAAAGTAAACTTGTGATTTATTTATTTACACCTCTCCAAGAGGACCTAAGTCCCAATTATAGAGTTTAGAAGAACAATAAAAGCACTCAAATCAAAAAGTCTGGTTCTCTAGATCACAGTTCAAACCTGGCGAAGTTCTAAGTAGTGCATACTTCGGGAGGGTAGTAAAGTTGGGGGCCCGGTGTTATAGATTTAAGGTACATTATTGTTGTTGTTATTATTATTATTATTATTATTATTATTATTATTATTATTATTATTATTATTATTATTATTATTATTATTATTATTATTATTATTATTATTATTATTATTATTATTATTATTATTATTATTATTATTATTATTATTATTATTATTATTATTATTATTATTATTATTATTATTATTATTATTATTATTATTATTATTATTATTATTATTATTATTATTATTATTATTATTATTATTATTATTATTATTATTATTATTATTATTATTATTATTATTGTTATTATTGTTATTATTGTTGTTATTGTTATTGTTATTGTTATTGTTATTGTTGTTGTTGTTGTTGTTATTGTTGTTGTTATTGTTATTATTATTGTTATTATTATTATTATTATTATTATTATTATTATTATTATTATTATTATTATTATTATTATTATTATTATTATTATTATTATTATTATTATTATTATTATTATTATTATTATTATTATTATTATTATTATTATTATTATTATTATTATTATTATTATTATTATTATTATTATTATTATTATTATTATTATTATTATTATTATTATTATTATTATTATTATTATTATTATTATTATTATTATTATTATTATTATTATTATTATTATTATTATTATTATTATTATTATTATTATTATTATTATTATTATTATTATTATTATTATTATTATTATTATTATTATTATTATTATTATTATTATTATTATTATTATTATTATTATTATTATTATTATTATTATTATTATTATTATTATTATTATTTGTAATGCACATGCTCCAACGTTGGGTCATATCGGACGATAAATGAAATGGGTGAAGTGATGTTCAAACGTGCCCAGGATCCATAGAGCTTAGAGTTACCCGACATTCGTCTTTCAGAATAAGGGAAAACACTGGAAAAAACCTTATCCAGGTAACTCACCCTGACCAAGATTCAAATACGGGACCTCTTGAAGATGAGGCAGAAAGGCTACCATCTACGTTACCGAGGTGGGTACGGTATATTAAAGAACCTCAAATCTGATAAAGGGGCCCCTGAGCAAAATTAAACGGTTTTTCACGCCCAGTATAGAATGGGATGTGTGTGTGTAATGTTTAACGTCCGCTTTTACTTCATGCAGCACTGCAGGTAGTGAACTGATGATACATGAACTGAAGATAGAGCACTGGTGGAATGAGATAGCGGGTGAAACCGGAGACCACGGCAAGCCGCGCCGTGGCTGAGTGGTTAGACCGCTCGTCTCTTAACAAGGCGACCACAAAGTGAGATTTGTGATGGACAACACGGCGCTGGGGCTGGTTTTCTCTGGGATCTCCAGTTTGCCCCGCCATCTCATTCTACCTGTGCTCCATCTTTATCCCATATATCATCGGGCGTATTAAAACGGGCGTTAAACACACACACACACACACACACACACACACACACACACACACACACACACACACACACACACACACACACACACATCGGAGATCCCGGAGGAAACCCGTCCCAGCGCCGTGTTGTCGATCACAAATCTAACATGCGGTTGCCTGGGATCGAATACGGGCCGCCTTGGTGAGAGTCAAGCGGTCTAACCGCTCGGCCACGCCGTGCCCGTAAACTGGAATGTTAAGAACCACGGCACTTAGAGAGCTTCCCGTGAATAAAAACTTCAATTCACAATTATACACCAATAAATACAAATAATTGATTTATATGTTCATTGGCCTTAGTTTTCCACGAAATGCTTTGCTTTTATTACTTTCTTTTCTGTGCCTTCTATTTTCAGCATTGTTCACTTATTTCGTAGTTGGAGGATCATATTGCGAAATTATCGTGACATTTCCGCACTGTTTCCTGGGAAGCATTAATTACCACTTCTAATTGTAAACATTAAAGGTTGATATCTCTGGGAATAGCCTGTAATTTTTGAACTGTTAGATATAAAACTTGCTTCTTGCACATGTAGTTTTTTATAATTAATTTTTATAGTATTAATTACAATTTCTTAGATGTTATTCACATAAAGCTACTCTCTATTGGCCTACTTTCAATATCACATAACGTTTGGCTTATAAAAGGCAGTAAGCTTTTACAACTTGTCTTTGTTTATCTTAAGGTCGTGGAGATTAAACAAAAGAATCGCGAATTTTCAGACTATTTCTGTGGAATTCATCTGCTTAAACTTGGCAGCATGTAAGTAAATCTAAAGCATGAACTAGCCAAAAAAGTTTTTTATAAGAAAATTACGTATTTTTATGAGCCTTATGTTTCTTCGAAGCACGAATATAGTTCCATGATTAAAAGTATATTCCAATAGCGGAGTTAAATATTGCACGCTGCTTAGAAGTCCAGACTAAGAGTGGGATAAGACTTTTGTGTAAGGGGAGTGGAGCTGTTGAAAGAAAAACAATTCCGCCCCCGCACCCTGCCTTTGGAATCGACGATTCAGGAGCAGTAGGAACCAGTTTCCAGAAAAATCAGGTAGACGATCCAACTTTTTGGTATTGCCACAAATTTCCTTCTGTGCGAGAAAGTCTCTGCGGAACTGTTATGTTACCCATATTGGGAAGCTCTGTGTTAAATTTCCGTAAATGTTGACTGATATCTGGAAAGCATGATCCTCCAAAGTTATATTTGATATTTATGGCATTTGTGGAATATATGCAATGCCCGGCGGAGTGAGCTTAGGTTCCTGTCCACGGAATCCATTCGTTAATACCTGAAGAGAACATTTCTGTTGGAGTTGGGAGCTACAAAACTCGATCAGACACGAATATACCTCAGCAGAAATAGTTTTCTTGTTCTTTGTGGAATATTGTGCAAATTAGCAATGTCAATGCGTCTTGAGGGGCATCACCATCATCCTCATAGCAACCATCATGATGTTAATGACTGTATGCTCCTAAACAGAATATTAGATAGGTGCCTTAAACATAAGGGGCTCAGAGGTGCATGCTGATTGTGACATGCTTGAACACTGAGTATGCGTTCAATCTGGAATCGTTAAGGACTCCGTCTATCATCGTATTCCGAATCTGCTCGACCGTCATATTTCGCTTTAATCTCTTCTTCCTAGAGGTCACGTTGGAATCACAAACGGCCAATTTTGGCCAACATGTGGTGCAACTTGAGGCCCTCCCATCTGACTACTCCTATTCAGTATTGCCAACACATTCGATTTCCTATCGTTTTCACCCATTAAAAACAACATATGCTTCGTATTTTTGTGTAACATATAAGTCAAGTTAAAACTTGTTTAAAATATACCATCTCACATGTTTATTTATCTATCGAATCAACACAATTGAAGTAATAAAAACAGCAACCACCAACGTTACCTAGTTCCGAGAAGAGCCTTTACAATTCGCAAGCAACCTTACCATCTATCCGGCACTGACATACGCCATCCAGAAATGAAAAGAAAATCGTGGCATGAAAGTTTGCTAAGAAAAAAGGGGAAACCCGGGAAATCCAAGTCAGAGTGCGCAGTCGACGGGGATCGAACACGGTCGACACTGCTGCCGCGGCACAACATCGCCCGTGATGGTCCGTCTGAGATCTAATCGGCTCATTTTATTTCATTCTGTTGTTAGGGTGGTATGTTTGTGAAAATTTTCACGTGAACAGTAATTGTCATGTAATTCATTATATTTCACAGTAAGCGCAAGCGGCCTGTGACAACGTTCGGAGGGTAAACTTAGCACTTCGACCAATGATATACTATTGTGTGCTTATGCTTCTAATGGGGCGCCGTGCCGGAGTGAGGGGTGAGGTGAGCGGATACCAAGGGTGGCCGGACTAAGAGAGAGGGCAGGGTCCCTATAATTACATAGTTGAAAGCCCCGGTGGCGTCTTGTAGAACCAACTGCCTCCCCTGCAGCCTGCACTTCCCTCGAGGGACTCGGGAGAGGAAGAATTTAGGGAGAGCATGCACCTGCAAACCACGTGCAATATATATTAACACTAAATTATGATAGATGCATATGTTTAAACCGAAGGCTCCTCCTATATAGTTTTTATGCAAATTGGCATGCATTCTAGAAGTATTAACTCCGTTACGCAATATATTTAATTCACATGGTTTTTATAATGTAAATTCGACAGTTATCTTCGAATATAAGAGAAGAGATAATTATGTTAGGATTAGGATTACTACAGAAGGGATTCGGCACCGAAACCTGTGGTATATTATACCAAATCCCCAAGTTGGGCATCCCCGGGAGGAAGGATGAGGCGAGAGGAGACAGAGGGCGACTGAACCAAGGATTCACGTCAGCGTCGAGACACCCGCCGATCCTTCTATCCTGGAAGAGATCAGCATATAAGATGACTTGAACTGCTAATGGAGATGAAATGGAGGGATAGGAAATCCGGGGAATATAGTTAACCAACCCAGCATTCGCCTGACGACTCGGGAAAACCCCGAAAAAACCAAGAGTCAGGTCGGCCACAGGAACCGAAACCGCCTGAGCCATCCTGCTCTATAATAATGTTAAATAAGGAACCATTTTACATAGCAGAGTAACATATTCCTCGACTGGAGCCAATGGGAGGTGGCTGGTGCAACACCTTATGGTGCATTGAAACGCTCCCTGAATGCAGAATCAAAGTATTTTGTGATGCAAACAAGTAGTTCGTAAATATATCATGATCCACGCAGGGACGTACAATTGATCCAAAGGAAATACAACACACTTAAAAATCGAATCAAGCCAGCAAAATCACTCAAAAGTAGGGCATGGGTCCCCAATATTTGCGATATCTCGATATTGACGACACTTGCTTGGTATCGACATCGAACGATACTTCAGAAAATTCGCTCCATACTTTTTCGATACTTCGTAGGTTTTTCTGTACTTATTTTACTTTAAATCACTAAATACTATTGCTGCAAGTACAGCATTGCATACAGCCGGGATCATACTTTAACATACACACGGCTAGTGTGAAAGAACAATTAATTTCCATTAATTGACCTAATAGTGGTTAACTATAAAAAGTCCGGGCCTTAAAGTACTTACACGATGTAAGTCGCCACTAAGGTAGCTGTCTCATGTGTTTATGAGAACTCCTAAGTGTTTTACCGGGAAAATACGAGTCAGTTGCAGAATTTAATGTCATATCGGCACGTTGGCCATAGTAGCTCGTTAGAGCGGCTGGACGGCAACCAGAAGATCCGTGGTTCAGATCCCGGCTATGGCATTGAATTTTTCAGTCTGACTCAATCTTTCCATACTTTAGCCTACACACGGCTAGTGTGAAAGAACAGTTGATTCCATTTTGTATTCAAACTAGAAGTAGAAATGACGGTATCGAGAATCGAGTATCGAGAAAAACTGAAGTTGACCTATCTCTACTATAAAAAGAAAAAAAACACACACACAACTGATTCCTAACAATTCCAGTCATAAAATGTCATTCTTAAAATCAATTTTTTACTCGTCATGCAACTTGAAATTCCGTCAATTTTGAAGGAAGGTCCGTCATATTGGCAATTCTGCACCTTTGTGATTACTCATCACATCAAAAGTTTTGCGTCATATGGATGTGTCCATCTTATTATCGAGGAATGTGCTGTTTTTTGTCATGTTTAACGCCCCCTTTTACTATATGCGGCACCGCAGGCGGTAACACTGATATTATATGAAATGAAGATGGAGCACCAGTGGAATGAGATGGCGGGGGAAACCGGAGCACACGGAGGAAACCCACCCCTATGCCGTTTTTCCCACCACAAATCTCACATGTGGTCGGTCACCTGGGATCGATCCCGGTTGAGAGTCGAGTGGTCTATCCACTCGGCCAATGCGCGGCCAATGTGCTGGTTGTTGAAGGAGTCTGAAGCAACCACAAGAAAACTTCGCTAATGTATTGATCCCAAAATATAACCTAGTATGTGTTTTCAATTCTTTAACGCAGTTTATTCGCTTCCAACAACAAAATGCTACATATTAGTGATCTCATAAGTAAAATCGGTTTTTTATTTTGGTGTTTTGGAAAATTTATTGGGTTTCTTTGGTTTGGTAATGCTATTTATAGGATGCCATGGCTAGTCTTGCGTCCATTGCGAGCATGTATCAGTCTTCAGTTGTTAATAAGCAATCACAAAATGGAGATAACAAAGTTTGAACTTAGATTCCTTCTAAGACACTGCTGGAGACAAGGCCCGCCTCGGTAGCGTAGATGGTAGCATGTCTGCCTCAAGTTCAAGAGGTCCCGAGTTCGAATCTCGGTCAGGGTGAGTTATCTAGATAAGGTTTTTCCGGGATATTCCCCTATCCTTCAAGACGAATGTCGGGTAACTCTAAGCTCCATGGACCCTGGACTCTTTTAGCATCATTTCACCCAACTCATTCACCGTCCGATATAACTTAACGTTGTGGCGGACGTAAATTAAAAAAAAAAGAAAACTACTGGAAACAAGATTATAAAGCCGCTGCCGCAGCTCGAAGAATATGTGAAGTTAAAGGAGAAGGTGTCGTCAGTGAGCGTGTGGCACAACGATGGTTCCAACGTTTCAACAATGGAGACGAAAACACTAAAAATTTACCACGTTCTCGATGACCTAAGGTATAGAGGATACATGCAAGTTTTGCGAGAAAATCGGGAAAAATAGTGGCCGTAGGCTTTCAGAAGAACTTAGTGCAACAAAAGCTACCATACATCGCCACATTAGGACACTTGGAAAATCATACAGAAGCTGTAGATCAGTATGTTATGAACTGACAACTCAACATGCTGAACGTAGAGTGGAAATCTGTCGTCAGCTTATCCGTAATCCCATGGATGATAGATTTTTCAGGAGAATTGTCACTTGTGATGAAAAATGGGCATATTACCGAAACCCCGATGCCTTGTAACAGTGGCTTGATCTCCACCAAACTGCCGAAGTCATCGTTGAAAGAAATAGTTCGGTCCTAAATTAATGTGTCTCTGGTGGAATTTTGAAGGTCTGATTCACTGGGAGTTTGTTCCAAACGGGCGAGCGATTGATGCTAATTTTATTCTCAACTACTGGAACGAGTTCATGAAATTTTGAGATTGAGATAACCAGTATTAGTTAACCGAAATAGATTCTATTGCAACAGCCCATACTGCTCGAACAACCATGGAAAAAATTCAGGAATTGGGAGGAATTGAACCGCTACCACACCAAGCATCAGCCCTTATTTGCCACCATCAGACTATCATCTTTTTTTGTCCATAGCCCATTTTCTACGTGGAAGAAATTTTGTCAGCATTTAAGCAGTGCAAGTGGCTGTCACCGTATTCGTCACATCAAAAACAAAAGACTAATACCATCGTGGGATAATATACTACACTTGGAAAATTAGTTAACTGCTTGTCAGAAAACATTTCAAGTAATTGTTTTTTTTTTTTTTTTTACTTAGAAAAAAACGACATTACTTATGAGACACCATATGTGTCATTACAGATTTCGTAGTGATCAGTTTTTAAATAACTTCTATCGATTTATCTATTTTTTTTTCTGCATTGATTGAATGTTGAATAGCATCGATTTTCTCATAAATGTTGTCGAGTAAATTGCGTTACTTGATCTCAATATATGTCCGAATGCATCATCCATCCAATAATTAATAGAAACAAATGTAGTCGAATATACAGAGGCCGGTAATTATTCGAACGTAAATATACTTATTACTAATATTATTTTAAATCTACACAGAGTAAGCATACGTAAATACAACTGGTACAAAATAAACATGAGTCTTCCATTGAGCATATACACTCCTAAATAGCAACAGACAATAATTTGCAGTACAAGGAGAAATAAAATTGTTACTTTGCATCTGGACATAAGCATTCAAACAAATAACAGCTAGTATTTAGTTATCATCCCCTTTGTTTGAATTACTGCTGATAATCGTTTTGGGCATTGTCTGTATGTGCTGTTTAGTGACTGCAGAGTCCATATTTCTCCACTCTATTTGAAGAAGTTCTTTCAAATGGTCCTTCCTTCTGATGTGATGCTTCCTCACACGCTCCTCGAGTTCCTTCCAGATGTTTTCTATAGGATTTAAATCTGGAGATTGGGGCGGTGTCTTCAAAGCGTGAGGAGTGTTGTACACGATCCAAAGCCTTACAATTTCAGCAATATGCTTCGAATCATTGTCCTGCTGGAAGTAATAATCATGCCCTAATCCCATCTTCTCTGCACTCTTTTTAAGATTGTTTTCAAGAATCCTCTTGTATTCAAATTTGTCCATGATCCCATATATGAACACCAGTTCCCCAAAGTCAGATAAGCCCGCCTCGGTATCGTGGTAGTAGCATGTCTGCCTCACGCTCAAGAGGTCCCGAGTTCCAATCTCGGTCAGGATGAGTTACCTGGATGAGGTTTTTTCCGGGGGTTTCCCTTATCCTGAACTCTAAGCTCTATGGACCCCGGGCTCATTTGAGCATCATTTCACCCATTCCATTCATCGTCCGATATGACTTAACGTTGGAGGACTTAATTACACCAAAAAAAAGCCAGATAAAGCTATACAGCCACATACCACTACTGCCACCATGTTTCACTGTAGCTACCACGTTCTTAGGTTCCCATTCTGTATTTGGCAGTCTCCACGCTTTAAGACGTCCATCACTCTTACATAAGCAGAATTTGCTCTCGTTCACCAGAGAAGCTTATCCCAGAATTCTGTTGGTTTCACCACATACTATTTAACAAATTCTATACGCTTTTTCTTATTCACCTTATTAACATATGGTTTCTTCCTAGGAACGCGGGCATTTTACTAAGTACTATTTAAAACCCTTTGGAGTGTTCTGGTGTGAACCACAGTGCCAGAATATTGCTCAAGACATCCTCTAATCTCAGATGCAGTGACTCCGATTCTGCTTCACCATTTTTACTATTTACCTCCTGGCTCTGGTGATAAGTGTTGAAAGAGTGTCATTTCTAGGTTTATTTACAACAGTATTTGTCAGTTTGAAGCGTTGAATTATTCACAGCACTGTAGTTTTGCTTCAGTTAATGGTTTTGGCAATTTCAGAGAGAGATTTGTTACGTCCCATATTACACTGAGCACGCTGTTTCAAGGCATAGCATAAACACAACTGCTATGGGCGTGTAGGGTACGTCCAACCACCTTTCTCTCTGTTCAATTGGATACGTTCGAATACTTAAGTCCTCTAATAAGAGGGACAATAGAATAGAGTACAGATTGTGTAATAAATACATGCAAAGTGATATTTTGAATATTGTTTCCGAGACACAAAAGGTTAATGTTTACATGTTTAACAATTCAACGCTACCAAATAAATATTACAGTATTTATAGTACGTGCAATATTTCATGTTATATTATTCGAATACTTCTGTCGGCGTCTGTATACTGAGTTAGTAAAGTGTCTTCAAAATGTATTATTGCAGATGACAGGTTATTATGATCAGCTATTTTCTAGTTTCCAGTTGTGTGAAATGTTAACAAAGAAACAAATAACCATTCTACCGTAATGTTTCAACTACATGGTTCCATGCTTTTATATTTGTAAAAAGTAGTATGGCGTAATAGGGAATCGTCCATCTGTGTAAGTACATAGGGCATGACAATGTTAGTGAGAATGCAACGTGATTGAAATGTCAAAAGCCTATTGTTTATAGTTTTATGTACATGTTGTAACGTAATTGAATAAGCCGTCACTTCACTCGTGGTTATATACGTAATAAAATATGACCTTGACAGCACCTTTCATGGTCAGGCGCGTCCGTTTCACTTTTGCTTTCTACTCTTTCCTTTTCGGGGCATACCGTATTGGGTTCCATCACATTCATAAATTTGCACCCATAGTACTTTGATGCAGGTTAAAAAGGGTGCATTGCCTGTATATGATGTAGAACAGTTTCCGTCAAATTGATTACATGCAACATATCACATTTACAGAGGCCGACAGAAGTATTCGAATAATATAACATATAATATTGCACGTACTATAAATACTGTAATATTTATTTGGCAGCGTTGAATTGCTATACATGTAGACATTAACCTTTTGTGTCTCGGAAACAATATTTAAAATACCACTTTGTGTGTATTTATTACACAATCTGTACTGTATTTATTCTATTGTCCCTCTTATTGGAGGACATAAGTATTCGAACGTACTCAATCGAACAGAGAGATGCCTCGAGACAGTGTGCTCAAAGTTTTCAGCCGATTGTGAACTCGCAGGTAATGTGAGACGCAAAGGTAAGGAGCCAACGATGGCAGAGAGAAATATCGTGATAAATATGTAAAAAAAAAAAAACAAATCTCTCTCTGAAATTGCCAAAACCATTAACAGAAGCAAAACTACAGTGTGCTGCATAGTTCAACGCTTCAAACAGACAAATACTGTTGTAATTAAACCTAAAAATTGCGCTCCTTCTAAACTCACCACCAGAGACAGGAGGCAAATAATAAAATTCGTGAAGCAGAATCCGAGAGTCACTGCATCTGAGATTAGAGGATGCTTTGAGCAATATTCTGGCACCGTGGTTCACACCAGAACAGTTGAACGGGTTTTAAATAGTACTGGGTGCAATGCCCGCGTTCCTAGGAAGAAACCATGTGTTAATAAGATGAATAAGAAAAAGCGTATAGAATTTGCTAAACAGCATGTGGTGAAACCAACAGAATTCTGGGATAAGATTCTCTGGTCGGACGAGAGCAAATTCTGCTTATACAAGAGTGATGGACGTCTTAAACTGTGGAGACTGCCAAATACAGAATGGGAACCTAAGAACATGGTAGCTACAATGAAACATGGTGGCAGTTGTGTGATGGTATGGGGCTGTATAGCTTCATCTGGCTTTGGGGAACTGGTGTTCATATATGGGATCATGGACAAATTAGAATACAAGAGGATTCTTGAAAACAATCTTAAAAAGTGTGTAGAGAAGCTGGGATTAGGACATGATTATTACGTCCAGCAGGACAATGATCCGAAGCACACTGCTGAAACTGTAAGGCTTTGGATCGTGTGCAACACTCCTCACACTTTGAAGACACCGCCCCAATCTCCAGGTTTAAATCCTATAGAAAACATCTGGAAGGAACTCGAGGAGCGTGTGAGGAAGCATCACATCAGAAGCAAGGACCATCTGAGAAAACTTCTTCAGAGTGGAGAAATATGGACTCTGCAGTCACTAAACAACACATACAGACAATGCCCAAAAATTATCAACAGTAATTCAAACAAAGGGGATGATAACTAAATACTAGCTGTTCTCTGTTCGAATACTTATGTCCAGATGTAAACTAAACGTTTTATTTCTCCTTGTACTGCAAATTAGTTTCAGTTGCTATTTATGAGTTTATATGTTTAATGGAAGACACAAGTTATTTTGTACCAGTTGTATTTACGTATGCTTACTCTGCGTAGGTTGAAAATAATATAAGTAATAAATATGTTTACGTTCGAATACTTATGTCGGCCTCTGTATGTTGTAGGAGCTGGCATATACCATACAGAGTGAATCACCTAAAAGTTGCACCGCCAATATTTCCGAAATTGAAAGTGCTATTGATGAGCGGTTTTCGCAGCATTATTTGGTAGTTAGGGGCTCGTAGTTCTAGTCTATAAATAGATTTTAATAACACTTAGAAGGTGTATTTTTTGAACAAACATATACTTTTTAAATGGAACAATACCTATTTGCATCAAAAATAAAAAAAAATGGGTAAATTAGAATGCTAATGGTGTTTTCCGCAGGATTCTAGTACCAGTAATTCACGATATATCTTATTTTGAAACGTTTACACACCGACACTATTGTACAGTACAATTTGGGTTCATATATTGCTTAATTAGTGAACAGCTCTACGTTATTTAAAATCATGTCCCATTTGAGGTCAAACAAGTATTTGTCTAGTAACCAAGAGCCCAGATATGGTGCCTCGCTGACACACGCCCCTTCCCTTTTCTTATGCAGTTGTGTTTCATCCACTGTCGTTGACAGTTCCATCTCCTTTGCTCGCCTCGGTAACGTAGACGGTAGCGTGTCTGCCTCACGTTCAAGAGGTCCCGAGTTCGAATCTCGGTTAGGATGAGTTACCTGGATAAGTTTTTCTGGGGTATTCCCTTATCCTGCAAGACGAATTTCGGGTAACTCTAAGCTCCCCAGACTCGTTTGAGCATCATTTCAGCCATTTCATTCATTTTCCGATATGAAAACGTTATAGGGCGTAACTTATAAAAACAGAGAGAGAGAGACAGACAGAGAGAGAGAGAGAGAGAGAGAGAGAGAGAGAGAGAGAGAGAGACAGAGAGAGAGAGAGAGAAATTTGCATCAGGTTATTTAAAAAAGGAAAATCTTTTCTAGAAATTTGAGAAATCATTGGAAGAACTACCAGTACAGTGAAGAAGTCTATCAGAGATGGAGAAACGACAGTTACTTAGCGAAGTCAAGAAAACCCCTAAACTAAGTGCTCCAAAACTTGCAATTGCAGTTCAAACACACACAGAAAAGTCTGTTTCAGCACAAACTATAAGGAAAGTGCTTTATGAAACTGAGTATGGAGGCCCAACAGCCCGTAGAAAACCATACATCAGAAAATCAACAGAAGAAGCGAGTTGCTTTTGCAAAAGAATCTAAATACGATGGGTTTGATTTTTGGAAGAAGGTTGTATTTACTAACGAGAGTCAATTTGAGCTTTTTGAATCAAAAGGGAAGTAGAGAGAAAAGAATTGTGAGCTTGAGGGGGAAAATATAACAGCTTCAGTTAAACATGGAGGAGTTCAGTACTTCTCTGGGGCTTTTTTTTTTGTGTGTAATTTATGTCCTCCAACGTTAAGTCATATCGGACGATGTATGAAATGGGTGAAATGATGCTCAAATGAGTCCGGGGTCAATAGAGCTTAGAATTAACTGACATTCGTCTTTCAGGATAAGGGAAAATCCCGGAAAAAACCTTATCCAGGTAACTCACCCTGACCGAGATTCGAACTCGGGACCTCTTGAACGTGAGGCAGACACTCTACCACCACGCTACCGAGGCGGGCTGTCTGGGGCTGCATGAGTGTAAATGGTGTAGGGGATTTGTGTTTTATTGATGAAATTATGAACCATAAGTTTTATATAAACATCCTAAAAACACATCTATCCAGATGTGTGAATAATATGGGTCTTTTTGAGGATTATATTTTCACACAAGATAATGATCCAAAGCACACAGTTCTAGACGCAAGGCTATGGTTGTTGTATAATACTGCACGATGGATGCCGACACCACAGCAATCCCCAGAATGAATCCAATAGAGAATATACTGGGCAAAAATATTGGGAATCATCAGATATCTAATATAAAGGATCTAAAGAACGCTCTACTAGAGGAATGGCGTAAAATTACAGTAGAAACAGCACAGTCTTTGGTGAAATCCATGACAAGGAGAATGCAAGACGTTATAAAGAGGAATGGAGGGTCTACTAAGTACTAACCGTAACATTCTACATCATTTTCAGTATGCAGACGAATACTTATTTTGAATCCTATATTGCTATCTTTATTTTTTAATGTTTGACTATGTTTATGTGAGTAAATACTATATGTGTTTCTTTATTGTATTCTCTTTTTCACTAATCAATAAATAATACAGTGTCCCTGCTGTACTTTATTTTCATGATTTTCCATTATCGATACTTCCTTAAACATAAACCCATGCATTAGATGAATACTTTTTGGAGTAACTGTATGTGTTCCATTCAACGGGCTTAGTCGCTAGATACGATGTCGTAATGGTTTGTTTACACGTGTTTGCGGTTCATTTGTGCATTGCGACGTTCTGGTCAGTGATAATTCAACCAGTAGGTCGTGAATGAAGATGGGATTTACAAATGCCGATAAAGCCGATATGCTCATGGTGTACGGAGAGTGTAGGAAGAATTCAGCTCGTTCTTATATGGTGTCTACGAAAAGATATCCAATAGACGTCAACCATCTCGGCAAATTATTCATCAACCTCTTCAACCAGTTACGTGAAAGTGGTAGTGTAACACCAAGAAAACGTAACAGAAACAAGCAGGTAAGACTGGAGATGTAGGAGAAATTAATGTTTTGGCTTCTCTTGCAGTAGATCCGCAAATTAGTTCCTGCACAATCGCACGTGGAAGTGAAATGAGACAGGCAACTGCACTTCACATTCTCCATCGAAGTAGGTTCCATCCCTATCACACCTCTCTCCATCAAGAGCTGCATGAAAACGATTTTGAGAATCGTGGTAATGGAACCTTGGTACACGCCAAATATTTAAGGTTTAATCCTTAGACAACTGGTAATCTTGTTTTATGGGTTAGAGCTGTATTAACTTCACTGAATATTTTACGAATATGAAATAGTAGGGATGTAAATAAATGTAAATATATCCTCAAAGGAAATAATACTTGAAGGTCTATGTCAAAGGCGTGTTCACATCAAACGAAGTTACTCCACTGACAGATTATTTCGCCTTGCAGGGAAATACAACAGAGGTGTCTAGACGGCTTTTAAGAGTGAAACCACTATCAAATAATTGCACTCAGCATTGCTGCGAAAACCGAAGTGCCTCGTAATGCAACCGCGTGCTAAAGTCCTAAACCTCTATCCATTAAGGAGATGAAAACGTTTCCATGGCTCCTTAAAAGAGCGGCGAACTTAAAGTTTTATATCAGCTAGGATGAAACCGTCTTATATTCTTTGAAGGTCGATACCAATTGTTTATTCGATTGATGTCCAGTTTTTCTCCTGGATTAATGACGAATAAATCTCTGGGGTGTTCTTTTTTGCGTTATTTGAGGTATGGCTTGGTTTCTTCCTTCATAAAAGCAACTCTGTGTTCTGAGGTTGGAATGTCTGTCCTATAAATAGTCTCTGTTGATAAATTTTACCGATCACGGGTGTTCTAGGTCGTTAAGGTAAAGTCCGCGGTTCATATTCTGCCAGGACCGTCCATCTTGACTGAGCTCTTAAGATTTCCTCAGTCCTGTCAAATTTCCGGGACTCGGAGGCCTCCTCTCATTTGGCAGACAGGGATGTACAGAGAGCAATTAAAGGAGCCATTAGAGGCTATAGGTGACAGGTAACTTAGGCACATGGAAGTCACTGAAGTTCCAGGCTTTTTTTTTTTAATTTACGTCCTCCAACTTTAAGTCATTTCGGACGATGAATGGAATGGATGAAATGATGCTCAAATGAGTCCGGGTCCATGGAGCTTAGAGTTACCCGGCATTCGTCTGACAAGATAAGGGAAAACTCAGGAAAAAGCCTTATCCAGATAACTCACCCTGGCCGAGATTCGAACTCGGGACCTCTTGAACGTGAGGCAGACATGCTACCACCACGCTAACAAGGCGGGCCGTCACAATGTTGGAGCTGCTTTGGATAACCTGACGACCTCTACCTCCTCGGGCAGTACTTTTTCCTTTGAGCAAGCATCTCGCCGTCTATTGCATCGCTATACGTTACGGAGCCTAGAAGCTACCTGAAAGATAAGATTGGAGTGGAATGAAAGGGAAATGATGGAAAAGAAGCTGTGGCAGCTGAGAAACCACTCCAGTATTAGTCTGCTGATCAGGAAAACCAAGAATACGCAAGATCAGGGTAGCGGTCAATGTGAGTTAAACGCGGGATTTCCTGAATATGAACTAACCTCACTCGATAAGACTATGATAGTCCATCAGAATGTAGATTATAGATAGCCTGTTATGTCCCATGAAGGACAAAGGCCCCCTATACTTAGGGTAGCTCTGTTGACTCCAACACGGTGAGCGATTCGTGTTGGATTTGTGTCGGTTTTGGTCATTTTCTCTTGTTGTCATTGACACTTATTCACTTGCACTTGCACTCGCTTACTTCTACGTTTGCAGTTGTATTTTGTCGCCCATGGATCTCCACTTCCTTCTGCCTCAAGCTGTTGTAGACCATTACTGTCCTGCTTGTCCTGGGCAAAAGTCCGCCCACCTCTTTCGTGGCCTTCCTCTTTGGCGTTTTCCTGTGCGCGGGTCCCAAACCGTGATCTTGTAGGTAAATCTGCCGTCCTTCAACCTCTCGATGTGACCTCTCCATTTCCACTTTAGTTTCTTAAATCTTAGTGCTACGTCTGTTGTTAGTGCCATTTGTGACAGTGCAGTGTTGAAGATTCTATCTGTCCATTTTATTCCCAGTATCTTGCGCTCCATTTTCCTCTGGCATATCTGTAGTGTTTTCATCTGCCTGCCTGTGGTGAACCACATCTGAGTTCCATATAATAGAGTCGGATAGAGGCAAGTTTCCAGTACTTTCTGCTTGAGTCGTCTACTAAGCGTTCTGCCTCCTAGTTTAAAGTGGAGAGACCGCGCCTGGGCATTCTCATCTTTAATTCCCTTGCAGTCCTGTTCTTGATGAAGATTAGCTATCCTAAATATACATATTCTGCTACACATATTTGCGTTGTTCCATCCACTGTAATGGGAGTTTCTTGTCTGTTGGTCATAAGTTGTGTTTTTTCTTTATTAATTTGCAAACCTGCCTCTTTGCTCCGTGTGCAGAGTTCCTGGAGTATAGTCTGTACTTCTTTTGAAATTTTTGCGAACAAGACCACATCATCTGCAAATATTAAATTTCTTAGGCGACTACCGTTTATATTTTTCCCTTGCTGTTTTTTTTTTTTTTTTTTTTTTTCCTGTTTATTGTCCTGAATGTTTTCCAAGACGCTCGTAAAAAGTTTTGGTGAGATTGGGTCTCCCTGTCTGAATCGCTCATTCTAGGCGAAACGGCTTCCCTTCTTTCTTAGTTTCCACTTTTGCAAACTTTGCTTGTAGATGTTCTTCATTATCCGTATATATTTGTCTTCTGCTCCTTTTGAGTACAGGGACTGTATTATGTGCTCATTACTAATTATATATTAGAGCTAATGCTACATTAAGGAAATAAATAAACGGTGCAAAATATTATTTTTATTTATATGTTTCAGGTAACATCACCCTGTGTTGTTCTTTAATTTGTTTTTAATTGCCTTTAATTGCAGCGGTCTCACAGGCGGGCCTTTACTTTGGAACACATTGCCTATCGTACAACTGGTTTTCCTTTGGGTTTTTGTACATTAGCTTACACGCACATTCATGCTTCCACGACATCCTGTCACAGCCATATGCCATAAACGCCGGTGTACCACAAGGTACACCTTGGGCCCCTGCTTTTTCTGGCATACATAAATACACTTCCAACCCTAAGAGGCTGCAACCTGTACCTGTTCGCCGACGATACCGCTATTACAACAGCGTCCAAACGGCATGAAATTGCTGTACACAGAGTACAAACCTTCGCAAACATGTTGTCCGTCTGGTTTGCGACATGGCGCTTAAAGCTAAATGCCACAAAATCTCAGGCAATCACTTTCACAAGACGAGAGCTGCAGGACGTACCCAACCTAAGAATAAGTTGTACGGAAATACCATGGTCAACTCAGGCAACATACTTAGGAGTGCTCCTAGACATGCGCCTCACATGGAAGGACCATATAGCAGCAGTAGCTAACAAAGCTAGTAGAAGGATGGCCATGTTATATCCATTATATAACCGAAAGTCGCCAATGGCTCTTCGCAACAAGCTTCTGCTCTACAAGCAGGTATTGAGGCCGGCAATTACATACGCCTGCCAAGTCTGGGGTGCAGCAGCTAAAACCAACCTTTCCAAACTCCAAGTCCTCCAAAATCGCTTCCTTCGGACTGCAGTTGAAGCCGAATGGTACATACCAAATCATAACATCCATTTAGACCTATCCTTTCCAAAACTTTTCGATTACATCCTGCAACTGTCCCACTCTTTCTATTCAAAATTACCAACCAGTTTCAACAGCCTCATCCGAGGACTTGGAGAATATGACCTAGACCCTGGAGAGTCATATAAGAGGCCAAGACTTATCCTAGGACCTCCTTAGTTCCCAGCTATTTCTTCAACAATTATTCAATCCCTGACCGTTTATCCCCTATCCTAAACTAAATAACCACCATCAACCCACCATCATTCTTCTAAAAACCCTCTTAATGCCAATAAGGGACCTAGTCCCGGTGTGGCACTAGTCGAAGGACCCTCCTTTGCGGAGGAGGATTCCCTTCAACGACACCACTGTGCTGTTGCATGAGGATAGGGAGTACATAATCTGTGGAGGATAGGAAACAATTTTGACTAGAGAAAAATTCTCACTCCACAGCCGGGAATGGAATCTTCGCGAGCTATCAGGTTCTGCTCTACCAACTAACTCAGGGTCAGCAAGATGAGCAACCGAAGTATGAAATGCTTTACCCCTACAGCCACCCCTTCCTCTTTCCTTCTATCTCATATGTAAATAGGTGACTTGTGCCACAGCGGCGTCATTTGGGCTTTGGACGTAATCAAATGCATATTATCCAGAACAAATAGCTTGAGCTTTGCTTATGTGTGGCGGTAGTAGGAACTACGCGTGTTGTAATGGCTGGCTATGTAGTTGTTACTCTAGTTGTTAACTATTGTGAGACGCATGAGTACCGCAGTACAGTGTAGTGTCGTATCACAAAGTTGATGTCTCTAATAATAGCTTTCAAACATGCAAACTTCAAGAAATGTCACCTCGTAGGGTGAAAAAGTGAAGTCACAATAACAAGAAACGTTAAAAAATTTGAAAAATAGCTAATTTTTCTTATATATATGAGCTACTGCTCCAGGAAAACAACGTAATCGGAAAAGGAAGTTTCAAATGGGCGATTTCGATAAGTGCGTCGTTCGCACAACATTTTAGAGTATTATGAAGTGCGTAAAGATATTCCAACTGTGAAGAAGTTATTCTATGTACTAAATATGAAAATTAATTTCGACGGTGGGCAGAAAACTTTCTGGCGAACATTAGAGGAAATGGAATTTAGTTTTTAAAAATGTAAGAATATGCGGTACATTTTAGTGGAACGCCGAGATATAGTTTGCCGCATTATCATTGCGATTTAAACTCTATTGAACGTATATGGAACACCATGAAGCAAAGAATAGCAGAAAATGTGTGTTCTGTGACTTTCAACGGTGTTAAAAGGACTAACCAAACAGTGTTTAAACGACAACACTGAAGAGGATTGGAAAAATGCTTGCATCAAAATTAAGTCTACAAAACAAGAATACTGGCATCGAAAGGTCTTGGTGGAAGAAGAAATTGAATGGTAATTAATGTGGGTTTGGATAGCAGTGATGAAGAGGAAGAGCAAGAAAATACCTTACTCGGTTTTATTGATTCCAGAGATGACAACGGCAGTTCTACAGCCATAATAGGTGATATCCATCCTTTAGACGACATCGCCACAGATGGAAGCAAATGAAACGGATATGCTGGAATCCAAATTCACATCAGAAGGAATCCGAATTCACATCAGAAGGAATCCGAATTCACATCAGAATTAAATAAGTTAATTTTATTCTGCTCTTTAGCATAGCAAATTTTCTGCCTGCAATAAGGTAAGGTAAAGGAATCCAACACAATTAGAAGCCTTTGCGGCTTATGTACGGGCGTCGGTTGGTTACGGCACCATCTACATAGACATCGGCATACAAGGCCTTTGAGGTTGTCAGCTCCACGTGCCTGCAGTCATTTACATATTTTTGTGACATCTGTTTACCTCTCCGCCCCTCTGATAGCCAGCCGTGCGGTGTAAACCGATAACAGCGCCTCCACTGCGAAGTATCTTCCTAAATGTCCCAGGCAATACTTTTGAACTCAACGTTTGGCTAGGAAAGCACGAATATAAGTATCAGCAGTTTAAACGGCTCATATTAGGATTGTGAGAGAAATTGTTCACGTTACTGACCTTAGCCAAATCTTAAGTTTGCAAAAGCAGTTCTATAGAATTAACATGTTTTAATACATTTGTTTTGTTTTAGAATAGTTGTTATGCAGTGATAAATACTTATTTTACTTTAAGTTGCTAAATACATTTAAATATTTTCTATGTTGTATTCTTAAAAATAATCATAATCTATCTACAAAGTGTATTGAAGTTGTCAACATTGTACATTGTTAAATAGTGGCATAGTCATAATGATACTCCCTTATTTTACACGATTGGTATCCCTGCTGATTTCATTTTAAATATTAAGTGTTTCAATTTCTGGCAGCAAACTAGATGAACTTAAACGGAGAACATATGAAGACGGTACTGGATGTAAGGCTCTTTTTGAGTGTTACTATGCTGCACAGTTGTACACATTGTTAAGTAGTACCAAACATGGCCAGTAATTTGCTTGCAAAAAGGTGCAGCTTGAGAAATATGTGTACAAATCCAAACCATGTCCTCCTGCACTGCGCAAAGTTGTGAAATGCCTCCCTAGGGTGAAGCTCGTAATGTATTCAATGTTACTAAGACATATCAAAACTGTGCTTTACCGCGTGTAACCACCACCACTGCACTGATAGACTGCCACCGACTATAAACGAATCAACCGGTTTAAATGGATGTGCCAAGAGCCAAGAGCGAGAACAAGTCGTCCGGGTGCTCCCGGACGGTGGGTAGAGCGCCACGGTACCTATCCGCTGAGCGGATTTACCCGTGCGGTCTTAAAGAGTTTGTCATTTCTCCAAAGCTTGGATGTCGTTGTTGACTGAAGGACCTGATTCGACCTCTGCTAGTGCTCCTGGCGGCGGGGTTAGCTTCCAAGGAGGCCAGTGCCCTGAACCGCCACGCTGTTGGCGGCCTGCGTTGCAGTGTCCGTCCAGCGTGGTGGGGCCAGGAGTGAGAGGTCGGGATGTTGGGGACCGTTTAGGTTATGGTTCTCCACTAGGTCACACCGGGGGACCCGGCTGCCGGGGGTCAGCCGGCGGGCCAGATCCAGCCCCAGTGTGGCCGGGACAGAATGTAGAATTGAGGGAATGAGAGGCTGGTCTCACCACCCAAGGGCGTCCTTGGGGAGGCGGTAGCTCTTTCTCCTCCTGGGTACACGATGGTCATACTGCCCTAGTGTGTTCACTAGGTGGTTGGGATGGGATGTAATTTACCTGTTTGTTGAAAGTAAAAGAGACAACAGCGAGGTTACATGCATACTTATAGTGCCTTCCTTCCCAACCCTGGATTAAGCTATGGGACCAGCTGTTTAAACATTTATCCCATTGAGCAAATACACATAATTAAATTAAATACATGTAGGTATTATTTGCTTGCTCCTTGATCCTCAAAAGCGTGAGAGAATATTTTCTCCCTTATTGACATTGTGCAAATCTGGCAACTGTAAACTCTTTGGTGGTTTTCATGACATTTACGTGATTACTAGGCATATTACAGTACAGCGAATGTATATAATACTTAAGACAGTTTATACTGAGATAACATAACAGAAGTATAAACAGTCTATGGTTCTTATTTCCCTGCTCTTACATTGACTAAACTTAGGAAGGCAGTCAGTGTGGTGACAATTTCAATGCAAATATCATCGTTATATCACAACGAAACGGAAAAATTACGTATACGCCCACTTCATTTCTTCCAATTCTTTTACCAAGTGGTGGCAATCCGTGAAGCTGTGGAATCGAAATCTATGTTTAGAGGTGGCAGCATCATTTTCTTTACCCTTTTTAAAGAAGACATGTTCGAAATGAACTCTGCTCCTACCCCAGCCAATGTAGGATGCTGTCAATTTCATCGAGATAGACATGAATTGGTCCATATCTAACTATAACTAACCCTATCTATCTTCCCCACGCGGAGTAAATCACGTGATAATAGCTCGTTCCGCTTTACCATAGTTGCCATGTCAGAATAATTACAAAATTGATTGTCCCTATACAAGAAAAAAGCTTTAACAAACACACAACAGACAAACCTTTCAGTCCAATTGTGTTATGGAAGCACAGAACTTTCAAATCAGTATTGCACTACCCAGTTACTATTGTAGTGGAAAATAAAAGGTTAAGTAGCCCGGCAAAACACCTCACAAATCAAGGAAACCTTTGTACTTTGAATGTGACCCTGGATGGGAGAAGGGACAGACTCGATGGATGGCCAGATTCGGAAGACGATGTGCGCAAATCTGTACGGGGTCCCTAACGATACTAGGGTGAACATATCCAACACCATTCCCGTCCACCCACAAGCCCCGAGCATCCCGAGGGTCTCGGAAAGAATATCGTTCTCAGAGGACGGGTACGTCGGCAGTTCCGGTGAAACATTCGCAAGGCGCATCTCCACCGCCGAGCAGGAACACGCTGAACACCTCCTCTTCGGTCAACCCTGAAACAAATGAAGGATAGGGGAACCATTTCGTATTCGGTTATCGACTCGGAGAAATCTTGAAAACTCACGGTCAGTTTAGGCGCATCCGGAACTGAACCCGGGACCTCACGAATGTTAGTCGGGAAGTATATAGAAGACGATTACTGGGAAGGCACCCTAAATTAGGACTTGAACATCCGCCATCACATTCGATAACATGTTAACATGGCATATACCTGTATTGGAAATTCCTTTGAGCTGCTGTATGCTAAACCTTGTTAATTATTTCTAACAGTGCTGACCTTTCTGGGGTGGGTTGATTTAGAAGTTGAATTTCTGGAATTTTTTTGCTGAGAGCACAAGTACAAGTAACCACTATGCATGACACTATACTACAAATACATATTTCTTTTCTGCTATCAGAAAATAAGCTTATTTGGTATATAAATTCATTACTAAATTTCTGACCGGAATGGCTTCGTTGTGACGCACGAGGCTTGCATTCGAGAAGTGTTGTGTTCGATCTCTTTTCCGAAAGCTGTAGTGGTGTCTTGTACCACTGCTCTTTTCTTCCCTCATTTCCTCTCCATCTTTCATGTTACAGGACGACTGTGTGTAGGTCGATGGCGGGCAGATGGTTCAACACATTGCGAAGTCAAACTTCTAAGCTTAAGCAACGAGTCTCCATTTGGTTCTCCATTGCCGTTCGAGCTTTCCGAGGTTCCTGCTGGGGGGGAGTCTCTGAGACACCCTCCAGAACCTTGCGTAGCTCACCGCGAGTGCCTCCCAACCGGATAGTCCGGTCAGTAACTGTTAAGGACTCTACGTGTCTCTATCGCTTACGTCGACGTCTTCTGCAGCCCGCACGTCTCCTGCGGTTTCCGTTCCTTCCGCGTCGATGAGCTATATGTTCCTTCCGTTACCTAATGTACCGTTTCCCTTAATTGTCAAATGTCCAACAATTCTAACAATGTTCTATATAATGCATATTTGATCTGTTTTTGTGAGCATGCAAATAATATTACAGCAGTTTGCACCTTATGCTGTATATTATCTTGTTTTACATGTGTATGTTATGCATGTACTGTTATTGAATTCATGTTATCTTAATGTTTGATATACAAATAAAATATTTAAAATAACACGTGCTGGTGAGAATGTGTTGAAAATTGTCATAAACAGCTCACTTCGCATGAAATATGGTAATTCTTGTCTTATTGATTGTAGGTATCAAAGTGACTACTAAGGAGCACTCAGTATTGAATTCCCTTATGGTAATTATTGTGTAGTGTCTTTTAAACATTTATAAAAACAGTGTAGTGTCTTTTAAACATTTATAAAAGCATTCTCTTCCAATAAACGCTCATAAAAATGCGGAGAGATAACTTAAAATTGACCTAATGTTTATTTTATATCACTACTGTCAGCAGCTATTCGCATCCCACCAACCAACTGGCCGGTTGATAAATGCTCTTGCCCAATGTAATCACGAGAGAATTGTCGAGAGGTAGCCAAAATCCTCTAGATTTTTTCCTCCTCCCTGCATCTCAAACGTTCTGTAACTGCGTAGAAAATTGCAAGATTCCACAAATCGACAGAGAAATATTCGGAATGTGAGCCTCCCATGTTACTATAATGATCCATCTCGGCCGGTACACGAACAGTGGCAACATCGTTGCCAATTTTTTGTTCTATAACGTTCATCTTCGGAGTCAAACAGATTTGTGCATGTGTTCCTATGTTGGCTAATGGACTTTTTCTACTGATCTTGGATGGTGAGTGCGACAAAAAGGGAGGTAAAAATAAGTGTACACGTAAATTACTATTCATTTAAATCTATTAATTCCAAGACACATTGTTAATTCCCAACTATTGGCTTTATTTTTCTCCTAGAAAAATGATTCCAGCATTCGCCAACCGACCTGGGGAAACCACAAAAATACCCAAGGTCAGAGTGCCCGGCACAATGATAATGACACCCAAAACCACTCGAATGCGAGTCTTGCACGTTACCATAAATGAGTGTTGCCAACTAGTGTTAGCCAAAAGTCGTCAAATCCTAACTTTAAAGTCGCTAGAAAGTCGCTAAATCAAAATAAATACTACAACGAAGAGGGTACTTAGCAAAATTTATTTCTGTATGCAACTGAAGAAAAATGGCTTATCTTCAGCTATTCCTCATGCACCTCAACAATAAATGATACCCGACATTTTGCGGGAACGCTTATTTCGTAAAGTCTTAACAATATTTTTGCAAAACGCAGGCCCAGTACCAAATTAATCTGATTCTTTGGTTATGACAATGTCCTACTGACTATAAAATCCGTTCTACTTCCGAATTGGAATCTGAAACCGAAGAAATTGCAATTGAAAAATCGGTCTATTGTTTAAACGGATTTCACGCCTCCCCATATTTGTAGCAATCTACTTGTAAGCAGAATCCACTGCGCTGTATATGTTTTGTCATTTCCTAACAGTTAACTGATTCTGTGTACGTATTTGAGAAGTAAATGAACCGCAATCCTTTATAACGAAGCAGATTTTGCTGGTATTTATTTTATTTGCCAAAAGAAGGAAAGTGAACCTCCAGAGTGTCTCTAAATGTCACGTAAAATCATTAGCAAAGTTAGTAGTCTCTATCTCTTCTGTCATTATGACGTGAAAAGATTCCAGATCTAGCGACAAGTCAGAGTTGGCAACACTGTCGTGGAGCCATCTCACTTGGTTTAACTTTGAAAGAATGAGCTATTGAATGTTTTGAAATTGCGTTCAAAGTCTACTAACCAAAAGTTAAAGCAGGTCAAGAGTGTAAGCCATTTTCAGAGTGACGAAAGTGTGAGTGTACCAACCAATCAGATTTCTGTGAAAAATGGAAGCAATGGATAGATCACCTATCCTCGCACTGAGGATACCTGAGGCAACAGGTATCTCAGCAAATAAATTGTGTGATTTGTCGTAAAATGCAATATTTTTATTTAGGTGGACAAGGAGATGCTTCATTATCTTCACATAAGATAGGAAATTAATAAATTTAAAGCGAGGTGCGTTTATACAGAATTTGCAATGCGTACATTTAAATGTTGGAACATGAGTTCAAAACAACTGGGATCAATTTAACGCAGCTGAAAGCCCTTGGTGGTACTTTTAACGCGTAAAATCTTCAGAACCGCTCTATCGTGAGGTCCCGGGTTCGGTTGGTGCGTTACGGTAGGACGGTGGAATTTGGTCTTGTGGGATCCCCTTCATTACTGGAAGCAGTTCCGTCTATTTCGGAAGCAGCAAGTGTTGTGGCCTAGTCATTGTCAGATATGGTGTCTTATTGCTAGCACACATCGGTCATCCCAGGGTTCACTTTTGAAGCATTATGATCTCCTTGGGCCCTATGACCCTATTACTGGAGAATCCTTCTTACTACTCCAAGCCTCTTCAGAAATTTCTTTGAACTGTTTCATCGCGTTATGGCGGATTATGCTGTTTACAATACACTACCTTTCAAAAGTTTTGGAACACGCCTCATTTTTATGATTTATTGAAACAGTGGAATAAAAAAGACAATATGTAGTCACAACAGTATACTTAATGAAAATCAGCAATACATGTTAGATTTTGCTTTCTTCAGAGTAACCTAACCTTGCATTAATTACGGCTTTGCAAACTCTGAGCATCCTTTCCATTAAGTGTGTCAAGGTAGCTGATGAAATATCCCTCCACACGTTTTGTACATGACTCCGCAATGCGTTTACATTAGTGGGATGTTTCTTTCTGTCCGCTCTGCCCACATGATGCCAAAATTGTTCAATAGGATTGCAGTCAGGACTTTGAGGGGGCCAAACCATGATCTGCAAGTCCTATCTCTCTTCCAATCATTCCAGTATATCTTCTACAGGGTAAAGATGTATGTTTGGGTTCATCGTCCTGCTGCAGAGTGAACCCCTTGCCAATTAACCACATCCCAGATGGTATGGCATGGCGTTGGAGAATTTTGTGATAATGCTGCTTCATAATTCCTTCTATTTTCACAATATTGCCTGCCCTATTGCCACCAAAACAAAGCCATACCAGCACCGAACTACCACTGTAGGTGATATGCACTGAGGTGCCATGCGTACAAGTTTCACTAGTCGGACATACTGGCGATGTTCTGAGCCAAAGAGCTCAAACTTATATTCAGCAGGAAATAACACTTTTTTCCACCGATCAACAGTCGAGCTTACAAGTTGGTTGGTCCATTGTAATCTTTTACTTTTTGACAGCTCTGAATAGGGGTTTCTTTACTGCAGTACAACCTTTCAGATGTGCATCCTGAAGTCGTCTCTGTAGAAACACTCACAGATTCATTTCTCAAATGGTTCAGTTGTGCTGTCTGCATGGTTGTTTTGAAACGATCACGTTTGCTGTTCATGATTAAATGTTTATCCTCACCCTAGGCCTCTCCTTTGGATAACGATCCTTATTGCTATTTGTATATGTACACTTCCTAAGGAAACTTGTTCTTGTGTGGCATTTTGATGCATGGTGTGGCCTGCTTTATGTAAGCTGACTATCGCAGCACGTTTTTCTCCTGAAAGCTCTCTTCTTTTAACCATTTCAGCCTTTCTAACTGCACAATGAAAAAGTGTACCATTCACATGCTTGTTTACAGCCAAGGTCTATTTACAGAACGTCTGTGAACGACATCTAGGGAATCACAGATATATTATGACATCCAAAACAACATAAGGTAAGTGTTCCTATAAGATTCAACAAATACTACATTTTCAAAATGCACTAATTAACAAACAAAAGGTAGCATAGTAAATTTCAATTATGTTTCCATGGATTTCTATCATATATGATACGACACTGACTTGGTTTGGCATTATACACTTGTTTATTGCAGAAGAACGGGCTGTTCAAAAACTTTTGAGCGGTAGTGTACATACACACAACCACGCACGGCGCCTAACTTTTGTTTAAAATGTTGTATACGGGACATGCTTTCCCTGTAAAAGAGCTATTTCAAATTTTTGGGAGCCATTCCTCTTACCTGCTGGCTGAGAATTGTGGTTACAAGATATATATTGTGACTTTGTGGGTTCGTAGAATTAAAAGTCCAATTTGCCGAAATTCTAAATGTTCTTTATTTGCACAGAAATACACTGTTCAATTCTCACGTAACAACGTTACGTCACATACACACATTCTACCAAGGTCAATGACAATAGCAAACAGTGTTCTGATTATATCAGCTCTCGTTACAACACTCTACAGCTGTTTACTGCTTACAACTGACTTGGCGAGTCGTCGCCTTCTTAAATACCTCACTGATAATTTCTAGACTGTTCTAAAACAAACCAGAAACTGAATAATCTCTATCAGTCAAGAAGTCACTAGAAATTTCCATTTATCTTACTTATCTACGTCGGTAAGTCTTTTATCACCGGCGCTATGTTTATCTGCTTGTGCAAGCTCTTTATATCCGTGCTGCCTACCAGTTCCTTTGTATGCGATCGGGTTCGCGACCGTATTTTCATTAAAATCTTGGTACCAAATTTTTGGATAGATACTTTATCTACCAGTGTGAGTCATGATTAAAGGCCAGAAGCGTGTTCGTTTCTCCATATGTATACTGCACACTGGCTGTACTGTTATCGGCCGCGGATGTAAACAACTGCAGGTAAGTACAGCCTGACCATGACAACCGCCACACTGTCAGAGGAAACAAAACAGTCGTATTATACTACACTTTGACCTTGCGTCTGCATTCACTTGCAAGGCAATGCTTCACTAGTTCGCAGAGTACATACGTTACGTTGTTTTCGACGGTTGCACATTTGATGGCCGTGCTATACTCTTGACGTCATTCATACTCTGTGTCCAACTAACTTGAATCACATGAGAGCGCACATCTCTCCGACCTTTAATAATGATTGTAAACATACGCGTAACGTGGAAATCATTATTAGTTTCTCGAACTCTTACTTAAAATCTCCCTAAAATAGTTGTTTACCACCATTTGATTCTATTTTGAGTCTACGATAGAATAGTATCTCAGGACAGTTAATTTCCGTACAGTTTTCACACAAAATGATCTTTCTGCAGTAACAGAAAATCAGATGTTACAAAGCTTTTTTGATTCGGAGTAATAAGGATTATCAGGAAAACAAAACCATTTGTTATCTATACTTTCAGCTACAATGTAACATGTTATTATCTGCTAGGTAAAGCGTTCCACAGCAAAGAAAGTCCCAGAGGAATGAGAAGCAAGGGGAGACACTACTCGATACCATGTCTGGTAGTGTTTATGACACTCGCGTCAGTTCAGTTACAGCCCATTCAAAAACTTTCTGGCATCTTCTATTTATTTTAATAAATCTTCTGGCTTTTAGTGTAATGAGTGAATAGGGCGCATATTCTTTTTTTTAATTTTACTCCTTGTGTAGCATGCGTTCTCTGTCATACACTTTCACTGCCCTTGTCTCACTGTGTGAGGATAGCGCTATATCCTTTTTATACAACAATTGCCCGACGTAAAGGCCTACAGTACATAAAGTCATACTTTATGGGTTGTTATCTTTATATGAGGTGGAGAAATAAACAGACCTGGTAATCCATGACATTAGATGCAACTTGCAGTCCTCATCGACCTTAGTGTGCTCGGAAATAGAGTGAGGTCATTGTAAACATTTCAGTGCCACATGGCAGTGCAATGGCATACAAAAAATTCGATTCGAAATAACTGTGGGACATATTCCCCTGAGCCATGGCATCAGCAAACGGAAAATATCGGTCGTCCGCACTGTGTACGTTTGATCCTCGTCTCGAGTTATTCCAACGTGTCTGGGCTTACCCAGATTTCGCAAACTTTCGGCCGCTAACCCGAAGATAGAGTTTTAAGCAAGTTTATTTTACGAGGACGCATTGACTTCTGCGATAAGGTAGGCAATGTTGTAGTTCATCTGAATGACAAATACGCCTTTAAAAGAAGAACTTCCAGAAGCTATATAAAAACAAATATATAGGTGTGAGTAGAAAAAAAGTCTTGTAGGTGTAAAACATCGGATTATCGAGCAAGCTAACGCATGAAACTCGCATTTGACAGGTCCCGAGTTCGATTTACGTTGGGTGGCCACTTTAAACAATTTATTTTTTCCCCTTTTACAACAAAGACCAAGGAGCTTCACCTAGTCCCCCCAATTAACAGGTTTATCTGTGGTTTCTTTTGGGCCAGCTTGGGTCCCCCTTTTGAGAAATTGTATCGTTGCCACTGGAACATCTAGGGAGCAAAATAATTAGGCATTGTTATATCCTGGTGGGAACCGCCTCTATAATCACCCACAAATTTCCTTCCAGCAACCAGCAGCCAAAGAGCGTTCCGTTAAGTACACCTGTCTCTCTCTTTGACCCTTCCATATGTTTACTACAGAGCCTTGTTAGGGATAGAGTTAGCGCCATCAGGCGAGCCCGTCCATGCTAGCGCACATCGCCGTTCGGATTTGGTCGCCCTTCGGATGTTCACCTCAACCCTCACTCCCTGAGATCACCTTGTAACCAAGCACAGCCACGTGGCTTACTTGCAGAGCCGTGCTCCAGCTTCTGGAAGACTCTTAGACTGTCCGGCTTTCCCCCTATTTCACTTTGACATCTATAAAAGCACGTGCTTCTAGTCCTGACTTACTGCCATAACTGGTTACTAGGTACAATTTAAGTTTAAAATAAGAGGGACGCTAGTTGAATTCCAAAAAGCTGCACGGTTGGTAAAATATTGATTTCATATTTCTTTATTGTAAATTGCGTAATTTATAGGGGTCTTGTTTTAATCTTTGGTGTTTTTATGTAAAGCGGATTGCACATTTTGATTTCTGTAAACCAGCAATCAAGGATTCCCCTAAACTTTTCAGGAATGATTTCATTACACGCTTCGTTGTATGTGCAGAGGAATACGAAGCTGGAGATTAGGCAGGTTTTTTAAAAGGTTGGTCCACTAATGTTGGATTTGAAGTTCCATGAAATCAGAGAAATAAGGGTGGTGACAAAGCGCTTAAAAAGTGTGAGAAAGTATTTGAGAATTTAAGCCAGTAGCTGCTAATATCGCGGAAATCCTTCATGTCTAAAAAATTTGGCACCAGATCTATACTTTTCTTTTAGTCTGCCTATCTTATAGTTTACAAAATTATACCAGATTTCTTCCGAATAAAAACTCGAGGATATCAAAAGAAATGTTACGCATAAAGTAAATATCATAAAGATATAGTACACAATTTAATGAAAATCTTTTGAAGCATTTGTTGGAAAATAAATACATTTGAGGAGTGCTCCATGTGCGTAGTTTGAGCTGAAGGATTTTCTTTAAACTCTTACCGCAACCTTGAAAGCCGATGAACTTAAATGCAAAGTTTGGTAATTAATGGGGCATTTTGTATTATGACTTACGTCATTACTAAACCGAGCTCAGGCGGTTTCGTCTGTGGCCCGCATCCTTTTATTTTTTAATTTACGTCCTCCAACGTTAAGTCATATCGGACGATGAATGGAATGGGTGAAATGATGCTCAAATGAGCCCAGGGTCCATAGAGCTTAGAGTTACCCGATATTCGTGGCCCGCATTCGGGAGACCGGGTTCGATTCCCGTGGTTGACCTACCTGACCCATAGGCTTTTTTCGGGATTTTCCCGTGTCGCCAGCCGAATGCTGGGTAGATTAATTACGTCCCCCGAATTTTCTGTTCCTCCATTTCATCTCCATTATCATTTCACATCATCTCCCATTTGGTGGTCTCTTTCAGGGTAGAAGTGTCGGCGGGTGTCTCAGCGTGGTCATACTCCTTGAGTCGGCCGCCCTCTGTCTCCTCTAGCCTCATCCTTCCTTCCGGGGTTGCCCAACTTGGGGCTTAGGTACAAAAGACCACAGATTTCGGTGCAGAATCTCCTCCGTAGTACACCTAATCCTAAGTCAGTAATGTATAATCCTATATAAACACACACGAATTTCTCCACCCCCGCCTCCAGAGGTGCCTGTTTTGGGTTGAGGTACATCAAAATGTGTAATTACGGTGAAATATAAGCATTTTGGGGGCAAATTAATATTTCATCTATTACATAC
Source organism: Mantis religiosa (assembly GCA_030765055.1). Classification (NCBI taxonomy): domain Eukaryota; kingdom Metazoa; phylum Arthropoda; class Insecta; order Mantodea; family Mantidae; genus Mantis; species Mantis religiosa. Next base: position 86,503,311 of record CM060950.1, read on the forward strand.
ATGGTAGAAAATATAATTATTAAGGAACGATTTTAAAAAGCTTAACGTAGTTTATTTTTTATACAGCTAAAGTATAAAATATATGCATAAAAATGCAAAAACATTTTGTTTCAAGATTACACATCTGTAAATACTCATCATGCTGAGGCAGTGGTGGATTGAAACACCTCCCTGTTGCAGTGAACCACGAAAACTTTCTCCAAGTTTTCCGTCACAAAACCAATGTCGGTTGTCTCAAAACAGTGCACGATACTGGGAGAAGGACCTTTCAACATCACAAGATGAAGGTCTTGCATATTTCATCAAAGGAATGTCACTCGCAAATACATTTTCAGTTCCACCAACGTCTACTTCCCTTTCGAGAACCTAGTCAATTTTAAACATAGTATGAAATCCGCCTTTTTTTTTCAGACACATGTTTTAACTTTTGTTTAATAGTTTTTACTTTTGAAGCTCTCAGTGAATTAGTTTTCTTTTTTCCTCTCTATGACATGCAGTTCATTAACTCTCTCCGTTAAGAAGCTCTTTTATGCTTCTAATTTTTTTTACATAAAGAAGCAAGAACTTAAATTTTCAGTAAATAAGACAGTTCATTTTTAGAGTACTGTCATTGAGTAAGTTTACAATTTTCAAAACTATTTGCATAATACACTGCTACTTCCAACCATTTCCCCAACGCGTCACATTAGGTGGAAATGCAAGATCGGGATTTTTGGCTCTGAAAAAAATAAATCCTTGTTGGCGCTTTCACAATAATCCTTTTGCCATTTGAGATCAATTTGTCCTCTTTAGGATACAATGTAGGTATCTGCTCATGTACACTGTGTAAGCCATGTACTATTCAAGTTAAGTATATAGTGTATGGGAAGCTTACAAAAATATGCTTTCTTCATATATGGTGCAGCATCCGTAAATAAGAGTTAAACACTATCAAATTTCTCCGCATTCCAGGGATTAATTCAACAAGCGAACCTTTGTTGCATGATTCGATGCTGGTATTTCTTTACATGTAATAGAAAACACTGCTTGGAAACTATTTCATTATTTTCTAGCATACCTATCATAACCATTCTCACTTTCCTACCGCTAGTGTTGGGTGATTCATCAGTGCTTACCCACATTTTGTTTATTTTCACATTCTGCTCTGCTCACATAAGCTTGCCCCTTATCTCTTAACGGTCACGTGACCTTATCACATCTCATTGGCTGCTGTTGTGGTGCAGACTGTTGTGCCATAAAACTTAGTTCGTTATTTAACATGGTGATATGTCTATATGTTGGAAGAGAATTGTCAAATTTATATTTTCCTAACTGTTTTAATGAAATATATTACGCAACAGAGTTGATTTATCTGAAATGCATGTTAATTCTTAAAGGAAGTAAAGAGGAGGTTCCTTTGCTCTCAAGCACATGGCACGATAGCACGTGATTTAGCGGTAGTGGTGACATATTTGTTTATATGACTTATCACTGACCTTGTTTTGAACTGGATTAGTCATATATCGCCATTCGACGGTGTGCTATGCCGAGTGCGAGAGGTAATTATTTTATTGATCGTTTATTGCGCGTGTACTAATGGCAGAGTCTACCGCCAGTTTTTCGCTGAAGCATCGCAAGGTAAAACCTTTACAAAGCGGCGAAAAAAGAATTGTGGTGCATATGTTTAATGCACTCATAGAGAAGAACCCGTCTTTGTCAGTGAGAGAAGTCGGACGGCTGTGCTCTGAACTTACAGGCGTGTTAGATGCGTAGGAACATCGTGACATGAAATTGAGACAACAGGAAAACGTACCACTCCAGGGGCGATATTGATGTGTGGCGAAGACGTTATTTAAGGACAATCAGACTGTACCGAGATACAAATCGCTAAATATACTACCTTGACGAGACTTGGGTGAATGAAGGACTCACGACAAGTATGGCGTGACACGACTTTTAAGACTGAAAGACAAGCATTTTTGCAAAGTATGTGTGATGGTTTAAAAATCCCAGTGGAAAAGGCCAAAGGACTTTCATTATAAGCTTGTTTCGGTTTCATTGCTCATTCATTCAGTTTCAACTTGCTCAGTTTCATTATAAACTTCATTATTTTTGCTTGCCTTCATATTCTTATTTGTATGATTTTATCTACCTTCCTGGCAATTATTATGACGTTTACTGCAGGTTTCAGTATGACGGGAAGGCACCGCCTATGGCCGATGGCGCGAAAGCATTAGCCAATTAGGATGAGGGGTAAGGTAGTTGCACGCGGAGTGATACATGTCAGCGGGGCAAGGTTATATGAAACAGAGATTAGTCTTTCTTAGCATTCTCAGTAACAAGCAGGCATATACAGTTCCCCTAAGTTGATTCTTCTGGTATTTCAAATTTCGTGTATTTCGAAAGAAAATTTCTGAACTCTGCACTTTTCAATTCATATAAAGGGATATCACTCGAAGAAAAAGCTTTGCATAAATCTGCATAATATTCGGAACTTTTTTATCACTACGTTTACAAATGGAAGATTCTTTTTTTTTTTTTTTTTTTTTTAATTTACGTCCTCTATCGTTAAGTTCTATCGGACAATGAATGAAATGGTTGAAATGGTGCTCAAATGAGTCCAATGTCCATAGAGTTTAGGTAACCCGACATTCACCTTTTACGATAATGAAAAAACCGAATAAACCTTATCCAGATAACTCGCCCTGACCGAGATTCGAACTTGGGAGCTCTTGACTGTGAGACAGACACGCTACCATTTACGCTACAGAGGCAGGCGAAGAAGAACGTTTATTTAAATTTCATTTATAATAATATGATAATGCTCGAGATTGTTTTTAAAAATATAACAAGAAAAGAAGCAAATTGCTTGTTTTACTAACATTATTTAAAATATTATTTCTATAAAATATTACAAAAATATGTATTTTTGGGTAAAATACAATTTCGTAAACAATTGAAGTGTGTTGTTTAGGGAATTTCTGTCTTAGTTACAGTTTTTTATTTGTAAGGGAAAAATTATTTGCATACAAATCCGCTCCCTAGTAATTATGTTTATAAAATGTTATCAAATGTTAAGTTTCCACATGTCAGATATTTCGGGTTTTCAGCATTTTCAGGTTATAATTCCACTTTGGACTAATATGCTTATTATAGCTTATTCTCTCTCGCTTTTTCATTTTGGCGGCTAGTACGTTCACGATCGCGCGCGTGATCAGATTTACGGTCAATTAATATTTCGAAATCGAATATTAGTGAAAATAAGTGGGGGGGTTATAGTTTATGTGTGTAGATGTAGTTCCAATGCAATAACATGATGATTCACAATCCGAGCAAGTGATGCCAGTGTAAACGGCAGACAAAGAGACAAGTAAAATAGTAGCATTGGCCGGAAACTCGAGGGTGAGGGGGTGGACATGCGTGCTGTAGTATTCTGCACGTGTTAGACTTCCTTCTCTCCCCTCTCGTGGCGTCCTTGTTGCAGCCTTCATCTTTCTCCTTCCCTCCCTCTCTCGCTCTTCACGGCATGTGACTGTCAGCTGTTCGCTAGTTGTGGCATTGTTTATTAAAACCACGTCTTCTCTCCGCACATGACTGTCCTCCCTCCGTGCAGTTTTTAAAGCTTTCTCTGCGCATACTTCGCTGATGTGGTATCGACAACTGGCCTACCAGCGATTTGAGACCGCTTTAATCTGCCAACTCTCTGCTGAATGACGAAATTACCACTTCTGGTATCTCTGAAAATAAAGAGTGGAACGAATTGAAAATTCGCTGTACCCCTCCTCATTGCACAAATAATTGGTTGTTTTTTGAAATGCTTGCTAGGGTATTTAGGTGTAGTTTAACACTTTTGAAGTTTGAAGACTTACTTTTACATGCCAGCTATTTTATAGTCAGGACAGTTAGAAGCGAATGCATTAAGGGGGTGATCATACGCTACAATTTAGTATAAAACTCGCAAATTTTGGCATTTGTATTCCATGACTTTAGAAAAAAACCTGACTCATTTCAATGGGCCATAACTTTTGAACCAATAATAGGATACACGTGCAACTTTAGGAGAATATAATACACGTTTGGGAGACCACATTACACTATTTACATCTCAGAGAAAATGTTTGAAGTATTGTCCACCAGCATCTATACATGTTTGTACTCGTCTCACCATATTCTCTGAAGTTTTACGGAGAGTATCCTTGTCAATGTTACTTATTTCGGTTCGTATTGATTCCTTGAGAACATCAACTGTCCGTGGCCCATTCTTGTACACTCTATTTTTACATACCCTCACAACAAAAAATCTGGTGAGGTTAGGTCAGGGGATCTGGGGGAGCCACAGACCTTTTGAGATTATTCGATTATCAAAGAAACTGGTTACAAGTTCCATGGTGTCATTAGATGTATGGCACGTTGCTTCATCTTGCTGAAAAAAAAAAAAAAAACATTCTCTTAATTCGATATCATCTCCGTAAAACTTCAGAGAATGTGCTGAGACGAGTGCAAACATGTATAGATGCTGGTGCAGGACACTTCCAACGTTTTCTCTGAGATGTAAATAGTGCAATGTAACCTCCAAATTGTGTATTATATTCTCCCAAGTTACACGTGTCCTATTATTGGTTCAAAGTTATAGCCTATTGAAATGGTTCAGGTTTATTTGGATCGCACTATACTTAAGAGCCAGAAGTTCAAAATGTTATGTTGTCTTCTTATATTAAAAATATCTACAATTACACAGTGTAGGTATAACAGCCAGAATAAAACGTCTTTCATTTTGAAATTTGAGGTTTTTGAAAATTAATTTTTTTCAACAAATTCAGTTTTACACCATTCAATTTCGCTATGTAGATTCCGAAAACACAACCAACTTAATTTCTCATATACGTAATAAACTGTTTTCTTTTGAACGTAATTGTATTACATTATTTTTTTATGTCTCCCTTTCTTACCAATGCTGGTGTTAGGAGTCGCTTGGGTTCCCTCAGAGCCAGGGAGCCAAAGCATATTGACCTGATGAGTTCAGGGTTGAGAGGTAGGCCCAACGCCTGGCCTTATATTATTTACTAACGTAATATACTTTGTTAATTCTTAAAGCCAATTAAAACTTTAAAAAGAAATTTCAATCGCAGGATTTAATATTTATTTTCCTTGAAATGGGGCTACGATTTGTAAGAACCACATAAAGAGACGGGTAAGAAGGAAATTGAAATAGATAATTTGGTAGCAAACTGGGGGTGGGGGAGGTTATAGTAAGGGTTATAGTAAGAGCCGATAAAGTCTGTCTAGTGAACGCGAGTGCAGTTTGCCTCTCAAAGGAAACTCACCCTACCACCCACTAATGACCGTCATAAATCTATCTACACACTTAAGAAATGGAACACTGTCATTGAGGAGCAATAGCAACCCTGAATTTCTGGAAATGGCAGGCGAATGTTTACTCCACGTGGAGTCTCAGTTGCCAAAGTTCCAATTTCCAGTTGATCTGTTTCATTACGTGCAGAAATTCGTCGCGTGTCACGATGTGGAGCCCATGGAAGGGAAATCCAGTGATAAATGCAAATAAAGTAGTAGATAACTTTCAGTCAAGTGAAAATAAAGTGATGACAATAGCGTGAATAAATTAGAAAGTGTTGCTGGGCCGAGTTATGTTACTGGAAAAGCCTTAAAAAACAAAGTTATAACGGGAACGGTTTCTAAGCAAATTCAAGCGCTTGTTTTGAACACATAAATATTTACTGAAAAATAATCTAGGTAAGAATGAATGTGTAGTGTTTAACGCCCGCTTTTAATACATACGGCACCGCAGGCGGTGACACTGATGATACACGAGATGAAGATGAAGCACCGGTAGAATGAGATGGCGGGGGAAACCGGAGGTCCCGGAGAAAACCCGCCCCAGCGCCGTGTTGTCCACCACAAATCTAATCTAGGTAAGGGGCCATACAATGAACCTGATGATAAATTCTTAGTATCCACAGAAATACAGTAAGGAATATTCTGACGAAAAACGCCGATCAAGTGTGAAAACAAAAGAAAACGTTTCTCTAAAGTAGATAATTTCACATGTGATTTAATTCGCCGAGAAATTTATAGATTCTATGCTAAAGGGAGAGCGCCCAACTTAGACGAATTGGTTGTACATTTGCAAGAAATTTGTGATTTTCCTTATGGGCACTGCACTTTGCGCGGTCTCCTAAAGAAGCTGGGTTTTGTAATACCGCTTTTAATAAGTTAAGGGTTATTATGGCAGCCAGTAGAATTGTAGCTTATATAAGTTTCGGTGTAATGGACATAAGATAATTTATTTAGACGAAACCTCGTACGATACCCATGACGTATCGAGAAAGGTGGCAACCTTGCAGAACGGACTGGGAGAAGGAGGGCCGGGGTTGTAAAACGATTATAAGGGTTCGTCAAAGGAGTCGGCCGACGTGCACATTCGTTAACTAAACAGACTCTACCGATTTCGCTGAATGCGGCTGGCCGGTGAGGCTGTTTGCGGTGTCGGTGGTGCGGATGATAGGAAGTCCGCAGTGAATAGGTACGGCATGGTTTGTTGCGTAAGCTATTTATAATACGTAATAAAACACTTAAAACCAAACATTGTTAAGCAAGGTAATTGTTATTCAATTATCTTTGGCACCTGCTTAGGAAATTGTCCATTGTTGGAAATAATCATTTCTGCCACACTAGCCGTGTGTACTTAAGTTCCAGGCTTCATAGCTAAACCACTATGTTTTATTTCTAGTTATATTGATGGAAATAATCATTTCTTCCACACTAGCCGTGTGTAGGCTAAGGTTTGGATGAGTAGAACCAGACTGAAAAATTCAGTGCCATAGCCGGGATTTGAACCACGGATCTCCCGCTCTCCTTGCGCTTGCTCCAAACCACTAAGCTACTATGACCAACGTGCCGACATGACATTAAGTTATCCAACTTTACCTAGAAATAAGTGGTTTAAGTGGTTTAGCTATGAAGCCTGGGACTTACTTACAGCATAGTAAGTCGCCACAAAAAGGCGTGTGTCTCATAGCATATGACAACCACTAGTGGTCTACCGGGAAACATACGAGTCATTTGGAGAATTTGATATCATGTCGGCATGTTGGCCATAGTAGCTCAGTGGTTTAGAGCAACCGCACGGAGAGCGGGAGATCCGTGGTTCAAATTCCGGCTATGGCATTGAATTTTTCTGTCTGGCTCTACACATCCAAATTGTCTATTATACTCCGCAGTTCCCTCTGAGAAATGCCATCAGTTGCTTGACGATTGGTATTTATAGGTTCATCAACAGTGAGATATACTTGAATAAACCAATATTCAACTAATTTAAAGGAATGTCTGAATCATAAAGATAAACGCACCAAAGTGGACACGTGAAATTTCCTGCATCGAAGAGACAGTTATAAGTACATCCTGTGGAGTTTGCTTAAGGAATGCCACAAAATGCTTTTCTCGTGCAGATCTAGCGTTAATTCCTAAACAGAATACGTTTTATTCAAGCGCACTATGGGTTTGATACAAAGGTCTTAAATGTGCATTTGTCAGAGTGCTTGTCTGAAGTGTGAACACTTGAAATAATCATTTATTGAAAACTAAGCCTGGTCCCACCCTTGTGGAATTCGGATTCGAATTTGAGGCTAAATTGCCCGGATAAGTGTTTTATGTTTTCTTTTGTTTTCACGTATTTTTTAACCTTATAAGATCTATTTTGAGTAACTCTCTCACACACACACAATCAACCGAGTGTACTAGCTCCGCGATAATATGCAGGAAGGGAAGTCCGTGGTTCAAATTCCGCCAAAACAGTCCACCCCGACAGGTTTTTCCACAAGTTTTCCTCAGTCTTCATTTAAGTATCATCAGTTTGCAGCGCTTGTGGTGACATATGTATAAGAATAGGGTTAAACCCCCTCTTCTTTCTACTTCTACTAATACTATCAGTAAAGCTGCATTTCTGTAAATTTAGCCATTTAGCATTTATTAATTCATTAACTGTTCACTGCTACTACAGGCTTATATATAAAGATGGAGCAGATTTCAGCTTTTTTATCGAAGAAACTGTAAAGATTGAACTACTTTCTGCACGTTACTGAATAAAGCAAAGCTCAAAATTTTATAGTCGTAGACGGTATATGAATCTAACAAGAATACTATTAGTTGCACGGAAATAATAATAATTTCCTGCCACACTTAGTAAATTAACTTCAAGTTCTAAAATGTTTATTTCACATGTAAATTTGCTTACGACGAGACGATTGTTTCTTAAATCTTCACTTGAACAACGTGACAACACTGCTTTATACCATTTATGTCGTTTAAATTTACCGATAAGTCTATTAGCTCTGCTGTATTTATGGTAAGCAGTAGAAATTGTTTTAAATGCTTATTTGTTAAGAAAGTAAGGAAGTACCCACCCGGTTAAGGCTTGAACTGTGGTCAAATCTCGACAGGATCGTCCTTGATAACTGAGGTGTTTTCTTAGTTTTCCTCAGTCGTCATTACTGTTAAAGTCGAGGAGATACTCTAAGCTTAAGCCTGGGACGTTTTCTTCCCAAATTTCCTTTTTCAGCTATCTATATATGAAGTGAATGACGTTTGTTAGTTTCACAAATACTCGAGAACGGCTGAACCGATTTGCCTAATTTTGGTTTTGAAATATTTGTATAAGTCCAAGCAAGGTTTAAAAGGTGAGAAAAAAAACCTGATGTGATAATGGATCGGACTATTTACTAAATATAAAAGTACACACGCATATTTCTACGGAACACATACGCCTTCTTTTATTTTCGACAAACAAAAGCATAACAAAGTAGAAAGATATTCCCCTTCTTGCCAAAGTCTTAAGCAATAACGTTTATCGTTTGTTATCAAGACCAGATAAATTACCCACAAATTTCTGTCACTTCACAGACTCGAAGGAGGAGCTTATTGAGCGTGTTTTCCGGACATAACGCAACAGTACGCTAACCATAATTGGCTGAGTGAAGGACCAATATTGGCGACAAAAAATACAGATGTCGATGATCTCAATGCGAACATACAGAATTTTCTTTCGGGGAAGTTGTTTTCGTACGAATCAGTTGACACGGTTATAAACCAGGATGACATAGTCAACTATCCCCCAGAGTTTTTAAATTCATTAGAATTGTCTGGACTCCCACGTCACAATTTAAAATTAAAAGTAGGATCAGTTGTGATCATGCTGGATAACATTAACCAACCATTACTCTGCAATGGAATGAGACTTAACAGTTCACAGCTGCTGTAAGAAATCTAACGAATAACGTCATCAAAGTAACAATCGAGGGTAAGTACAAAGGAGAGGATATCTTTTTCCCGCGTATTCCGATGATTCCAACGGATTTACCTTTTGATTTCCCGACATTATTCAAAGCAGCAGTGGCACCAGTCATAACATATGGAATAGAGATCATATGGGAAAAGCTTAAAATCGGCGACCTAAAAAGAATAGAAAATTTAAGACAATGTTCATGAAACGGATCCTAGGAGTGGGAAAAATAGCGCCTTCTCTACCGATGTATGAAATGTTGAAAGAGACTTATTTCATAGAAGACATCAGACTACAACATTGCCTACCATCAACAGGACCATACCAGGAACTGATCAACATCATGGATCGAAAGAAGGAGATAGACCTGGATTTCTACAACACACCAGCCATGATGGATGACAGCTGGACCAGAGAATACAGAGACATGTGACAACAAGACTTTCAGTACCTGGCTTTCACCATAAGATATATATTATCAAAAACTTTCACGAACCGAATGTGGATTGTAAATGTGTTATGTGGTCAATAATGCAAAAAATATCATATAAGAGAATGTAAAAAAAAAGAACAAAATCTATAACAGATTATAGCAAGGACTAAAATACTTGTATAACAATGCTTGTATGCTTGTATATTAATGCTCAATCTGAACGCACTTTTCTCATTATTATTATTATTATTATTATTATTATTATTATTATTATTATTATTATTATTATTATTATTATTATTATTATTATTATTATTATTATTATTATTATTATTATTATTATTATTATTATTATTATTATTATTATTATTATTATTATTATTATTATTATTATTATTATTATTATTATTATTATTATTATTATTATTATTATTATTATTATTATTATTATTATTATTATTATTATTATTATTATTATTATTATTATTATTATTATTATTATTATTATTATTATTATTATTTTAATTATTATTATTATTTTAATTATTATTATTATTAATTATTATTATTATTATTATTATTATTATTACTATCACTATCACTATCACTATCACTATCATCATCATCATCATCATCATCATCATCATCATCATCATCATCATCATCATCATCATCATCATCATTATCATTATTATTATTATTATTATTATTATTATTATTATTATTATTATTATTATTATTATTATTATTATTATTATTTACGCACCACAAAAAAGACAAAAAAATTGTTTATCAGAAAACTTTAAACTGATCAGCCTAATTGTAACTGTGTTGTATTTAAGCTTAACCCAATTGCAGAAAAAATAACTAATCCGAATTTGTTTAATTTATATAGATAGATTTAAACAATTTTCATTGGTGGTACAAAGTTCGCCGCGTCAGCTAGTCTTTAAAATTATTTGTGTTCATCGCCTGTAGTTATCGAAGTGTGAATTTGCAACTCAGAGAAAAGCATGATACACAAAGAGCATTTAATGTAAGATTATATAAAACATTGTTAAAAGGTTTAGCCACAAAATTGATATTTGGTACCATAGCACACCTTATTAACACAAGTCTGAAAAATTCTTGTTGATGTCCACTCAAACATCAAATTAGTGTCTTATCTGGTATTTATTTAAGTTAATAACCGCCATAGAGCATCTACAGAGAGCAGCCCGCATCTCTTGCCGAGCACCATTTGTCAGTTTCCTCCACATCTCACGTATTTCTCCATCACATGGATCCTATTTACCTTTACGAACAATGCACCTATCGTAAACAAAAACAAATATATACAAGCATAACTGTGACGCTGCTAATAATCAAATGTGGCACAGCAAACTGTTTTACCGTATCCAGACGATACAAACTAACCTCTTAGCTGTCCTCTTGTAAAACATCCTCTGAAACTGGGGATATTTCTCAGCAATATATATTATACATACATATATCAATTACAGATTCGTTGGTATCGTATCGATATTCTCCTTCAGTGAGAACCCCTATCTGAAGTAGAATTTAGTAATGAATGAGTGTCCTTACGTTAAAGGCGTACTGACTATACTCTATCCCAGGCTAGTTCAATCCTACTGTAAACAACAAGGCAGAATTGATTCAACTCGCCGCGTGTTAGACACTACATGCACGCACATAAGTTTTGCAACATTAACAGTATATTTAGCAGTGCTAACTTCTAGACGATAAATGGAGTTGGGTTACACTTGACTAATTAAATCTATGAGTTGGTTCTTTTCTGGGGGGAAAAAAAAGAACTTTACTGCGTATAGCACTTTTCGTAAAATCGTCGTACTTCTACACGCACTGTTTGCATTTACGCGATTTTCCCGGTGTTCTAAAAGTTCCGGATGTTTGCTGTTCTATTCTAACACTATATACACTACTTGCGGAAACACCAAGATCGCCAGTTTCTTTCTCAATGTTTTTAAAGACGATTCCGGGTTTATTTCTTGAAGCACCGCGAAACAATGCGCGATCATTTGCCTCTCCCCGCTTTTTAAAGGCTTGCCTCGATTGTGTTTCGTTCCGGCTGAAGCACCATGATGAAATTGCATATACATAAGCGTTCTTGGGCTGCCCGCCTCGGTAGCGTGGTGGTAGCATGTCTGCCTCACGTTCAAGACGTCCCGAGTTCGAATCTCGGTTATGGCGAGTTACCTGCATAAGGTTTTTTCCGGGATTTTCACTTATCCTCAAAGACGAATGTCGGGTAACTTTAAGCTCTTTAGACCCCGGACTCATTTGAACATCATTTCACCACTTTCATCCATCGTCCGATATGACTTAACGTTGGAGGACGTAAATTACAAAAAAAAAAAAAAAAAAAAAAAAAAAAAAAAAAAAAAAAAAAAAGTTCTTGGGCTTGTGAGGTATTATTACGCAAGATGTAGGTATAGTGACGCTGTTCGAAAGGTTATCATGGATTTATCTTTGGTGCTTAGTACACGACCGGGAGTTGCGTCAGTACCCATCTCATCTTATAAGAATAATCAGTGCGTTATCTGAGAGCATGACTATACAGGAAATACAGTGTTAAATATCAGAAGCAACTAACTCCACACTATAAACAATAAGAACTTAATCAGCATTCAACTCGATACAGACCTCGTTGCGAGAGAGCTGCCTGATATAGGAATGCAAAAATATTATATAATAGTAGTGTCCTTTAGTATTGTTAAATAAAATTCAGCCTAATTTAACATAAAAAGTTAATAGTATGTATAATTTCACCTGTCTTCTGTCTAATCTGTATATAATAGAGCACATCTATGTGGTATGTGAAGCAGAAAGATAAAATGTGGAGCTATTACGTTTATAAGAATCGAAATATTTGCATACTTTTCTCTCTCCGAAATTAGCTCGCGCAGAGACGTGATCAGAAAAAAACTACTTACAGTACTGTACTTAAAGGAGGGGTTTATCGTACGCCATGCACATAAAAGAAAACGCCCATTAACTTCGCCAAACCAAATCAACAGCTTGACCGTTGTCTGTCCCAATATCTCTGTCTCTGTCGCTCTTCCCACCCATATGTTTATAGCAGGATTAAACTAGGTTGAGATAGATTATAATTAAGGTGCTGTTGCCCGCCTCGGTAGCGTGGTGGTAGCATGTCTGCCTCACGTTCAAGAGGTTCCGAGTTCGAATCTCGGTCAGGGTGAGTTGGATAAGGTTTTTTCCGGGGTTTTCCGTTATTCTGAAAGACGAATGTCGGGTAACTCTAAGCTCTATGGACCCTGGGCTCATTTGAGCATCATTTCACCCATTCCATTCATCGTCCGATATGACAACGTTGGAGGACGTAAATTACAAAAATAAAAATAATAAAAATTAAGGTGCTGTTAAACAGTTTGGTCCTATATAGGAATCGAGTAGACAGTTTAAACGTATAAACAATACACCAGTAATCGTCGTTGGAGGGGGTAGGGTCGGTTGTTTAATTGATAAAAACGCCATTGCCATGAGTGGCTCTATAGGACTGTTACGCTGCAACTTCTTCAACATAAACCACGTCCGATGAGGTGAAATTCACATCGAATTTACAGCAAAGCGTGAACTATAACATGGGGATCGATATAGAATGAGCACTCAATCAATGTACGAGTGTACATGTGATGAACAAATTGACAGCATATAGTGCCTCGGGTAGTTTCTGTTTTTATGGGCAGCTCACAATACATGGTTATGGTTACTTGAAATCAATATCCTCCTGATGGTGGTAGATACTAAATTGAAATAGCGGCTAAAGGCTTCCCTCTGTTCTCATTCACTTTGCTGTATAATTTATGACGCGGTGACATACGGAAAGCGTATGGCCGCTATTCCCACTTCTGGGAAAACAGCAATGTCAAATAAAACTGTTAACGTCTGCATTAGTATATGCGTGCATTGCTCATAAAGAGAACATTGTTGAAGCTTACATCAAAGTTTCCTTGTGAAGAATCTGTATTTTCGGAGAGATTATAACGAAAAAATAGGTACCATTTACAATGAAAATTAAGTGTTCACATAACGTAGAAGCCAGCAAGATCCAGACGTAAGAAACTAACCAATTAGAGAACAATTCTCATCACGTCATTATTCTCTCATATGACATCCAATTTTCATCATACGATGACCCCCTAGCAATCTTACTGCGTAAGCTCACAGGCCAAGGAATCGCTGAGATAATACAAAATAACAGCATAACAAATGTTGATGGTTGATAGTGTTCTTTTAATGTCATGTTCATTTTAATACATGCACTTAACCAGGCACGTATTTAGAAGTCAATTTCCGGGGAGGGGCGTCCAAATAATCTACGTTGAATTCTTTCCTTTTAATAATTAATCAGGGATATGCTTTCATCATGTTAGTAAAAAATAAAAACTCATGTAATATATTATATTCAAATGACTCTCCGCCAGAGGCGGTTCCTCCATAAGGTTGCAGGTTTGCGCTACATCCACTGATTCTGAATATACAACAGGTACATTTTGCACATTAAAGCTGTACTTGTTTGCATTGTTTTATACACAAACATGTTTTAATTACGCTTATGGTCTGTAGCTGCCCATGACCGCAGAAGTCGAAATAAACAGAGGTTAGCAGTAGGAGCCGCCAGGTTTGCAGCGAAGTGTTAACCTAAGATTTCACCCAAATGTGGGTTCTCTGAGGGGGTTATGGGAAGGTGAAGAGATGAGAGTGGCTTCTTATACATTGCTTAAATGGAGGTTTATAAACCTAGCTCCTCCTACTCTTAGCAACGGCTATAGCGTGACCTTCAGGCTTAGCTTCTGTGTGCTCTGCTTTTCGAACACAGGGAGAATTTAATTAAATGCATGGAGGTTATTCAGAAGAGAGCTCTGTTAAACAACAACGCCCCACCTGTTCAGGCTTCTGGGTTTATGGCTACTTTGAAAGATTATAATTTTGTATTCTGGCTGTCTTTCTTCTACAAGATCATGCCCCATGTGGACATTTTGTACAATCAGCTGCAGAAACGAGACTGCAATGCAACATTTGCCATCGCCCAGCTAAACTCATTTGGAAGGGAAGTGCAAAAGGTAAGAAATAGCGTGGATATCGAGGAACACGAAGAAACTGCAATTAAGGGGAGAAGAATAGAAGATCATGATGTGAAAAGAAGAGAAGCTCTTGAAGTATGTGACATTCTTAGAGAAGCACAGGACAGATTTAGCTTCACGGAACATCTGGTAGCCTCGACTTTGTTTCATCAAGAAAATTTCTAAGACATTTCCAGAGGATTCCCTTAGAGAAACAATAACGTTCTATCATTTTATCATTTGAACAAAAATTCGTAGAGAACTGACTGTAATTTACAGTCGAGAGGAATTTCGTGGAATGTCCGGCGCTTTGTGCTTGATGGACTTCATTAAGGAAAACAATTTATGTGCTACATTCAGCGAATGTGTCAAACTCCTCCGAGTACTGTTAACTATGTCAATGTGTACCGCTGAAGCATAATGATCTTTCTCAACTTTAAAAAGAATAAAAACTTTCCTTAGGAACACAATGTCACAGGATCGATTGTCAGCATTAGCAATGCTTTCAATTGAGAGAGATTTTGTTATGAAGATCAGCGACTTCAACGCAAAAGTTATCGATAGATTTGCCAGGTCTAAGGAGAGTAGAGCAGAGAATCTGTATACATAGGTGAGTCATTACTACTCTGTATTTTATTTTTCATGTGTGCACCACCAATAATTTAACCCACCAGCCGCCACTGCTCCCCACCCAAGCTTCTACAAATTGTTCTTAGAAAAGTTTGTTTTTGTCTTGTTTCTTTGGATAAAGTCTGTAGAGAGGCCTTGCACATTGCACATTTTTTGTTCTTAAAGCTGGGATAAAGTAATATAAGCAGTAATCAGATATTTAAAAAGCGAACTACTGATTGATGCATTTGAAGTATTAGTTCTCCTTGAATGAAAAAGGGAATAGGAACTTAGAAGTTAAAAATTACATACCTTTAAGTAAGTATCTGAAAATTCTAATCACCAATTTATAATATGTCGGAATTGGTTAACTTTGCAATACATTAAAATAAGACCTGAAGACCTCACTTTCTTCCAACCAGGTGAAAAGATGATTAGATATCAACGTTTCGGGAGTGTGCATCTCTCCCATCATCAGTATATTTATAAAACGTTATAACCACAAATGAAACACCGGATATAACACCATATAAACAATAACAAAACACTATCAAAATTCGAATTAATGAACAAAAGACTGTTTTCAGTAAATTAAATGGCAGATTAGGAGATGGCGTGGGTATAGAAAATTAATTGGGTCAAAGAAACGTAACTACTTAACTTGATTAGCAATCTGTATAGATCTGTGCTTCTTAAATCGACGGATTTCCATTTTTAAGACCGGTTTCCAAGAGAAGCTGAACTGAAATCCAGCATCACGATTAAGCGTGCTCCTTTCAGAGGAAATCGCCAAAGCCTCCTTAATTCTCCTAATATATCTAATCGTCTTTTCACCTGGCTTGTTGCCCGAGAAGAAAGTGAGCATTAGCAATACATTATTTGTGTACTTAAACGAGTTCTACAGCTGCTGTGCAGTAGCTTTTCGTTTATCTCTTTTTTATTTATTTTAAACTAAGTTTTATTTCAAATATTTATTAAAAGTTTGAAATGATAATTCATTTGGGGGTGCGGATCCCCTAGACCCCCTTGAATACGTCCCTGCACTTAACTTACGGGCTCTCGCATCCGAGATACACCGTTTGTGGCGACTTACTATCGTGAGTATTTAAGTCCCAGGCTTCATCATTTAACTCTTACTATTTTAGTTAATTGATGGTAGTGGTCTGCCGGGAAAATATACGAGTCAACTGGAGAATTTAATCTCAGGACGGCACGTTGGCCATGGTAGCTCAAAGGTTAAGAGCGACTGGACGGAAACCAGGAGATCCGTGGTTCAAATCCCGGCCATGGCATTGAATTTTTCATGTTGACTCTATCAAAAACCTTAGCCTATATGCAGCTAGTGTGGAGAAATGATTAATTTCCATCAATTAACCAAAATAATAAGAGTTAAATGATGAAGCCTGGGACTTAAGTACTTACGATAGTAAGTCGCCACAAACGGTGTATCTCGGATACGAGAGCCCGTAGTGGCCTGCCGGGAAAATATACGAGTCAACTGGAGAATTTAATGTCAGGACGGCACGTTGGCCATGGTAGCTCAAAGGTTAAGAGCGACTGGACGGAAACCAGGAGATCCGTGGTTCAAATCCCGGCCATGGCATTGAATTTTTCATGTTGACTCTATCAGTGTACATAGTGTTAGAATGGAACAGCAAGCATTTGGAGCTCTAAAAACACCGCATAAGAAAATCGCGTAAATGCAATCAGTGCGTGGAGAAATACGATGATTTTACGAAAAGTGCTATACGCAGAAAAGTTTATCATTATTTTTTCAGAAAGGAACCAACTCATAGAGTTAATAAGTTAATGTGTAACTCAACTCTATTTATTTAGTTATCCATTTATTTATTTTTATTTATTATTTATTTATTTATTTATTTATTTATTTATTTATTTATTTATTTATTTATTTATTTATTTATTTATTTATTTATTTATTTATTTATTTATTTATTTATTTATTTATTTATTTATTTATTTATTTATTTATTTATTTATTTATTTATTTATTTATTTATTTATTTATTTATTTATTTACTTACTTACTTACTTACTTACTTACTTACTTACTTACTTACTTACTTACTTACTTACTTACTTACTTACTTACTTACTTACTTACTTACTTACTTACTTACTTATTTATTTATTTATTTATTTATTTATTTATTTATTTATTTATTTATTTATTTATTTATTTGTTTATTTGTTTATTTATTTATTTATTTATTTTTTATTTTTTTATTTATTTATTTATTGTCTAGAAGTTAGCACTGCTATGTATACTGCTACTGTTGCAAAACTTTTGTGCGTGCATGTAGTGTCTAACACGTGACGAGTTACAGCAGGATTGAACTAGCCTGACATAGAGTATAAAACTTCCTCTTCCGTTTGGACCCTTCGGTGTCTGGAGGGACCACAGTCTGGTTATCAGCCAATTGCGCTGGCCTGTCGGGAAGTTTACAACTGGTAAATGTATGGACCCTCCTCTCTGCACTATCGTGGCTCCTTGGCACAGCCGCCCTACGTCTTCTCTCGGCTCTCCTTCCTTCCGGTGATGTCCCACTTGGGCATAGGTACAACAGATGCAAGTTTGGACCTCCGTGCCGAGTTCCATCAGTACCGCAATATCCAATCCAAGTTTTACATGTTGATCATCTGACTTATGATTGTACGAAAATCCTTTCCTGCGTATTTTACGCAATATTCTACTATTATTAGTTGGGGCCACTTCAAAATAATTCCACACTTCTCTGATATCTGTTTAATATCCACACTTCACATAATGGAGAGCAAGTGTCAAATAAAATGTTTAGCGAACCCGACATATAGTTTTAGAACTCATTCATGCACGGTGTCATAGATTAACCAGACGAGGCAGAACTTTTAGTCCTGCATTTAGTATCCGGCGTATATGTCGTAGCGGCACTGTGTACTGCGGTGGACATTAGTTAAAACAGCCGTTTCCACATTTGATTCTACACTGTGTTGCTGAAAACTCTCAACTGTATAGTAATTGGGAGAAATTGCACATTTTGAGGGGACGTCGCAAATTGAACTCAGTACGATTTGTACATAAAATGTTTCTCAACCATATATTAAGTCTCCTGAAAACCAGATCACGAGAAAGCACAAATCATACAGAAAAATGTAAAGTACAGCTGTGGTTTTCCCAAACTCGATTGTCTCGCTCACATGTGCATAAGCAGGTTCATATACGCTTTTACAGCAAAACCTGCCTGAAACGGACCCCTTATATGCAGGAAACCTGGAAAAACGGAAAATAAATTGCGGTATGGAGCTGTTTCCCATGTAAAATTATACTCTAAGCCGAAAAACTGCCTACCGCGGAAACGGAAATATTTTTCGGGAACAGTTTGCGTAAATAACCAGATTAAAACGGAATGCTTTATGTGTAATGGGTTACAATGTACGTTTTTAAATAAGTGCAATAATTTTGAGCGGACCTATATTTGCACCGAAGCTCCATGAACTATAAAGTCATAAGTTATAATCCTTCGAGGAAAAGGAAAAGCAAATCATTACTTAACTCTCTTCCAACACATGGTAGTGGTGCAACCGTCTTCCAGTGTATTCATTATCAGTTTCTTTGTTACAAGTGATCAAGTACGAGCGGAAGAAAACTGTGACTTTTGTGATTTTTAAAAACATAGTTTGTGAGTACATGAATTTTGTAAAATGAGTTCTAAATATAAGAGAGACACGGGAGGAAAAAGATTAAGGTTATTAGAGTACACGAAGAGAACAAAAAATGTAAAGTTGGGAAAACTCAGAGTTAGGAGATTTTGAAAAAATAAAAATTAAAGACGAGTGGTTAAAGCGAACGGCAAGTCATCACAAAATCTATAGATTAGGATGTGCTAAATCGTGCTATGCTCGAGTGGTTTGTTAGTTCGTGCGCACTTAAGGAATTCACATTTCTGGACCATTACTTCAGACTCAGGCTTTAGAGATAGCATATGGCAAAGATCATTTCAGAGCTTCCAATGGATTTCTCGAGAGTTTCATATATCGCCATATTGTTTTGAATGTTGTGTGTGGTCAAGAATATGTAGACAGCTGCAGATTTGAAAGGGAAAATTGAAAACAGAGAAACTAGGCGATAAACTACAATTATTCTACATAAGTTGAAAATATAGTATATAATACATACCACAATATTATTATTTACACTTTATTCTATAGTATTGTTTCACTGTAAACCTATTTCGTAATTTCCTTGTATTCTAGCACAACGCTCTATAAGACGGAAAACTGTGTAAATGAAAAATAAATGCCGGAACGATCGCAATCAGTTTTAGGGAGGTTTTACTGTATTTACAGACCATGCGACCACGCAACACGGAATTCTACGCCATTCTCTCGCGTGGTATAAGTGCTTCTATTAAACTCAGTGTACCTTCAGATCACGTTGCACTTATTGCGCGACACGAAAGCGCTTGTATAAGTGGGTCCTTAGGCAATAGTTACGCAGAAAGTGTTATAACTTAAGATAACCAGCGTAGAAAAACAAGATGAAAGAAAAACGTATATTTTCAACAGCCGAGTGATCATACATCTCAAATTCGAATCAATATCTAGTAACGAGTCAGTATTTAAAAGGTTGAGAGTGACTCACCAAGCCAGGCGAGTGGAGAAATAATGAAATGTGATGCGTCAGAAAAATTAATATAGTTCATGCTGTAGATTGTAGTGTGTTTTTATTTACCTTTATAAGAGCGAATGGAATGAAACATTGATTCTCTTATACGATAAGTAGGTGCCAAGAACTAGGAATCCAGTAAGACTACTCGCTGAACTCCTTCTGTTCTTGTCAGGTGACCGAGCGGGATGGCTCAGGCGGTTTCGTCTGTGGCCCAAATTTGGGAGGCCCGGGTTCCATTTCCGTGGCCGACCTACCTAACCCACGGGTTTTTTAGGTGTTTTTCCCCAGGTCGCTAGGCAAATGCTCGGTAGGTTAATTACATCCTCCGAATTTCCTGTCTCTCCATTTCATCTCCATTATCATTACGCATCATCTCTCATCTGGTAGTCTCTTTCAGGGTGGGGGTGTCGGCGGGGGTCTCGGCGGTGCATGGCAGGATGATATGCTCTGAAGTGAACTAATTCCTCCTCCGGTAGGTCGGGTGCCGGTCTCCGAGCCTGTGCTGGGACCATTTCGGGACCAGCCAGGAACCTTTGAGGCTCGGCTGTTGGGCTCGTTACCGTCCCGCAGTAGAGGAGCGTGTCCGTTGTCCTGGCCTTTCGGGTGAAGCCTCTAAGTAAACTGTAGGGACCTTGCCCTTTGCACTTACGTGGCTCTTTGGGAGGGTCGCCCTCTGTCTCCTCTCACCTCATCGTTCCTCCCGGGGTTGCTCCACTTGGGACCATAGTGCCTATAGGCCCAACATGGTGGTCTACGTACCGAATTCCCTCCGTAGTGAAATCCTAATCCTGTCAGGTGCAAAGTAAAAGGATAGGAATAGAACCGTAACAAGCGGGTTCAACACTGCGACCAATCTTGATCTATTGTACCTAAGTCCCAAATAGTTACAATTTGGAAACCTACCGGAGGAGGAGTGTTTACCAGGAGCGTATCATCCTACTATGCACCGCCGAGGCCCCCGCTGACACTTCTACCCTGAAAGGGACCGTCAGCTGAGAGATGATGTGAAATTACCATGAAGATGAAACGGAGGGACGGGAAATTCGGGAGACGTAATTAACCTATCCAGCATTCGCCTGGTAACCCGGGAAAACCCCGAAAATATCCATGGGTCAGTAGGCCGGTCGCCGGAATCGAACCCGAACCTCCCGAATGTGAACCACAGACGAAACCGCCGAGCCATCCTGCTCGGTAAAGTTAAAGAAGCTACCAACAAAGAGTTCGACATATTTAGACACAATTTAGAATGAAGAATATCAGAGTACTGACAGTACTATCACGGAACCGTCTTAACTTCTACAAAAAAACAGCTTACTAAACACTGGTTAAAACTGAAAGAAGGAAGTGCATTTACCTATTTACTTATTTCCCTTACATTCAGGTAAATCACAGTTTCATTAGAGAGGGCAACAATAGACATCGTATGCATATATGAATAGAAAGTTTCAATTGTTTTCCAGACTTACTGAACTCATCACATTGTTTCCTTCTTCTTTGCTGGTTCAAGCATCTTGTGTCTTGTAGTTATTCATAACCAAGAGTAATTTTATTACTACACCACCTTTTGTTTCCTTTGCACCTTCTGATATTAGCTTCATATAGTGTAAGATACAGTGACTTGGAATCTGCAGCAAAAGTTACCGATTCTTTCGATTTGAGAAAATACTCTGCGATATAACCAATCAATCATGCTACAATACAAATCTGATGTGTTGCATTCTCAGGACTTTCTCTATCCTTTCTTCAATAAACCACCCTTTCAGCACATTCTTTAACCACTTACTTCACGTTTATGGAGATAATCATTTCAGAACTAGTTTTATTGCACATCACTCTGAAGATGCTGTACGTATGTGTACCAACACTCCCCTTATGACAACTACGACCTTCGGGGTAATCGCCCTACCACATGATGTCTGGACCCATTTCTCAGGTGGAGGCACCCAGATGGCCGTGTACATTACCTCCAATGATAGGGTGATAGCGAAGTTGACGGTGAGGCAAGTGGACCTACAGTTTATACCGTGCATTCCGAACCACGTTGGGCATATCGTACACTTCACATGAGCTAGACAGAGGTGAAGGCGCGGATAGAGCCGACTTAAAATCGTCACCCCAGAGCCAGGAATCGAATTCGGACCCTCAGCACGACAGTCGTGAACGAAACCACTGCGCTACCCCGGCGCCCCTCTGAAGATACTAGGCAATAAGGACATAATTTTGGCTTAAGTGATAGTCAAATCTTTAAGAGCGGGTTGCTACGTGAAGATTATAGCCCGGATTTGTAAGCACAATCAAATGGTGAAATAAGCAAGCATGTAGGCACGAAAAATGAGACAAATAAGCACCAAAAATAAGGAAATAAAACATAAAAGTTTAATCATAAACATATTCTTCTTCAAGTGACGCTACAGCCCCTTCTGGGCCTTGGCCTCCTTCAGCAGGTTGGATATGTATGAGTAAGGATAGTTCTAATGACACTGGAATACAAGTTTCAAACAGATTTAATGACTGCTTTGTTTTATCACCACATCAAACTCGAAGTTGCTGACCAAGGTTATCAATATTTCACTGTCCAAAGTGACCGTATGTAGAATGCTTATCACTCGATAAAACTTAATTCGTTCTTCACGTACATATGAACCGACAAATGTCTTCTCTCATCGCTTCTGGTCTACCTTCGACCAAGACAGAACCAGAGAGAACCGACTGAATCAGCCGCTAGCCGTGGACTGTCTGTCTTCAAACTATGCACAGCTGTGCGTGGGTGTGTAACTTCCACTTCTGAAGCCCTGTATTTTCACACAAAGATTCCCTTTGTGACTATTTTGTCCATTGTGATTACTAGTCTTGGTCATGCGATTATTAAGGGTCCGAAGAATACGTTTTCAAACGGAGTCAAATGTTACTCCTTTACAATTCTTTCCTGCTAAGAAACCCTTTCTTACGTTTCTTCTGTTAAAACAACTCAACTGCACGTGCATGCGTTTCACAAAGATACAAGATTTCTTTGAAATCCATCACGATTCTTTACTTATTGCAAACCTTTAATTTCGGTATCATCTCGTTCTCCATCTTCGTATTCCTAGTATTGAGCATCTCTCTGTATGATGTCCTCCCATCTCATTCTCGTTCTTCCTACTGCTCTTGTGTTATAAATCATAAACATATTGTTTCGTAGAATTCTTACTTTACGTAAGCTTGTTGGGAAGTAATCTGGAGATTTTCTTGTGTGAAGCACCTGCGTTTGACAGTGAAAATTTTTTTCACAATGAAAAGGATCTCTCAAAGTCGCATGACGTTACTGGAACATGTGAAAAGCATCACAGTTCTGCTTGAGTGACTTCCCCTTCGATATCCGTTTATGTACCAGGCCTTTTAGAAATTTTACAGTGTTTTTAACCATGATTTTTCATTGATACCTTACTGAGCTTCTCAAAGACAGTTTTTGCAACACCACGAGTCTCTGAAGACAACGTTACTGAAATTTCATTTGTCAAAGAAAGTGAATGTTCCACTGTTTTATTTCGAGCTTCCAACTGTATTATAATGGCAGATACTTTGGAGAAACGTTTATGGATGTACTCTTATTATCTTGGATGTCAATATTAGCAAAACATTCCTGTGCTGCGGCAATGCTGGTTGCATCTTCTGCAGCTAAGGAGTACAATACTGTTTTCACTTCATTGAAATGTTCTGCTTAGTATGACACAGCCTTTAAACAAGAACCCCATCGAGTTGAAACTGGCTGAGGAGGTAAAGACAATTTTGGAAAGGACTTCATGAAACTTCTTAACTCTAGTCAGTGATGGTACAAACACTTTCTTTGCCCGCCTCGGTAGCGTGTCCGCCTCACGTTCAAGATGTCCCGAGTTCGTATCTCGGTCAGGGTGAGTTACCTGGATAAGGTTTTTCCGGGGTTTTCCCTTATCCTTCAAGACGAATGTCGGGTAGCTCTAAGCAGCATGGACCCTTGACTCATTTGAGCATCCTTTCACCCAATAAATTCACCGTTCGATATGACAACGTTGGAGGACGTAAATTAAAAAAAAAAACACTTTCTTTGCGCTAGAGACAAAAATATCTACGTCTTTATATCGGCTATTAACTGTTTTAGTGAGACTGTCTGAATGATAAAATGATAGCTAGAAGTGAAATTTTACTTTTAAATTTACATGATTTGGATAAAATAAGCTATTTTAATTATAAAGCGCAGAATAAGAAAACCCCGTGTTTCAGTAAAAAAGCATTTATAAGCATTTCGCTTAGAAATCCGGGTTCTAGCGATGACTTTGAAGTTCCCTTCTCTTTCCATTACCGCTAGAAAAATGACTTCCCGTTTGAGTAAAGTAAGAAGGAACAATATTGATCAGTTCTAACCGCTAATAATGCAGTAGATAGTGTATGCCATAATAAAGTTGCTTGGGATAAATTTTGAGTTTGAAGAGATTTACACTTTCTGTGGAATTCTATCTCTTATGCTTTACCAGTTACACAAAATTATACAAAACTTCCTTCCAAATGAATAGGATTTCATAAGCTGTTCCCAGCTAATTTAAGATATATCTGCAGTGGAACTGTTATATACGTATTTTTCTATGTAGGGGCAGTTTGGGGTGGGGGAGTTTTGTTAAAAACCTTCTTTTTATATCTTGTGCAGATGCTAAACTTTTATGGCAAGTTTGGTATTTATCTGAATTTTCGTTATTGACATACGGTCCTTAAAACATTTATTTCCAGAGAAATATCAACATCCCTCTTTTTTCCTTTGTGTGTAACTACGTAATTCCCGCATTCGGGAGGCCGGAGTTTAATTTCCATTGCCGACCTACCTGGCCCATGGGTTTTTTCGCGGGTTTTCCCGGGTCCCCAGGCGAATGCTGGGTAGGTTAATTACATTCCCCGAAATTCCTGTTCCTCTATTTCATTTCCATTGTCATTTCCCGTCATCTCCCATCTGGTGGTCTCTTTCAGGGTAGAAGTGTCGGCGGGTATCTCGGTGGTGCATGGCAGGATGATATGCTTTGAGTGAAACACTTCCTCCTCCAGTAGGACGGTTACCGATCTCCAAACTGGCTGCTGGGATCACTTCTGAACCATATTTGGGTGAATTTTCGTTGTGCTGGTCTACCGGGGAGGTTTCCACCTAAGTAAAATTTAGGGACTTTGCCCTCTACACTGTCGTGGCTGCTTGGGTCTGCTGCCCTCGGTCTCCTCTCACCTCATCCTTCCTCCGGGTGATGCCCCACTTGGGGCATAAGTACAATAGATCAAAACTGGTCGCGGTGCCGATCCTATCCATAGTAATCCTAATCCTACTATATACTTGCTAGAGAAAATAAAATAAAAGCAGAGTGTTGCTACCAGTAATTACGCAAATGACGCATATATTGGAACACGATCTGTAAAAATCTGATATTACAATCACATGAATTTTTAGCCCCATATTTTACTTTTCTATAGCCTCTACCAGCTTACTTTTCTATCTACACTGCTTTTCCTTCACACTGCGGCCACCGAAAGGCAAAATGCACGTCAGCAGATACCGTGTAGCTCAAATGGGCCCAGGTACCCGATATTGATATTTCAGGATAAAGGAAATCCCCGGAATAAATCTTATCTAGAAAACTCAACCTGACCGAGATTCGAACTTATGACCTCTTGAGCTAATTACATATGTTACGAGTGTTATTAGCGTTTGTTTCGCTCTTTTTACGAGCTTTAAGAAATAATTAAGTAAGAGTTTTATTGGTGATCGCGCAGTTTCTCATAATGACCCGAAACGATTACACATTACCACAAAGGACTTGCATGTACAGTGCACACATAAATAAACAAAATTGTTGTAAGTTAATTGGCGATATGAATCACAATTTCCTGGAAAGAAAATTTTTGAAGATGGAGTAGATCGTAAAGGAGTATGGCCCTCGCGATCCTCTCTGATTTAACTCTATGCGATTTATATTTGTGGAGGAACTTGGAAAATAAAGTGTATTCAACATTTCACATGCAATGGATGAACTAAAAGAATACATCAGGCGAGAAATTAACTCATTATAGATTATTGAACTATTGAGTGTGATTGCAGAGCTCCCGAGAAGATTTCAGAAATATGTGTATAGAGCAGGACATTTATGAGGACAGAGCCTGTTTTGTCGGTAGGCCGGAGCTCGAGAGCCAAGCGGCGGTCTCACTAGGAGAGAAAAGCAGTGCAGTTTATAACTGAGATATAATATTAGCAGAAATAATTGCACTACTCATTTCGTGAGTAGAAGTGGGATAGAGGAAACCAAATCGACAAGTTGTCACAAAGTGGAACACTTTATGTTGTCCTTAAAGTCTTTTCATCACATAGCGAAGAAATAAACAAGGAAAGGGAGACAAAATTACGGAGATGCATGATAAAAAATATTTTTAAAATACTTCTAGGCCGCGCCTTG
The DNA here is from genome assembly GCA_030765055.1 of Mantis religiosa. Classification (NCBI taxonomy): domain Eukaryota; kingdom Metazoa; phylum Arthropoda; class Insecta; order Mantodea; family Mantidae; genus Mantis; species Mantis religiosa. Next base: position 86,529,841 of record CM060950.1, read on the forward strand.
GCTGAGCGGTTAGACGCTTGGCTCTCGCCAAGGTGGCCCGGGTTCGATCCCAGGCAGCCGCAGATTTGTAGTGGACAACACGGCGCTGGGGCGGATTTACTACGGGATCTCCGGTTCCTCCCACCATCTTATTCCACCGTTGCTGCATCTTCATCTCATTGTATCATCAGTGTCACCGCCTGCAGTGCAGTAAAAGCGGGCGTTAAGCACTACACATTTCATTTTCTCTATTTATCTCCTATAGTTTATTATATAAAATTCCTTTCGAATGAAGACTTTTCTGTTCCCAGAAAATTCAGGATGTACATTTTGTCAGGAAAATTTCTAATATACTTAGACTATTTTGATTAAAATCGCTTCACACATTCTGGAGAAAATTATTAATAGCAACATTTTTCTAATTAAAGGGTTTTCTAGGGGAGCTGTGATTTTATTTCCGAAAAGTCGTATATGCATTCACATAACTTCCTGTGCTCATTCCTTTGTAAACTATTCTTTGGCTTGACCCGTAGCTCAGTCGTTAGAGCACTTGCCTTTTGTGCGAGGGGTCCCGGGTACGATTCCCACCTGGGTGTGGGGATTTTTCTCCAACCAAGAAGATTCACCATCTTCCCCAGAATATGTAAGTATGAATGAGAGTGCCAATGTATGCGTGATCTAATTATTTTAAAAAAGTACAAACAACACAACGTTTACGAGTTAACACCATCGCCAATAGGCGATATGACCATTCCAGTTAAAGGCGGGGTATAAATGGAAAAAAAACTGTCCTTGCATAATTTATTCTTCTGTCTACCGTTGATCATTGAGAATTTCACCATTCGTCGCGTTATAAATATAAACAAAACGATATTCAGCGGGTAAAGATTTGAAATCCCATGCTCTTTCCATGATCACGTGAAAACAATTCATAGCAAAATTTTAAAATTAAACCAATAACAGTGAATTGCTTTTCAATTATTCACGCCATTGTGAGCTTTATTGAGATCTTCCATGTAAAAGATAGCTTTGGCTGGGAGTATTTCTTGAAAATCTTCTCGTCGCATCTTAGCGAGATGCAAAAGTTTCATGGTTAAGCAAATTGTTTTTGCTAAAAATTAACTTTTTGGATCCAGAGAACCTCAAAACATGCAGTTCCGTTGAAGTATTGTGATAGAAGTTAGAGTGCACTGCAATAGGTACTTCATCTATTTACTATAGTAGGGAAAGTAAACATACGTAGCTATTGACGTATAGAAAACGTAGACCAGCATATAAAAAGCCAGCTCAAAGGGAAGCTGGAAATCAATTATCGTGTGTGTTTAGTTTAACTATGTCGTCACCTCTGGCGTTCATCATGCTTGCTCACACAGCACAGCTGCATTGCGTTAGCGATATCCGCATCATCAGGCCGTAATCCCATTGGTTTACAGCAACAACCAGCTAGAGCATAGAGTTTACGGGTTATAGCTCCGTGAGTTGATATGTCTTGTTTGAACCAGATAGACCGACGCAACAGCAATTGTACGATTAATAGTGTGATTCCGTGATAACCATGAGAAATTTAAGTTGCTATGAATCGCTGAAATCCTAAACAGCGAATCTACTTCCGGCTACCGCCAAATATGCAGTAACTCGAGCACGGTCATTGGGAGCTGAAACTGCCGAGAATGATCAATCTGGTAGAAGCACGTCTGTCAAATGTAAAAGACTGTAAGACACGGGTTTTATAAACTAAGTTCCTATTTTCTTCACGACTACTCCACAGGGGCGGTTCTTCCTTGATGTATTTGAATCGCCGAGTGACCTAATTTTTTGAATAACGTATATGGTTTTGTTTTATGTTATAGCATTTAATTTTCGTTTATAGAAGTTCTCCAAATTATATTTTGTAATTGATCCGCCCTCTTGGCGCCCGCGTGCCGATAATGCAGCTAGCTTACTTCCCGGCGAAGGTGGCCGTAACACATGCGGTGGGTGAGGAGCGGATGGTGGGGCAGAATGCATTGCTAGTTACCATGGCTACAGATTCGATTCATAGAAGCCGTATATTCTGCACCAATCGTGTTGCCGACACAATACAGGAGCTTCTTCCTCCTTTTTCATCTATTTGAAAAGAAATTTGTTGGCAGAAGTGGGCCCACCTCGGTAGCGTGGTGGTAGAATGTCTGTCTCACCTTCAAGAGGTCCCGAGTTCGAACCTCGGTCAGGGTGAGTTACAAGGATAAGATTTTTTCGGGGTTTTACCTTATCCTGAAAGACGAATGTCGGGTAACTCTAAGCTCAATGGACCCTGGGCTCATTTGAGCATCATTTCATCCATCCCATTCATCGTCCGATATGACTTAACGTTGGAGGACGTAAATTACAACAACAACTACAACATTGGTAGAAGTGGTAACCCACTGTAAGCGAGCCCCGCGTGTCATGTACTACTGTTTATTATCAGTTTGCATCCTAAATAAAAACGTAGCTTTTTATGAGATCAGTGATTATTATCTGATATGTGAAGTATTTAATTTTTCATATTCAGGGGATTTACAATGAATCCAACACACGATTTGGTGTGTTCCATTCTCCAAACACCCTCTTCTTTATGGAAAAATGATGACAAACGCGACGTGGTAAATATCGTTAGGCCACCACCAGTGCTATGTTTAGAAAAACTTTGCAGCGGAGCTTCTTCATAATACACCAGGACATTTAAAACTCGTTGGTATGAGGAACATGATTTTGTCGGATTGAAGGAGGTGGCGAAAAAACACTAACAAAATTGTAGATGCTCTTCGAGAAAGCTCACGTCTATGTATTGTAAAATACAATGAGAACGTTAAGCTTAACAGGCTTTTCATGCAATATCCCATTAGGGAAGTAGACAAGAAATGACACTTCCTGGACATAATGAAAGCGAGGACTCTTTAAATAAAGGTAATTTTAAGGAACCTTTGGATTCATATACAGAGGGGAGCCACATCAAAATTCAAAACCACTGTTCCAGTATAAAATCCGTTTTTTTAGGTTAGCCAATTTTCCGAGTCACCTAATCAATTCGCCCAGAGCCGCGCCTGCTACTCCATCAAATTTCCTACGTTATCTCCCCTTCGAATTTTCAGAACTGCTACACATCCGTTTTCATGTAGTTCTCTGATCTCTCCGATTTTTCATCCAACCTGAAATACACAATTTCAATATCGGTTGTGGTGAATTATCTGTATAAATTTGTTTCAGAGTGTTTCTTTAATCCTTTCTAGTAGAAATGTAATCTTAGCTGGTAGAGTGTGATGTAATAGTTTCAAATTAACTATCTCCATTACAGAGTGATGTGCCTGCAAAATAATAGCTCCTTGTGTTCTTACAAGATCAATTTAGCGGTTTATACACCGTACTGCAGTCAATGTGAGACCTCTATTTTATTCATTGTCGCTGCAGTTCTTATTTGTTATAATGGACGTTAAACTTAAAAATAAAAGTTCCACCGTCCCCATTAGAGGTAGTCTAGTTGCACTTTACTAGGATTTGGCGCCCGGTGAAAAAGAGGATATGGTGACGTAACATTTTGAAGCGCTCTGCTTGTTAAAACAGAAAAGAGGACAGGAAGTTGCTTTGTGACGTCATATAAGGATGCAGTGAAGCACGCTGAACAACCTCTAAGAGGAACGAGAGCAGAAAGAGGGACAGAAGATAATAAAGGAAGTGTTAGTACAGGGTGAAGTCATATGACAATAATTATTAGTTACCCTACTGTCCACACACTAAGGACATTATTATTTCAGTGACAGCGTGCTCGTAGGACTGTAAATAACAGCTTCACCTTGTTTGCACGAGTATTGCATCGATCAGATGAAACAATAAGGTTAACCCCATCCCTAAATTATCCACTGTGTTGACATCATAAGATGGCGTGCTTTTTTTTCGCAGCTCTTATGTTGGAAATTTAAAATGTTACAGTTCAGGCGCATTTATTTCTGTAGCACCGAACTGTCAGATAATTGACATGACGCGTAATGAAACATTTTTTCGTTTGAAAAGAAGGAACGAACCGTGGTTGAGATTCTGCTTCCAAGATTGCTTGTTGAAAATGGGTATATACTGTACTGTCTACCCACCACAAGAAGGCAAGAGACGAATAAAGGGGAGAGGGGGTTGAGCTGTTTATCTGCTCTGTTAGTGGATCTGTTTACTATTTAATTAGTACATTAAAGCAAAGCTATAAGAATATCAAATGCTTTAACATGGGATTTCTGCTTTCTAAATTCTCTTACTGCCAACCTTACCGAAATAATTGGTTCGTCAGGAGCGAGGTGAAGCTTGCATTCAAGAGGCCCTGGGTTCAGTTCCCGTCGGCTGCTCACCTGACCTTCGAATTTTCCTGATATAATGTTTTCTCAGGTATCTCGCTTTCCTTGACCTCATTTTCCTTTCCTTCATTTTCTTTCTAATCGTTCGGTGGTGTTTGTAGACTTCATGGCGAGAAGCGGTCTCGGAGAGGAGGAAAAGATAATTGCTCTAAGGTAAAGGTATTCCCCTGGACACCAATGGCTGCATGGTTGGAAGGGTGTTTTTTACCCTCTTTAGGCAGCTTCAGTATTGGGAAGGGGGTTCGATCCAGGAACCTCTGGGGACTGCCGCGCGTCTGTGTGGCCTGTACTCTCTTGTAGTTCGTTCACTTCATTCCTCCTGAGGAATAGCTTTCAGGATATTGCAATGCGCGATAATCATCTCTCCCAGTATACGGCGCTTTTGATGCCATCTCCAGTTTGATGGTTCTACTGCTGTCGACTGCAACGGTGGTAAACTATGGACTTTTTTATTAGCGTATCCAACCTTTAGACGACATCGTCTCAGTTGGAAGCTGGAAGCTCTAAAGATACAGCAAGTGAAACGGACGTGCAAGAATCGGAATCATCACATCAGAATTAAATAGGTCAATTTTGTTCTGCTTCTTACCGTAGCACATTTCCTGTCTTCAATAGTGTACCTATTGTAACGCGAGCGCTGGAACACCCTGTGAAGCAGCTGAGAGCGGGAGACAGGGAAGGTTCGGTTAGCCACGCCCTCGCCTCGTTTGTCCTATAGTGGTGACAGGCTGTTGTCAGGGGAAAAACATGACTGTGTCGTCTGTTTCTCTACACCTGTTTCTCGAAATTACGGAATCTGGAACATTCCCCTGGTCACTAGAAACCGGCGATATTCCTATATAAAGAGGGTTACAGACAGACAGAGTTGGTTTGGTTTTGTCAGTTAATGAGTGAGGAGACAGTCGCAGTTCTTGGTGTAAGAGTTAGTCAGTGACGTGTTAATGTACGAGAAGATTGTGCAACGGAGGACTGTACGTAACCGTGTATGAGTATCGGAGTTGATGTAATCGCGAGTACAAGGAAATTGTAACGGACGAACTGGTGAATTGTAATTGTGTGCAGCAAGTAATTCTGTGTAATTGGCAAGAGTTAACTGTAAGTCGGTGGAAATAAAGAACATTGTTGAGTTTGTGTAATTGGACTTTTCATTTCACGAACCCACAAAGTCACACTATTTTTATGACATGCTGTTTACCTCTCCATCCTCTGATAGCCAGTGGTGCGGTGTAAACAGATAAAGCGCCTCCACTGCCTAATCCGTGTTTCACATAAGCTTGCCCCGTATCTCTTAACGATCACGTGACCTTATCACCTCTCATTGGTTGCTATTGTAGTATAGACTGTTGTCGGTAAAAATTAGTTCATTATTTAACATGGAGATATATCTTTATATGTTGGAAGAGAATTGTCAAATTTATATTTTCGTAACTGTTTGAATTAAATATATTACACAATAGAGTTGATTTACCTGAAATGCATGTTAATTCTTAAACGAAGTAAAGAGGAGGTTCTTTTGCTCTCAGCCCGTCTTTCACATGGCACGATAGCACGTGATTTAGCGGTGGTGATGACATATTCGTTTATATGACTTTTACCACTGACCTTGTTTTGAACTGGATTAGTCATATATCGCCATTCGAAGGTGTGTTTTGCCGAGTGCGAGAGCTGAATTATTTTATTGGTCGTTTATTGCGCGTGCACTTATTATATGCATAATGGCAGATTGTAGCGCCAGTTTTTCGCTGAAGCATCGCAAGGTAAAACCTTTACAAAGCGGCGAAAAAAGAATTGTGGTGCATGTGCTTAATGCACTCACAGAGAAGAATCCGTCTTTTTCAGTGAGAGAAGTCGAACCGCTGTGCTCTGAACTTAGAGGTGTGTTAGATGCGTAGGAACATCGCGACGTGAAATAGAGACAACAGGAAGACTTACCACTCCAGGGGTGATATTGCTTTGTGGCGAAGAGGTTATTTAAGGACAATCAGATTGTACCGGGATACAAATCGCAAAATATACTACCTTGAGGAGACTTGGGTGAATGAAGGATACATGACATCTATGGGGTGACAGGACTTTTAAGACCGAAAGATAAGCATTTTTGCAAGGTATGTGTGCTGGTTTTAAAAAATCCCAGTGGAAAAGGCTGAAGGCCTTTCATTATAAACTTGTTTCAGTTTCATTGCTCATTCATTCAGTTTCAACTAGCTCAGTTTCATTATAAATTTCAATATTTTTGCATGATTTTATCTATCTTCCTGGCAATTATTATGACGTTTACTGCAGTTTTAAATGTGACGGGAAGGCACCGCCTATGGCCGACGGCGCGAAAGCATTAGCCAATTAGGATGAGGGGGAAGGTAGTTGCACGTGGAGTGATACATGTCAGCGGGGCAAGGTTATATGAAACAGAGATTAGTATCTTCCTATATGTTTTTGTAATACGTTTTTGTGAAAGGCACTCTATGAAAATACAAATTGACAATTTGAAATTTAATGAGTAAATGTTAGTTCGTTTTTAGAGTAGTAGTTTGTTATTTTATGACCAAAGTCACCAGATATATCGTAAGTCGTGTTTCAAACTCGACCTGAAATGACAAGCTGAGACAAGCGAATTTTCAATTGACAAACGCTAAGTGATTCATGCCCAAGGCAGATTCATTGCTTTTGAGGAAGGATATTTCATGTGTTCTGACGTATAGAGTCACCACCTACTGCGCTTGGCAACAGAGCTCTCTACGATAATTGGCCAGCATTCAATATGCCTTTAATGTGTGCACTTATATCACTTGCTGAAACCGAAGGCCAATAGAATTTGTTACTTTTTGTTAAAAGTCAAAGATTACCATGAAAATATGCGCAGCAACTAAAAAGGATAGGGGTACCGTTCACAGGATCATTGCCGAGAACTAGAGTGGAATAAAAGAGGTCAGATTTATCAAAAGATTTTAAATAGAAAACACTGTAATCGCAATGCATACACGGTTTAAATTGTGACATACGCCTTGCGAAAGTACTAAAATGCCTTACTAAAGTCAATCATAAAGCATAAAAGAGAATTTTTTTTTTTTCGTAAGCAGACGCCATAACCTCGATTCTGTCCATGATACATGAAAAATACTGCTCAGATACAGTAACAGCCTTGTCGGCTTCTTAATTCTATAACCTTGTACCTATTTTAAATACTAGCTTGTATTCTGCTCTTATTAGTCTTCCACGGTCTGTTTATTTTAAGTACAATACGTTTACGTTAAGCACACCCACAGGGTGGTAGTGGATACGCCACTGACGCGCGTCAACTCCACAGGGAAGACTACCGAATAACCTTGGTGGGGCCGCCGGTGATCTAGCACACCAACTACTTGCTCTGGAGGCAAGCACTCGTGACTTCTTAGGCAACCCTCTACCCCCTCCGGGCGGCCGAAGCCTGGCCGGAAGTTCCCAATCTCCCATGGGTATCGGTAACCACTGCTCCCTGGAGTACAACCCAATCCGAACAACTCCCACTCGGGAGGGGCTCGAATGTTCGGCCCGAGGTTCGTCCAGTAACGTCAGAGGTACCACGAGTGCTCGGGTCCGCAGCGCCCGCACCACGGCAATTGAAGGGGACGGATCCCCCCCACCTACGTGACTGCTCAGATAGTTTTATTCAACAATAAGAAAATTATTTTGTTTCTATCCTTGCCCATTTTTGTTATCCCCCCAAGAATTCGATTTGCTGCCGGCATATAGCTTTGTGAAATACATAGGCAAGTTCACGACTTTGACCTGCATTTTCATAATCGGAGCACCCAAATATAAAGAAGTTACTTATAAAGAAAAATTTCAAAAGCTGTAGACATAGACTGTAAATGAGCCTCGAAAATATTTTTCATAAGCGAAGCAAAACTCAAATTTTGAAAATCCTGGTGTATACTTATTCCATTTTAATATATTTTATTATTCAGTAAAATTATGGCCTTAATAGAGTGAACTGTTCCCGAAATTAATATTATAATGTATGAATAACTGCTGAAAAATCAAATTTTAATTGCAGTTAATGCAAATTGAAACCATGTAAAACATGACGATCTTAGTGCATTCGCCCGGAAATAATTTGTGAAGCGCTGTAGAGGTTAATTATTCTCTCAGTTCCAAATTTCATCTATTGAGACCTAAAACTCAATTTGCGGGTGGTATTATCAATAAATTTGTATTCATTTCTGTTCACCTTTTCCAATGAATGTTTCTGTAGTATTCTTATGGGTGGCGTTATAGAAATTTCGAGAGAACTAAAGATAGAATCGTGCATTAAACGTATTTGAGACAGGTGATGTAGAACACAATTCATATATTCTCTGTGTTTATATGAGTTTTTAAGTTTTCCAGATGGTGTGGGTCTGTTATTTACTATTTTGCTCAGCCTTAACATCTGTAGTTATTTTGTCACTTAAACTTATTATATAAAATTCCTCTACCAGCTGAAGCTGTGATTGTTACTGTCAATAAGTTTAAATTAATCTTCTTAAGTTTCTCAGAACACAGAGATAATCCTGTTTATGCATTACAGACTTACTGGCTTAACCAGCATTGCATAGATGCACTCTGGATTTTGAATAAACCATAAATCATTTGCTAAAGCGTGTCGTTATACTCAAGGACTTAAATATATGAGTAGGCGGAGTAATTTTCGCGAATTATTATAGCTCAAAAGTGCACCCAAAAGGTATAATTCTATCTATAGGGGTTTGAAAATAAAAGTTAAGGGTAGCTGTTAAAATAATCGAGGTACTGTATGAATGTCTAAGGTAACACATGGATTTTCCCATATTCAATTACCAATAAAACAAATAACCCATAGTATCTGTAGTAAAAGAAAAAAAAAACGTTTAAGTTCCATCGAGAGTTCAGTTATTTAGGTCTTTAACGTCATCAGTTCCACTACCTTGGGGAACATGTTTTGATGCCGACGCAAAGTATCTAGTCAGTAAGAGATGTTAACGTGATGAGGCCTCCCTTCTAACAGCCCAAAATTTATTGTCTAATAGTGAATTGGAAGCTAATCTTGTCTTTCTATAACCGCACTTTTCTGGGCGACCTAAAGCCTTCTTAGAAAAGTAAACTTAGCTTTAAATGAAGTACTCAAGACTAGAAAAACAACTCAACTTAAATTCTATTTTCAGTAGTGTAAGAGATGTACTAAAGAAAAACAATGAAGAAGTCAATATAAAAAAAGCATATAGGTAAAACTGGAAATACTAGATTAACTTATATGAATTGTCTTTTACTTTGCACAGTTTATATATGCGCCGGGCATCTTGTGATGTGGAGAGCAACTTCTCAAAATATAAGTCGATCTTCAGAGATGAAGGATCTTCTTTCAAGTTTGAAAACCAATTATCACATAGCTATTATGAACTGCAATTTGTCGATTCTTCTGGACAGTGAATCAAAAAATGTCTACTTCTCAACAATAAGTGTAAATTCAATTCCATCTTCCTTAGTTTATAATGAAAAATATTACAGACATAAAATATACATAAGTGCATCCACATTGGCATATTTTCAAGTTTTTAGAGTATATTTGCATGCAAATGTTTATGGCTTTTTAGGGCATAAACTTCCGGGCCATACATACTCAGTCATCACACAGACATCTCTAAGATTAGTCGAAATCAGAGAGGATGATTGTATGAGATCGAAGCAACTATCTTAGCCGTTTTCTGAGCACACATTCAGTTGTACAGTATTTTGACGAGAGGGGTTGAACAGTGTAGATTTGTACTTATGAAGCTAAAAATATGCTAAGGTAGCCCATTATTTTCTTTGGGTTATACAGTATAACTGTACAAAGTTTTATCAAGACAGGCAAAAGAGTATTGATTCGTGTATTAGAAGTTGTAAACAGGAATTGAAAATACGAAAAGTGGAAGATTTTGAAAGTTTAAGGAAGAAAAACTGCTTTTAAATCCTAAAATCCAGGTGTACTAGTTTTGTTTAAAAAATATCAAAACCATCCTTGCTAGCAAAGTTCAGCAAAATTAGTGGAAAATCCGTTGACATAAATAGAATTATGTAGACCTAAATCTGTTTAAATAATTGCACGCTTGCCCATTTATATTCTGTTGGTGTGAAAGTAATTAAAATGTTATATGATCGCAATAAGGTGGCAAAGAATCTGTTTTGATATTCATGTACAATGAAATGGAGTTGAAGATACGTCATATTAATATGAACCTCCCCCTTGCCGTCTAGATATCTAGATAACGTAAATTATGTTATTCATTTAGTATATCAAAGTATATTATGTTAGCTTACTAACCCCTTGGCGCAGAAGTCTTTTCTTTGCCAAGGCTACCGCCCTACCACTGCGTTCTGCACCACAAATGTGTTGAGTGGGGTGAAGTACTGGTGGGTGGGACATGGTCAGTGCTCAGATCCCTCCTGGCCGGTGCAGACCGCATTCACTCCAGGAGCCGTTACTTCTCAATCAAGTAGACCCTCAAATGGCCAATCAGATCAGACCAGGTGTCTCAGTGGGAGGAAATACTGCTAGAGACCAAGCTCTATGCGTTTGAAGGGTGAGGTGTGTGGTGAAGAGTGAAGTAACCTGGTGACGTGTGGCAGTGCTTGAATAAACAGAAATTATTACTTGATAGTGTTATGTTATTGTTCATTATATGAGCATCAGAAGCGGTGCTCTCGCTTCTAAGCATTTGTTTGTTACAAGTGCCAAGCTATTGTAAATTATTGTGAATGAGAGTTCATCAGGGGCCATTCGTAAACGAAATACTGTGGTCTATAGTGAGATTCGTCAGTTGGAATATAATAGAAAAATGTCACAACGAATCCAGGCAAAATTATTCCTTAAATACCCCACTCTAGCAGGTAACAAATGGGGCAGCGGAATACATATAATAGAAAATGTATTATATATTGTAAATTTTATTTTAACTTTTAATTCACGTCCTCCAACGTTGTCACACCGGGCGATGAATGAAGTGGGTGAAATGATGCTCAACTGAGTCCAGAGTCTATAGAGCTTAGAGTTACACGAAATTCATCTTTCAGGATAAAGGAAAACCCCTGAAGAAACCTTATCCAAATAACCCACACTGACCGAGTTTCAACTCGGAACCTCTTTAAAAAGCAATCATTTGAACAAAACTATTTTATTTCCTGCGTGAGGCAGACAGGCTACCACCTACGTTACAAGCGCGGGCAGCAGGCTATTGTGGAAAATCCGAACATTTCATTCTGAAGATTAGAAAGGAGTGTAAACAACTTCAGTAGCAAAGTGGACATTCTTGTTTTATATTCAACGAGGGAAAAAGAAATACACCGAAAGACAATCGAAAAGTGTTTGTAGGTGAATTTGATAAGTGTTATCCGGGAAGTTTATCAGGAATTCTGCAAAATACAGAAAGTAATTACAAAAGTCAGGAAACTCCGTCGGATTGTTAAGCACAGGATACATTTTCCTTGGGTCACAACATCTTTGATAAGAGTCTTAAAAACTATTGGCTTCAAGTGGAGAAGATGTGGAAGCAAACGGAAGATTTTAATTGAGAACCCTAAAATTCTATGTGGCATGAGTATTTTGTATACATATTGAAGTTTAGCGGAAATCTAGCGGAAACTTATTTATTTAGATGAAACTTGGTTGGACAGTAACCTGAGAAGAGGTTTCTGAAGTGCCGAAAGATATAAGCAGACACTCGTGATGTGAATGTGAATAACAATGGCTATCAAGATCTGTAGGTTTCGTTTTAATTTTTGCCCATATTAATTAATTTGAATTAAGTTAAATTAAATGTACACTATAGTAAAAAAAAGTTATCTTTAAATGTTGTCTTGCTGCATGAGCAAGCTAAGTAGTGTTAATGTAGTTTGGCATTTAAAATTAATCTTTTAATTATTAATAATGGATCATAAAACTAAAAATAACGTATTAAATTTAAAAAAGAGTGTATTTTATCTTCCAATCTTTAGTGGCATGCATTCATCGACAACACGTAAACGTCACTGCCCATCTGGCCTCCAGCACTCTCCTCCCTTCTCTGATGTCATTCTTACTCTATGTAAACTTGATCACATTCCTTCCAACTACACAGAGCTTGGACTCAAGCTGTACTCACACCTGCACCGGGAATCGAACCCGGTCTCCCGCTTAGTTATCAGCAGCGTTACCACTGCACTAAGGAGTCACTGCCGGTTTTATTGGCAAGTTTAGGTGTATTTGAAGTATATTTATGAGATTATTTACCGTTTATATCAGAAAAAAAATCCTTTGATTTTTGTAGAGCCTATAAAGTTATACACCTTCAATTCCGTGAGATTACAGTATACTTTTCTTACCAAAAAATGTTTCCACAATTTGGCTATCACCGGAGGAAGGTGTGCATGCATGGCTGCTTACAATGAAATTCATCGAATAGTTTATACATTTGTGACACACATTGCAAAAGTCATTTGACCCTCCGTTATAATTTCTGCACTCCTTTTTGAATTGCATGCTTGATATATTATAATTGCCTTGCAAAAAGTCGATGTACCAACCCTTTTATGTGCGTCGTTGACATCTATGGTCATATCGCTGCGAGGTTCGACCAAGAAACAATAGTTCGTTAGCAGTGACGCTTATCCGTTTCTTCTGGCTTTTTGCATTGGGTTTTATTACTGTGTTTGTAAGCATTCAGTCTCTCACACACATTTACATTCTGATTCGTACTTCCTATGAATAGGGAGAACTCAGAATAACCTCAATTAAAGAAAAACGTTGCGAGAAAACACTCCGAGACGTCCGAGACTGGCTCTACAACCTGTAGACTAGACTTCATCAACTCACAGTTGTTTCAGTTTTGAATACTGCATTCACGTTATACAGCAATTTGGAACATGAAGATGGGCATCGTTCTTGAATAGTGCATTTTATAAATAGCCTGACACTGCAACTAAGGTATTCAAAACAGTGAAGTGGAAATAACTTTTATCAAATGATTTACTTAGCTAGGGGAAGACATTCTGATGTCTGATTGGCTAAAATTAGCTATAAATTGATTCCTACAAATTTTGTTTCAGGCAATGGAGGATGCGGTTGAGTCGAAACATTTGGTTCTTTCAACAATGGCTCACACCTTTTGTTTAAAACAGCGTGTGTTTGAGATATGTTTATGACAAATTAAGTTTATATCTTGAATTTTCCACGAGTAGCTTCTGAAGCCTTTTTCATTCTGGGACGACTTTTTCATAATTCAGTAGAAAGTAAATTAATATTTCTTATGCAATAGAACGTTTTAACAATCATTTATAACACCCATAGCAGAGCTTCTGCAAATATGTTTTTAGAAGGTTGAAGACAATTAACCCTTGCTTGCATTTTTCTTTCATTTATACCCCGCATTTAACTGCAGTGGTCATGTCGGCGGCGTTCTCCTTTGGAACATGTGTATCGATGGTGTTAACTCTTAATCGTTGGGTTGTATCATTAGATCACGCACACATTCACACTCTCATTCATACATCTAGACTCTGGGGAAGATGGGGAATAATCTCACCCTCATCCGGGAATCGAAACCGGGAACCCCAAATTAAATTCTTGGAGAAGTTAATGTCATGTTGGCCATAGTAGCTCAGTGGTTTAGAGCAACCGGACGGAGACCGGGAGATCCGTGGTTCAAATCCCGGCTATGACATTGACTTTTTAGCTCTACTCAGTCTGGCTCTACTCATTCAAACCTTAGCCTACGCATGGCTAGTGTGGAAGAAATCATTATTTCCACCAATATTCTGTTTGTACACGAAGCTGCCAATTGCCAGGATGATATCAAAGCCGCCGGTATGCTGAAGTTTCGTCCGCAGAGGTTCCTTTACTTGCCAGTAAATCTACAGATATCCGGCGCTTTTAAACACACTTGAATACCATCGGTCTGGACCGTTTTTGAACCTGCGACCAGGCCTAACCAGCTGACCAGGCCTAACCAACTGAGCCACCCAGAGCGACGAATCTTTTGTTAAAGACATCTGTTGACATTTATAGATGAAAGTGATCTAATATCAAAATGGTACTCCACTTCGCTTTTCGGTATCATTCATAAAGTCTTCTCTGAAACGTTTGTCAAGATGCCTTTTCCTTGTCACATTAGACCTGTTTTTGTAAGACTAAATGAAAATCTCTGTAAATGCCACGTGCTTGGACTCCTGAAATGTATATGTTGCAGGAATCATTACAGACGCCGGCAGATGCGTTTCTCTCCCGCGTCGCTATCAGATGTGTGCCGGTGGTGGTCTCTTTTCAGCATTTGTGTAGCAGCCAGCAGAGCTTTTTAATAAACACTGGCATTACACTATCGTTTACACAAGAGAACAGATTACTTCTAAGCTTACTAACACTACCATTACTTTGTATACTACCAACCGTGAGGACAATTTTTTCGTTTGATTCGTATTCCAGAGGTAGATATCCCAATGCAGCCGAGCGACAGAGTGTGGGATTTTAAGGGCCTGAGATTGGTTTTTTGTAGTTTTCCCTGGCCCGTAGGGGAATTCAACTGTGGTTTTTATCTATCGTGATTTGCATCCCTCATTTCCCTATCATTTTGTCTCCTAATATTTCAAGAGTTCTATGTTTTGGAACGTTAAAGCGCCGGACAATTAGCACGAACTTGCTCTAAGAAGGATTACGCCTCACAGACAGCAGAGAGCTGCTTGATTGCACGGGTCGTACCCCGCCTTTTTGGGTAGCACAGTCTAGGGTGGGTCTTCAAGCCAGAAAATGTTCCTAGACTTCCTCAAGTCTGTGACATCTCTGTTGCTTGTAGCCTTGTGTGATACCTTCATTTAATCTCTTCCTTCTAAAGGGAGGTGAAAGGGGTAGTAGACGCAATAGATGTCTGCAGGTCGCAGCGCACGTATACGCAAATTTTTCAGGGTAAACTTAGGAACCCTGAGACGAGGTGTTCCTGAAAGGAGACCCAGCGGTAGAACTCGACATTAATGGTTTGAGTCCTGGGCTAGGAATGGAGTTTTCTAATATGATCCACTATTCCAAACTTAATATGCATATGTCAGTGTAAAAACATTATTTGAAAAGCTTAATGAGACGAGAAAATTGGATCCCATAACCAGGATTTATTGATTTTCAGCTCTCCATACTGGTGCTTTTAGCGCTTGAGCTACCATGACGAGATAGCCGTACGCGTATTAAACCTCGCCTGCTTCAAAGCCATCCGCAATACTCGAGATATGCCTCCAATGTTGTAAATGCTAGTAATGTTTGGTCTCTATTATTAACCACTATTGGGACTAATCTGTTTTTCATTACAGATTCAAAAATAATTAATGAATAACACTTTTATATGTACTTAATATTGCAGAAAGTCCAGATGTTGTATGCTAGCAATGCATACAATACAATGGAACGTTCCTTAGAAACTTATAAAGAAACTGAAAAAAAAAAAAAAAAATCCGGAGGCTACAAAATTTACAACTTATGTACCAAAGAAACCGCCAACGAATAAATGTCTGTCAGTATTCAGTAGACCTCAGAAAACAAAAACTTCATGTTTAATGATTCGCTTGCAATACCTTGATCTAGAACTATTGTGTTTACAATGTCCTCAAACAATCGCATGCACTTTGATAACGTACTCCTTAAACTACAGTTCGAGGATATGAATACCATATTCTGCAGTATCTTTATACAGTAAAACCTGCCTAAAGTCGACCCCATATTGCCGGAATCTTTGAAAAACGGAAAAAAATTTCGGAACGAAGCTATTTCCCATGCAATATTATACTCTAAGCCGGAAAACTGCCTAACGCGGAAACAAAAATATTTTTCGGGAACCGTTTGAATACATAGGTGGTCTGAAAAGTTTCCGACCTAATAAAGATACAAGACATTTTTTTCCAGATTTTTTTTTTTTTTCATTTTTTTTTTCAGCATAGTCTCCTACGTACTTCTCCCAGCGATGTTACCATCTCTGTAACCCGTCCAAATAGTACTCGGCGTTTTTCTCTGCAAAATAATTGTTCACGAAGGTGATTGCCATTTGACGAAAGTCGCTTGGGGCTAGACCTGGTGAGTAAGGCGGATGGCCAAGCAGTTCAAACCGGAATTCGTGAATTTTCGCCATTGCAACCGTTGAGGTGTGAGACTTGGTGAAACAGGATTTTCCTTTTCTGCAAATGTTGCCGTTTTTCCGCAAGTTCTGCCTTCGGCTTGTCAAGTAATGATGCGTAGTATGCTCCTGTAATGGTGTTTTGAAGATAATTGATTAAAGTAACTCCATGGCTATCCCAAAAAAGTCGCCATCAATCTCCCAGCCGAAAAATTCAGTTTTTGCTTTTTTTGGAGCTGGTTGCCCCTTTGCAGTCCACCGTTTGGACTGTATTTTTGTTTCGGGCGTATAATGGTATATCCAAGTTTCATCTACAGTATTTAATCGGTGCCAAAACTTGGATTTATTGCGCCTAAACTGCGCCAACAGAACGTTAGAAATGTTCATTTTGGTCTAACGTAGACAAACGCAACACCCAATGCGCAGGCAGGTTTCTCATGTCTAAATTTTGATTTAATACATGACAAACAATTATTTTGAAATGTTTATAGCCTCTTCTATCTCTCACACTTTAATTCGGCGGTCTTCTAGCACCATTTGGTGAACTTTCGCGATGTTTTCGTCGGTAGTTGCGGTTTTTGGACGTCCCGAACGTTCATCGACTCCCAAGCTCTTACGGCCACGTTTAAATTCAGCCGCCCAAAATTTCACTATGGTAAATTATGGTGCAGAGTACCCATGCACAGAATCCAACTCATCTTTGATTTGCGTAGGAGTATTGCCTTTCAAAAACAAATATTTAATGACATCGCGATACTCGATTCTGCCCATATTCATAAAAACACTCACATCAACTCACTCATACGACTGTTAATAACAACTGAGCGTCGAAAATGACTGAAACTTTGGTGAGTAACTGTCAACAGATGAACAACGAAATGCACTACCTTTTATTTACGAGTGCTGCCATCTTTTTGTTGAGGTCAAAAACTTTTCAGAACACCCACGTAAATAACCTGATTAAAACGGATTACTTTATGTGTAATGGGTTACAATGTACGTATAATAAATAAGTGTAATAATTTTTGAGTGCGCCTATACTTGCACCGAAGCTCCTGGAACCATAAACTCATAAGCTGTAATCTTTCGAGGAAAAGGGAAAACAAACCATTAGCTCTCTCAATTCTGTTCCAACACACATGGTAAGAGTACAACTCTTTTGTAGTGTGTTCATTCTCAGTTTTGTTGTTACAAGTGATCAAGTACGAGTGGAAGAAAACTGTGAACTTTTTTATTTTAAAAACATAGTGTGTGTACACAAATTCTGTAAAAACAGTTCTAAACATAAGGCATTAACACTGGAGGAAAAAAAAATAGGCTATTAAAGAGCACGAAAAGAACAAACGTCTAGCTAAAGAATTAACTGTGCTGTATAAGTGGAGCCAGACAGAAAAATTCAATGCCATAGCCGGGATTTGAACCACCCATCTCCCGCTCTCCGTGCGGTTGAGCTAAACCACTGAGCTACTATGACCAACATGTCGACATGACATTAAATTCTCCTTCTGACTCGTATGTTTCCCGGTAAACCACTAGGAGTCCTCATATCCTATGAGACACGCACCTTTTGTAAGGACTTACTATGCTGTAAGTACTTAGGTCCCAGGCTTCACAATTAAACCATTATGTTTTTTTTTTTTTTTTTCAGATTCCTAGGATGATTTTTGTGTTTTAATTAATAATTAAAACATGCAAAACAAAATCACTAACTAGAAGTGCAATGTTGCAGTTAGGTACATTACTTTTAATTACATTCCCTTACGCTGGTCTAATAATGGAGATGAACAATTTGTACATTCTTCCTTACCTTGATTTACAATAATTGCAACACTCAATAAAAATTTTGGCGATAAATTTTAAATCAAAACAAATTTATTTTAGGAGCATATTCTATTTAGCCTGAACGGCCCTTTAGTCCATCTCCATGGTGTGGGATAGCGAGTCTACCTCACTTTCATGAGGTCCCGAGTTCAAAACTCAGATAAGTTATCTGAATAGGGGATTTCTCCGGAGTTTTCCCTTATCCTGAACTATGAATGTTGGATAACTCTAAGCTCTGTGGACCCTGGGCTCATTTGAGCATCATTTCACTCCATTCACTGTCCAATATGACTTACGTTGGAGAAAGTTAATTTAAAAAAATAGTTTACTTCAAATGAAGTAAATAGGCAAATACAAAATTTTAACCTGCTATCTTAAACATATTTTAAGTTAAGTACTCTAAGTTAAAAATTTATCAGTTACGATCACTGCACACAAACAGTACTATGAAAATAATTTTAGACATCTGGATTTCACATCGATGTAGTAAGGTCTTGTATATGTACAGTAAAAGTTTTGTGGCCCTAGCTTAAAAACAAGCAGAGATATTCCCTTTGAAGGTATATGGTTTATTTATGTGCAAGAGTCACTGGAACAGCTCCCCGTGGCCTTAATGTATTTCCCATAAAACGTTCTCTAAATGAATCTCAAGAATGTATTTGTCTGCCATTCTTTGCTTTAGATGCCTTTAAAATGTTTGGAATGCATCTCTTTCCTTGCGTTTGTCTCTTGCGACCTTGTTACTGTTTTCGTAGACACATTCACCCCATTTCTTCCTAACGTTTATTAGGTTTTCTTGTGACCCAGTTCCACGACTGGATTTCAATAACAGTTGAGCAGCGAATTGCCTTTATCCGGCAACTTCCTCAGAGGGATACTTTTGTGTTTACTGATCGATCCTTTGTGTTTTATACGATTATTTGCGCTCGGTGAACCAAAGGGCGAATGTCTGTATTAAACTAGTAAGTCGATAATTTACATAGATATCGTATACATTTTATGAGCCCCAAAGTCGTTAATCTGTAGCTCTTTAGTGTGTAATGTCAAATACTGGTGTACATACAATGTACGCAATCTTGAAAATAAATCTACTTTTTATTGCAAAACCTGAATAGTATGAACACAGTCATAACTAGTAATCCGATTTATATGTAAATATACATTTTTTTTTTTTTTTTTTTCGTAACACGGAATTAAGTATTGTTTTATGTTTCACGTCCTTCTGTACTTGAATATAAAGATTTATCGATATATTTCATCATGTTTCGTGTATCGGGCATATAATATACCTAGTTATTAAATATTCATTATTTAAAAACATTATTGAAAAAAATAATAACATATTTTTGGTGGAGATATCACCCAAAGAGGTTCAAAACAGATTGATTCTTTAAAAATGCTGGAAATTTAAGCTGTGCTCTACCGACTGATCTACGAGCCAGCCCAAAATTGTAATTTTTGGATTGTATCTACAGGCTTCTGTCGAACCAATACTTTACTATTTAAAAGCAATTCCTTCCGTAAATTAATGGAAACAAACGTTGCAGAAATGCTAATCTGAAGCCTCCCTGGGGGTGACCTCTAAAGCGATATAATCCAGCGTGATCTTTAAGCACTATGGCTACCAATAATCGATCACAATAAACACTCCTCTAAGACAATTAAACACGTTGGAAAAGACGCGAATTTTAGAAGTTCCTCCTTGAAATCACTATCCTCATCAACGTACCTACATTTGCTGTGCTAAATTCTAAGAATTTCCTTTCGATTCTAATTAACAGAGTTTTTGTTTGTGTTAGTCTCTACAACTTTCTAAATCTTAAACGCTTACCTTTAAGGTGATAGTTTTGTAGTCGACTGAATTCCCCATTACCTGAGCTACACCAGCTTATAGTATTGCATTTATCTTATGGCAAAATCTTAAAGTTACAAACATTATCCGTCATTGATTCGATATCGTTGCTAACAACCAATGGATGAATAAACTTCCGACTTAAAACAATTGTTCACGTAATGACAATGAGAAGCTTAAATTTCTCAGAGTCCTCCGTAGTCTAATCATGCAAACCTCTGGTTACCGAGGTCGAGGGTTCAAAGTCAACAGAGGGCGATGGATTTAAATCGTGAAGCGTGTTAGAATATTCAGTTTATACCAAAGTTATTTTTCTTGCAATACAGTTTTCCGACATAATTTTATGTTTTTTATATTAAGGGCCAGATAAAACTCCTTATTAAAATATGTATTTATTTCTAAGCTATTCTCTAGCATTATTTAAATTCCAAAATACTCCTTGTATTGCGCCAGTTACCTACCTAAAAAGTTTTTTTTTCCTCGCCACAATGTACTCGTGCCGGAAATTTCACCGATAATTTGATACTAAGACTTCATCGGAAATACACGTTTTGAGAGACTATCTGATTTTAAAAGAATAACTGTTAGAAAATGTTTAGATTTGTGTGTGTGTGTGTTTGTGTGTGTGTGTGTGTGTGTGTGTGTGTGTGTGTGTGTGTGTGTGTGTGTGTGTGTGTGTGTGTGTGTGTGTGTGTGTGTGTGTGTGGGTGTGTGTGAACAGCGAAGGTCATAAACAAAAGTCGATTACTTGGTATTTATGTTCAGTAGCTTCAAGAGGTGCCGCACAAAGATTTTCAAAACATTCACTACCACAAACTACCCTTTGAGTGAACGATATTTCGAAGTTTTCGTTTTTCTCAAATGTCGCTCCAAGGATTTTGATTAAAGTATTATATATTAAATATACTTACATGAAAGTCCTGCGCCGTGGCGTAGTGGGCTAGGGCGTGTGCTTTGGTTCCCTGCGTCCGGAATGCTCCCGGTGTCCATTCCACCCCTGGGGAGGGGTGCGGATTTTAAGTCCCGGGTATGGAATCGGTGTCCACTGAGCATCGTAAGAAAGTTGAGGAAAATGAAATGAAATGTGTAGTGTTTAACGCCCGCTTTTACTACATACGACACGGCAGGCGGTGACATGGAAATTAAGGAGCTATATTAGGTGGCGAACTCTCGTCTAGAAAGCCAACTTTCTGGCTGGGAGTGCCAAGATACAGACCACATCTCCTCTCCGTATTGGTAGGATGATCGCACACCTCTGCCTAGCGTATATGGGTGTGGTGTGATGCCGGCAGTCGGGTGGCCCCACTTAGGGCTATTACGCCATGGGTTATTTTACGATACTTACATGAAAAATATAAAATATATATAAATCTTGAATTTCCTGGAAAAAATATTTTGGAGTCTTTTTCAATCGGAAGGAATTTTAACTAATCTTGTACACTTGGTAATTGTCAAGCTATATACGAAATCGTAGTATACAAAAAATGAAGATCTCTTTAAAACGCAAAATTTGTTTCAGACTACTTTTGTTCTTACAAACCATTTCGAATTGCTCAATGCCTTTATCATTGTTATAAAGTGCTGTCCATATTCAGTTAGTATCGCGCGATTGTATAGAAACACTGCACGGAATTTTAAATGCCAGT
Organism: Mantis religiosa; assembly: GCA_030765055.1. Lineage (NCBI taxonomy): Eukaryota > Metazoa > Arthropoda > Insecta > Mantodea > Mantidae > Mantis > Mantis religiosa. Next base: position 86,551,595 of record CM060950.1, read on the forward strand.
ATATAGCGTCCATTATATCGTTTTTTCCCCTTTGTATGCATAGCGAAATGTGTAATGTATTCCTGCAAAGATTGATCTGAATTAAAATGAGTAAATAGAAAATTAAAGGGAATTGTATACCCTCTAATAAACGATAGAAGATATAAAAGTCATGTAACTGTACCATATCAGATTTTTGTTTGTTTCAATGGCATAGTTGAAGCAAAATTTTTCGTATCAATTTCTGCTACTATAGTACATACACGTTATACGGAATGCGAGTTCTGAATGTGAGCATACATACCAATGTAGGTGTATTGTATACTACTATGGTTTGAACAAAAATTGTGTTCTTGATTAAAACATTAACAATAATGTAGCCTTAAAACATTAATTCGTCATTATTCAAACGTTAGATATGTTTAGAATTATTCAGAAATGTTTAGCATTATTCAGATGTGTGATGTTCTTTTCACGTACTCTGTTCGGCTTAACTGGCCATAACTGAACTTCTAAATTAACTTTCTTTTCGTGGGAGTAGCTGTAACCCAAATTATCTCAATTTAGATTTCTGTTTGAAATGTGTTCAAAACATAGCAGATTACATAATCTCTGTTTGCGGGAAACAAAGGAGGGACTTAAACTTGCATGCATTTGTGGTGAGTCAACGTTCAGTTCATATGTGGGGTGCAAAAGTTGCCTCTGAAATAAGCGCCACACTCTTGAATCCCGACTTGATGTCATTAATTAGCCCGTGGTGGTAAATCGAAGCGTACCATAACATATACTGCCCTAAATATCGGTATTTGTCTGTGGTTTTTCAAAAAGCTTGTTAAACACAGTTTGAAAACTTCGGTTTTTATGAAATATTAACTAATTTGAATAATTAAACTAAAGAAGGCTGAAGTTTTCATTTAATTCTATATGTTGTTGTTCAACTCTCTTTTTGATGCAATAAGCAGCTTCTTTTTCACAACTGATATGAGCATGAGGCTAACGTGGAAGGATATAACATTTTTTTTTTTTGGTTTGTTTACATTAAGTCCGGTTCTAAGACCTCATCAACTATGGAACATAATTTCACAGTTCTTGTACAGTTTTTCGTTACTTTTAAACACGAAGGAATTACCAAACTCATTTGGGGGTAAATGCAAGCGACCAAAAGTATGGATAAGTCCCTCCATTTTTTTTCTAAAATGTAGCTAGAGCAATATTTTGAATCTTGCATCATTAGATATGCCCTAGATCAAATCTGCGGTGCTTCCCTCCACATTGACTTGACAGGTTTAAGTCAACTACTAGATATGCTTTTGGGCTGATATCAACTCTTACTATTTAAACTGAATTGGTTCTATGTATATTCCAGTAAATAATTTACATATACGAAAATAAATGCATAGTGTAAGAAGTATGAGTTCCAATTCTGTCATGGAATAAAAACTCATTAGCAAAAAAGTTAGGTATTGTGAGAAAGGCAATTAGTTTTAAGATTGTGTTATTAAGGTAATTAGGTGTTCCGATGAACTCCACAAGAAATCTCTTACTTCAAGGTTTCGATACTGGTATCACCAAGAAACAGAAAGGCATTTACACCAGTTGTGGAAGTTGTAAATATCCTTCTTATTTATTAAGTCACAGAGTAAAAACTGTGTTTCAGATGCTAATAAAAAGTTAAGATTTAGCAAGGTATGATGCAGAAATTTGGTGTGGTCGTTATGAGGTAGGCGCTAATTTATATCTAAAGTTCAAGTTTACAGAAGTGTTTTACCATTATCGGTTATCAAAAGTCCTCAGCACCTAAGGACCGCGCTCGGGTTCTACATATTTGGCTTTTGACGAAACGGAACTTTCCGTTTAACACTTCAGCGACCCCGACAACTTACGCTTCTCACTGTAATTACGAAAAGTTATTTTAAAACGCAAAGTTATTGGTACATACTTCAGAAGTCAAAAGATGTAATATTTAAATGGTAATTGTTACAGTTTCTTGTGCTAAGACTCATAAACAGTTTAATTCTATATCCTCATTCAGCAACTCACCTCAAGTAGCTTATGCCTCTATTAAATGTATCAGTCAAATGAAGTGGGGTTTTTCTCAACCCACTCACGTATACTATAAGATAAAGTAGCGTGTCTGCCTCACGTTCAGGACGTCCCGAGTTCGAATCTCGGTCAGGGTGAGTTATCTGAATGTGGCATTTTTTCAGGGTTTTACCCTATCCTGAAAGATGAATGTCGGGTAGCTCTAAGCTCTATGGCGCCTGGACTCATTTAATCATCATTTCACTCATTTTATACATCGTCCGATATGACCTACGTTGGAGGACGTTAAATTTAAAAAATGAGAGGAAAGAGAGCACTCTAGGAGTACTTACTTGACAATGTTTACTGCTGTCTACGGCTTTCCTGAAAAATCTACGGAGCAAAGGCCTTGATTTTACGTAAAAGGACGTTTCTACGGCTATCTGTAGTAATAGGAAGTGTTACAGATTATCAGGGACACGACAAAGCAATAAATCCTATTATATTTTAGCTTAACTTTGCAAACTGAATGTAAGCCCTAATTGGTATACAATGCTTTGAAGGGGCAGAACATTATCCATCACAAACGTAATCCACATTAACTGTACTGCCTGTAGATTTGAAACTCGACTGTAACAATAATGATCCCTTTACCAGCAGTAAATGGGCGCGAACATTCAATAACGGATGACGTCACTCCACTCACTCACGTAAATTATATTCTGTATATACTTAGGGCCATTAAACTATGTCACATTGTTTCATTAAGCAAAAGGTCTTATTATTTTTATGCCACATCGCACTCCAGTCTTCATTACACAGTGAGGCATTTCACGCGATCGTTTATACATCTGAAACTTAGAATTCGGTGTTAAGACAACAAACTTTTTGATCAGTTTTAACAGAAAATAAATTAGATAAAATCAGCGTCAGAGCGCTGGCTCCTAAAATGCCTAAACAAACTACTTCAACAATTTAACACAGTCGATTCTAATGAAGTTGTGCCATTGCGTGAACGCCTATGACTTCAAAATGGGAGTGTAGTGTGCGATAATTGCTAGAAAAAGAATAGGACCATTTTGTTTAATAAAAGACTAACAGATATGCTTTGAGAAGTATTATTGCGCCTCCACTTGAAGCACTTCCTCTATCACTCTCGTTTCTCTTGCGCAGTGGAGAGAGCCTGCGAATGCGTTAGCATTTATTTTAATGACTCTATACTATTCCTGTTCTAACGGTGTAATATTTTTAAATAGTTTATTTTATAAATTCAACAGTATGGAATAGAAAAATAATTGCCCAGGAAGTGATGTTATCGAGAAGAATTTCAGCATGTGTAACAGAAAGAAGCATTATACCACCAGATCTTCAAGTATTCTTAAAAATCGGAATTTTTATTTTAATTTTATATGTAATTTTTGAACATTTACAGCATCTATTATTTCACGCAAACTAAATTGTGTGTATAATTCAGGAAGCTGGAAAGTGTTATAAGGTCACTGTTATCTGAACGCAAAGAATTCGCAGCAAAGGGGGAATAAGAATTGATTTTTATACATATATAGTCCCTTCATCGGTGCCTGAGGCTTGAATTCTTAATCAAAAAGGCTCATTAAGGTGTGATCTTCACCCTGAAAAGTTCTTTACACTTCTACATACAAACAGTTGGAAATAAAAACAATTTGAAAGGCAAAACTGTTTAAAATATGATAATTCTTACTTCAAGTGCTATTGGATTAAATAACTGCTCCTCTCTCATTCTACCGTTCAAAACGTTTCAGGCCCCTCTCCATTAATTCAGTACAGTCTTCAGAATTGAAACAAGGGCCCTTAAAATGGCTTTTCATTGTTTGGTGCTTTTCTCCCTTTCAAGACTAAGAGTTCTTTTGTAGAATTTATGTCTCTTTCTGTCTAGGTGACACGGAATGGACGTAAATGGGCTCGAGGTATGCTGCTGCATAAAGTTACATGTACCTGGATAGGGCTTTCCCAGACTGTGAAAGGCAAGTAGATTGGGGGGGGGGGGCACGTTTGACCTGAACAGCACTCCAACATAGGCTTTTGTTCTGGCTAAATGGAACTCAAGGCGAGGAAATAAGCAGCAAATGACCACAGAAAAGAGGAAAGGAAAGAACTTTTTTTATTATTATTATTTTGAAAGTTCAGATTTTAGGTTTTTAACCCTCAACTTTTCATGTCTCTTAAGATGTTAGTGTGTGCGCGTGCACGCATGTATAAAATATATTATGTCCAACAAATCCTAATTTTTGTTGCGGTAATAAGTATACTATTTCAAAAGTTTTCACTTGGCCGAATTGAAATTTGGTGAGCTTAAGCTATTTCCAATAACACAAGTACTAACTTTTATAATTATATTAGCTGTTGTTTTAAATAATTACTAATAATACAGCATGTAACTCCATAAGCTGTCAAATATTACTAGAATCCCTTCCCAACATCAAGGCAAAACAAAAGAATAATTGCATATTGGTCTAAAAGTTATTTATTGTTAAGTTTTAAGACAAAAATTAAAGTTACAAACATTGCTCGAAGTAGCTTCCTCCTGCTTTGATGTCCTAAAAGATATAACTTCTGCTCCGCGGTTGGCGATCTGAAAGGTAATGTTAACTAATTTCAGTAATCTAAATTGAATGATGCTCTATCACGTAAGGTTTTCTCACAAATCACAAAATGATAATTTGAAAATAGCGTTTTTATGTAAAAATCATGCGTTACAAAATGAATACAAAAGCGAAATTTCTGAGTAATGAATATATAGAACAACCTGTATATCTGTAAAATAAGGTGTGAAGTTACATTTTCTTTGACCGGAAAGTCGCTTGTGCTGATTTACGTTTAAGTCGCAATTAACAGTTCGTAGCCGTGGTCGTCGGAGCGTATGTCTCTAGCGTTCCGCCGCGTAGAGGGTCACAGGTTCGAGTCCCGCCTTGGGCATGGTGTTTATGTGTATAGTGTATATGTGTAAAAAGTACATAAAAAGAGTAATCAAACGGAAACGGTAAAATAAGGAAAAGAAAAACATATATCTATATATAGGTATATATTTTGAGTAAAAAAAAAAAAAAAAAACTTCCCTCTTCAAGCCCCTAGAGTAGTCCGCTCGCAATGTTCCATCGACCCTGATATCTTCTGTCCATCTTTTTGATTTCTTGATGGAATCATTCACCGTGTTCATTTCTGAGGGATCCATAATTATCAGTAAAATAATTTAGAAGGCAGTACAAGTAGTGAAACCTTTAAGCTCGTATTTTGCCCTGAAGCTCATAACTGTTGTAGCATATTCCTCATAATTTTTTTCGTATCACAGGTCCAAGAAACTTATTTGACTGCCGCTTTGAAAGTACATCATGGTTGCTGTTTCCTAACATCCATGGTGTCCGAAAATGCACCATCTTCATTACCTGTCTTATCGAGGTCCATTGAATATACCCACTTATACCTCAGCTTCAGATATTACAGAAAATTTACTGCTTAGGAATTTGAAACACGAACCATTCTTGTTCCGATGGTTAACGAACTGTTTCATAATACCTAATTTTATATCAGAGGCAATAACATATTTTGTATCAACTAGACTAGCACAAATGACATTTTTCTCTCCTAGCGAACCTTTTCTCTTAGTTCTCTCACTGTCCAGTGTTTAACCCTGTTTCTACCGTTTCATTTTTATAAGGAGTATTGGGTATTTTGTATAACGTCCTTGCTGCCGTAGTAAGATACTGGATACGTTTAGGTCTGGGTTTGGTATATTGAGTCTTTTTTAATAATATAACGTAAATTGAGTCCCTTCTAAACTTTCAAGGTAGGTAAATTGAGTCCCTCGATTCGTAATTGTGACAAAAGTTCCCCCTCCACTTCGTTCAGATTTGGAACTGCGCAACCATTTAGCAAATTGGTGAGGTTAAACATTTTGTCATGTTAAAATCGTTCGCACGAGCAACTTGGAAGTTTTGTCACACAGGTAAAAATTTAAAAGAAACACCCTTCATAAAGTCAAATCTCAGTATGTACTTATTAGTAAACTTTACCATCTCCTCCCTCAAAAATGTGTTTTTCTAGTGCTTTGTTTTCCTTTTTTCCTGTACTACGCTGAATGCTGGTCAAAACGTCAACGAAGTTGTAAATGTTCGGGTGTGAAGTGTTAAAACAAGCCATTTAATTTGGCATGGAAGGATTCACAGCTATTAGTTGTGCGATTTGTGGTAGCTGTGAAGTCAGTCCAAATAGCGGACTCAATTTACTGCATGGATTAAAAGGTTTGGGACTCAACTTGCCGCTTAAAGAATCGTAAACAACTAATTATGGACTCAATTTACTTATCTCCGTTTAGATATCCGCACAATAGTCATTGACATTCCTTGTAATTAATTCTAAAGTGGTTTCAAAATGTTTATGTAATTATTTAAGAAACACAGAATGTGTTATTAGTACTGAGGGAAATTCGGTCCTATTGTGCAATTAAACGGCTTTTAGCCTTCTTCTAGAAGCATCAATAAATAAATGCCAGGTTCTAATATAGTATGCGCGTCTTCCCAGTTTTACAATTAAACCTGTTACATCACAATATTAAACAAGTTGGTCTTACAACTTAAAGAACTTGGTAAATTCTTTGTCTATACCAGGAAAATGTGATGTCTGGAGCCAGCATATCTTCTCTTTCAACTTTGATCCAAGTAATTTGCTCTTGTCTTTGGTAATAGTCTCTTACTGAGTCGTTCGAATTTATCTTGACTAAAATTCTCTGACTTGACTTCAGCAGTGCGCCTTGAGAAATCCTCATTTCTATTAGAATTTTCTGTTGACCTAAAGATAATTAACTAAGCCTGCGATCCATGCTATAGTATACTGCGTTATAAATTCCGGGACTGCTCAATATTTGGCCAAATACAACGTGAATACACTCTATCAGAGAGTGTACAGACGTTACATAAAAGTATCCAGACAAGAAATCAATTGAATTCAGATCAGGATATCAAGCAGGCCATGCAATGAATCCCTCACGACCAATCTATCTGTGCAGAAAGTTATCATTAAGAAATTATGCATTATCCGATTTGAATGAACTGGTGCACCATCGTGTAAAAACCACATTCGTTTGTTGGCATCCAGAGATTAATCATCAGTTAAATGAATCATCAGTTAAGAAAGGTAGAAACATCTCTGCATTCAGATGTGTAAGAAAAAAATAGGGACCAATAAGGAGATAGAGCCAGTTACGAGTATTTTAAAAATTTAAGTTAACCGTCACGAGTAAACCCAGTCTCATCATTGAACAAGATACATAAGTTAATAAACATATAACATAGGATGGTAGGAAGTTCCTGATTCAAAGCTCGGTACATTCGATCCTTGCGCCAGCTTAAAGGTGTTGTGGTTACAAAGACTTTTAAGCTAAATTTTTCCGATCGTATTGTATTTAACGCCTTTTACCTCAGTGCATGTTGGACTGATAGGTTTGCGTCCACATCACGAAGAACTCGTTCTTCAGAGTCAGTGCTTCGTAACTGTCTTGGTCTCCCTACATCCAAAACACTCCTCTCAAATAACCCCCTCTCTCTCTCTCTCTCTCTCTCTCTCTCTCTCTCTCTCTCTCTCTCTCTCTCTCTCTCTCTCTCTCTCACTCACACACACACACACACACACACACACACACACACACACACACACACAAGCGCTGGTGAATTGGTGCAAATGTTCTGAACAAGATAAATGACAGTCGGGGTACCTTTCTGAATAAAGATATCGGTCTGTTCACTCACAGAATACGTTTTCTTCAGCCTTCTCTGCTCTACAAGGAATAACTAAATAAAACAAAAACTAAACAAAAAATATCAGCGGACAACAGTTCCATTCAGTTAATCATTATTCTTTGCACTACAAATAAAGAATCAATTAGCCGATAATAGTTTAACCAAATTACTTATTACCGGGATAGGTGAAGGTTAACTCCTTTAACAACTAATAAGCCATTTTCAAATCCATGTTCATTTGAACTTCTTTATTTTGGTGTCGCAAGCGTGTCCCAGAAATACTGACACCAATAATCTCGATACAAAAATATACACATGTATACGAAAGAATACATACCCCGTATACGAAAAGCGTAAATATATCTTCTGCAAACACAAAACTGTCTCCAGACAAAGAGAAGAAAAGGAGAAAGTGTCTCTAGCACCCAAGCACCCACTTTCTCTTCCTTTTCTTTTATCTTGCTCTTCCTCTACCAATTTCCCCCTACATTTTGCCTTCTTTCTTCGCGCTTTCTCTTCATATTTTACTTTGTCTTCATCTATCATTTACCCCCCCCCCCCTTCTCTATCTTTGCCAGTGCAAGTATATATCATATGACATTGTAAAAACCCATAATAATTGTTTTTGGATTGTTAACAAAAATGGAAATAAGTATAGGCAACTCCAACCTTTACGTCTTTTATTTGCAATGTGATCGGAGTATCTTGTTTCTCATACACAAATAGTGAAGAGTACGGCTTCTTTAATATAAAATAAGCATTTTTATATTTTGCGTTATCAGAAACCCCTCACTACGTTAAATGAAAATTAAATTACCATATAGACTATTTACTAAATGTTCCTAAGGTATATTATATACCGAGTTTCGTAACAATCGGTTTTGTTGATCATACACAATTCACACAAATGTTTTACTGAATATACATTTGATAATACCGTGCTATCATGTGGTGCCATCTAGAAATTTAGGGCTGGCAGATTGCTCGTCTCGAACCATCACCTCCATCACATTTAGTAGCTGCAACGAATTGTATTTTGTAAAAATTAACGCAGATTACGATTGTAGTGCTTTAACTGGCCGCGCCGTGGCTCAGTGGTTAGACCGCTTGGCTCTCACCCAGGCGGCCCGCGTTCCATCCCAGGCGACAGCAAAGTGAGATTTGTGGTGGACAACACGATGCTGGGCTGGTTTTCTCGGGGATCTTCGGTTTCCCCCGCCAGCTCATTCCACCGCTGCTCCATCTTCATTTCATATATCATCAGTGTCATCGCCTGCGATGCTGTATGTAGTAAAAGCGGGCGTTAAACACTACGAATTGCATTTCAATTTAGTGGTTTAACTGGCAATTGCAATTAAGACTGAGGCAAGAAAATGGTGAAATCGTAAAAGTACTCCGGAATTAAGAAGCTTTGAAATGTATAAAATCCAATGAGAAGCCCAAACTTTAATCAGAAAAAAAAAAACACCAACATAATGTGCTTCAGAAGTTACGTTTGTTTTCGGAACTAATTTTATTATGAAAAGTATAATTATATATGCAATAATATTCCATAAGATGATATAAGAATACCAATGCATCCTGCATTGGCTGCAGTAGAGCTCGTTGCTAATCAGAAACATATCTTCCCCACGTGGAGTAAATCACGTGATAGGTGGTTTCGCTTTAATTACACTGCTATTCCCGTCTTTAGCATTAATGTTGGTAATCACTGACAAAGAGTGTAAAAACGCTACGGAAATATAACATGGATGAAGTCGTCTTAGTGATTTTGCTCTTAGACCAGTAACTCAAACCACAATTGCTGGTGCTATCGATCCTCTCGTAATTAAGACAATATTACCGAGCCAGATGGCTCAGACGGTTTCGTCTGTGCCCTGCATTCGGGAGGCCCGGGTTCCATTCCCATGGCCATGGTTTTTTCGGGGGTTTCCCTGGTCGCCAGGCTGGGTAGGTTAATTACATCCACCAAATTTCCTGTCCCTCCATTTTATCTTCATTATTATTTCACGTCATCTCTCGTCTGGGGGTCTCTTTCAGGGTCGGTGGGTTACTCGGTGCTGTCGTGACTCCTTGGGTCGGCCGCCCTCCGACTACCCTCGCTTCATCCTTCCTCCCGAGGATGCTCCACTTGGAGCTTAGATAAATAAACCATAGGTTTCGGTGCCGTGTCCCCTCCGAAGTAATCCTAATCCTAAGATAACATTTTTACTTTCTTTGTAACATACCTAATACGTACAGTACCAGCCAAAAATTCCATACCAAGATTTAATCAGAAATATATATATATATATATATATATATATATATATATATATATATATATATATATTTTGAGCCTTCTGAATAAAAAGTCACAGCTTCTGAAAAAGGTGTCTGTGTGTCTGTGAACATCATTATTCAAAAACGGAAACCAGTATCGCCACAAAATTTGAGTTTAAAGTTCATGTTCTCTAAAAATGCAACACGAAACTGTAAAGATAATTCGCCAAATCGAAATTACTCTTTACATAGATAACTTATTAACAAGATTAGTTAAAATACCGCTTATTTAAGGTACTTTCATTGCAAATGAAATACAAATTCCCCTTGGGATAGCCTATGAAGTCTTCAACATTTGGAAGGAACTTTGTTTACTTTTGTATAACTAGTGGACTTTAGGGGCCAGTTAACACAGAAATCTGATATTTCGGCATAGCAGTTGCAATTGGTTTAAGTTTTCAATACTTCCAACATTTTTAAATGTCGCTATCCAGCTTTTTCTGGCGATATCATGGAAAGTATAGAATTTCTGGACCATTTATAATTCTAACGGCTCGCCTTTCAACACTATCGCTGCGATTTCCTGTATCTCCTTGAACCTTCAAGGAAATTTTTAATCAAACTATTTCTGCAAAGGTTGTTGTCGACGTTTATAAACTACATTGAGAAATTAGGCTTTCGTAGGAAACTTAACGATGCTGATTAAGAAATACGTGATCCGTTTATAATATTGTTGTGTTATTCGACAAAGGGCTATTTAAGGAAGGCAGTATTTTATTTCTATTACTAAAGCATTTATAACATCTGAACCTTTAACTGAATGAATATAGATGCATTAATGCACATTGGTTTGTTGCAAAGTTACCAAAGTTTCAAAAACAAGTGATATACGCACTACTGTCATGGTGGCTTTGGTTGTTGTTGTTTTTTTCATTTATACCCCACCTTTAACTCCAGTGGTCAAATTGGCCTCCGTTCTCCTTTGGAACATATCGAAGGTGTTAACTCGTATTCGTTGGGTTTTAATCATTAGATTACGCACACATTCGCACTCACATTCATACTTCCAGACTCTGGGGAAGATGAGGAATTATCATCGTAGGAGAACAATCCTTACTCCACCGGGAATCGCACCTGGGACCCCTAGAGTGGTTTCGTTGTACAGGCGTTAAAGTGGGATATCAGTGTGAAAACTAAATTTATAGAGGGGCAGCTCTACTCTTGTTATTGCATTACATGTGGATATTCTCCCTCCCCCTCATTCTCTCATCTCTCCCCCTCCCTCTCATGGATCTCTCCCTCTTTCTATTCTCTCTCCATTCCTCTTCTCTCCCTCTCCCCTCAACTCTTTTCCTCCATTCACCCACTCTCCCAGTTATCTTTCCAGTGCCTTTCTCCACTCTCCTGTCTTTTTTCTCCACGCCTACGATCCTCCTCTCCCACTTTACCTCACCCCTCTCCACTGTTGGTGCAGCTAACGTGTTTATAAAACTGCTAGTAAATGCTTTCTGGTGTTATTTACTAAATAATAACACTTCTTAGAAACAGCATTCTTGAAGCTTCTGTTACATAGTATTAAAAAAAAACTTAACGTTATTCGGGAATTCTGATTTTTAATTACCTGCTGTAATAGAACCCCCGACAGACAGCCTGTTTAATAATTAGGACGTAAGGTGTGTTGTTTAGCAACGTTTACAATCGATTTGGCAAGTATTGCATGAAATGGTAATGAACACAGTCTATCGATCATTAATACAGCATCTAAATTAATCCAAAAAGTTTCAGTTAAGTTTTACTCGATGAAATCCGCTTTCACTTACATCACCGCCTTATTTTCCCTGAGCCCACTCCACAGGACTCCCTCTCCCACCCCCAGGTTGGAAGTTCTGCACTGCCACTGTGTAGAAGCGTTAGGGACTAGCAGATATTAAAATATTTTTTGTTTTAACTTTTAATAACTTCTGAGCGAAAAGACAGTTTTGAAAACACGAGATGTACTATGGAGAGAGGGAGAGAAAGAGAGGTATTAAGTAGCTCTTTGGGCTGACAATTTGTGGTATCTTTACAAATAGCCCCCTGTTTGTGAAGGGGAATTTAGAACAGAAACTTGTTTTTACAATTGTGGTACTTACCCAATGTTATGGTACCTTTAAACCTTTGACTTTAATTTTTATTGACATACCAGAAAAAGCAGTTTAACGACTGGTTTTAAAAATCTCTAATACATGTACATATTAAAGGACAGAGAGGGAGAGGGAGGGATGGAGAATAGGAAGATGGACATTTAATGTGTAGGAGGGAGAAGATTAGGAGAGAATTATCTCTTCATTAGCATAAGCTGGTGTTGTTAGTGAAACATAGATGTCTAGTATCTTATTAAAAAGAGTGTTTTATTATTCTGGTTAATTGGGGGTTTAAAATTTAAAAGTAGTTTGTTTGGAGAAAAGCGCGGTATTTTTCAACGCCCATATAATTCTGATATTTTTGGTTACAAAGGAAATTAACAGCCTGAATGTTACGAACTCCTACATTTGAGCATTGTGTGTTGATCCAGGAAGACAGAAACGTGCTTCATTAAATTGCCACTCAGACGGTTTTGATTCGTGAACCCGTGTATCACAATCTCCCTTACTTCACCCTCAATGTGCACGAAAGCCTGCTATGGTAGGGTAGGCAAACGGATCAATACTTACTATTGGCTCTAATCATTATGCCGGGATCTCACAGCCAATGGGAACGGCTCTTGCATCGCCTTGTTGTTGCTACAAGGGCGCGTGTTTCAAACGGGTTCCGTGGCTGCTCCAACGCCGACAGCCATTGAAGGACGCTCTCCTCGCGAGGGCCAATAGGAGAGCGCGTTCACGAGTTGCCTCCCGTCGTGACGATTTTGCTCGTGCGACCCTTCACTGCTGGCAGCAGAGCGTTGCGGGAAGCAGTGTGTGTGTGAAAGACGGACGGGAGAGTCCTGGGTTTACAGTGGTCTTGTGAATAGCAGCTAATGGGTGGTGGTGGCGTGTGAATGCGGTGTCTTGACACCGAGTCATGCCATCAGGCTCTTGTACGGTGTACTGGTTGACGCCGCCTCCCTCGTCTTCCGCAGCCAACTCCGCCGGTTCGCCTTCGTGCGCGTCTCCACCGACGTCGTCGTCGCCGTCACCATCCTGTGGTCAGCAGCCGTCTTCTCGTTGGTGGTGGCCGCCACCTTCTTGTTATTATTGTTTCAGTCCGCATGTCGTTAGCTTCTGGACGCTTTATCCTCCTGCCACACTCCACCTCCAGCTCTTCGCCGCTAACATGGAGACCAGGTAAATATGCCTCTTTGTCTACATTAGACGCGTCTGCCAAACTCGCTCGACAACAGGGGAACAGAAGCCATACATCTCCCCCAGCTGGCTCTTCCATTGAAGATGCGTTAAATAAGAGAGATGAAAGGACGGGATAAAGGAGGGACAGGGCCTTTGTTCGTGTCGGTGTTGCCAAATCGAGGCGGACAGTGTTGCCTTGATCTGTGCTACAGTGTCCAAAACAGCTGTGTTATGCCATTAATCTGTGTTAGTTATGAATATCCAATATCATAACGGAGCAAGCTCGATTACCACCCTCCGTGATTGTGGCCCGATTTTCAACTAACCGCCGACAAATGTTGCATAGTTTCCGCCGGAAAATATCCTACGCCAAGCACTGCGCATGCTCAAAACATTCAACCGATTAATTCATCTTGCATGCCGTTTAATCACAATCAAGTTTGTCAACAGACTTTGAGTAAATATTAGTGTAGTACTTTTGTTTTCTTTATTTTTTTTTTTGTCTGCAAAATACCAAACTCTTTACTGTAATTATTATGGCCCGTATCCTTACGCACTAAACATCTTTAAAATATTGTTCTAAAATATGTCTAAAACTGTTAAAATGTTTTAAAGAAGAATATAAGACATGAAGAAACATATAGCTTATAGAAAATAATATTGAAACTCGCCAATTTGCTGCTACACTCCAGATTTACGTAATCTCTTTGGGAGTTGCAGTGCACAGCAAATGTCATCTTCAGATTGCGTTTCTCTAAGTAATGCCCGCTTAAATTAGGAAAATAAACGTTACATCACACAATGTCAAGGGCTCTATCACTAACACACATTTTCATGTTCATTCATGTGTTCACCTTAAAAAATTTGAGCCACTTTACTGATGGTTTAGTAGCTACTCCCTGAAATTTGTTTCTTACAGCTTCTTTCAAAGTTGTTTTACAGTAAAATGCATTTCTTTAATTAACTTACTTAGGCCAACAGAAGTTTCAAATTTGTTTAATGAACGAATTTACAAATCAAAATTGGAAGATAAGAAAGCTAAGTTGTATTTTAAATTAGCAACGCGCATTAAATTCTGAATAATATCAACTGCTTTGTTTAGTTCGTTTACTATTGATGCAATTTTTTCAAAATGATCTGCATCTGAAACGGTGTACATGAATTATTGGGGAAACCAGTAACACCTTCGATAGCTTTCTTAATATATGCTGCATGCAGAGTCTGTAAGCATGTCATATTTAACATTTGGCCACAAGATTTTAAAACCTTCATTACACACCATAGGTTATTGTTCTACGATTTGTAGCTGTCGTTTCTTTTCAGGCTAGCGAGAATTTTTGTTGAAAAATTTGTTCATTTTCAATACACCTATGATTACAGTTTCCTATTTTCTAGCACTGGGTAGCGTCGACTCATCAGGAAGAGTTATATTTGTATATTTAGGAACAAATTCCCTAGCTCGGTATTGTTCAGCTTATTAAGGGGAATGTCAGCTGAAATAAATGTGTCACACAAATCTGAATAAAATTGTGAATATTTTCGGTATGCCAGAAGAAGATAGTTTTGATTCGTTGATCCTGCATCAACAAAGCACGTGACACAGCTGCTACGTGCTTCAACTCCTGACAAATATTTCACTGCGTGCGAATGCTGATATGCACTGATAGATTTCGCAAAGACTAACAAAACAGTATTTTCCCATGAGTAATAAGTGTAATTACACTCTAGTATGCACTGATGTAAACGTTCACCAGGTTTAACAAACTACAACGATGTAATTTCGTGGTATAATTCTGTACTTTCCTGACTCGCATATGGAACTCAATCAACAGATAGCAAATGGCATTACTGATGAATTGTAATTATTCTTATAAGTTATGAGATAAAGTTTTATGTTATAATTTGCTTAAGAAAAGCGCTAAAATATATGTACTTGTGGAGAAATAATCAAAGGTATTAAAACATGTATTTTTGATAAAAATAAAACAAAATGTTTGCTAATAATTATTTTTACAAAATGTACCTTTATGTGAAATAACTTGAGAATGCACTTCTTGGCCCTAGATCGGGATATTAAACTTTGTTTTAGGTTTTTTATATATTCAGAAGTAAAAAACATTTATGCATTTACATACGAATATGCCTAAAAGCAAAGGAAAACAAAGACAAGTCTAATAAGTTTCAAGTTTTGGATCACTGCTTTCAATGAAGTGCGTTTTTCGCATGCAGGCTTGTTGTTGCTTTTGATTAATTTATAGTGGAAATACATTCTGTAATATTTTCTAAATGGAAAACGTTTAATTTCTATTACTCTGGATAAACTTAACACTAAAGACTTAGAAGGCATTTTGTACCATAATACAACACAGTTTTTAAATTGGATAACCCTGAGGATTGACTGTTCTCTGTTTTACATTAGGGATTTAACCTTTAACACAAATATTCTTAATTGAAGATAACTGCTGTTAAATTTGCACAGTGGGAAAAACCTTGAAAGTGTTACTTTGTGCAATTTCACGATCTTGTGAATCATACACCGATCTTGTACACTCATACGTTGGTTTTACCTGATCACGATTGTTGTAGTTCTCCGAACATTCTGCCTCATGTAGGGTAGATGCACAAAATGGGGGTTAATCACAACGCTTGGATGATGCGTAGACCACATGCGTGGAAGTTGAGTCATAAATCGGAAATGCCCAATCAAACCTACAATTAATTGCATTACTGTAGTTACTCAGATTGGGAACCACCATTGAAACGGTACAACCTCCACGTCTCTTGTTTTAAACGTAGATCCGTTTTTAATTTACTATTTCGACCTGCAGTGTATAGAAGAAAGAAACTTCTGATATGTCACAATCACTTGATTCTCTACCAATTATTATTCATTTTTATAAAGCTTATGGAAACTATTCTTACGGAAACGTATTTATTCATCTACTTCATGTGAATCGAGGTAAACCTGTGCAGAAATATTTATTACACATTTCGTGTAAATAGTCAAATAAGATCTGAAGCTTTCCTGGCGACGAATATGTTCAAGTTATTCTCGGGAAGCAAACCAGGTAAAAAGACGATTAGAAAACGACGTTTCGGGAGCGTGATCTCTCTCATCATCAGGATATTTATGAAATGTTATAACCACAAATGAATCATTGGATATAACGCAAATATAAACAAAGATATCCAGTGATTCATTTGTGGTTATAACATTTAATAAATATTCTGATGATGAGAGAGATGCACGCTCCCGAAATGTGGATTTCTAATCGTATTTTCACCTGGCTTGCTTCCTGAGAAGAACTTGATAGTCAAATGTTTAGAAGCGAGTCGCTCTATGCTATGAACAACTGAATAGCGAAAACACTAAGGAAATCATAAAGGTGTGCACAAATTAAAAGCAGTAATTGTGGATATCACGCAAAAGGGCTGATGGCGCAGAAACTTATGAGAATATTTGAGCATTTAAAAAGCTGTGCATCCTTTGTGCGTTCCGCCCTCCCTCCATCACTTGACGTTTACCAATCCCACAAAATTATAAGAATTTTGTTTCGATTGACCATTCCATGGGCGATTCTTAGAAATGATAAACCGTCTTCATTAAGGGAGTTTTCAGTGGGGATTCTTTGTTGAAAATGTTGGTGCCCATTTCTTTTATGTGGAGAATCTGAACCTAATTAATAACTTTGTCATTTATCCGAGTTTCGTTTTTTAGTTACGCCGTTCACACACACACACACACACACACACACACACACACACACACACACACACACACACACACACACACACACACACACACACACACACACACACACACATACACACACACACACACACAGGTGTGACATAAACACACAATATTATGACACACAGGTAGCGTGTCTATCTGAGGTTGAAGAGGCCCCGAGCTCAAATCTCGGTCAGAGTGAGTTACCTTGATATGGTGTTTCCCGAGGTTTTACCTTATTCTGAAAGACGAATGTCGGGTAACTCTAAGGCCTATGGGCCACGGGCTCATTTGAGCATCATTTAACCGATTTTATTCATCGTCCAATATGACTTTACTCTGGAGGTCGTAAATAAATAAAACATACGCACACTCATACTCAAGAAACTGTTTTTGAAATGCCCATATTTGATTCAGGCCCTCAAAACACGCATTGCCGATGAAACCTCCGTATTGAGTTTTTGGTGGAGTAGAGAAATTAATTAAGTTACTGCCGATATAAAAATTGCATAGCTTGTAATTGGTGAAGTTTAATAGATGGCCACGTTACCAATCGGAACATAAGTTACGTCTGTAAACATGCATGGTAGCGTGTCCAATGAAACGCAGCTTTATGTGAATAATGTCGTGTGTTCGAACTCCTTTACCGTTTTTGTCCGGATTTTTACTTTAGTTTAACAATGCAGTAATTGGTATGCCTGCAAATAATAGTAATTATTATATGTTTCAAATAGGAAGAGTTCTCGCCTGTAGCAAATCAGATGCGTTAGAGCCGTCAGCGTTGCCACCTCGTTATCCCCACTCTTTTTTATTTTTCACTCTCTCTCTCTCTCTCTCTCTCTCTCTCTCTCTCTCTCTCTCTCTCTCTCTCGCACTTGGGAGTCTTCTTGGCGCTAACGCACACTGAAATTTCCAAAGTTTTATAATAATGCATTTGTTGAAATCACAATTGCAACGTGGATATTCGTATATTACGGAAATTGTATAAATGTTTAGTTTAAAATTAATTATACTTTATGAATTACCTATTTTTCTAATCCAATGAAAATACCAGCGGTGCATCCGTATAGCTGTGAATGTTACTTATGTTAAGAAATAATTCGTCATTGTCATTGTCTTCAACGTCTGAGTACTGCAAATTTATGATGATAGGTTCCAAAATTTCATTACGTGCTATTTCTTTCCAAAAGTCGTCTTCTTGCAGTTTATCTGATGTCTCATGCAGTTTTCCCAGTCTTGTGTTCCTTGTTAATTTCTTCGTGAATAAGTCGTTCAACATCAGTCAGTTTAAAAATATTATTTCTATTTGCAACATAATTTGAGCCCACATTATCTCAGTTGAATTGTTCTGGCAGTAGTAAGGGGGAAGGTGCATCATATCTCATTGATCCAGCTGATAAACTTTTTCATGGAAGAGTAATTGAATAATACTGCTTTGAACTCTCTAGAGTAAATAGAGATTACGAACCATTCATAAACAAAGATATGTGACCATACACATTCTGCCGGACTAATAAGAAGTGTATTCTTTCCTCTCATCGATTTTAACAAACATCTTGACTTATTCAAAGTACATATTTCTTTTATCATGTCATGTCAAATGTTTGCGTTTCGAGTAATTTCAAATATAAGTTCACGCATACATGCCAGCCAATAATGATGTTCATTACACTGCTTACATCGCAATGCAGTGTTATAAATTAATGGTATCTACTTTATTTATTTGTATTAGGAAAACTATTTGAGCTAAACATATGGGGGTTTCATGGTTATGTTAGATGCATTACCCTCTACCTTCCACATGGATCAGTTTTGGCAAAATCTGAATTTTTGTCTTAGCGCGAATAGTATTTCATACAGATTGATTAGTTTGGTGCTCGTCGCACACCACTTAGCGGGAATGCAATATAACACTGCAGTACTCCGATTGGTTCCTTACCTAGTAGCGCTCAAGGACAAACACCTTCCCATTTGAAACACATAATATATAAGTTTACTGGCGTTTACTTTGTGTATTGTTCATTAAGACTCCTTTAGCATGTACATAAGTTATGCTTAGATCGGAACCTACACAAAATTCCCTGTTATGTAACGGCACCAATCCTTCAGCATATATCAGTGGTTTTTGTTAACTCTATTTTATTTTTATTTACCTACTAGATAGTAGATTTCTAGCTCATTACCTTTCAAAACTTGAATGCATTTGAACCGTTAGCATTTGATCTGAAAGCCTTTTAAAGTTTAAATGCCCAAGAGCACACGGCCTAATGCCCTGTATTTACTTCCAATGCCTTTTATAGTGAGCTATGCGATGCAGTGTATGATCAATCTGGTCTTACTACATTTTTAACTTGTTTTGTATGTAATATAATTAGTTCAACCACTGAGGACATGTTACAAAATTATATGAAAACAAATCCATGCACCTAGAGTGAAAAAAAAATGCTTATGCCAGTTTTGTGTATTAATAATGGTTATTAATTAGCATGAAGGTCTTTATTACGTATGGTAACCGGTTCTACCGGCTGTCTACAGTTCGCGAGAGAACTGACACTCGCCGGGAAAAGTGTGCCGTCAGAGTCGCACTAATATCCCACCTTCCCCGCCCTCGCTCTCTAACTCCCATTAATTTTCCTACACCATCAGCCTGAGAGCTTTCCTTTAAAGCATTTTTGTCCCTCTCTGTCTCCCCTCCCGTATGTTTCATTCTAGTTTGAGGTTCTAATACAGGTGAAGTACTAACTGATGTCTTTTCACCCTCGCTGAAGCGTTATGCTCGGAATTTGGTAGTGCGAGAGTAGTTGATTATAAATGTGTACACATACCAAACCAATCAGAAAAAAAATATAAATAAACTAAGAAGGGCGAAAAAGGGATCAGTCCTTAGTTAAATTAAAATTATACTATAACTAGACAACTGTGAAATCAAAGCACAAAGCCAATTTTTTCTATGTAGAAATGTGATGTACATTATATTTTTAATTCACTGGTGTGAGAAACATTACTGAGATTTGGTATTCAATAAGCACTGAAGGTGCAATATTTCATATATGTAGTATTTTCAGGCGTTATAGACGAGGCGACTGTAATCGCATTAATTCCACGTGTACATTTTATGCAAATCAAAATTTAAAGGCCCTATTTCGTCTCGAACAGTTTCCTCTGCGTGTTTTACGTTTGTTTCTGTCCGCTTTACTCTTATGCAAACGATTTTTTTTTACTAACATTGAACGCTTGCTGACGAAAGACAAACAAAGCAACGAGAGGAGCGTGGCTGTGTCAAGGTAACTCGACTAAATTGCTCTCTACGAATTGAAAAGGTTCATTAATTATTTTTCAGCTTATTCCGCTGCCTGTTCTTAACGTTTATTTTTTATTAATGTGTCATCAATGTCGAATATTTATCGTTACCAGAACCATGCATAATATTTACGAAGAATGAATTGCATTTCCTATCAAATGATGCTGAAGTTTCTGAAATTACTCTTTAGATTGTGAAAAATTATAAAAAAAAAAGTATCTAAATACTGGAACTATTGATTATAGTAATTTTTTTTATATCTATGTCCAATGTTGTTATATCGGACGATGAATGATATGGTGCTCAAATGAGTCCAGGGTCCATGGAGCTTAGTTACTCGACATATGAGGAGCCTAGTTTCAAAGATGGACAAGAGTCATTGACATTATTTTTCATTAGAGAGTTATTTGTGTTTTACTGTCACAGCTTCATTTTGTTAGCCTGAAAATTTTTGTGTAGCATGTTTGCGGCTCTAAATAGCACAATAATCAAGGTCTCCACTTAAAAATATTGCTTGAATACACTATAAAACCAGTGTAAAATATGCAGTGTCCGCATTTTAAACTAAACTTCACTTATGTCTAGTTTTGAAACAAACACAGATGCAAGTGTCCGTTTTTGAAACAAAGAATTCCCAGGTCAAGGAAATGAATTGTGATTGAATGCAATGAATGTTAGAGTTTTATTGCAATTATTATAATAGCTTCAGTTACATTATTACAAAATGAAAAACATATATTTCTTTATAAGCTTGATGTATACCATATACTTTCCATTCTTGTTACTATATTTCTGTTCAGATAATGTCTGATTCAGTGCAAGGGCTTTCAAAGCAGTCACATTCAACAGTATTTTCTGCATCATTTTCACTACAGCTTTGAATAATATCAGAATGCCACTTAAAATGGAGATTCTCCGTCCACTCACTTCCAAAATGCTTGGCTAGCAACTTTCCCACATCCACAAGTTTTAGTTGGCTCACCTTGGTACCTACTTTCCGATGCATTTTGCTCCATATTAAGATTGCAAATTGTTCCGAAACTGTTATATTTCAGTAAAATATGCGAACAAACTTAAAACATCACAATCACGTCAAAATGTAACCATAAAGTGGAGACCATGGCAGTTTTCAGTGATTTCCAGCGATTTGATTGGTTCAAACGGCCATGTCCATTTTTGATACTAACTGAGCATGAAGGTGTTCGATTTTGAAACTAACTACATATTTCAACTGTGAAAAATACGTATAAAGGTCAATTTTGGGAACAAACGGACTGACTGTAGATCAAAAAGAGCAAACCAAATAGGAAATAGATCGATTCTTAACTCAGTTTCGATAAAAATGGCGAATGTCCGTCTTTGATACTAGGTGCCTCATTTGTCTTTCAGGATAAAGGAAAACCTCGGGTAAAGCCAGTTAAATCACCCTGACCGAGTATCGAACTCGGGACCTCTTTAACGTGAGGCAGACACGCTACCATCTACGCTTCCGAGGCGTTTATAGTAATTGACATACCATGCAGTTATGATAATATTTATTCATGTTAGTGGCAAAACACGTAGACTCCTTGATACTGTGTTCCTCTTTAAGAAGAAAAAGGGCCAACGTTTACCGTCTTATCAGTGACTGTGGTAGGGTGATAATAGGGGCAATGATTGGAGAGGAAAGCCTGCTTGACGCCTCTCCAGAGGAAACCCTGGAGGCAGACAAGACTACGGCTCTGGCCCATATTTACAAAGGCCTTATAGCCTCCACTTTCTTCCAGGTAAAACTGTTCCCCAGGTATATACCATTTCATGAAGTTTCTTTTCTTTCCGCCCTCCCTTTGCTTTTTCTCTTCTTTTTTTCTGTCCAGCGCATAGCATTCAACTCCTAAGATTCAAAGATTACATATGTCCCACAGAACTGAGGCCCTTTCTATTGTTCTCACTAACAGGTCCCTTTTTCTTCTGTGTGAGCACAATCATTAATCTGTCATTGCAGTAACTATTCAGTTTTTTTTTTTATATTGCTCACTAAACAGATTTTTACAGGTTGAACATACAAGTGCAATTACTTTTGGCTCCCTCTTAATTTACAGTTAAGGATATATAATACCTACAACATAGCATTTAAGGTACGCATAGGTAAAATATCTAAATCTTGCAGTTTTTATCTATCAAAGTTTTAAAACATATCGCAATTATAAGTGTTTTAAATTAATGCATATGTTTAAGTACAATTTGCTTTTATGTTATTAAAAATCAATTGTTGCAAACGATGCATAAATCTTAAATATACTACATTAATAAAACGTAAAAGTGGCATACTGTTGTTTGTTATACTATTGTTTCGGAAAAAAATTTAAACATTATTTTTGTGACAAATTTACTTCTGGTCGATCTGTTACATCTAGCGCAATTTAAAAGTGTAGCAAAAGTAGTGTGCAGGTTTCTTAAAAGTTCATTCTTTCGGAGCTTCTGCTGAAATTTTGCATTTGTTTGTACCTAACAGTTTTAATGCGCAAAAGGTAACAACATTCAAATTGGGTTTGAAATTTAGTGTGGAACATCACTCCATGTGTTTTTGGGCATTTAAAAGACTTCATCTTGAGAGTAAAAGCCGTAGTATGTTATTAAAGCTAAAGGTTTTAAGTACATTTTGGAACTATTTTTAAAATTAGAGTAAATTTCAACTATGTATACCTACCCGTAATTTAAAACAATATCAATTATTTGCTGATCACTGAGGTAACTCAATGTATACAAAAATGGCACATTCCGAAGGCAGAGGCTACTTTTCAATTTAAGAGAAATATATATGTTGAATTTGTGAATTTTATATACATATTTTTGGGTAATTTAGGTCCACTAACGTTAAGTCATATCGGATGATAAATGGAATGGGTGAAATGATGCTCAAATGAGCCCAGGGTCCATGAAGCTTAGATTTACCCGACATTCGTATTTCGGGATAATGGAAAACCCCAGAAAAAGAACGTATCCAGGTAACTCACCCTGACTGAGATTCGAACTCGGGACCTCTTGTACGGCAGGCAGACACGCCACCATCTACGCTACCGAGGCGGCCATTTACTTTTCAAAATTCTTTTTATCGTACGCCAAGCATCATTTTTCGGCGGTTTCGAGAGTAGTTGGAAATAATACTGGTTCCAAAACTTGATCGTTTCCGCACTTTTTAACGGAATACTTACTGCCTCATTTGAGAAATAATAATGCATTACTTTTAAGAGCGTCTTGGATTCTGGTGTTGGGACAAATGTGCAGGTGCACCATCTGAGAATTTCCGTCTTTGTTTACCTACTGAAAGAGAAATATTAATGTTGCTTGTTTATTTGAGGAGCTCCGAATAAAGTGTAAGTCCACATTTTGTCGTAAACATTTTGTTTCAATATTGCTTTCCTTTAGATGCCCTTCATAATACCAAAAATGAGATTTGGATCAAGTGAATGATTTTAACCGGCCAAGCATCACGATTAGTCCAAATTACATTTAAACCAGCACTCTCAATGGATTTCGGTGTCTTCGACAAAGTCTGTTTTGACTTGTATATCGTTTTCATTGTCAATTTTTATATATGTTAGCGTGCCTCTGTAGTGTGCGGGTAATGTGTCTGCCTTAAATTCAAGAGGGCCTGACGATTAGGGTGAGTTACCAAGATGAGTTTCTTTTCGAGGTATTCCTTTATACTGAGAAGATCCAATGTCAGGCACAATTCCGCTACTCAAATGAATAACCTGGCTTTATATTTGTTAATAGAAACCTCTCAGATAACGCACTGATTATTCTCGGAAGAATGAGAGGGGAACTGGCGCGCCTCTCGGACGTTTTTTAAGCATCAATGAACGCATCACTTCAGCCAATGGAATGCGCAGGAATCACAAATGGCAGATAGATGTTATGTACACGTGGAGTAATCAGTGCGTTATCTGAGAGGTTTCTATTAACAAAGATAAAGTCGGGTTAACCTTTTGAGCAGCATCATAATAGTTCTAAGCTCTAGGGTCCCCAGTTAATTCGAGCATCATCTTAATCATTCACCATCCAAAGGATCTACCCGATTAAAGGATGTTAACAAAGTAAGACGTGACATCTAATGGTTAAATATGGGAAGAGCATGGTAACTTTATATTAAGCATAGCTTTATTTTAGGGGCAGGAATAAACACGTTAGCGTTTTTAACTAATTAAATTTATCGTTAAATTCTTGTTTTCTGAGAACTTGTGTTAATTCCTAACGCCTTACTTTATCACGAGGTAAGTTCGGGATAGAAGCGTTTGCTATTAGATACTTGATTTTAGTGGCAATACCTTTTATTCAACAAAGCTCCGGTGTGTGTACTTATAGTTTCGTGCTTTAACTTGTGAAGTCATATCGGAACATCTGTATTCGTTAGAATGCACATGTCGAGTTTCTTATAGTAGATAAATGTGCTTAAAGTTGACTGCTGTACCATATGCTTATTTCTTACTGTTCTGTTCATCTTGGTTTTGTTCCAATTTTACTATCGTGTGGAAATGGTAGTATTCGCCTTTACAGCAAAGGAAAACACTAGTCAGAACAAAGATGTGAGCAATAACTTCTCACTATAATGGCGGTCTAAGCTCTTGGATTACTATTCTAAGCTAATGCCAGATGTAGAGGATAAAGGTTACTGGAAACGCAGTGCATAGTTTTTCAAAGAAGTTCAAACTCCCGTGTATCTATATTAGTATTATAAAATGAGGTAATTTGCCTACGTGTCTGTAAGAGACTCAAAACCGTGCATAGCAGGGTTTCACGATCGTAACGCAGCGCAGATAAATCTGTTTGTGACATCATGAACTACCACGTGTTACTGTTCCCCTCCCGCCTACAGAGAGCAGAACACCCCTCAGAGATATATGGTCACGATTTAACAACTAGCAAATGTCAGCAAAAGAAAAGAGAATCTCATCTGCTTATAACGGCACGATACGCTTTGATACCAGGGTCAAAATCTTTTAATAATCGAACAACAACGTTTTGCTTCATGTCCTTTGTAATCAAAATCGTTGGCAGGGCTTACTAAATGATTCTATAAAGAGAAATTGTGACCCAAGAAATAAGTCAGTAGATATTTTATTATTAACAATTGAGATTTTTTGCTGTTGTTCTTTTGTGGCAGTATATTGTCTCATCCAAAGCGGTTAACTAGGGAGTGCAGAATCTTCATATTCACCAGCTTCACCCTTTTGTGTGTACGTTTAAGGTTTCTGCCAAAGGTTTAACGTTTAAACCGTGATTTTTTTTTTTAAAGAGACGATTGTTTCACAGTTAGAGTACTTATAGGAAGTGCAGCATTTCTAGAATTTGTAAGACTTACAGAGTGAGGTTAAGGAAGTTAGACGTTTTACCGATGTTGGATTTTTCATCCCTTACTAAAAATAACCGGGGCTATACAGTAAAGGGTAGGATTCACCTAAAAGATTTCTTGAACACTGTTCAATAATTTAATAAAGAACCAAGGTGGGCAAATAAAATTAATAAAATCGTTATTCAAGTATAGAAACCGCTTACCGAGCGGGATGACTCAGGCGGTTACGTCTGTGGCCCGCATCCGGGTGGCCAGGTTCGAATCTCGTGGCCGGCCTACCTGAGCCATGGTTTCTTCGGGGATTTTCGCCAGGTGAATGCTAAGTCGGTTAATTACACCCCTCACTTCGGAAATTCCTGTCCACGGGATCCGTCCCCTTCAGCTGCCGTGGTGCGGGCGCTGCGGACCCCTAGCATTCGTGGTACCTCTGACGTTACTAGAGGAACCTCGGGCCGAACATTCGAGCCCTGATTGGGAGTTGTTCGGATTGGGTTGGACTCGAGCGGGCAGTGGTTCCCGATACCCGTGGGTGATCGGGTACGTCTCCGGACGGGGTTGAGGGAAGCCATTAATATTCCCGCGTACTAGCCAGCATAGCTAGTTGAAGCTGTGCTAGATCACCAGCCGGCCCTACCGAGGTCATATCGGTAGCCTTCCCATTTTGGTTTTGGCGCGCGTAGGTGGCGTATCCACTTCCATCCCGTCTTGAGTCCATAGGACCAGATGGGGGAGCTGTTAGGCTCTAGGTCTTGCCCTATGGAAAGCCCCACGGAGACGCCGGGCACCCTTTCGGGACAACTCAGTAACTCCCTGGTCGAAGAAGGCCCGGGTCCTTGGTCCTACGGGTCCAGGACTAATGGGAGTAGAACCGCTGATATTAACATTAACGTGTCCCTCAATTTCATCTCCATTGTCATTTCATATCACCTCACATCTGGTGGCGCTGCATGACAGGAGTATATGTTCCTGGGAAATACCTACTCCACCGGTCTCCGGGCCAACCTAGTGGGCCATTTCAGGACCACGGAGGGTGGTATGCGGGTCATACTGGCCGGCCGGGGAGTTTCCAACTGGTCAATATTAGGGACCCCGCGCTATGCGCTCTCGTGACCCCCTCCGCTCATCTTTTCTCCCGGTGATGCCCTACTTTGGGAATAGGCACAATGGATCAAGTCTGGTCGAAGTAATGAATCCCTTCCCGGATTCTATCCTATCCTATACAAATCTCTTCTACAAACCCAACTATTAATTATCTGTCTCGAACTAGAGAGGATCGTGTTGTAATCTTGTGGGAATTGGGAACTGTTTACAACAGGATCGTTCTAGTTTGAGACTGATTATAGTAACGGAAGAACATAGTGTTAAGTTACTTGATACTTGATATGCTGGCCACGCGTTAAGGAGCTCAGGAAATCAATGACAAACTAATTACGTCGCTGTTCTCCCATAGCAACGGGCAAATGCATCCAGCAGGTCGCTTCCTTAGCAACAGTACACGCCAACGCGATGCGCTTCGTGATTTTCATTTATTTTTGCCCTTACAGTGCTCTTACTTAACAAGTATCTATAAATACAACATTTATTACTTTAATTACTCATTAGTTCTAATGACTTAGGTTAGGTGAATTAGTTAAGGTCTCTTGTAAAAATAATTGTATTGCACTTACAACTTTTTTTATACGTTTGTGCTTCTATTTCATGCTGATCGTTACAAAAGTTTGCAGGAAAGGTTCTATTACATATTTCCTTATAGGTACAAGAGTAGTATGATAATACAGTGTGGTTAAACAATAGTCAAATCTTTTAAGTGCCGATAGCAGTGTGGTGGCTTTGAAATTCTGTTCTCCTTGCAAATCCAAGTGATTACAAAAACTCTATTTGAGAAAAGTGCAGGTGTTTGAAAATTTAAACTAATAGCAAGGAATATATAGAAAATGGCTAACGCTAAAAAGAAAAAAAAAACTGCGTGCTTTAACGAGACCTACATTTTTTCGTAGTAAGATTTTCTTTACCTTCTACAGTTTACAGTCTACCAGTCATGTATAAACATTTCATTTATCATGGAAATATTTTAATCGTAATTTTTCGAGCCATTTTTGAGAGATTCGAAAATTTCGAATATTTTTTTCATAAAGGGTAGTTTGAGTTGAAAGATTTTCTTGGAAATGCTGAACTTACTGACTTTTTTAGCTATGCTGTTCACTGATACACAAACCTCAGGAAGTCTCAGAACATACAGTCTTAGACATAAAGAAAAAATGGGCAGCTACCGGAAAAAGTTCCATTCGGAAAACATCGGAAGCATTCGATGACGCTGCATTCAATAATACGTTTTGGAAAGGTAGAGTCAAAACTAAACAATTCAATGCCATAGCCGCTTAGTGTGAAAGAAGAATTAATTTTTCTAACATACGCTTTGAGACCACTCTGGCTTCATTTTAAAGTTATGCCATAGAGAGAAAGTTGCTTTGCGGCTTGGCCGTATGTATGGTAAGTGACCGGTAAAACGCACGTGTCTCGTAAGTGGACCAACATGAGTTCGAATGCTTGATGTGTATGTTTATTTTTACTTTAACAGCAATGCGCAATGTTTTTCTTGCAGAAGATAAATAATAATATTTTAAATATTAATTTATAAAAACAGCAAATAACATATTCTTGTCGTTTTAAAAATAAATGCAATGTAATTATAAAATTGCCTTAATATTGGTTGTATAAACACTGGGGCTCATTCATCTGTTATTAATGTTACTGGCATATAATGCGAAGTGTCCTCTCGTGAAAATTTCACTAGACATTTGGTCTAATCCATGCCCCGCAGAATGAGGGCAGTAATAGAAGCAGAGGGTTTACACATCTGATACCAAGTTAATTTCCATTTTTATTTGATTTTACATATAGAAATAAAGCATTTATTTCAGCGAGTGTTTCAGTTTTTATGTGTGAGAATAAATGTTATAAAATCAAGTAAACCTTAGCAATTGGAAGTTATAATACAACGTGAGATATACACATTTCGTATTTCTGCAATAAAAAAATCAAAATGATATGTGGAATTCGAACTTTATTAGGTCTAGCTCCTATATACCTGCGTATAACCGCTCGGATATTAGTGCACGTTAGTAACTGAGGCTCACTTATGAGAGGATTCAGTAGGATGAAACTAAAGAGACGCGTTGCGTGACACCATTGTAAACCGTCCGTGGAAACGATGTGCACTTTAAAAAATATACGCCTTCAGATTCTGCTCTTGTTTTTTTTTTTTTTTTTTTTTCCTATCAAAGGTTGTATTTCCTGTGAAATTTTGCTATTTAAAATTACATATGCATTTTATATTTCTGATTGGGGCACTTTAACATTCCTTACTGATTATTTTAAAATCAGAACTAAATTAAATAAAGTTATAATTATAGCCTTTTTTGTTAGTGGCATTGCCGTTAGCATCTACAGAGTGTCCCATATTGATGTATACACTCTTTCAACTGTTATTTCTCCGCAACGAAATGAGACAGAAGTACAGTTTTTGTTGTGCTTTATTTCTTAAGCCCGTACATGTTCAAAATGTTTGGAAAATCTCACCTTTCGTCACACTTCTACAGGAACCACTCAAAAAATTGCAGTCGCCTCAGAATTGTAAGGTTTCCATTTTTGGCCCCGCAAAGTCTTAATACGAGCCTCATTAGAACATTGCCTCACTTCTTTTGGGAATAGTGCAAAAACTTGCATGACTGTAACAGACTATAGTTTCTTTTGCACTGACCTTTCAACACATCTTGCACCATTCCATCGTCTTCAAACTTGTCTCAAATTCTTGTTATTGTTACCCTTGTTGGTGGTGGTGTCCCTAATTCAACCATCCAAGGTGGTTGCACTTAATTAACATTTTCCACTTTACAGTAACACTTCAGTATATACCTAAGTTCTTCAAATAGTAAATAATCTTGCCGCCATTGTTGTTCATAAAGACGTGAAGATCTGTGAACGTATTGATATGCTTTTCCAATACCTTGTGGGTCATACATAACAAAAACTGTACTTCTGTCTCATTTCGTTGCGGAGAAATAACAGTTCAAAGAGTGTATACATCAATTTGGGACACTCTGTATATCCAGGAGACTAGACAAAGGAATGTATAAAAATTAATTCATTTTCAAGCTTGCGATAAAGAAAGTAGTTTTAACTTCTGAATCTATGCTCAATACTTACAAAGACTTCTTAAGCGGCAAGAAAAAAGTAGTAGACCAGTAGAACATAAATCAGTCAGCTTAATGAATTGACATTTTACCGGTTTAAGGCTGTGATTGGTGGAAGGGCAAGTGAAGGGACCAACTACCCTACCCTCGCGATTCGGCGAAACGACAACAGCGATGTGGAGATTCTGTCCATAGGCGAAATTTACAGCCCACCCGAGCGGTCCTTTTCTGGGTAGAAGACAAAGAAACCACAGCCTTTGTTGAAGCAGGTCTACACCGCAGCGGCGTTACATAACAGCTGACTGAATATGCAGCATTCTAGCCAATGTACAGGGTTCACACCCAACAATGAAATAATTTAGATTAATTACACGAGTGATCTGCGCTGTAAACACGGCTCGTATTCCGACGGCTTGTCATCAATTCAAGTGCATTTCATCTTCTTTTTGCGTTTAATTGAAATGGCAGAGCCACAGAAGCAGCTCCGACTTGATGCTTTGGTAACCTCGATTAAACACAAAAAGCACAACCAGAAAATAACAAACAGTATATAGACACTCAAAAAAGTAAACACTATTTTCTAGAGCACACGATTCTCTATCGAATACATAAAACACATTGCCAAAACATTTTATTTTGCACACAAAACTTTCAATTAAAAAAAGCTAAGTCTCAATGAGCCAATCCAAATATACAGGCGTTGCAGTTGGTGCCGCATGGACATTTAATGTTCTTCAAGGAAAACCACGCACATTTTGACAACAAAGGCCTACTATGGTTAAAATAAATTTTGAAACTAAAAGGAAATGCTACACTGACTCGCCCGAAATGCATTACCGCGATTATTTAAATCTTCCTAACATTAACTTAACATGAATATTAATAAATTATTAAATACATAAAATATTTAAAGTGTAATTCGTTATGAGTCGAACATTTTTATATGTTTTATTAGCAACTTTATAAATATAGTGTATTTTCCCATTTGTGGAGCCAGAGAATGTTCCATTTTAAGTCAGTTTTGAGTATTTATAACTTGTAGCTTCATAGACATATAGGCATTTTTCTTTCGCCTAGAGATCTTTGTTGCACTATCATCTTTAATTTTGGCCACAAACATTTAGCAATTTTAATACAGAACATTGGCATTAAATTATACCGTCTGCATTGTGTGAAACACCCCCAAAATATTTGTTTATCGGCTACCATCTTGTTGGCAACCAGATTGGGTCGCTCAGTGCTGCCAAAAGCTTATACCAGAAAAACCAATGCCAAGAATCTTTTAAGGAGAAGGGCTGGTTCAAAAGGAGGTTTGTTCAAAACGTTGTTTTTTATTTTTACGTAAAAAATACTTGTGATCCTATGCACGCATATGATTCAATGCCTACTTCTTAATTATTAATATATTCCAAAGCTTTTATTTTCTCTATTAAAACCCTTATTCCCCATGTTTAGTTATTAGTTAGCCGTGACCTAGATAGTTCTGCACCTTGCACACATTCTATAATTTATGGGCATTTCATAGAAATTTTAGTAATTTTTTTTCCCAAGAAGGAAAGATTATAGCGGTTTTCTAGTTTAAGGTCGCTTTTTTTCAGTTGTAAACTTTAATAACATAACATAAACAATGGCGTAACAGACCAAAGTGGGCCTGAGTCTGCCAACCCGACTGCCGATCTCACGCCCACATGCGCATAGCAGGGAGGAGAAATGGTCAGCATCTCGGCACCCCCAGTTGCTCTGGAAAGTTGCTTTCTAGACCAGCGTCCGCTAGGTAGCGTAGCTCCTCAATTTCATTATGATGCTGAGTGGTCACCGGTCCTACACGTGGGACTTAAAATCCGCAACCCCAGGGTTGGAATCGATCTCGGGCGCAGGAATCAAAGCACAACACCGTAGCCGATTACGCCACGGCGCAGGACTGTAACATTAATGTTGTTATATGTAGCATGCTTTTTAAAATGCAAGGCCCGAATACAAACATATTTTCTTTAAATTATGTTACTAGAATTTTTTCCCCATTTATACCCCGCCTTTAATTCCGATGGTCATATCCGCAGACGTTCTCCTTTGGAACTTATCGGAGGTTTTAACTCGTATTCATTGGGTTTTAATCATTAGATCACGCACACATTCGCACTCTCATTCATACTTCCAGACTCTGGGTAAGATGAGGAACAATCTTGGTCGGAGAAAAATCCCCACCGCCACCGCCGGAAATCGAACCCGTGACCCCTAGCACGGCAGGCAGGTGCTCTACGACTGAGCTACGGGGCCAGCCATTAGAAATTGTGTAGAAACATATCTTCTAATTTAATTAGGTACTATATTTTTGTTTCGATGTTCAGCATTTAAACAGCGCTGAGTGCATCCAGCTATACTGTGTTAAAATGGGATGAGAATAACATTGTAAATATCAATTAAATTTTTCAAATAATCCGAATTAAGTTGTTAAAAGAACTGCAGGATAACTTAAGTTTTACTAATACAGCAACTATATAAAATGCTCTCTTGGAGTATATCAGCATCTTCAATTAAGTAATTAGGTAGGGTAATATTGATGAGTGTTACATTTTTTTGTTCAAAAGTAGCTAGTAATAATCGAACAATAGCCATATGGTCATATCTCATTTTCACAAACTCGTTTTAATGTGAAGATACTTCTATTTCCACATAAATGGGCGAAAGTTGGAACGAAATCATCAGAATTTCTTGAGTTCATCGTTTCAGTTGAAATAGCAATGAAAAACCTTTTTTTTTTTTTTTTTTTTTTTTTTTTTCGTAAGAACTTTGAGAGGCCGAAATATACATATTCAGTGGGAACTTTCTGTATAATGTAATTTTATTTATAATATATATTTAGGAAGACAAGAAGGATAACTGCATTTACAATAAATGTTTTGCATAACAGAAAATGTTAAAGCACAGTTAACATTTATTTTTTGTGTGTGAAACGCTGGTAGACAATTGAACAACCGCAGCCTTCAAGCAAGGACGAGTGTACCTGTACTAAAATATAATGGATGTTGGAGGTCGACTAAGTAGAAGTGCTTAATCACAACGTCACGCGAAGTGGTCCTGCACAGTGTAAAAAGACACGCATGCACAGTGAAGACCAATAAGGTCGTGAAACCGTGAAAAAGCGAACACCTTCGTTAGCATTATTCTGTAAATAGAGAAGAGAGAAGTCGTGTTACGTGAGCATTAGCTTGCGTAGAAATTTCTGTGAAGACACATGAAAGTCAGGTGTACATGTCCCTAAATACTGGACAATACACATGTGTAAGGTAAAGACACTAAATCTGACAAGTAGTTTTCTTATAAATCCAGTAAAACCCCTCTAAAACGGAACGCGATCGTTCCGGCATTTATTTTCCGTTTACACAATTTCTGTCTTTGTGTCTGAATACAAAGAACTTACCGTTGCTGATCCCGTAGCCCAGTCGATAGAGCAACTGCCTGATGTGCAATGGGTCCCGGGTTCGATTCCCGGCTGGTGGTGGGGATTTTTCTCCAACCAAGATGATTCTCCATCTTCTCCAGAGTCTGGAAGTATGAATGAGAGTGTGTATGTGTGCGTGATCTAATGATTAAAATACAAAGTACAAGGAACCCAAGGTATATGAGTTGATATGTTCCAAATGAGAATGGTCGTCTCTATGACCACTGCAATTAAAGGAGGGGTATAAATGGAACAAAAAAGAAAGAAAAAAAGAAATTACAGATGCTTAGTCGCATCGGTTTAAAGTGAAGGAATAACAAAAATGATGTGATGATGATAATTAACAGGCTGATTGTTTATCGCCTAGTTTCTCTGTCTGTTTTCAATTTTCACTCTCCAATCTGCAAGTGTCTGCATATCAACATCATTTGCTTCACCACACACAACATTCAAAACAACAACAACAATGTTTGTAACTCTTGAGTCATCCATTGGAAGCTTCGAAATGGTTTTTGCCTAATTTTCTCGCTGTCTCTAAAGCTTGAGTCTGAAGCAATGGTCCAGAAATGGGAATTCCTTTAGCGGGCGCACTAACAAATCGGCCGCGCCGTGGCTCAGTGGTTAGACTGCTTGGCTCTCACCAAGGCGGCCCGGATTCGAACCCAGGTGACCGCAAAGTGAGATTTGTAATGCACAACACGGCGCTGGGGCGGGTTTTCTCCGGGACCTCCGGTTTCCTCCGCCATCTCATTCCTCCGGTGCTCCATCTTCATCTCATGTATCATCAGTGTCATCGCCTGCGGTGCCGTAAGTAGTAAAAGCGGGCGTTAAACACTACACATTTCATTTCATTTACTAACAAATCGTTCGAATATAGCACGATTTAGCTCGTCATACTCTGTAGATTTTGTGATACGTTTAACATGCCCTCCTGTTCCTTTTAACCACTCGTCTTTAATGGGAATTTTGTTTTTCAAAATCTCATAAATCTGAGTTTTTCTTACTTTAAACAACACAGTTAATTCATTAGCTGGACGTTTGTTCTTTTCGTGTTCTTCAGTAGCCTCCAGTGAAAATGTCTTATGTTTATAACTTATTTTACAGAATTTGTGTACATACAAATTATGTTTTTAAAAAATTACCAAAGTTCACAGTTTTGTTCCACTCGTACTTGATCACGTGTAAGAACGAAACTGAGAATGAACACACTATAAAACAGTTCCACTCTTACCATGTTTTTTGGAAGGGAATTGAAAGAGCTAATGGTTTGTTTTCCCTTTTCCTCGAAGGCTTACAGTTATGACTTTATGCTTAATAGAACTTCGGTGCAGGTGCAGTTACCTATAAAATTATTACACTTTTTAAAAATATTTATGTTGTAACCTATTACACTTAAAGTAATGTGTTTTAATCAGATTATTTACGCAAGCGGTTCCCGATAAATCTTTCCGTTTACGCGTTAGGCAGTTTTTTGGCTTAGAATATAATTTTATATGAGTAAAAGCTCCGTTCCGAAATTTAATTTCCGTTTTTCCATATTTCCGGCATATAAGGGGTGCGTTTTAGGTGGGTTTTACTGTACATTCATTTGAAGATTGTGGTATATGTATAGTTAGTGGAGCGAGTCCCATTATTTCTCGATACCAATACCGATTTTTGAGCCCCAATACTCACTTTATAAAAAGCTTAGGCGAATACTTGTTCATTGGATTAAGTATTTATTAGCAGTTTTCTGTAATTCCGAAATTGTTCCAGTTTGATATTCACCATTTAGCTGCACGTTTTATTAACTCGATAATGCCTTAAGTTCTGATTTTGTTCTACTGGATTCAGAGTTTAGTCACTGAAGTCACCATGGACGAGGGTGAGTCACCATGCTAGGCTATTACAGAAACGTGATTTTTGCATCAGTTAAATCAGCTTCATTCACAAATCAATTAATGCTGCATGTATACATATGCTCCTTCCTTTATTGTTTTGCATGTTTACATTTAGACACTTTAATCGCAGACACTTTAATCTATCAATGACTATAGTCCAGCAATGTCTTTGCGGACGCGTGTGGGACAATAACATGAAATCTCGACTCTTGTCGTTCCTTTTGTCGCATAAAGTTAATCCCAACCGAGCTCTATGGCTCATGTGGCCTCGTCGTGGCATGCATTCTGGAGGCCCGGGTTCGATTCCCTTGGACGACATGCCTGACCCATGGTTTTTTCGTGTATTTTCCCGGGTCGTCAGACGAATGCTGGATAGGTTAATTACATCCCCCGAATTTCCTGTGTCCCCATTTCATCTCCATTATCATTTCACATCATCTCTCACCTCGTGTTCTCTTTCAAGGTAGACGTATCGGTGGGTGTCTCCGGCGCTGAATGGCAGGATGATATGCTCTGAGTGTACCACTTCAAAACTTAAAAATTAAAAGGTATCGAAAATGTATCGAAGTTTATCTCAAAATATTGGAGTATGGCCACCGAGTATCGAGATTCCATTCCTAGCATATCACACAAAAGGCCTATGCATTTAAACGACTCATACATAACAATTAATACTCGCGTTTGTAGAACCTCTCTCATTATGGATCTCTCTTCAGTTTAAATACCTTGTTGTCCCTTTGGGTCACCTATGTAACAGAAATAAATGAATAAATAAACCGGATGGACCTGACTAGGTTTTCTAAAATTATAACAAGCAAAAAGCCGCAGTCGGTGCACATTTATCTGTCATCTCAACTTCACACTCAAACTGCCGAGTGGCGGAGTTATTTCATAATTTGAACCGTAAGGCTTCTCTGAAGTTGCAGGGTGCAAAGCCAGGATTCGAAGGCAGCTCTGTGGCGTATTATTTAATATCACCTGTTTTTGCTGTGATACACAATATATAGGAAATCCTCGTCAACCAACGTATCGAATAATAAAGTGTCATTTTTAGAGTTAAATATATTTTTTTAAGTTTTAGGTGAAAGTAAATAAAGGTAATACATATAAAATGTTAACAAAGTGTGTTAATAAAGCTACCGTATTTACAAAACAACCTATATTCCACAGTGCATGTATGAACAGTGCAGTTCGTGGCCTCACCGTAAAACGACCGCAATGTACTTTAACTATTCAGTACTCAGTACTTTTTAAAAGCATTTTATTACCTTAGTTTTTTTCTTCATATTGTTTTCTAGCCGCGAGAGCATTTTAAAACTCATCTGAAAAAAAATCCGACTTGAGCTCCTTGCATTTTGAAAGTTTACTGCAGATTTTTATAATAAGTATGTAAGGCTACAGTTATGATATGTATATTTGTTACTGCAGACATGCAATATAATAGTTTATTAAACTCCGTCACTTTGCAAAGATGCATTTACTCCACTTGTATCACTATACTGGGTGAGTAAACATTATGGAACAATGCCTGTAATTCCGCTGTTGTAACTCTGAAGTGACTTATCTTTAGAAAAGCTGTAAGAGATCAACTTGCCCTCACATTACTATAATTACAAATAAAAGGTGTAAGTCTTCTTTGATAAATGGCAACATTTCTTTTTTCTTCACTCCTCCGGTCCTCAAGTCTCAGAACGTACAAACAGATACCCTTTCAAACTTATTAGGACCTTACTGCATGTGTACTGAGCAAATGAAAACTCATCAGTACTTCACATTGAGTATGTTTTGAATTAAACAACACAGTAGTCTATTTCAATATGTAGCTTTGGATTGAGACAAAAACTAAGCTAATAAAGACAACAATGCTTACTTCATTGCAAAATCTCCCTGAAGGTAATTAGTCATGCCACAACTTATAAAAGGAAAACGTTAGGATGATCGGTGTTCCAGTGTTGCTGGAAACATTAACTAATTTCAAAGACAGACTTTGGCATTGTTGGGCAGTAAATGAAGGCGTTTTAGCACCTTTTGAAGTGAATTCATCATGAGTTATAACACAGCATCACTAATTTTGTTATGAATGTGTTTTCTTGGTTTAAATATCATGTGCTATAATACGTCCTAATAAATTTAAATTACAGTTTTAAGAAGAACCTACCTGTACGTTCCGAGACCCGAGGAAAAAAAATGTTGCCATTGAAAAAAGTCACGCCCTATTCACAATCATACGAGGGCTGTTCAATAAAGAATGATCACAATTTTTTATGACAACGTACCTTTACTCATCCTCATAATTTTGATGATCCTTCTCAAAATAGTCTCCCCTGAATGCGACGCACTTGTCCCAGCGTTTCTGCCAGTCTTTACAGACATGCTGGAAACCTTTTTTGAGAGATCCTTCAAAATCACTTCCGCAGCCTTCACCACTGCTTCTGATGATGGATAAGGCCTCCCACGAAGGCGTTTCTTCAAGTTAAGGAATAGAAAAGAGTCACATGGGGCTAAATCCGTACTATAGGGAGGGTGAGGGATGCACTTCACGTTGATTTTTGCAAGATATTCGGCAACAACTTTGGCAATATGCGACCGCGCATTATCGTGGTGCAGCATCCAGCCTGCTTCACGGAAATGTGGTCCTTTACGCCTGATATGGACTTGCAATGTTTTCAGGACATCCCTGTAGTAATGTCCAGTTACTGATGTGTGTGCAGGTACAACATGCTGATAAACCATTCCATGAATATCAACGAATGAGAGACCACAACTTTCCCAGCAGGAGCAACCACTTTTGCTTTTTTGGGGGTTGGTGATGAAGGAGATTTCCACACTGAGCTTTGCTGTTTGTTCTCAGGATCAAAATGATGTAGCCAAGTTTCATCAGCAGTGATTACGTTTGAAAGAAACTCCGGATCTTCCTCTAACATCAACTTTAACTGCATTTTACCCCCATTACAGCGGTAGGTGATACTGAACATGTCTGAACTTGCCTGGTTCTCACAGGCGGGAACCAGGAGTACCAACAATGAAACTACTACGGCGTGTTTGTTTCACATTAAGCTAACAGAATATAATATGATTGAATTTTAGTGCGAAAAATTATACCCGTAAAAAATTTATGATCATTCTTTATTGGACAGCCCTCGTAGTAATGTGAAAACACGTTGATATCTTGCAGCTTTTCTAAACAATTTATTTTCACAAAATTATAACAACAAAGTTACAAACGTTGTCCCATACTTTTGCTCATTCCATATACTTGATTCTGTCGTTTCGGTTAAACGGTATTTCAGTTAAGTGTTCCGGATAACAGAAGTTTTAGTGTAATTCCGGGCAAGAAGAGTTACGTAGAATTGAGTTGGTCCTTCAACGTGAACTATGGCAATACATGCAACGATCAAGAAAGAATTTTAGAAACAGAAGTTTAAAAAGCGTGTTGAATACTTGTTTTATTATGAAATTCTATCTTATGGGTTACTAGAAAGCTGTCGTGCTTAAATGTATACAAGGTGTTACATAACATGTGTAAACCTACTACAGCAGCGGATAGGTGACAAAAAACTAACAACGAAAAATACCAGTTAAATGCTATACCTTGTCTCTGGGCTAGAGTCTAGAGAAAATGTTACAATACACGTACCATTTACACGTCCACCTTGAGCTTCATTAGAAGTCTGTATTTGATGTACCTATAATGAACTAGCGTATCCTTTCCAAAATGTCAGGTGTTCTTTAAATAGTTTTGCTTAGTGTTTAGGTGTGTAAAATGCGTTGTCTTCAAGTACTTTCACAAGAAAAACTTAAGTGGATTTGGTTTTTAAATCACCTAGGTCAGTTAGTAAGTCCTCCACGACCTGTTACGAAATTTGCGCTTCAGATTATGAGGAACAAAATTAAAACCTGGCGCAGATAATTAGCAAATTTGGAATGCTAACACCCTTTCTAGTGTCTGAATAGTTATGTATTTCTCATATTATATGCATATAATTTTCCTTTTAACTGCGACGAACTCTTTTTGGGCCTGATTCTTATGCGTATACTTATTTGGATGCACCTCCACGTTTAAGACCTTTACACTATATTTGCCAAGATACATTTTTTTATTCCCAGTGTCATTTTCATGACCCTTACGCGTGTTCCTGAAATATGATAGTACTTATGGTACAAACAGCGGAAGGATATGTAATACGCTTTACTTCACGAAGTCCAGCACTTTATTGCCTTTTATTAGATGTGGAATAAACTGTCACTTAAATTTAATAAGTTAGAAATTTAAATTAGATTTAATGCCCGTTAATGTACGGAACATTTTGTCAGAAAAGGTACAATTTTTTAAATGTCTCCACTTTCTGTTGATTAAATTTGACACGCGATATATACATCTGTTTTCCTGGAAGTGCTCAACTGTCTATGAAGGTCTGTTCCTCACCCTTTAGGTGACTGCACCCACCAGTACAAGTTGAGCTTCCTACAATGTCTTGTGGTCATTGGAAAGCCATCGACATGCGATATTTTATATTACTTAAGGTGCGGTTGCAGGATCTGAATCACTTTCTGCTTAGCCCTTTCACTGTTACAGACATACATCTGCGTCGGAGCGCTCTTATCTTCCACGGTGGTCCTGCTTTCCTCACAAACACATCTATGAATTATGTGTAAATCTTCGTCCAATTTTTAATTTTTATTTTGAATTCGACCTTTCACTGCGCTATTTACGCACTTAAGTATCGTTAAGTAAATTGCCTTTTATTGTCCTCCGTGGTCCAGGGGCAACATGATAGCTTCTGGTGGTGGATTTAAAACAGGAGGAGGGCATATATATTTTTAACTTCAGAAACAGATTTCTTTTCTTTTTTTATTTCCTTCCAGTCTTGCAAAGGTCATTGAGAATAAAGAGAGCTCAGGCGATAATGGTAGAAAGCCATTATTAACCACATTGGGGTACGTGCAGTGTTGCCTTTCTTAATAATCCAGGAGAGAATTACTGACACTGTCTTATAAGCACGCCGATTTTATTTTTAGTCCATTTCCAGATCTCAGATACATTTTTTGCAGGTGGTAATTCTGTGTATCTATATGTCCACTTTTCCACAAAGTTTACACCATGGGACTTTTGTAAAATTATGTTTGCACTTCTTTAATTCCGCGGGGATTATTTCATTCACAAAGAAGTACACGGACACCTTCCAATCAAGTGGAACGTAAGTGTTTCGAAAAATTGTCCATATGCGATCCCATGTAGTATTTGGATATTTTGCAACAATTGCTGGCACAGACAAATACTCCTTTATCAACTCGATGTACAAGTGTTGGGTCTTAAGGCATCCTGACTCCGTTGTAATCAAGGGCAATAGATGCTGATAGTCCTTTACTACCTGCCGAAATGCACAAGGTGTGGTCGTATCTGAGGACGTCAGGCGATGACAAAACTCCTGTCCTGACGACTGCCCTGTCCGCCCAACACAGAACACAGTAACGGCGATCTGCACTTCACATACACTTGTGTTAGATTGCAGCCTCCTTCAGTTATTTTCCGGCGTAACTGAGTTCGAGCTACCTTGTAGAACTGATTCCTCCAAATATAATAACCGATTGTCCGTTCCAAACGCTGAGAGTATTTTTGGTGCATTGGCATTACCTGCGCTGCGTACCATATTTTGGCTAAAACAAACGTGTTTACGAGCCAAATTTTTGAACAAGATTTAAGTTTCGTGTTAACTGGGACTGCATAAGGTAATAAATCCTTAGCGTGGCTTCATTCGGGAGAGAAGTAAAGCCGGTGGTCTTGTATAGTAGATTTAAGGCACGTGAAAGGACCTCAAGCCTGATACAGGCTTCTAAGTAAACACGCCCAGTATAGATCGGGACGAAAACCACAGCAGTTAAAGAGCGTCCATAATAATTTATTTCGTCCAATTTTTAAACTTTCATTTGACCCAAATTGCACTATTAATCACCTAGTTCCATTTTTTCCGATGCTTTGCTTCGCTCACACCATCACTTCACAGCAATAAGTGACGGAACTCCTATACAGAGCTCGTGAAGCATCGCCTTGTATTCACAGACAGGGAGTCATGTCAACTTTCAGCAGAGCTAGCGGACTTACCATCCGTGATGAATGGCGTGGTATGAAATCCGCGGAAAACATTCAGCAAACAACTCCACGTGCCAGTCAGTACTACGCCGTTAATTGTGTCAAGTATGTGGCAATGAAAGGGTCAATATCATTTCGAAACAAGTTCTGTTTTCCTGTTTGCCTAAATGCAAATAATTTTGCAACTCGTTATTTATAGTTATGGTTTTAAAACTTGTTACTTTCTACAATGCAGCCCTATACTTTTTAGGTTAAGTTTAGGCTGTGTTAAGATATAGTTTCTGTGTGCTAATTCCATACTGTCACAGCACAAAACAGTAGATATGTTGGGTGAGGTATCATTGGTTTTGAAATTCATTTTAATTGGTGCAGAAGTGTTAAAAATACAAAGTAACCGGATTGTATCTGACGATAATGATGGCATAAGTAATGTGCATAAAGCAGTTAGAGCTATACGCGAAGTTTTTATACCATAACTACCAGGTAAAACACTAAGTACGCTGATTTCTTTATTTAAAGTTGAAAGTATGAATTCCAGGATGTTATGCATCTAAGTACTCCAAATGGCATCTTATGTTTGTTTCTTGTCTACTTGTTTCATTTATGACGTTTTTATTGAATTATATATATTTAGCGTAATTTCAGCTCCATAAGAAGATTCACTTTAGCTCTCAATAATTATTATCATAGCTGCCAACCTGTATTATTCTAGTCTAGACAAGTCTACAAGTTCAAAATTGCATTGGCTTGATACCCTAAATTAGGGAGAAAATCAGCTGTAATTTTAGGAACTGCAATCATCTTTTCGTACGCTCCCTAACTTTTACTGGACAAGACATGCCTAAAGAGTGTCCTAAAGAGCGTCCGTAAATAAGAACAATTTTTTCAGCTAGGCATTAAGCGTAGCGGAAATAATTGGGGAGGAGTTTGTGTGTGTGTGTGTGTGTGTGTGTGTGTGTGTGTGTGTGTGTGTGTGTGTGTGTGTGTGTGTGTGTGTGTGTGTGTGTGTGTGTGTGTGTGTGTGTGTGTGTTCAACGCCCGCAGATGGTGACACTGATGATACTTGAAATGAAGATGGAGCATCGGTGGAATGAGATGAAAAGGGAAACCGGAGTATCCGGAGGAAACCCGCCCCTATTCCGTTTTGTCTACCACAAATCCCACATGTGGTTGCCTGGGATCGAACCCGAGCCACGGCGCGGCCCTGTAGAGTTCATTGCTACCCCATTACCATTTCTTAGAAATCGTTTCATTTCTAACGATAGACATCAGAATATATTCCCCACGTGGAGTATATCACAGGCTGGGAGTTGGTTCCGCTTTACTGCTGTAAACACCTCAGTGGACTATAAATGCTAGCAGTTCCTTGTTTCCACACAAATTGTGACGTCATAACTACCCGAGCAGATTATCACAGTTCTACTGTGTTGCAGGAGGTGAATTTACCTTTAGTGGTTGTGAAGGTATTTTGCTTTCCATTTAAAACAGCACAATAGCTGTTTATTTCTTTGAATCTACTACTTAGGCCAAGAGTACTGAAGGAAAGCCCCGAAATATAGTTGGACTTTTAAAAAGTATTGTGTTTATTGTAGTATCGGCATATGGGCAAAATAAGTCATATTATTCGGTGAATGACTGAAGGGTGTGAAATGATGTTCAAATGATCCCAGGTTCGTAGAGGTTAAAAGCTACTCGTCATTTGTCTTCTCGGTATAAAGACAACCCCCGGAAAAATCCTTATAAGGTTACCCTAGCCGGGACCCTCCTGTATGTAAGGCAGACACGCGAACCCATCCACAGCTGAGACGGGTAATATTGAAATTGGTGTGGTATCCCAATAATTCATTGTTGCCTTAGGGCTATTATTGTTATTATTAATGTTCAGTCTAATTCAGCAGTCTCAAACCAGAATTTCTCAATTCGGAGGCGTGTTTTTCAGTAGTGATGTTAATGCCATATTTAACATAATTTTCTTCTTTATGTTGACGAATCTATCGAATTTGTGCTGTTTTATCTACAACTGCAGTG
This sequence comes from Mantis religiosa, assembly GCA_030765055.1. NCBI lineage: Eukaryota > Metazoa > Arthropoda > Insecta > Mantodea > Mantidae > Mantis > Mantis religiosa. Next base: position 86,594,937 of record CM060950.1, read on the forward strand.
TTTACTAAATGTGTGTTAATTATTTTTGTATTCTGCAAGTCATATTGTTGACGTAATAGATGGAAAACTTTACGACTACTTTTAGGTCTGTTATTTGTAAATTTTCTTTAGCTCAGAAAACGAATTGTTTTTTCTAATGTTTTTGAATACTATTTACAATTAAAGGAAACCGATATCACGGCACACGAAACTAGTAAACGTTATCATACATGCTGAGATATTTATTTGAGAAAACCAGCATTCGAATTTGGTTGGCTATTGCGCCGCATACCATCCTTAAGTGAAATTCAAATTATTTTTAAACAGGAATGAAAGTGGGTTTTTAAAATGAAGTTCAAATATATAAGTAAATATTCATATTTTAAAAATCTTTCAGCATTGTTGTGTAAATTTCGGCTAATTGACTTTAATAACTATACGTTTAATCCAAGGCGACGGCGAAAGTCGAAGGACGGCTTGTACAGCGGACCAGACGCAATTTAACTTCCTGGTGTTTTTGTGAAATTAATACTTCCAGGTAATACTACCTGGTATTATCAGGTTTTCATGAATTATCTCTTTAAATATTTAAAATTAGATAACATATACCCATTCTGTCAGCTTTTGATAGTGGAATTGAACTATATTAATATTACAAAAAAAAAATGATTTTAAATTAGTGTTTGCCTTCAGTGACACTTCTGTGAAACTGTAAATTCCAGTGATTCTCCTGGAGCCCGTACTTGGAAAGTTTCACAACTCATTTCAGGCATGTAGAACAAACTTCTGAGAATTATTCTGGGCTATTCATAATGCCTCATTTTAACATATGGTCCTTTTGAACTTTTGATACCAAGAAAGCCTTCCAATTAATTTCATTTCCTTGAAGGTCCTGTAGATTTGGATGCCTACTACATCTTTACGATGATTTTCCAGGAGCCATCTTGTTAAGCCTTACCTTGTACTAATGAATCATCTAACTTCCTAAATATGATCCTCATTGCTCCAAATGCAGTGCATTTTGGAATGAGAGATGTGTGAAAAGAACGAAGATTGCAATGAAAATGTGTTTTGGCCTCGACGAAGGGAAAAAGAAGTGCTAGGAATTATCAACACTTTTTCTGAACTTCCTCATGAAGTTACGGTCTCAAATCTAAATGTCACTTTAAATCAATGTGGATGAGATCAGATGTTTGATAAAAAAGTAGCCTACTAAATGAATATAGGCATTTTGTAAACGGCACATGCGAAGAGTGTAAAAATTATAAAATGGATATAATTAAAAATTGGGAAGTATGCGAAATCATCGATTACTCTTTCTGCATATTAAAAACCGTAATTTTTATTCTGTTTGGCTGCTCAATTTCATAAAATGGAGACGAATACTTTCTGGTTACTCTACATAAGCGACATCTTTTTAGAAATTGTTAAAATTTCTTAAAAAATAGTTACAACTGCATTTATAACTGGCTAAAAATCCAGGCTTCAACTATACTTTCTCATTTCATCTGATGATAGGACTCCTACATCTGCTAAATCCTGACTTGGTCTCTAATGATATGCTGTGAATGGAGGGGACTTGGCTGGAACTAATGTCTTTGAGAGAGGTAGAAGCTTTTATGACAAATGTATGTAATATGTAAAGTGGGAAGTTTGCTCCCATAAAAGCCACTTCGCTGCTTCCATATTAGTATATCCAAAAGCTGTAACCCTACACTGCCTTACCGAGGGATGTACTTTATTGGAACGTGTACTTTGTTGACTAATAGAGCAAGTGTAACCTCTTAAAATAAAGAATTGCTATATTCAAAAATATGTTTCCTTGCTTGGAAATGGAACTGATGTGCTTCGCTGGAATTTTTAAGGAACGAGCAAGGGGTGTATTAAATTAACAGTATCGTTGTTTATGTAGCAGGCCAAGCATGGTGGAAGAGTCTCATCAAGCTGAAGAATAATTAATTATCCTTCATTGCTGAACAAAGAAACCCTAGTCCAAGACTTACAAAGAATATACCTGCAGCATTTTATTCCTAGAAGGGTTTGAAGCAAAGCAAGCGAGAAGACCATGGATGCAGGTAAAGAGATCAAAAGAAAAGCGCAGTGGAATCACGTCCCCCTGCTTTCTGAACGTGTTTACTTCTGTTTTTTTCTTCTTTCTATTAAACCAAGAACACTGATGTAACACGAACTCAAGTTTGTGATTTTGAGCTTTTGCAGTTAGACATTTAATTTGAGAGACGAATTATTTGACTCTTTTTATTTTCTTTCTTTCTTTCGTTCTTTCTTTATTACTTCTTCTTTTTTGACACAGCCTAATTATTCCTTCAAAATTAGCGCATTATAAGATTCCCTATATTTTAGTACAAGGTGTGTGCTTCTGGTATGTATCACATTGTTTATCTGTATTCGTACGAACGAACACCTTAGGTCCTCGTATATTGTTAAGTTTTTGATTTAAGTACTGCAGGTATAGAAGGTATAATTGTTTCTTAAAGTCAGTAATTGCAGCAGCTGTTCTTATCCAGTGTAATTTTGATCGTCGGTTCAGCAGAAGTGCTGCTGTGCAAGTTTTAAGTTCTGAATAGATAAAGCTGTGAACAGGACTGTTATATTTCATCTCCCGAGTTCACACTTTCCCAAACAGAAATCAATTGAATCGCTGGAATAACGAAATGATGTGAAATTTCATATCTAGAAAAACGTTTCACAGCGTACGCCTGCGTATAGTTTCGATTTTGAACGTGGGCGAGCGCATTTTGGGAACAGTTGGATGACTCAGCTGTAGTTATCGGAACTTTTCAGAGAGAGAGAGAGAGAGAGATGAGAGAGAGAGAGAGAGAGAGAGAGAGAGAGAGAGAGAGAGAGAGAGAGAGAGAGAGAGAGAGAGAGAGAGATAAAAGATCTAGCAAAATTACTCCATTTGAAATGTCATCCAACGGCTCTAAAATTGTAGTACACCCCGTATTTTGGAAACAACTTTTGAACGCGGGTGTACAGCGTTGCATGTTGAGTGAAGTTAGATCGACCTGATTTCGTACATGGTTAATTGTGGAGTCGTGTGGCCTTTACGTGACCCTACCGGACCATAGTGCATGCGCAGTACATAAGGTCCCTTAAGTCTGTATGCAGCTTTATCTATCTCACCTTTACGTTATCTCTGGTTTTTCTGTTGTCCAATAGGATTTACTCTCCATCCACTCGCTCATTGTTTCTTACACTTTCTGAACTGAAGCCAGTTTTAGATGTATTGCGTGGGACTTCCCCTGTACGAGGCTGCCAAAAGTGGTTCCCTATTGGCCTCATGAAGTAGGTTGAGGATGCTCTATTTATGGCAAAAGACAAAAGAATGTTATAACATACCATTTTTTCGTAATAGTCTATGTGTTTTCGCAAAGAATGCCATAATAGATTATAGAAAACAAGACAATAATATGTTTACACGAAGATTATCAAATTGGCCGTGCCGTTAGAACCCTTGGCTCTCACCAAGGAGACCCGGGTTCGATCCCAGGCGATCGCAAAGTGAGGCGGGTTTTTTCCGGGTCCTCCGGTTTCCCCGCCAGCATTCCACCAATTGCTCCATCATCTTTGCTATCATTTCATCTCGCCCTTATTCTGTCACTCACTCACTGTCATGCCAGGCATCGGGCTGATCACCCATCCTGGATTCTCTCTCAGTGACCCAGAGATTCCATTCCTCAACCCGCCGCCTACGGCCATAAGGGTTAAGAGGAACAAGAATACTCTGACACCACACAGTGGTATAAAATGGTAATGAAAGAAAGAAAAAGAAAGAGTATAGAAAATCAGACGATCTCGAAAGCCGCTTGTAACCTCTGTGTACAGCTTTGACTTCTACATTACTAATAATGGATGTGTGAATTGGAAAAGTGCTGTTTGATTTCAGTGAACATTTGACATCCCTGTGTTCAATTATTGAATTTGAAACGGTGCCAAGTAACGCTTAAGCTGTTAAGTGCTGCATATACGTGAATTTCCTTTGTGCGTTTCGGTTTATTGGGTCGGTGCACAAGTTCGTGATCGTTTTTACAATGCCATGATTTTATTAGTATAAAGTACACTCAATTGCATTTCAATCATACACAATAACGGGACTGATACGTTACGTCATAAACCAATAATCACTCAGTGATATCGTCATCTTCGTCAATAACCGCCGGCAACCGTTTAGGAAGAAGCGCAATGCTTTTCCTACAGAACTGTTGTGGTTTCGAGTTGAAATCAGTTTGCCAGTTGCTACGAGAAGCTTTATCATTAAACACTTGTCCCGGAATGTTGTTAGAGTGAGAGAGAGAGAGACCGGAAAATACGATAATCGGAAGGGGCTAAGTTTGGGGAATATGGAGGGCGAGGAGATGGTTCCCAACCAACTTCAGCAGTTGCGTCTGTGTTGATGCTGGTCCTATGCGGGCGTGCATTATCATGGAGTACAATACAGGTTTACCAGGTGTTTTGTTTTCAATAGCAACAGCGACTCGTTTTAGCGGTTCAATATACACAACAGCTTTTGTCGGTTTTTTTTTTTTTTATTCTGGCAATGAATACCACTTTGGTTCCACTAAATGCACAGCATGATCATTTAAGGTGTGTAGCACATTTTGCACGGGGAGTTACTTTTTTCAATGGGATGAGCAATACATTCCTCTTTTAGTTCACATCAGGTACAATTTCTCCCTCACCTGTAACAACGTTCCCAAAGTTTGCTTTGTGCCTACACAAGCAAACTATTATGGATCAGGAAAGACGAATATATGGGTATTGGCTTTACACATATGGTACTCATGGACCCAAATTTTGGGCCCGCCTCGGTAGCTGGTGGCGGCACGTCTGTCTCACGTTTAAGAGGTCCCGAGTTCGAATCTCGGTTAGGGTGGGTTACCTGGATAAGGTTTTTCCGGGGTTTTCCCTTATCTTGAAAGACAAATGTCGGGTAACTCTAAGCTCCGTGGACCCCGGGTTCATTTGAGCATTATTTCATCCATTCCATTCATCGTCCAATATGACTTAACGTTGGAGGACGTAAATTACAAGGAAAAAAAATTGTACCTTACCCAATGATTGCAAATGCCGCACAACGCTTGAATGAATACATTCCACAATTAGTGCCAATGCCCACGTTGTTTTACGAGGATCTTCGTGAACCAACTCATTTGGGCGGTTTTTGTAAAAAGGAGATTTTACTAAATACAAGTAAAATTTCGCTTCGCGGAAATGAGAAACCCATTTCTGTACCATCCTTTCAACCAAATATGCTTCCCTCCCATATATGCCACAAATTGCTCTCATCGTGTCTACAGCACTGGGTTCCTGATTGAACTCGAAGAGTGAAATGCGTTCGGAGGCTGTATTCATTTTTCTCTATGTGAGACTCCATATCACGTAATTAGCTTTGAGAATGGCCAAAACGAGCTTTTAACAACATACAAGCTCCTATTCGCAACAGTCAAATTATAAAATGAAGGAAACCTATTGAATAACGACAAACGAAGGCTTCGTAATGCAGTGGTGCCAACTTAATGCAGAATGGCTTATCCGGCTTATGCACTAACCCAATATATTCCGCGACACAACACGGTTTGCAATTCCGTTATCCTAAGCCTCCAACGTGTTTGTGACAGGTTCGATACTTTGTAGCAATTAAATGGATCATAAATAAATCTGTTCTTTCTGCCTATGGACAGCTGCTTCGCCATGAATCAAGCTTTTACGTTCTTCCCTCCTTTTCTGGTTTCATATTTTAATTTAGCCTATCATCTTCTGTATCCTTCTGCTCTGAAACTTTTTCCGCCAATTACTATTATTTCAAGTGCAACCCTTAAACTTGCAATCGTTTTCTTCACTTCTATGCAGCGTTTAAATATCCGCACTTTATAATGCCACACAAAACATTTAAATAATATATTTCTTAGGCATTTTTAAGTTTCTTATCTGTTGTATTGATATCCTTAGTTTGACTTTTGGAGAACTGCTCTTGTTCCTACTGATTCTACCATTCCAATTATTATCAACTTCCTCCACTTCCTCTTCTTAAATTCCAGTGTGCATTCTTTCCTTTTAGTTATCATCTCCACACAAGAGGACATCGCTTCCAGTTTGTTGATAACGCCTACTGCTCTGCTGAATTTTGAAATGATTTCTACTGGCTTTCTGCGAAGTTTGAACGGAACGAACCTTACTCTCACGAAAGTTAGGAGTTATGGTTGGAAATCTTATTGCGAACACAAATTTTGTGGTATATGTTAATTTATAGCATGAAACACCTACACAGGTGTAAATTTATAATCATCATTTCATCTTTCTTTCTCCATACAAGCGACCATTTGTGTTTTACCCAATGCTTCTTCGGCCTACTCTGGACATCTCAGTTTTATATCTTGTAATATGTAGACTATTCCTGATATGGAAAAACATCATTTGAGGAAACATCCTTGCTCGGATGATAGAGCTTTATTATACATCAGTTCAAAGGGAAAGCCTGGTCAGTTGTTTTACTCTGGGAGTTATGTTTTGACTTTCTTTGACATCCCACTTCTGTCAAGAGAGCCTGATTTCCACTTCCATTTGATCTCTACCTCCCTGGTGTTATGCATTTTGCTTATTACAGTAACCCGGTGAACAGACGCAGTTTCACTATGGCTATCATGACTTTTTAAATGTGTTTAACATCCGTCTTATACATACAGCGCCACAGCCGGTGGATACTGATCATTTGTAATGTTACGTCCTCCAACGTTAAGTCATATCGGACGATGAATAGAATGGGCGAAATGATGCTCAAATGAGCCCAGGGTCCATAGAGCTTAGAGCTACCCGACATTCGTCTTTCAGAATAAGGGAAAACCCCGGAAAAACCTTATCCAGGTAACTCACCCTGACCGAGATTCGAGCTCGTCCTCTTGAGCGTGAGGCAGACATGTTACCACCACGCTACCGAGGCGGGCTTGATCATAATTAAAACGAAATGATTGGGAAAGGAAATTTTTTAAGGGAACCCTCCAGGCCTAAGTTTAAAATTGCCCTGCTAATAATCATTTCATGTATCATCACTCATCACAATCGTATGCAATGCACATTTCATTTTATTGATTAAAATTTAGCTAGATAAACACAGTGCATGGATAAACCTTACTGTAGCGATGATTGCGTAAAATACAGTTTCAGTAATTCACAAAAAATGTAATATTCACTTACATACTTTTATAACCTCTCAGGCTAACTGATTTGTACTTTATTTTGAATTGTATTTGAGAAATGATGTGCAATGATTTTACACTACTGCCTTTTAAGTATTCGCTAATATGCACATATCTTTAAAGCATAACTTGTAGTTTAAGGATACCCACAAGTGAAAATTGGCCAAAAAATGCAAAAAATAACAAAAACAGTTTTTGCCTAATTAAATAGAGTAATCATTGTTTTAATTTCCTATTATTTTTAATGCCATAAAACTCTATAAACTGTGACATGTGACGCTTTAAATGGCTGACTGTAAGTGGACACTGCTTTATATCACCTAATGTGGTTATTTTGTCGTGTTGTTACTTTTCAGCGCTTTTCAAAATATAAATTACTCTACACGTTGCAATTTTCAAATTAGAAGCATGAAAATTTTTGTGACTGGATAAAAACAGCACGAAAGCAAATTGAAGAGATGATTTTTTATTATGTCACCAATATTTGTGCAATTAAATAACAAATATGTTTCACAAGAAAATATTAAAAAATTAGTAAAATGCGAAATGAATAATTTTTTATCCTATGCCAAGGGCCAGATTAAAATTTCATCTCATAAATTTACTAATAATGTACTTATGATTTTAACTACATTATATTGTTTTTTTCAAACTAAAATTTCATCGTGCGGAACAGTTCAATTAAATGACAATAAAACACTATAAATATATTAATATCACAAGAACTACTTTGAACAAAGGTCTGAAAATTAGTGTATGAACTATTGTTAATATTATAATAATTATGTTAAAGTTTCAAGTCAATCCAAGCAAAATTGTAGATTTTAGGTTTTTCACAGATGGGTATCTTTAAAAGCACTAGTATAGCGGTGGCCATAACGAGGCTCGCGAGCGGCTTTTGGCTGAGTCGGTCTCACCAAACTAAGAGTAACATTAAGTAATATAATTATAATATAATTATGTTATATTATAAATATATTTTAAAGATGTGGTCCAGCATTTACAAACGTTAAACATATCTTTAAAAGAAAGAGAAAAGCTTATTTCTGATTTGGCCCAGACTGTTTTGGGATTTCGTATCAAGTTAAATCTTCAGACTATAAAACATTTGCTCACTTCAAATGTTTGAAGAAAAATACTAAAAGGCTTCCTGAGGTGCAGGTAGAAACTGAAGTTTACTTGAGTATCATGTCGGGCCTTGCTGAAGAAATAAATGGCATATTTAATGATTTAAGATCAGGAAACGTAGAGTCAGACTGAAAAATTCAATGCCATAGCGGGAATTTGAACCACGCACTTCTGGTCTCCGTCCAGCTGCTCTGACCATTGAGCTACTATGGCCAACGTGCCGATATGATATTAAATACTCCAACTGACTCGTATTTTATGAGACAGCTACCTTAATGGCGACTTACAGCATGTAAGTACTTTAAGGCCCGGGTTTTATAGTTAACCACTATTAGGTCAATTAATGGAAATTAATTGTTCTTTTAAGCTCAAAACTGTTTTATATACAGACTATGCATTTATTTGTGAAGTACATAACGAGTATGGATCTTATCATTTCTGTTGAACGGCTGTACTTGCGCATGCTAGAATTTCTACACTGAGGAAGTATGAAAGGCCAGTGTGAAAGAACAATTAATTTCGATTTAAGATCACTTAAGCCTTCATTTTCAATCCTGGAAAATCATTTTGCTGTTTATGTTGTGGACGATGCTGTCCAGTTTCATCACCAATAACAAAGGATACAGCAGCTCTGAAGTTGGAGCTACTAGAACTGCAAGAGGAGGAAAGACTAAAAGGACTAAAACGAAATGTCGTTTCTACCAAAACAATTTTGGAAGAATTTTCCAGAAGAAAATATTAATTAAGAGTGTGCTAAGAGGCTTATTTCAATCTTTGGGATTACTTATGTGTGTGAATCAATGAACTCAGTGTTTAAAGTCATTAAATATAAATATCGATCTGAACTAAGTGATGAACATTTAAGTGAACTAGTACGAACTGCGCATACCAATTATCAGCCAGATTTCTAAAAACTAACAGCAAAAATGAACACTTGCAAAACACTTCTAAAAAGTAGAACCTCATTCCTTCATGTGATGCTCTATGTAGGGCAAGCAATAAATGTTCTTTCATTTTCTATAAAATGAAAAAATGTCTTCATTTTATAAACATCTCTTACTATGTGGCTCACTTCGAATCAGCTTCATAAATTTTTGGCTCCCAAAATTAGGTTAGTGGCCACCAATGCACTAGTATAAAGCATAATACTTCTTGAGCGTATCGTCTGTGCATGAGGTGTGATAACTAGGTGTATTACATAAATGAATTACGAATAATGACTACCTTATTTCACATCTTTACATCCCTGGTAAAGGTGTAAGGCGAATAAAACTTTCTTCTATCATGTACTAATGTTAATGATGGCAATAGAAGCAGTACTAATGGAGATTCAGTAAGTGAACATAGGAACGCTACCTAAACAAAATGTTTTTCCACAGCGTAACCACGATGCTGCCATTTTCTCCTCAGTTACTGAAGGTTGGTAATCATTGTTGATGCATATGGTGACCATCTGCATACGAAAGCAATGAGGGATAGGAGTGCAACGTGAAAATTAGAAGTCTGTCACTATTTATGAATCAATTGCTTTATGAATAGGTAGTTGTATTATCGAATTAGGAAGCACCAAGAAAAATTTAACCACCAGGGCTCGGATTCGTCTTTAATTGTATCGCAGATATTGCTAATATGTATAATCCATTTTAGAGTTAGAATGATATCACAGTAGGACGTTCATAGTAGTAAAGCGGAACTAGCGCCTATAACGTGATGTACTTCGCGTGGAGCAGATGTTCTGCTGCATCTGAATGGCTTAAGTTAAATATGACCAGATTTCAATCGGATGGAAGCGGGGTAGCATCTGTCTTATCTACCGTATTGATTCTGCATTAACAACTTTTAAGCTCAAAACTGTTTTATATACAGACGATGCATTTATTTCTGAAGTACATAACGAGAATGGATCTTATCATTTCTGTTAAAGGCTGCACTTGCGCATGCTAGAATTTCTACACTGAGGAAGTATTTACATTTGAAGCCAAATTAATTTTTATTTGAAGCTCTGTTTTAAGTGTATCTATGTAAAACCTATTTCTAATATACATCGGAATACTTCAGAAAATGTATTAGTTGGGGGACAGCTGGTAGAGAAAACACTCAAAACCTATCTTCAGGGAGAAAAAACAAAGATTAATGAAAATTGAGGACAGTTTTAGAAACCCCAAAATGATTGACCGTCCCGCGAAATTCGGTTAAGTGGTAAACCGTTTCTCGGTATTCTGAACCTTTTATTACATTTAACGCACAGCATTATACATAATAGAACAATTTAGCAGGAAATTGTGTAGTAAATGAATAAAAATAGCAATCCACTTATTCACTATTGCCAAAATTTGAAGTATTTGCATAGTTTAAGCCATTACTTGCAAGTTTCTTCTATTAGTGCCCCCTAATACGTTTTTTTACGCTTTTTAATGATGTAATAAATTCCATCAAATACAGACAGGTTGTTTATGCACAGGTATATGTAGGATAAGTATGAGGGAACAGACAGCATTGAAATTCTACAACTTGCTAATTATTTTTAAAATTTTGTCTTTATAATTTAATATCAAAACAGTGTTTCCATTAATTTTATACAACCATCCCTTCACAGGAAGTGCTTTTGATAGAGGAAGCAGTTGCCTCCACTCTGGATAACATTTAGCCGAGTTCTGGAACACGGAGGTATGTGCAGCATATGCGGTGATAGGTGCAGTGCATGGACTTCAGCATGGTACTAACGATTTCCTTCCAAACACCCCTTCAGGAAAGGTTGACTCTCCCGTGGGAACCCAAGCGTGGATTCTGGCTTGCTTATTCCCTCGGTAGTTCCAACAAACTCTTGGAATTGCCTGGATGCCAACATCTGCCATCAGAACGGTGATAATGAAGAAATGATAACATTACAGAAATGAAGAAGCTACATACAGAAAACCACGGACTTGGCATTTGAATCAACCAGTATTCCACGAAGAAAAAGTTTTTCAGGCGTACCCTGTTTGAACAAGCAATCCCTTTCATATGGTTTGTTGAACGGAGAGCTGATGCTTCCGTGAATGAACGACTTTTTGATATAATCGTAATTGCAATCATCAAGATGAATTTAGAAACAGCTCTGTGTACACGGATTTCCCCATGTGCCAACCTACCTTGGGCACATTTCTCTAATTTTCATACCAGTTGCTCAAGTCCTATTAGAATGTCTTCAAATGCTAAAACTCCGACCATCTGTGTAATGAGAATTACTTCACAGAATGATTGGAGTTATACTACTTTCGTTGTCTGGGTTTAGAAGCAAAGAAAACCAGTTTGCCTCTCTGGTGATACATGACAGCAGAACTTGTCAAAGCAAGCAGAAGGCTGTTGCATCATTATCGGTACTACATCTTAAAGAACAGTTATATGTTTACCTTGTTGGTCTGTTGTTTTGCTTTGTCTATGGCAAAATCATATACATAATTTAGTCTTGCACATCTTTGCAAACCCCTTTGCAATCATGGTAGACGCTGTTAATTCACTTTTGTAAGGTTCCTTTCTTATACTACTTAAAATTACAAGTGTTCACATTCATTAATAGCAAAAAGCCACGGCAAAAAGCGGCAGAAAGAATTAGAAGACCAGCCACATTCAGATGAATAGACCATGTGTATTGGCAAAAGCATCGTAGCTAAACAGGGCTCATAGACATTGGACTAGCTGATACAATTTTCTGTCATAGAGTAGCGGAGGCAGTGCTTCTGGAGAATGGAGAATGCGTCACATTGGCACGTCTTGGTAAGCTCGAGGCCATGCTGAAACACTAATCTCCGCGGTGCGACGGTCCTAGAGGATCAAGACGTAACGGGATACAAAGATCTTCTAGGCCAGGCGTTTCTGTTTCTCCTAAAATATATTAGTTTTAAGAAACCAGCTTGGATTAATGGAGCAGAAGAAAATGCAACATCCTTCCAAAACCATGACCTTATATGCTGCATGTTCTAATACAATCGGTTAATGAAATGGCGTCATTTAAATATAACAACTAACACCTTTCCTGTGGCAAATGGTGCATGAGAGGTGAGAGGACGGTGTTAGAGGGAACATGAATCAAAAGTGAAAGCATTAACTGCTTAAAAATGCTCATTGCAGTCTCAAAGCAAATTACAAAAGCATGTAAGATCTACAGTACTGACACATACCACATATTGTGTGGCCAGGTTTCAGGAGTGCACTTTTGTAGCATTCGGTAATAATATCGTTGAAACGAAATCATCGATATTGCACTGTATGTGTTATATACGTAACATTTATATACTTCAAAAGCATTTTGTAGATAGGAAAGCAGAGTCTAATGTGATACTGAGTCTATTTGGTTGCAAACTTTATCAAGGAGATATTTCATGTGTCTAACATTGTTATAAGAACTCCAGAGATTTGTGAAAAACGTGTACGTTCTAATTCTTCAATTTTTATGCAAATAAAATAGTTAATTTCTTTCCTCTGCAGACCACACTTAGACCACATTTTGGTTCTGACTAGGGGGATGGTAATATATGTTAAAATACAAATGAGCAATTGTAGCCAATGGAATATAAGTGTATAAACCTAAGTTACACTAGTGATTTTTGTTTGCCAACCGAAATTGCCAAATTGGGATTTCACGAAGGGAAGTTCACTAAATTTTAGTTTTCAAAATGTTATCACTTCCTGTTCCATCACAATTACAGGTTTATTTTAGATTTCATTTAGATATCTTTATTTAATATTTCTTGTAAAATTATATTTTATTTGTATTTTACTAATTAACCAAGTGTTCCGTACGATGCAGAAATTGTAATTTTGAACAAATAAAAATGTTATCAGATATTAAGCAGAGATTGTTTCACTCTTCGGGAAATTTAAGTGAAAAAATTCAGATGTTTAAATTTAATCTTTGTAACAATTAATCCTCAGTGGTCGAATTAATTATATCTTCGCAATTTGAAAGTTTAATACAAACAACATGCCACATTTTTAAGTTCATTCTCTCTGAGGTTTTACTGAGAATTTGAATTAGATATGTTCCAAAGTACATCGTGTAGAAAAACTTAAATGTGCAAAAGTAAAGAAAGATCAAGGCGAGTAAAAACGTAGAAAGTAAACACAAGTTTTTGGGCACTGTCACCTTGGTGTATAATTGAAGCTAAAGGTTCAAAGTGGTTTTTAGGTATAAGCACTAATTTTCTAACTTTTTGAAAATGTTGATTAGGTTGCAGCCATACATACCCTTAGTAGGAATTTTCAAATGCAGTGAAATCGATATTCATAGATATTTTTAACAGAAAATATAATAGGGATGCAAGTTTGGACGTAAAAACAGTTTCAACTTTATTAAGATAAAGAGGGAAATTACGTGTTGCGTATATATACACAAATCATGTGAAAAGCTACATAATCAAACAAAAGGGAGACAACGAACTCTAAAAGACATAAGCAAGCACGACGAAGGAAAAAGGGAAGAGAAATGCATAGGAGCCGGTGTCGATCCGAAAATAAAAGCAATTTGATTTAAAGCATAGCAGCACTCGAACAAAAAAACTACGTAGGTATCAAGCAAGAACCAATCGAACAACCTCTAACTTGTAATGACGAAATGAAAGGTGGGAGAAGGAAATGATACATTTCAAGATGCATTGAGGAGACCTTATTGAAGTTAAAAACAAATGTTACCAAATATCAAAGGATATGGCAGTCATCAGTGATTAAAAACGAATTCGACAACGAACAGCAACTGCAAACGAAAGGGAAATATCAATCATTGCTCATATTAAGAGAAGAAAAACAAAGAAATCGCAAAGATGAAAGAAACAAAGGCAGAGAGGGGAGCACGGAAATGTTTTGGGCAAGGAGTAAAGTGGCTGGCATTGTGCGTCACCTTGTAGACCTTGAACGCAATTAATTGCAGGGGTTATTGTCTGTAAAATATAGGCGTTCCCTGTTTCACATTTGCCTTAAGTAACGTGTCTCGTGACATTCAGCCATTTTGTCACACAAACCAAGGAAAAAGAAAATATGTTATACTTATAAGGTTTATGTTTTCGAAACAACCATCTTCCTAGTGTGTTGCTTGCAGCTACGTACTGTACGTATACACAGGATGTTAATGAATTACACCGAAATAATTTCAGCGATTGCAGACGTGACTAATATAAAGAGGTTGAGACAGGCAACGATTAATGTCTCAAATATCTCTCAAATCTCGAACTAATCACCTGCCAGTACGACACTGAACAGCGATTAACTGTCTCCTTGCATCACGTAGCCTCCTACTCTATTGATGCTTCTGTAACTGTTCTGGTAGTCCAGTCCGTGGCGTCGAAAACTGATGTTCCAAAAGTCAGTGGTTCGGTTGCTGTCATGTCTTTAAGTTTTTTCTTCGTCTTTTTAATACGTAAATTCTTTATTAGAAAGAATTGTAATTAATTGCACTGACAATGTGAAATTACTCCGTAAAATGCATACATTTATACAAGAACTAAAAGCCCAGACAAAATCTTAAAAAATAACCAAGCAAACAAAGCAAAAGAAAAGTGAAGGAGACTCGAACACTTTTACCTTTCACTTGAAAGCTATCATAACCATTGCTCCAAAGCGAATGCTTCGACACATCTCTCCATTTTCGTGTGCTGTGTACTCAAGTGGTGTTATTATTAGCAGTGGCGTATTGGCACTTTAGAAACTTATAGCAGTAACTTCCACATTTGAACTAACGTTCAAAGTATCCTATCTCAAATTACTTGTTTAAGATGTCTCTACTTGCTCTGAAAATATTTCGGTGTAGTTCATTAACACCCTGTATACTTAAAATTGTCATATATACATGGTTAATAATACACATCTCTGAAACTCAAACACGATTATTTGAAATATTATTGTAACGCAACAGTGTTTAATAGAGACATTTTCATTCATATATACTCTCCAGACTTCAGTTTACTTTTTCAGTTCATAAATTGTTACAAAATTTCAGTTACACTATTAGTTTGGCAGAAAGTAAATGCTAAATTTTAGACTTACTATTTTGTTGTTGCTTTAAATATACACAATATGAATATTATTGTTTTATAACGCCAGAGCTAAGCATGAGAACAAAAATTAATCCGATTGTTTTTCTGTTCCATTGTTTATAGAAAGTGTACAACATTTCATTTATTACACCGAACATTACGTAGTGTGAAACAATTTGAAATTTAGCCTATGCCAAAAATAAAAATCCGAGATAAAAAATTTAAAAGTTATAAAGCTAACGCAGTTTCAAAACCTCAACCCTTTGCCCTTTTCTGTTTTTGTGTAGCTAATTTGGTATTTGAATATTTGTGGTGTTTAATGACACTATAATCTATTTTATGAATATTGGCAATTTTTGGCTACCTCTTCACACAATTGGATAACCTTAAAAGACACAAAAGAAACACTGTGTGGAAGGAAGTGGTTAAAGACAAAGAAGAGTACGAAGAAACTGTAGCTGCTATTACACAAAACGGATAGAAAATCTATGAATGTTTCCCAAGTGGAATAAATAATGTATGATAAAACTGTAAATAAAATAGGTGATACTTCATTATGCTTACTTCGATAAGGTATTTTAAGCAAACAAATACGTTAGTATTTGGTGTTCACCTGAACAGGAAGCATTTGCAAGAAGAGAAACAATATGATAAAATCTATTAGAAGTGGCAAAGGAATTGTGCCCATAATGCGGAAATATAGATAAAATCTGCATTGTTGAATAGAATGTACGGAAACCATAAACATGGAGAGGAAGTCTGGAATAATTAACAGACAAATGTTTTGGTGTGTAAAACTTTTCAAACGAAAATGAAAGGGATTATAAAGTTAGAGAGAAGTGATGAAGGAAAGTTATTATAAGAAAGGACTCACTCGGTGGCATAAATGATTAATAATTATGTTTATAAAGAGGTACAAAGGAAGACAAAGAGTTGGAAATACTCTGAACTGTATAGGGATATCGGTATATTACACATGCAATAGGTATCTTTATTTTCTCTATTATTTATGTACAGGAAGTGAAATGTTGCATTGCTTCCGAAAATGCAGTACCGGAAATACACATATGGAGGGTTCCTGAATTAAAAGAAGCAATTCTTCTAGAAATATAACGGTACTTGTCCGTCTACATAGATAACATAACTCAAACAAAATGTCGCTTAAGTACCAGAGTTATTTAAGTTCAGTATCTTCCAGAGATTTTCAAGAAAATCTTCACCTCCAAACTACACTTTTCATTGAAAATGTTTATTTTATTTTTATGGTTTTAACTATTTTAAGGTATTTGTTTGATAAATAAAATATATTCATTTTATAAACAATATTTTTGCGATTAGCCTGCGAAGTCCTCTTCATTCTGAATTACATTTGTGTAACTAGTACACCATAAGGGATAGCCAAAAGACTTACTATTCAAAAAATATAGAAAAACTACACATAACATTTGTGGCGTTCATCATTTCCGTGATATTCTTATTTAATGGTTTGAATTTTGTAAAGCTTACTGTTATACCAGCGGAACTAATGTTCGTTTTTTCTGGCAATGCAAGGAGCACGGATTTTCAAAGACATCGCATACCGAACTGCTTTATAAAAATGTAACTATCCTTATTTTTTCGTCATTACTCTAGCCCTTTGAATCAGTTTGATGCTGTATTTACTCTTTGAATTTTTATGTTAGGTTACTGTAGACTTACTTTCGCATCCACATTCACCCTGGAATCTACACTTTCAGGCTTTATGGAGGGAAGGGAATAATCATAATTAAAGAAAAATCCCCGCCCCTCCGTCAGGGAATCGAATCCCCAACCTTTGGATGACAAGCGAGCTCGCGAAAGAAGACCATGTGATACGGCAAATGTGTATATGTATAGTGAAAGGTAATCTAGGAAGTAGACAGAAGAACAGCGTTTGTAAGAATGATTTAAGAATAAGTTATGTGGCTGTATTTTCTTTTTGAAAACTGTTAGATACAGAAGTTCATTGGTCGGTTCAAGCAGGACTCTGTACTGTGTTCCCATGCCTTTTTGTTGGGAAAGGTGATGGAGCATTGGGAGTTTGCTTTTGGTTTCGTGGGACAGTTGTATACTGCTTTTGAAACTACAACACCCTTCGATCCTGCCTTCCTTTCTAAGGGCAAATGCTTTCACTACCTGGAAGTCTTTTAGCAGCCTACCGTTTCATCCTATTGATATTTAAATTTGGATGTAGGCACTACTTCACTCGCCAAGTGCATAGTGTGAGAACAAGGGAAAAACTGGTAGACACTTAAACATCCGCATTCTGAAAATGCACGTCCGAAGGAAAATGTTAACACAGCACTAATTATATTCTGATTTACAGTGACTAGTGTTTAGGTGTTTTTCGAGAAATTTTCTTCTATTATTTTGCATGTATATGATAGAGCAATCGTTTTCGTATAATTTATGAAAATGCTGTGAAAATGGCTTTAGATTTGTTGAAGAAAAAGTCACATTCAGGAAATAACGGTTTTGCTGAACTTTTGCGCCTTTACAAATATATTTCTTCGTTGGTTTAAATCATTTCTGTTTTTTGTTGTTTTTTTAAAAAAAAACTATTAAGTGCGTATAAAATAGTTTTACCAAACCCGCACATGACAAAAAAGACACTGCAGTTAAAACAAATTAAAAACGTCGTCGTTTCTGCATATTATAAATGAGGCATTTTTTCTCCATTAATGTCACAGTCTGGCATGTGAACATTACAACTCAAAATTTATTATAACTTTGGAATGATAATTATACTGCTGTAGGAATGAAGCACAAACTATATTTTACATACCCCTTGAAGATGTGTATGTTTATTCCTGTTTAACTGTATAGAATTGAGAATCATCAAAAATGTGTTAAATCTTTCTTCTGGAAAAATGTGAACATGCACAATTCCAATATAATTAAGTTGCAAAATAAATTATCTTAAGACTATACGTCTGTAACATAATACATTTAGAATTACATCAAGTACCAATAAAATTCTAAGATAATTGTTCAGAAACCTGGTAAAGCTTAAGCTAAAATTATTTATAAACGCATAAAGTTCCAAGCAATAATCACAGCCAATCCAAAGTTAAAGTCACGGGTTTTCAAAGTTTATCGCAGTTTTAACTCGTGTAGCTGTAAGCCAGTTGCGATAAGTAAAAATAATATTAATTTTAATAATAATATTCCTGTAGCACATATTAACCGGTTATGTTGCAGCTGGAGTTCTCCATCTTTCCTTCAGTGCCGTGGGTTGTTTAGAGACAGGGAGATTTCTGGGTGGGCCACCATTAACAAATACGTAGTGCATTCAACAGTGGGGGTTTTAATAGCAAGGTCGTAGACGTCCGCCGTCTTTCATGGCGTTTAGATAAACCCCTTTTTTTCCCTCGTAAACTCAAAACCAGCCGAGCAGAAGTGGGCATATCCGGCTGAACTGGAGGAAGACCCAAGTTCCTCACAGATTTCTCAGCTCAGAACGGAGTAGACATTTATTTTGTTATTGTATTTTTATCAGCTGAGCCAAATTTTAGAACCGAAAATATTATTAACAATTGCACACGAGTCCCTAACCAGAATCAAATTTATTCGATACTCAATAACTTTCTTCGGCACGACGAGTACACTTTAGTATCCTAGCTTAAAACAGAATGTCCAGATTTATTAAATGTTCGTATTAGTCGCCTAGATGGACGGCGTGTTGAACTACGTTGCACCTAACCGGAAGCTTGGGTTCCCTTCTTTTGCCGTGAGAACGGAAGCGGTTCTAAGCTACTTCACCTCAAAATAACATAAACTGCAGCTGGAAATTCTCAGAGAAAATAATAGTTTTATGTGGTAGTAGATATAAGGAAGAGTTTGGCTAAGTATATACAAACGCTACAGTATTATTGTATTTTTTTTTTTTTTTCATTTCGATGTAGGTTTGGCATATCCTCAAACAAGAAAAAACTCTCAGTACATGTTTATCTTTGGTCTTTGTAATTTGTATGACTGCTTATCCCCAAAATAGGCAGCTACGACAAAAGCCTTTTGAATAAACTTTTCATTAAAGAGGAATACAATGTCATTAGTTACATTTTTAATTTTTAAAGGTTAAAAGAACTTCAAGGCCAACCTTTTTAATCTAAACAACCTATTTGTAATTAATTACAGTTTCTGGGCACAAAAAGTACTAAATTGCTAATTTTATAAAATAGATAACATTAAAAATAAACGTTGTCAAATTACATACTGTAACAGGAGCGTTGGAGCACCCTGTAACCAGCTGGGAACGGAAGGTAGGGGAGGACCGCGTTAGCCACACCTCTCCCTCGTTTGTCTTATAGTGGTGACAGCCAGTGGTCGGAAAGAAACATAATTGTGCGTCTGTTTTCCTTCCACCTGTTTCTCGATCTTTCGTTTACTGGAACAGTCTCCTGGTCACTAGAAACCGGCGATATTCCGATATAAAGAGGGTTACAGACAGACAGAGTCAGTCAGTCAGTTGTTGTGCTGTGTTGAGTTGGTCGGTCAGTTAGTGAGATAGTCGCAGTTCTTGGTGTAAGAGTTAGTCAGTGACGTGTTAATGAACGAAAAGATTGTGCAACGGAAGACTGTACGAACTGTGTATGAGTATCGGAGTTTATGTAATCGCGAGTACAAGTGAAGTTGTAACGGACGAACGGGTAAATTGTAATTGTGTGCATTAAGTAATTTTGTGTAATTGGCAAGTGTTAAACTGTAAGTCGGTGGAAATAAAGAACATTTTTGAGTGGTGTAATTGGACTTTTTATTCCACGAACCCACAAAGTCACACTGGTGTCAGGAAGCGGGAAAACAACATCACCGAACATTACAACGATGGAGGCAGCATTAGAAAAGATTTTAGCGGAACTGAAACAAATGAAGACGGCCAACGGCAACATCACTAAGAAGATGGAAGAAATGAAGGCCGAACTAACAACAAAAACGGAAGCGGCAAATAACAGCCTGGCCGCGAAACTGGAGACTACAAATAACAACCTGACCGCAAAGCTGGAAGAAATGAAGACGGCAACTGAAAACCTCGCTGCAAAAACAGAAGCGGCAAAGAACAGCCTGGCCGCGAAGCTGGAGACTATAAATGACAACCTGGCCGCGGAACTGAAACAAATGAAGACGGCAAACAACAACATCACCGAGAAGACGGAACAAATTAAGGCCGAGTTAACCACGGAAATGAGAGCAGCGAATGACCGTCTGGCTACCGAAATGAAGGTGGCGAACGAGGCTCTCGCCGCCAAGTTTGAGGAACGGTTGGCCGGCGTGAGGGATGACGTCGCGAACCTGGGCAAGCGGGAGGGTCAAGTAGACGACCGCCTTAATGATTTAGAGGAAAAGGCCGACAACATCGCAAAACCCTTCACCCGCCTGACGGAGGAAAACCGGCCTTATGTGTGGATTGAGGACGCCGAAGACGCTTTCCAGCACCCGAAGGGGACCCTGTGCAGTGCTCCTATTTTGGGTTTCCCACAACCGGGTGGCGCCTTCATTGTGGACACCGACGCCAGCGACCATTGCATTGGAGGTGTCCTATCGCAGATCCAGGACGGCCACGAGCGCACAAGAGTGGAAGAGAAGGAGCGTGCCGCAGCAGTCCGAGTAGTTGTGGCAGTGCCTGCTGAAGGCTGGGATAGCGCAGGCCTGAGGAGGGAGCAGCTGGCGGGCGCAGACTTGGGGCCACTCTTGAGGGAAGTGGACGCAGGGACGAGACCAACCTGGGAGGACATCGCACCGAGGAGCGCCACTAACAAGTCGCACTGGGCAAAATGGGACTCGTTGAAGACCAGAGTGGGCGTGCTGTTCCGGGTATGGGAGTCACCCGATGGGAAGGCGCAGAGAGAACAGTTGGTACTTCCCCGGAGCAAGGTCCCGGAAGTCTTGGAGGAAGTGCACGCCGGTACTTCAGGAGGACACCTGGGAGCGAACCGAATGATTCACAAACTACGGCAGCGCTACTTCTGGCTGAGACTCCGAGCAGATGCTGGTGGTACACCTGGACCGCCTCGCACGCTGCGATGGGGCTGTTCGGGGCGAACAGCTTTGAGAAGGGAGCAGTGTAACAGGAGCGTTGGAGCACCCTGTAACCAGCTGGGAACGGAAGGTAGGGGAGGACCGCGTTAGCCACACCTCTCCCTCGTTTGTCTTATAGTGGTGACAGCCAGTGGTCGGAAAGAAACATAATTGTGCGTCTGTTTTCCTTCCACCTGTTTCTCGATCTTTCGTTTACTGGAACAGTCTCCTGGTCACTAGAAACCGGCGATATTCCGATATAAAGAGGGTTACAGACAGACAGAGTCAGTCAGTCAGTTGTTGTGCTGTGTTGAGTTGGTCGGTCAGTTAGTGAGATAGTCGCAGTTCTTGGTGTAAGAGTTAGTCAGTGACGTGTTAATGAACGAAAAGATTGTGCAACGGAAGACTGTACGAACTGTGTATGAGTATCGGAGTTTATGTAATCGCGAGTACAAGTGAAGTTGTAACGGACGAACGGGTAAATTGTAATTGTGTGCAGCAAGTAATTTTGTGTAATTGGCAAGTGTTAAACTGTAAGTCGGTGGAAATAAAGAACATTGTTGAGTGGTGTAATTGGACTTTTTATTCCACGAACCCACAAAGTCACAATACCTAACAACAACAACGATGATGGTGATGATACTACTACTACTACTACTACTACTACTACTACTACTACTACTACTACTACTACTACTACTACTACTACTACTACTACTACTACTACTACTACTACTACTACTACTACTACTACTACTATTAATAATAATAATAATAATAATAATAATAATAATAATAATAATAATAATAATAATAATAATAATAATAATAATAATAATAATAATAATAATAATAATAATAATAATAATAATAATAATAATAATAATAATAAATTGATGATGATGATGTGTTAAGTAAACACGAAAATGCAGGCGTTACTTCATTAATTTAAAAAAAAGCTACTATTGCACATTATCTTTGCCTGCCGTGCTGGGGGTCCCGGGTTCGATTCCCGGCGGTGGGGGTGGGGATTTTTCTCCGACCAACATAATTCCTCATCTTCCCCAAAGTCTGGTAATATGAATGAGAGTGCGAATGTGTGCTTGATATAATGATTAAAACCCAATGAATACGAGTTAACTTATTAGATATGTTCCAAAGGAGAATGGCCGCAGATATGGCCATTGCAGTTAAAGGCGGGGTACACATACAAATAATAATACAAAACATTATCTTTATGGATTCAGTTTAATTACGTTTAGATGTACCAATGCAGGGTAACTGTAGCACGTAAGCAAAATTATAGTCCTTTTGTCGTGGATTATTTTACTACCACGTTTAACACCAGGAACGTTATGAAGTAGATCGTGATATTTGTTTAGAACACGTGTGGACATTAGAAAATAAATCTTTGGGCACAAATATGAACATATGCATGTTCTAATCTGAAAGGTATTATTGCATTTGAAGTTTTATGCAGGGATACAAGTTCTTGGGTATTTTTAACTTTTTATATTGTTAGTGTTTTTGTTTGTTATTTTTCTTTTAAAAGACAAGATGCTGCACTACTGTAATATATAGGCCGCGCCGTGGCTGAGTGGTTAGACTCTCACCAAGGCGGCCTGGGTTCGCTCCCAGGCGACCGCAAATTAAGATTTGTGATGGACAATACGGCTTTGGGGCGGATTTTCTCCGGTATCTCCCGCCATCTCATTCCACCTGTGCTTCATCTTCATCTTATGTATCATCAGTGTCACCGCCTGTGGTGCCGCATGTAGTAAAAGCGGACGTTAAACAGTACACATTTCACTGTAATACACAGCGGTTATTTCAAGGAATCTTAGTGTCTGGTTACGTGAAACTCAATTTCAGTAAAGTTTGCCATTTATTTTAATTTCCTCTCCTTTTAATTTCCGTTTAGTTCCTTATTTCCATATATCTCCTATGGATATTTGTCTTCCCTAACTATAGTTAATGAGTTTATCTTCTTACGCCTAAACAGAGATAAAAGTTTTTCAATCTTGAGGATTGTGTACGCTCCAACTCTTCCCCATCCCAAAAGTTTGATTTTTGTCATATAGAGTAAGCGTGCGTAACCTTGAAGAATCGATCCTTCAAGGGTCGTGAAAGTTGTTCAATCGATCATCATTTATTTCTAATACGGCCTTTATTCTAGTGAAAGTGTTGTACTGCAACAGTGCAGTTTGCCATAAAATCTGTGTAACTATCAGGAATTTCGTTAATTACATAATTTTTTCGTCTATTTGTTGTGATCATGATTAATATTAGTAGGCAGTGGTTTTCGATACTGATTTTGTTGCAGATGTACAAAAACACAATCTGGAGTGAAGTGATATTTAAGGAAATCATGCGAAAAGGAACCATCATTTAAAATTTTAACACTGCAGGCTGAAAATACTGGCAAGTTCAAACGAACTTGAATTTCTAAAAGCATTAATCGCATGAAAGAACTTGTTAGCCATGAATGGCATATCTCAACGATCTGTACACTTTTCTAGTTACAGTTCTTACAATTTACCAGTTTACCTACCCATGGTGTCATAAAAAGTGGCAAAACTATGCAGGTAGCCAATTTACTGACTACAACAAAATTTCTTGCGAATGAAGACTTTACTAGCTATTTTCTAAATATTCAAGATACAGGATTTTATTTATCATTCAAATATCTTAAATATGTGCTATTTTAATCAAAATCGATTGATCCATTTTTGAGAAACTGTAAAACAAAGAAAAATATTCGTCTTAAGACTAATTTTTGATAGATACGTTATAGAGGATTTAAAAATGGCTGTAAAATGTTAACAACGTGTAAGTACGATGTGTTGACATTTATTAAGCTATGCCAGTTTGCTTTTCTTCGGTTTATATTCTGTAGTTTTGGTTACGATTAACTGGTGTTTTCTGGCAAATTTTAACATCCTAATTACCTCTACATTATTTTTAAATATGAGTTAGAAATACAATATTAATACCATTCGAAATATTTAGCAGTAGTGTTGAATTGCTGGTATTGTTATTGCCTTTAGATGCAAGTATCTTGCACTGGCTATGCACGGCAGAGATGAGCCCGTATGCACATCCAACGTAGTATGTCCCAATTGCAGATCTCAGAAAAGAGGGCACCAGTTGAATGGGTTTGAGAACCACTAATTCACTACACTAGTGATTCAGAATATATAAAGTCGGCGATATCGTAACGGTTGTGTGAGATCTGTTTTAAAGAATCACATGTTCAGAATTTTGAGTGACGCGCGTGTCTTTGCTTGACTTGACCCTGAAAGCAACTTGTCGGAGAATTTAGCAGGTAAATGTACATTGACCTTTGAAGGGGAAAGTCGTTCTTTGACCTTGACGGTAAACAGCATCGCTGCAGGCGTTGGATCATCGTCATCACGGCAATCTACTACCACCGGTGCGAGAGAACAGGCAACTGCGATATATCTCGACAGACCAGCGAAAATCATAGAAATTTGTGGTAGGTATGGCGCCCCGTCTGTTTCAGTAATAACTACATTTCATTACTTATGTTTTATAAATAAATGTGTAATATCTTTATAGTTACAGTTTCCCAATTAAAAGAAATTGAAAAGTTCATTAAGAGTTGCCAGCCTATTTGAAGCTAGGGTCGGTAAATAGATAAGTTTATTTGAAGGGCCACCTAGCTAAGTTTTGTATCAATACCTATGTTTTAAATCTACCCGTTATTCCTACCATTTCTGTTTTTATTTAGACAAATCATAATACAATCTTACACGTTCTTTTTTTTAAATATTATTGAATGAATAATGCTCCTTGTTCTACTATTTATTAATACTCCAATAAATTTTGAAGGCCTCTGATGATAATGTTACCTTTGAACTTGGTTTTCAGTTTCCCAATATTAGATGTAATGTAATTCACAGAAAGTGTATATTAGCAAGAGAAACAACGTATTCTTAATAACATCCCTGCCAAATGAAGTTTGCTCACAAATTTACGTGGAGCTAAATTTGCACACGAGCCTTAGTCAGACGTAACTTTACGAAAAGCTGTCTGAAGGGGCATATTTATAAAACTCAGTCAAATTAGAAGTGGGTGATCCACAATGCTCTTTAAATTTAATACGAAGTGCTGATGGTTTCTATATTCACTATGTTCATTTCCAAGGATGGGGAGCGTTTGTGAACTTCAGACTCTGAAATCCAAATTGGATTGATGAATAAATCCACGTTGCTGTTTTCAGATTCAGCAAAGGAAGAGTTTGTCATGATAGTTTCACAATCAAATCTTGAGGTATTGGCGGCAAATGCGCTCCCGGTGATATCACTCAACAAGATTCACATTGTATAAGAATAGATTATACATTTTCCTCAATAAATAAATATATATGTAAGAAATAAGTACATCACTAGTATTATAAACGCTGAAGAATACTGCTTTTGATCCTTGTACCACAAAATCGTGTATTTCCCTCGCAAAATTTGCTTATTGGTGCATCCTACGCTCATCGCAATGTTACGTCACTGGAAAAAGTAAAAATTCTTGTTCTAAGAATTACTAAGCAATGGGCTCCGACACTGAAATAACAGAACTGCACAGAAGTGAACTAATTAACCGTTACGTCGTTATTTTTCAGCTCATGTACCATCTGTCGGAACATATTAGTAGTGGAGAAGTACTCGGTAGAGGAAACCTGCTTACACGTCAATTTGTCCGTCAAAACGTCCATTCAGGATCTTAAGATGTATGTGCAAATAAGGTTGTGCGATGCGATCCTCATGTGTTTATGCTTTCCTGCTTGTCCATTAGGCGGCGACAGGGCCGGCGTACAAGGTGTGGCAAATGAAGTTGGCACGCCTTTTAATTCTAACTGGAAATCTTGCTAAATGGTTTAATTTCCTAAAAAGAAGATTGCAGGGTTTGGTTTTATAGAAAAAGATGTGAAGTTATTTAGTCGTACAATTGATGTATATTTGCGGTGTGACAAACTGCGTACCTTCGACATGAAATTTGGGCTTTAAAAGCATGTAATGTGATACTTTAATTATTTCTCTTTAGGTTGTTCTAAGGGCAAGTAACGAGGAACACGGAGAGGCATTGGTTAGCACAAATAAATTATCATGCGTTGTCCTTCTTTCAAGGACATAAAAGGATTGTAAATGTTTACTTTATAAAGAAGCTGGTTCACTAGAAAATCTACTGTAACCGAGGTTATTCTTTAATTTTAAAAGCAAACAAATGATTTGTCCGTGACATTAAGACGATATCTCGTGAAATTTGTTAGAAAATGTTTCAGTTTGGAATGTTCCATTTTTTGCATGTTTATTATCCTTGTAATTTTATGTTACATAATTGGTTTTAATATGAACAGTAATAAAAACACAAAAGACTTGAATCTGTTCATTACAATTCAGGTAAAGCACCACGTTGAATTTGAATTACCATTTCTTTGCGTTTCTTTCTCTTTTCTTAGCGTTTTTGAGTATTCAAAATTCTCCTTGGACCACATTTTGTAATATATTAGTTTGAAATTATTTATTTTCCACAACCCACATTAAAAGTTTAAAGACAAGTACAGTTTGCCATAGCAAAGAAAGTTTCAGGGGAATGAGGCGCAAGGTGAATTTTAGGTGAATTAAATGAATTGGGCGCATGTTTTTTTTTTAAACAGTTCTACTCCTTGTGTAGCATGCGTTTTCTGTCTCACACATTCACTGTCCTTGTCACACTCGTAAGGGTAGCACATTGTAGCACATTCCTATCAGGGACTTTCTTTGCGTTGGCGAACAGTATGCAAACATTCTTTTATGTTACAAGTTCGTGTACCAAGCTCAAATTAATTTGGGAGCGATACGATAAACTGTAGGGTCCAAAGAGCATTTCGTATTAACATATAAAAGCTGCTTAATTATGAATAAAGATTAATTTACTAATGATGAATAAAATAAACAATGGTTTGACACAGTGCTTTAAAATGTGTGTGTGTGTGTGTGTGTGTGTGTGTGTGTGTGTGTGTGTGTGTGTGTGTGTGTGTGTGTGTGCGCGCGTGTGGGTGGTGTTGGTTAGGTATTTGTTTTATGTTATGAGTGTATGGTGAAAATCAAAATCAGAAGGAAACTGTGGATATTTTAATGAGATATCTTGCCCAAAATGTTATGACTTTTCTTATATGCTGGGAAATATTAACAAAGATTTTAAAAAAATACCATGCTAAATCCCTCAGAACATAAAAATTGTGGAACTTTAATAGACGTGGAGTAAAGCAAATAAATTTGCAAAAGAAGTATGTGAAGTCGATAAGCGTTCTGTTATAGGAAGTAATTACAACCGATCGCGTTGAAAGCAAAATTAGCCAGTCTACTTCAACTAATGATTTGAAAATAATTTGTTCCAACAAAGCACCATTCTAATAAAAAGTGAATCAAGAAAGAACTATGAGGGGATGTCGTAAATGATGCTAAAACCTTTGTTAGCTGCTTATCCTTAAAGCGTTTCAGTATATGAAAGTCCTTACGCCTGGTTATTTAGGATTCGTGCAGTGCGCGTGCGTAGATAAACTGGCAGTGTTTCATTGAAGTATAGACTTACATTTTCTCATACATTAATCTGCACCTGTGCCAAAGAGTTAATGCTAATTTAAGCGTAATTCTTCATTTTATAATGGCCTTCTAGAAATATTAAGTTATGAAATCCAACTTTTTATGTTCAATTGGGCGTGGTTTTAAAGTGAATTGCTTGATATACTCAGAAAAATGTTTTCTGGTTTAGGAATACAAATCAGAATGTATTATATAATTTTGTTATGTGTTTTTAGAGCACTAATATATATTATGATCCAGTTTTATGAAGTATAACTCAAGATATTTTGTAGACATTATGAATTTTAATTAGGAAACTTTTTGATGCATAGGGACCACTTTTATATTTCAAAATTAAATCGAGAAGAAGGCAGTACAACTTTGGAGTCCCTTATATATTTATACTTGCAATTTCTTTTCGTAACCAGTATTCCCTCGATAGCTTGCAATATAGTGAATGAAACGGGCAGAGTGACACTGAAATGGCCCCAGAGAGAAGTTAAAATATTTACAAGGGGAAGATGGCGAGAATTCTGATAAATTGAATTAGCTTATGTTGTATTGCATGAACATTTTCTTGTCACAGATTTCTAAATTCTGTAGAGGGGAAAAGTTACTCTGCAACCCACAATGTTAACAGATGAAATAATTCAGTTTCATTCTTGTTTGCATTTTGTGTTCCCGTGTGCCCATTGCATCTGTTTCGTTAAAGGTTAGTGAGTAGAGAAAACAGTGGTTGCACCAGCTGTTCATAATAGTGGTTTTCCAATAGCAAGGTCATCCTGCAATAATACGTTATATTAACATTATAGTTGTGCATTTATGTGAAGTAAATAGGCAAAATACGCTCGCAAATTTGATTACCGGCACTGACTGCAGGAAATTCAACTGTCCTTCATGACAGCGTGAGCGGTAAGTGAACCAAAAACATGTCTGGAAAAAAAATAATTTTATGCACAGTATGCCACCAAATACATTGTAGACCATCAGATATGACAATTTGTATTCGGAATTCGCACAAGCTAGATCCAAATTGTTCAGAGGTAGTTCTTTGGTAATTCTGCATGGAAAATAAAACATGTGCCCTGTTTTGAGGAAGCACCAGTCCGCTCTTTCTATTTCTTGTCCATCACCTAGTCAAATACAGATGTAGGACCTTCACACTGTTGCAAATCAGCTGCCATCGTGCACGCTCGTAGTAGAATCGAAAATAAAGGCTTGAATTGGCATCAGTTGGCCCGACAAGTCAAAACTTATCAAGTATGAAGTTAATCTATGTGAAAACATTAAATCGTCAAGCAACTATATTATATTTTCAGTAACAAGGGCAAAGTATGGGAAAACTGTACAAAGAAGGTTGTAAGTCAAGCGGAGAGGAGATTTGGGGATGTCGCTGTTGAGTGTCTTCCAGCTTCCCTCACAAGGGACAAACCTACAACCACGGCTAGCAGCAGCTGTTTTTGCTGCAGGCTGACACCTGCTCCCCATTGCTGTCTGCGGGGGTTGGGTTGTGCAGTGCATCCCAGACAGACTTGGGGTTCCATCAACAACATGCACAGCAAACTACTGCTCTCCATGAATTGACCCGGGCAGGGTTATCCTCATAGAGATCGAATCACTTGGGGCTTTAATAGCGTCCATTGCCAAGGTGTACTTTTTCCCTTCGTATTAGTAAAAAGATCTTAAAAAATTATCCCATTTACTGCTATCTCCATCTTTCCTGATCTAAAACTGTAGAAATCCGATTGCCTTCCACTGTAATACCTGCCTTTGCTTATAAATCGGTTTCATTTTTAACTGCAAGTTTTCATGCTTGATGTAATGATAACATTTTGGAGGCGTTGCAAAAAATCAACAAAGATCCGGTTACAGTTTCAAAATAAGTCCTTCAGCGTTTCAATAACGTATTCGTATGTCTTTATGACCAACTCTAAAAGTAATCCATTGGAGAGCAGTTGCATTATAGTGTAACAGTTATATGTGTATTGTACGAAATCGGCGCTGCTCCTCTGCTTTCAAATTATAGTAAAGGGAACGAAAGTTAGATGTCATTATGTCAATTAAATTTAGCTATGCAACTAAGTTCTTACGATAAACATGGAGAGATAGTAACCCCGAGATGCTGTTTTGGAACACGTGGAAAGTGTTGCAGACGTTTGATTACGTTGATATCCTTTTTACTTGAATTGAGTGTGCAGTGATTGTAACACGTAGCTGTTTTAAGTGTAACGCTGCATATGTAATGATTTTAACACTACCAAATCATGTCTTCATGGGTGAATCTACTAGGGTAGTCTGAAAAGTTCGGTCTGATAATGAAAAATAACAATTATTGCTTTCAAAGTAGTTTTATTTTTCAACATCATCTCCTCTAATATCAATACATTTTGTCCAGTAGTGTCCCAATGCCTTTATCCCCTCTCTGTAGTGTTCCTCTGGAAGTGGAGCAAAGTACCCGCAATTGTTTCATCATTGGACGAAAAGCGCCTACCAGCGAGGAATTTCTTCAGTTTTGGAAACTGATGGAAATCAGAGGGAGCCAAATCTGCGGAATAGGGTGGATGTGTCCCAGCGCTTCATGGTGTAGATCTCTCAATTTCCCCATTGCCAAAACGTTTTAGTGGGCAGGTGGGCATTGCAGTTCTGATGGATAACAATTTTTTTTCTTTTTTAACCCGGCTCCGTTTTCACGAATGCTTGCATTCAGTTTCGTTGGAAGTTGAGGGTAGTATTTTCTAGAAATCGTTTTAACTTTTTCGAGATAGTTAATTAAAAAATTTCTCTGGCATCCCAAAACACTGACGCCATGTTCTTTCCCGCCGATGGCATCGTCCTCGCCTGCTTTGGAGCTTCTGTCCACTGCCTCGACTGTTGCTTCGATTCGGGCGTGTAGTGGTGAATCCATGTTTCATGCATTGTGACATATCGGCGCAAAAAGTAATTTCTGTTCTTGTGAAAATGCGCCAAGCACTTTCCAGAAAGTGTCGTGGGAATGCGCTTGTTACCCACACTGAAGATACGTGGCACCCATCTTGCGCAAAGATTTTTCATGTTTAATTCCTGATGCAAGATGTGACCTATGCGTTCCTTTAAAATTCCAAGAGCACTAGCAATTTCACGCGCCTTTGTACGCCGATCTTCCAAAATCGTGTCATACATGATTTCCGGGTGGTTGCAGCTTTTGGACGTCCTTCGCGTGGATCATCTTGGACGCTTTTACCGCCACTTTTAAAATCGGCCGCCCATTTCTTCATAGTGGAAACTGAAGGTGAAGAGTCATCATACAAATTTACAATCCGCAAATGAATTTATGTAGGCGTTAAACCTTCTTTTGTGAAGAATTTTATCACATCATGGTACTCAAATGTCTCCATTTTAAAAGCAATGCGCACTTCCACTGCTTCAAACAACAGCCTACAGTCAACTATTGTCTGGAATAACTTGTACATTTTACACAGGGTCTATTAACACGCGTCAAAACGTAAGGGAAAAAGTCATGCAAGTAGTGCCGCGATCTCAGATCACCCTCGTAAGATGGGAGAAAATGGTAAAGTAGGGTAGTGTTGTCTTCCAATAATCGTTATGGATCGAACAATCATGATATAATGTAAAAGAACACCAATAAATCCAATAACAATGATAAATTAATATTGCTCCTACGGTTATAGGTAAATAGCATAATACTGGATATTTTCGAACTGTTATTTGTAGCCTATTTTATTTTGTTTTAAAATTGCAACGTTCGAAACTGCTGCCCATGAAATTACAAAAGAAAAATACCCTCTTGTTTCACATCTGAATTTTAAACAGTAACACTGTGGTATAAATTCGACATGCATCTCTCTCTCTCTGAAATATCTATCTTTAGAAGAATTACTCAGAACTCCATACAGTTATTCAATTACACACGGATTCGTGCTGTATCAGTTGCAATGCTTCATGATAAGAGCGCGACTTTTTCTAAAACTTGGTTGACTCAGCATTAACACGATCATACGTAGTGGGAGACCATGCACTTCAAAAAGACAGTGCGTGCATCAGTAGACGCACAAGTCGTTCAGTGACGTTTGGAAATTTAATTCTTGTGTATTAATTAGAGAAAAAGTATCAAAACTCATCATGAGACAACATGAAAAATCGTGCAGACAGTACCTATAAGCAGGTAAGCAAATTTATTCATACTTGAAAAGGGAGGTGCAATGAATTTGATTAATATAACCACGATAATGCCTTATTTTGTGATAATATTTTACGATGAAATATTCGTAATATTTTTATTTATTCACGTTTCTTTTCAAAACATGCCGTTCTTGCACACCTTTTACCGACTGTCAAATTAATTTTCTGAAATATAAATCATAAGCTTTTGCTTTTTAACCTTTTTAATCGTACAAATAATTATCACTTCTACTAATATTCACTTAATTATGTTTTTCCCTTAGAAATTAAACTAATAGGGTTTACTAGCTAGAATCTCTGGTACAAATGAAATCTATTTAACCAATTTGAATGGTAATAATGACTAAAACTTATAATAAGGCCATAACCTAGAGAAATGACTACTGCTTAAAATATATGCCAATTTACTGTTTAGTGTTTTCGACAATTTGCACATGTCGTTCTCTTTAAGACCAGTTACAGATAAGTTTGAGCTTGTCTTTGCAGCAAGGGACACGGTAGCTTTTCCACGGTATCAGAAGTCAGTCAGTACCAGTATTTTTTTTTCAGAACATAATTAAAAAGGGCTTCACTTTATCCTTGCTGGATTTGCGCCAGATGTCAAAATCCTCTCCGAGAAATCACGCTCGAGCAAGTGGCAAACTTAGCAGCGAAACGTCTTGTCTACACGATCTCGAGAGATGTCAAAACGATATATTCCAGCGATAGTATTGTATAGCCGTTTTTCTAAACTATTTGAATCAAAAAATTTAAAGCCAAATGAAGGATTAATAAGTAGAGTACCTGTAAATATGGTCATATATGAATGAGGATAACTAGGATGATATCACCACAGTTAGTCATTCACAGTGATAAACTAATGCACAGTGGTTCGGAGCTACTATCAAGTTAATGCTGCTTATGGCAAAGATGCTTCGTTCAAATTGTTTTTGCAAAGCGCCATAAGATGCTTTAGGGTGTCCAAAAATATCAGGCCATCATATTCCTATTTTAAGAAGTGAGTTGCTGAATTTTGACCTTCTAGTTTCGAAAATAGTATTACTGTGAGAAATTGCAAAGTTGTGCACTTTCGCGGTATGTTACAGAACTTTCTTGATTCTTGACTGCTAGGTGATTTTTATAAGTTTACTTCAGACAGTGCGGTTACGAAACTGGACGCATTAGTGGCACTCGTAAAGCTCGGTATTTAATTTCACGGTTGTTCCCGAGAGGCATGGGTTAAAGTTATGAGGCTTATTTCTGGACCCGACTGCAGTTTCCATTCTTTATACTTCAAGTGGAATGTTTCTGGCCGTAATCCTTTGAGGCTCTTCGGGAGGGTTAATACGGGCAAAAGATCAGTTCATGAAACGAATTTTCAAAATGTACCTACTCAATAAAGCTTTCGAAATTCTACAGATCTGCTACGTTTTTCAAGCATTATGCTTATGACAAATCCAAAATTTATTTTGGAAGCAGAGAACTCAAAAGTGTATTTCCGATGAAATTTCGGTACCGAATTTTTATGGTAGAGGAACTAAAAGTATATGCACTTTCTTGATGGTTATTGGTTTCATAAGATTTTCTTGTATATCCCTTTTTATAGCAGTAAACACACTGGGGTCAGTCTTTCGGTTGCGTGTTTGTAAGAAACCCTTCACACAGGCTGTGTATTCTGTGTTGATCATGAATTGTGAATTCATAATGGTTCTAGAGGCTGCATCGTTATCGAGGAGCTTATCTCTTATGCTGTTTGACCAAACCATAAGTCATATCGAAGTACATAATAGAAAATACGCTAGGGTATTCCAATTTCTTTGTATGTATAATCAATTTTGTTTTAACTTTGTAGTGCCGAAAAGGACTTTTTTGTACTAATATTTATCTTCCTTTTGATTATAACCGACTGGCAATTAAGTGTTACCTTTTTAGCTGTGCAACTAATATAGTTTATCGAGAATAAACGAATGGCAAAGAGAAAATGGTTACTTATTTAATAGTGGCTACGTCTACTGTAAACCTTTTAAGAGAATACTTTTTCTATGCCTTTCCAAGAACTTTAAGCGGTTAATGTAGACTTACAATATCACGTTTTTAAAAACTATGAACTAAGGCGATAACATGGCAAATTTTTATGAGCTTATACTGACACTAATAATTTAGCCTTTAAGGAACCATCATAGACTTCCAGTGAATATTATATATTTGGTTACCGTAAGAAAATGTTTTTTTGAAAAAGGTAAAATCAGGAAAATATGTTTCGAAAACGTGGTATGGAATGATCAGAAGAATGCATTATTGGTTTTTGTAGATCTTCTACTTTATCATAAAGACCGACATCAGCTTTTAATGACCTTTTATCGTTTTATGTTTACTCTTTAATATCGACAATTTTCCTTGAAGCAAAAATAAGTAACACTTTAGAATTAGTCATTACCCTATATATTGAGGTTCTTAACCTTTTCCATTCTATGCAGTACGTTAGATGCACCAAGAAGGAAATGTTAGGAAAGACTGAATAAGCATGTCTGTACATTTATAAAAAATGCTGTTGATTTATATAGTAATTTCGTGTAGGTTGAGTTTGAAATTATACCTATATTTTATTAAAGAAAAATACTTCAATATTGTATTGTTTTGCGAAATGCTTTAAAAATTCATGTCCATATATAGTGATTGGGGCATGCAATTTCAAAATTGAATTTGAGAGCGTTTTGTGGTTTGCAGAGGAAAACTGAATCATTGAGGAGTTAGTGAGTACCGTATCTTAAAAGGGTATAACAACTGTACAAAGAGTTCAAGATTGTTTTCAAAACCCGGTTATTGCGTTGAATTTTTCAATCTGATACTATATGTATATAGTACACAAACAGACAAAAGTCTAAAATATAATGTAAAGTCGATTGTTTCTGAGTTATATCAGAGCTCTAAAATATTTGGTGTTTTGAAACACGTGTTAAATTTAATGTATTTGTTTAAATATTTACGTACCACCCATCAGTAGTTCTCATGCCATAGGTTGAGAAACCATGCCCGAGACAGTAGTAACAAATTATGTGTAAGAAAATCTGGGAGCGAAATAGAATTTTGTCGTCGGTTCGATGCCAGTCGCGGCACGTCGACTAACAGGGATTTGTATGTGCACCCAGCCGTCCACCAAAGTTTCTAGTTGAGCACCTGCTTCCATGCCTCGTGGAATCTGGTTTAGACATTGTTATGGGTTAATCCTGCTCTCCCCAGCAAGACACTGTTGCCATGTCAACACACACCCCCACTATCCCCCCTCGACGTGGTTGCCCGCATTGATCGCTCGAAAATAAGGGAAGGCAAGCTTTAAAGTAGACCTGGTGTTTGGGGCCCGGATATATTAGGTTACACTTCCTCTTGGCGTAGGTATAACACAACATCATGTTATTTCACTAGGTGGTTCTCAAGTCACATTACCCGAAGCACTAATACACAATGTACCAAACGGACTGTTCCGTTTTAACGACTTCCAATTATTAAGGCCACATTTACAATAAATATTTAGCGTAAGCGTAATGACAAATTTAAAAAAAAAATAGATGATATGTATTGTAATGAAGCCGTTCACAATGAATCACGTTAACATTGTTAAAACGTAAACTTACAAGCTTGTACGGTTCAATTTTTCAAATTTATGGAGCCAACGACTGAATGCTTGGACTTTGCAAGTTTACGTTTAATTCGGTGTTTGTTTTTATGTTTATGTGATTCATTGTGAATGGCTCCATTAAAATACATGTCCATTTTTAAGCTTATATTATACCTACCATTAATTTTGATTGTGAATGTTAGCCTCTCTAATAAATTGAAGTGCGATTTTCATCATGTAATTATTCCGCCATTTCGCTGAATGAATTCTTGTGTAGATCACTTTCCAGGAATCACTGGATATTTGCTAAAACCACAGTTTAAAAATTTGATTGTAGAAGTGTTTTTTGTAATTTGAACGTTCTTTAACTAGTTAGGGAGCTCTTGTTAATGTTTGCTAATGTCCAATGTTTTCCTTTGTCGTATTATAGCAGGTCGCCATATTAGCTTAGCTGTTTCATATTCTCTGTGATTGGCTGTTGTTTTAAGTTACCATTTGTCTTTTTGATCGTCAGCATATCACGTTATGTTCCTTCTTAAGATGTATTGTGTTATAGTAATGCTTAGTTTTCACTGTGAATGTTCACCTATAATCTCATATTTCCTTTGCACAGACTTGGCAGAAGCGTCTATAAAAGACACCCAGTATGAAAGAAAAGACTTGTGGTTTACATAGCGTTTATAGGACAGAATATGTGTGAAAGTCAAATTCATATCCGCGGCTTCAATAAAATGCAACTTAGTCACTTCATAAAAAGCAAATGTTCAACTACATGTTAAGCTATCTAGTGGGCACCTGTAGGACGAGAAGGAAATCAACTCTGTGGTTCTGTTACGACTTTATGTGGCGCCTCACTCAGTGATGGGAACACGGCTTCTGTGTAATATTAACCTAACAGTGTTAATGAGACTAATTTCCGGAGACTTATTTGCTGATCACACTTACAGCTTCTTGCGCGTGTTCCGACGATGTGATTTGTGCCGCTTCCCTAGACATTCGTTTTCCATTGTTAGTGTGGCACGTGCTCTGAAATGTGAGTATGACTTAAGGTTTTAGATTTTCGCATCTCACTGTAGAGCTGATATCGTCTTCTCTAATTGGAAATTTAATGCTCCAAGGTTTCCCCGCTTGTCCTGTTGTTTGGATATCTTTCTATTAGGATTAGTGAGTTGGATTTCCACCCACAGGAGCACACAACTTGATCCTTTGACTTCGAAAGTAGGAGGAAAGGATGAAGTGGGCCAGATCTGGACGATGATGTGCACTATCAATGACAGCGCCTGGGTTCTTATTGTTTCAAAAATACCAATCCTGACGTCTGCACCATCCCACCATAGCCATCATCAACCTGAAAGTCGTGGGATGAAACTAGCCGCTCACAGGAAGAGATCCTATTTGGCTAGCCAAAGGCTATGAATAAATCTTTCCAAGAAATAAATAAATGATTCCACCGTCCTCCCAAAACGTAGCAATCGCCGTCGCCTGGTCGTAGAAACCTGAAGAGTATTATTGGCACCCCAGCATTCGCCTATCGATATGGGGAAATCAGAAAAAAAACTAAGGTCAAAATGACATGCCTAATCAGTGCTTGACTTCCACTAAAGTCCCTTTTTTCTTCAATTTTGTCAGCAATTCAACACTGAGTACATGAAATTAAAAAAAAAAAATCCACGATTTTAGGTAGTTATAAGAAATTTTAATACAGGAGTTTGGCTTTAATGTGTAATATGCAAACAAAATTTTTTAAACTTAGTTCGAGATATTATTTTTATGTTTTAGTGCTCTGAAAAAATTAATCCAGACAATGCAACTGTTTTAAGAAGAAAAATCCAAGTAAACGTTGAATTACTGTATTAATAAATTATAGAAATAGCTTTTTGACCTTCCTACTAATTTGTGAGAAATTAAATATGAGATTTCAATGTTTTGCATAAAAATTTATACTGTGTGAATATTGTTTAATGAACTTACAACTAAGCAGATTAACAAAACTTTATGTCAGTAAATTGTTAAGCTGTCATTACAAGTATACATAAAAAAGCACAAGTTGTGGAACAAATTAAAAATGCGAATATCCTGACAAATGAAAACGCTAAAATGATGGTTTCTGACCCTATGTTTTTAAAAATCGTGTAATCCATATGCAGCTCTCCTTCGTTGTTTTCTGCTCCTCTGCAGTTAGTTTAGTATTTCAAGATCCCTGATTTCTTCACTTTTATATAAGAAAACATCGCTGTTGTTGAACTTTAATAGAAATCAAGGCTTGTGCTCAGAAATTTAAATTGCTTTGTAACATGATTTCAAAAACCGTACCTCTGTAGAATTAAAATGAAAGGTTTGCAGTCTTTGTTAACAGTAAAATCCACTTTGTGGCCTTTTTTCACAGATGACTATAAGTAATAATGATTTTTAGCTTATAAATCGAGTGGCATATTAAGTTAACTTGAGCTTCTACTCGATTCAAACATTTGCACATTAAAAATATCTTATGTCAGCACAGGAAGTCGAATCGCAGTCTCCTGCTCCACAGACAGAGCTCTATTGCATCACCACCCTATCTTAGCTGCGATACTTCAAGGTAATCATTATATAAATCTGTCTTGCACATTGTGAAAGTGCACGTGTGCTGTGTACGTGACAAAATAGCATTAAATTCCGAAAATAATATTTTTGTAGTGACTTTGAAATGGAAATGTGGCTAACTCTCCTTCCAGTGTGTTTTGGAGCTTTGATTTGTTTGCTCATGTTACCTAAACATATTCTTTTTACATAATCCATTTGACGAACTTTAACAGACTGGAAAGAAAAGAACTAACTCTTGTTGAATGAGGAATAACATCCGTATCACATGGGTTTCTGTACTTATTATCGTCTATTTGATTTAGTTTCCACAAACTATTATTACGAAAGCCTTTTTTTCTATTTATTACACAAATAGATTCATTACATATTTCGTTGAATGTACGAGAGGTTAGAGGGAAAAAATCGAGTTAGGTGTTTAAAAATAGCTTTGGTATAGGTATGCTGGTCAAGAAATGTTATACTGTTTCTATAATGTCATGAATCAATGTAAAAGCCCCAGTAATTTAACCAAAATGACAAAGAATTAAAAATGCGAATCAATAACAATTAAAATGTTTGATACCACGAAAACGTTATTTAAAATAAATTGTAGTTTTTATATATTTACTTAACTTTTATAATGCATTGTTGTCTACCACTTATGATTTACCACTTATACAGAATTATGCAAAATTTCCTCCGAATGAAACGGACCACATAGGCTATTCCCATGAAATCCAGGATGTGCTTCTTTTTTGTCATATAAATATCTTCAACATATGGCGTTTTAATCAAAATCACTAAGAGACGTTGGAAAAATTTCCAAAAATCTTCATGTCACATCTTTGAAGGATTCTGAACTAAAATACTAAGTTAAGTACCTATCCCAGCCATGCTGTTGACAGATACATGCGGGGAGCTTTTTAAAATTTTATTATCCAGGGTGTCTCAAAACACGTATTTCCCCTGACATTTTGATATAGACGTTTTTCGATGGTTTACATGAATGTTTCCTATGCACCTAAGGTACTTGATACAGAACTTCTGAACATAAGTGACGTTTAGCGTATTTCTGGCTATGGTCCACTTTGGGATTACCATTTATCAATGCTAGGATGAATAGTAAAGAGCTTAGTGGACTTCCCTGCAATACTCCCATTTGTTTGGAGTATCGGCTCTCAAACCGAAAGATTGTCCGAGATTTTTATTTTGTTCCACTGGAGCATAGAGTTTACACTTCTCGTTCATATACTGTTCTTGCCTAGGGTTTCTTCTAGTTTCTTTAGCACCAACTTTCGGTTTACAAAATCAAAAGCCCTAGTGAAATCTATAAATACGGCGTAAAACTTTTCTTTCAAGGGCTTCCCAGATGTCATTTAACAGCAGTTCTATTGCGGTTAGAGTTGATGTTTTTCTGAACCCGAATTGGTTTTCTGGAGGATGTTCATGATTGTTTCTTTTATTTTCTCAGTAATTATTTTTGTAAATATTTTGAAGGGAATATTCTCCAACACTGTGCCTCTGTATTTATTAGGGTCGGTGGGGTCACCTTTCCCTTTATTCAGCATTTTTATTATTGTCTCCACCTCTCTGGTATTGAAGCTGTCTCTAGGCATTTATTATATAGTTTTGTCCAAGGACACTTCTGAGTACCCAAAGTCGAGCCTCGGAAAATCTTTTATCAACATCAAAAGCAAGAAGAGAAGAAGTACCCCAAGAGTTTTATGGAGCGGGGCCCATGATAGACCGGATATGGACCACATCCAACTTTGAGATCAGGCACGTGTTTACTAGAATGGCGGTACACGGTTTCCATCATCTCATCTGCAAGAACACATCATACCATTAGCCAGTAGAGACGCGTGAGTGCAACTTATGCGGACAAACATGTGAACGTTACCGCATAGAACTTTGCAGGAAAAGAACCAAATCAATTAAGGACTATGCGAACCAAGGCGCCAGAACGCAAACTTGAATAATTTGAATTTGTTTGAAAGTGACCTCTTTTTGTATGGCCATTTGGCTGCAATAAAACTTTATTATTTATCAGTGCTAGGTATGCCTATAACGTAATGTACGATTTGTAATAGTTATTTACTCTCCATACTGTACTCGGAGTGTGGGTCTAACAGACAAAGGAAAAAGCGGGTAAGAATCTTAGGCTCCCTGTTACCAATGTGCATGCGACATTCTGGTTCTGTAAAATATTTAATCGGGAGAAAGTTGACTTGGCTGTGATTCAAACATTGTTAAATGTGTTTTCGAGGTTAAGTCTCAGTTGAAGGACAAACTCTCGACTTTATGTACATAAAGACATAGGTTTAGGTAACTAAGATGCCAGTGAAGTAACAAATGCGAACATTACTTCACAGTGGACAAATGAAGAGCTCATGAAACTGACACGCAATGCACAGCTTATTACAGGGCCAGTTTAAGTCCTCTGTTGTGTGACATACTCGCCGGAAACATCATCTGTGGTATGATGTCTGAACTTCTGATATCGATTGATAGAACTCAGGGTAATCAGCCATGTGTACATTACGGACTAAATGTGTAAAGACGATGAAAAGTGCACAGATATGAGGACAATCCTCATTTCCGTTACACGTCCTCTGGTTTGTGACATTTCCTTGAACACAACGGAAGCTTCTGTTGTCGCTCCGCGATAGATGCCTGGATTGTTGATAGGCAGAATTCAGGACTGTCAGCTCTGAGTATATTACATACCAGATGTGTCTATATATATGAACTCCTTATAATAATGAAACATTTTGCAGATACAGTGCGGTAAAGACATATGATGTTAAAAGGTATACAGTTTCGGAGAGCAATATTATTTCGTAAAGTGATACACAAGCTTGCAATGATATAAGGAAGTAAAGGAAACTTGTAGTATTGTAAAAAAGGCGATAGGATATAAGAAAGTATTTAATAATATTTTTATGCTTTTATGTTATTAAGGTTTACACCATAACATTTCACAGCATTCCAGACGATGTATTGCCACCAGTGGAAGATATTTGGAATAATGTTTCATATTGGAACATTAACATGTTTTGAGCATCTTTGTAACTTTAAATAAACATAGTGTGGTTAATTTTGTTTTGATTTAGTAAGGTTCAAAGAGTGCAAACCGCTATGAAAGCAGCGAAAGACGAAAAAAAGGGCTATGCTGCCAGAAAGCCCTGAAGACGCCGAAGTAAGGGGTTGAATACGGCACGAGAATGAACGAAGAAAGAATCTGAAATTGTAGTGTCCTCTTGTGAGCCTTGAGTGTATACAAAATTGGAAGAAAGGTTTTACCCTTTTGAATTTCCTGTGTAATCTTTTGCGGAGCTTGTTTATGGATGCTTGCACTGAAGAATTTACTGTAGTGGAATTAACCTGTAGTGATGTACTGCTCAACTGTAATGCGGAACTTTCCTATGTAAATGAGGAATTGCCCACATTTTCATGCCTTCTGTCTTCTATTGACATTAAGAACCATGTAAAAATCCACCTGCTCTAGCTGGTATACCTGCAGATTTAAACGAAATATGCTACAAGGCGTGTACATTTTATTCTCTAAATAGTATCCGCAAATAAACATTAAAAAAAGACAACTATCCTAAGTTTTAAATTCACATGAGTTTTCTCTAAAAACTAGTTTATTTTTAGTAACTTCTTAAATGAAATGTGTAGTGTTTAACGCCCGCGTTCACTACATACGGCACCGCAGGCGATGACACTGATGATACATGAAATGAAGATGGAGCACCGGTGGAATGAGATGGCGGGGGAAACCGGAGATCCCGGAGAAAACCCGCCCCAGCGCCGTGTTGTCCACCACATCTCACTTTGCGGTCGTCTGGGATCGAACCCGGGCCGCCTTGGTGAGAGCCAAGCAGTCTAACCACGGAGCCACGACGTGGCCGGTAACTTCTTAAGTATTTATATACATCTTACACTTATATTTATTTCTTATTAATCAAGACAAACGTAGCGGCCACTGCTACATTTTACATTTCGATAAAAGCACAAGAAACCAATAATAAATTGTTTATGAATTGTTATGCTGCCCTTGAAATGCCATACTCTGTCCATGACATCTGAGAAGCAAATGAAAAGCAACATCATTTCATTTATATATGACAAGTATCGAAAAATTCAATAAAGATATCTCGAA
Organism: Mantis religiosa; assembly: GCA_030765055.1. Taxonomy (NCBI): domain Eukaryota; kingdom Metazoa; phylum Arthropoda; class Insecta; order Mantodea; family Mantidae; genus Mantis; species Mantis religiosa. Next base: position 86,637,377 of record CM060950.1, read on the forward strand.
AATAACTAATAAAAAGAAAGAAAAACGCTATTGGATATAACTGTATAAATGTTGATTGGTGGAGGAAAATTCAACCGTGTTTATTAAACTTAAGGCAATTCTCATCCCTGAAACACTCAGTATATTCGTGCATATAGTGTTCTCAACCAGATCTTTAGTGTTACACTTACAAGCGTTTGAAACCTGCGTGCTAACATAGCATAATAATGAGGTTTTAATGCAACACGCGGCTTCCATCATAAAACAAAGACACTTATCTTATGGATCAATAGATACGTCACATATCAATCGTTAAAAGTCCTCTAAGATACACCAAGTGGGGCGCTAAAAGCAATTTTAATGCCTATTTCATGCTGTTCTCAAAACACATGACATTTGTTTTCGGTGGTCTCATTGGAATAGAACAAAAATATACAATTTGCTTTTAGTAAGTGATAAATTAATAATCGAGAGGAATTCTAGGAAGCTGCGGTACTGATGCGCTGCATTCACATGACCCTTTCTACCCACTGTTTTTTGTTTTTTACCAATGCTTGTTCTTATTTCTTTTTCTTGTAAGTACACACACACACACACACACACACACACACACACACACACACACACACACACACACACACTGATGACCAGGGAGTTACTGAGCTGTCCCGAAAAGGCGCCCAGCGCCTCCGTGGGGCTTTCCATAGGGCAAGACCTAGAGACTAACAAGTCGCCCCCCCCATCTGGTCCGATGGACTCAAGATGGGAATGGCCGCGCCGTGGCTCAGTGGTTAGACCGCTTGGCTCTCACCAAGGCGGCCCGGGTTCGATCCCAGGCGACCGCAAAGTGAATTTGTAGTGGACAACACGGCGCTGGGCGGGTTTTCTCCGGGATCTCCGGTTTCCCCCGCCATCTCATTCTACCGGTGCTCCATCTTCATCTCATGTATCATCAGTGTCATCGCCTGCAGTGCCGTGTGTAGTAAAAGCGGGCGTTAAACACTACACATTTCATTTATCCAGATGGGATGGAAGTGGATACGCCACTTACGCGCGCCAAACCTAAAGGGAGAAGGCTACCGAATAGAACTCGGTAGGGGTGATCTAGCACACCTTCTACTAGATATGCAGGAACATATGGCTTCCCTCAACCTCGTCCGGAGACGTACCCGATCTTCCACGGGTATCGGGAACCACTGCCCGAGTCCAACCCAATCCGAACAACTCCCATTCAGGGAGGGGCTCGAATGTTCGGCCCGAGGTTCCTCTAGTAACGTCAGAGGTACCACGAGTGCTAGCTGAAGGGGACGGATCCCCCCCCCTAAGGGGTTCTTGTAAGTACAGATAAATCTTCCTTCCATATTTTGTTACAGTAAGTACATTAAAGTTCGTGGCGAAGCGTGCAATAAAATGCTGGGAGCGCTACTTCCCCAACAATTTTAGGAGGAAAACAAGACAATTCATGCCAAATAATATTTTATTTGCTTTAGAACTCCTCGTTTCTTTTGTTTGTTTGCAGTTCGCTGAGACTATGCCCCTTATTTGCTCTAGATACATTTTCAAAATTATTTCGCGAACAACCGCGGTGCTGCGTACAACTTGACAGTTGCTTAGTTCCGCGAGCGCGTTCAATACTGAATATTTATTTATTTACACATTCGTAACCTTGAATACCATGCTTCATAAGTTTCTGGAAGCAATCACTACTTTTCGATTGTTAGGAAGCATTGACAGATTTTGTCATGTGAAATCTCTGTAACATGTGAAGAAACGTTTATTTATTTTTGTTTTTATGTGGTGATTTTAAATACAACTGGAAGCATATTTCAGTAGCATTAGCAATAGTATTTTTCGTAGATTGGTATTTAGGGGTGACAAATGGCAAATTCTTGTAAAGTTTTAAGTTATTAGCAAAATTGCGTGAATTGCATACTTTCTCTATTTTAGGTTAACAGTTCACGCGGTGTGGGCCAGCTCTAAGAAAAATTGGAACATCTGAGTGGAGAGGAGAAGCAGGAATGTCTGCTGGTAGTGTGAGCAGTCTTGTAATGCAAAAAGGGCCTACCTGTGACTGTACAGAGTACTGAAGAGTAGCTTTAGTTCTTTGAGTCATTATTCCCTCTTATTTTACTGAAAATTATTATTTGGAGCTTCCCTGGCTTTGAAAGTCACGCCTCGCCTCTGATTAAAGTCATTGTGAAATATTTTTAAAGCTGATGGCTTTGATATTCTATTCTCTTTACACGAATATGAAGGAAGAAGAGAAAAGAAAGAATAACAATTTGCAGTTCAGAAGGTAAGTATATAAGAATTTGAAAACTCGAACCAATAAAAAAGAATTCTCGAAAATAGTTATTGCAAGAAAGAAAGAATGAATGAATGGATGAATGAATGAATGAAAAAGAAACAAAGAAAGACACATTTGTCCTATGACGAGATCTAGATTATGTGTGCTAAATAAGTTTTCGTCTCCCATAGTTTACATAATATTCAAAAGTGGTTCAGGATAAAGAGGACTTCTGAGGCTATTCCCAAAAATAATTTTGTCATGAAAATAGTTTATATATTTGGTATTGTAATCAAAGCGGTAAAGAGCGATTTGTGAGAAAATAAAATATTTTGAAAGATTTTCCTTGAGAGGCATAGTTAGGGTTAGGAGTGTTTCTTGGAAACCTGCAGATCATGTCTTCCGTTTTTAGTTATGGGGTCTCAAAACACCATTTCAGGTAAAATCTTGATATAGAATTTTTGAGTGGAATGCAATACCTTTTCTGTTAGCAGGTGCGTGAAAGAGAGTGAGAGAGAGAGAGAGAGAGAGAGAGAGAGAGAGAGAGAGAGAGAGAGAGAGAGAGAGAGAGAGAGAGAGAGAGAGAGAGAGAGTGCGTGCATCTGCATGTTGGTTACCCTAAACTGGGTTTCGTCTATTTTATAATTAGATTAGACTGACAACACAACTAAGGCTTTCACAGTAGTAAAGAGAAACCAGCTCCTATCACGGAAATTACTCCATATGGGGAAGATATTCTTATGTCTTTTAATGGCTCAAGTTAGGAATCGATTCCTACTGGATGAAAGTGGGGTAGCAGCAAGCTCTACTACAACCAATGAAGGATAGGGTAGAGTTCGTTACTACCCCGCTTTCATCTAATATGAATCGATTTATATCTAATTTTAGGCAGTCAGAGACATCAGAGTCCCTTGCGGAGTAAATCACTTGATAGGAGCTGGTTTTGCTTTGCTCCTTTGAAAACTTGAGTTGCGATGTAAAGCGGACTAGATGGCAGGTGTGTTGATTAGACAAAGGATTGCTGTTGCCAACCATGTTTAGTCGAGGAAAGGGTTTTAGTTAAGAGTAGATAGGTGCTTTGTGAACCCTGCAAGTCCTTTCTTTCCTGAGCTAGAAGCGGTGACCCTGGTAGTGGCAAGGTCTCGTCTCATTTCATAGTTGCTGTCCAAGGACGACCAAGCTGCCATCGTAATCAACAGCCTTAATCAGTAGCCTCGAAGGCAACCACAACTTGCTCCATGGTCGCATCGAGCTTCCCATTTCCACATCCCACATACAGAAATTCTTCCGTATGCCATATGCTTCCTAAAGTGTTACTGTGAGGCAAGTGGTGTCATTTGTGGTAGATAGAACATCAGAAGCACAAATTTATGTTCCTACGCCTAAATTATTTTATATCATTATTTCATAATATTTATTATACATTATCGCAGAGGTCTTTGGTGACAATCTGGTAATAATATTGAGAATACTGGACATGGCCAACAGAATAACTTGGCTCTACTTTTACAACCTGTAAGCCAGTCTGCGTCATACATGCCTTTAAAGTGCCCATCACAAGTTCTGATTTTTTATTTTCAAATCCTTTAATTCTGGAGTATCCCTTAGCTATTTCGATATTTCTTTCTTCTTTACACAACCGAATGAAGAAACGCTGTTATGAAAGCTTATTTCTGTTATTGTCAATGCATGCAATATGTATTTAATTTAAATCTCTTCTAACAAAAGACGTTCTTGCTTTAAATGGGAAGATTGTTCTCGTTCCACTCTTTTCCACTGTTTCTCCTTTTTACATCTGTCTCTCTCCTGTCTTTCCCTCTACTATTTCTTCCATTCTCATTTTCTTCCACTCCAACGCTCTCACCCCTGTCTGTGCAAATTACATCTCATACAGGATTTTGAAAAGCGGCAACAAAAGTTTTCTGAGGGATAATCAGAATTAAACCCTAAGAAAAAAGACTGTAATACTACACAGATGTTTGTCTTTTTCTGATGCTTGCAAAGCGATCGACTATAACACTAACAAAAAATGTTCAAAAACTGTATTAAGAATTGCTTATTTCCTAAATCGTACCAAAATGTTATTAATAACTAAATGTACTAGAATGTCATGCTTATAGTTATTTTCTAAGTGGCTCTTTCAAAATATTAGTCGAGATATTTCAAATTCTGATTAACCTTTCCCTTTTGGGAAAAGCAGTATTATGATACATAGCCTTTTTCCACAAGAACAAAAAAGAAAACAAATATACCTTTTAAGAAATACGATTTCTGTCATGATATACCTTTTTAGTGCAAAATTCCGGTTACAGTTTTATTATACCTAAGGATTTCAAAACTTATCCACATTTTGAAGTAACGTAGTCGCGCTAAGCAAAACTTTTACAGTTGTATGTATAATATTTCAAAGAAATATGTTTTGTCATTACACAGTTTTTAGAAGTTTATGGTAAATTAAGGATGATTTAGTTATATGTAGAACCTTATAAACTTATTTATATTTTACTGCTTCATTCCCCCCAACCACTTGAAAATTTCTTTTTATATTTAAAATTAGTATTTATATATTTATTTGTAAAGTTTCCGTTACAGTTTCACTACAATGACTTTAATATTGAACATGCACTTATTATACATCCTGTTCAAATATATGAATTTGCTGACCCTAAGATGTACTCGCTGACTCATGTACCCTGGCCATAAGTCTTTGGTATTCCTGAGCAGCTTGGTGTCATTTCTTCTTGACATTCGCTTCTTTTACCCTAATCTACTTTTCTCTTAACTTATATAAGAATTCTTCTAAACATCCATTTTTCCTTTCACCCGTCCCCTTTAACATGTGTAACGCCACTACCTCTTTGCTCACACTATCCCATTTCTTATCCCATATTTTTATCCTGCAATTTGTTAACTCCTTACATTCTACTAGGTAATGAACAGTGCTCTCTTCATCTCCACAAAATTTACATATCCGTACTTCATTACTTCCCAACCCTTTTAGATATATTATTTCTACTCTCATCCATGCTATGCCTTCTCTTCCAGTTTTGTCACATTGATCTATATATATTTTTCCTACCCCATTTTGTCTTTAATTGCTTATAAAATTTCAAAGTTTTCTTTTCTTCTATACTTTCCCATATCCCCTGCCTATCTATATCTTGTACCCTAGTTCTCACTTCCTTCCAAAAACCGCTATGATTTGACTCCTCTGTTCTCCATAAATCTCCCATGCCTATCTTCGATACCGTTCTTTCCAATTTCGACCACCAACTGTTTTTTGTGTTTTTAATGCTTTTCTGTTGCTTCATGCACAGATTTAATAATTCCCCTTTCTGCCCTTTAATACACTTATACCAGAATTTCAGTATTCTCTCTATTATTATTCCTCTCCTTTTTGTATTACTAAACTCGAGTAATGTCACTTCTCTTGGTGGCGATTTTGGTGAAATTAGTAAATTAATCGTAGTTAGTATTCCATAAATTCTCCTGCAATTTTCAAGATATTGGCTGAACCGTTGCACATAAGTAGAGTTCAAATAAAACTTATCACTTATTTTAATTTTATTGAAGTCTGTCCAAATATAAGGGTACAAATGTCGAAAATAATTTAGAGTTTTTAAAACCGTTTCTCAAAATATCAACAGTAATATATTTTACAATACTAGCAGATTATTTCACCTACAAAACCAATATATCTGAAGTTAATGCCGTTTGTTTTCTGTTGTTTGAGTGTTTAATCTAAAACAGCAAAGCAAAAATGCATATTTGCTATCGTAAATACAAAGGGCGACAACTGTGTCAAGGTGGTCAGAAGTAGGGCATTAGATTTGCAAATGGAGTGCCAGACTATTCACATCTTCGTCTACAGCACAATTATACTATTTTCTGGGTTAAGTTGTCGGAGATCTAGCGACTGTAAGACGAAGTTTTCGTGCTGTAAAAGGTTTTGTCTGAAGTAGCAAACTCTAAAAATATAACGAGCCATGCAGTTTTAATGGGTAAATACGTGTTTTGAAAGAGATTTAGCAAATGCCAAGTGTCTCGGCGGAGAAAATGGAACCTCTATCCCTTCTTTCATTCGCAACATTAATGAGGACCATGAGTGCCTTCTCATCCTTTGCATTAGATATGATGTCATGGTTCATAAAGGTATTTTGTTCAAAACAAAAGCGGACACGTCCTTAACGTGGGATGTAAGGATCTACAGCAGCGCCACAGGCAGAATTAAAAATTCTCTCTTCTACCGAGGAAGAATGCCAACATAAGATGAAACACCTTGCTTAAGGTTCGCTAACTAGGCTTTCTTTTTCTTATTGATTCTTATTGGGAAATCTGTCACATTAATGGCAGGAATCGTAATCTCATGTTACGTAAGCTATTGCCGAGTGTTATTGCTTTGCAATACGTTTGAGAGTTCCTGTATAACTAAATGGAAACAATCGATTTGATATAAAAAGCTTCTGTGATGCTTTAAGAATATTAGGGAAGTTCAACTTAGTCAGACTGCAACTCGAATATATTTCATCAGGTAATAATGGTGAATATTTTTACTTTTCTATAGCTGTGAGACGCATTCACAGTTAAATGGAGATTCAGTATTGTTGGAATCAGATTGAAAACTTCCATGCCATAGCCAGGATGTGAATCCTGAATGACTTTCCGTGTCGTAGCTCTAACCATTTGAGTTACCATGACATCCTGCAGGGAAGACATTAAATTCCCCTACTGACTCGCAGTTTTCACGGTAAACCACAAGGCAAAGTGAAATTCATTTCGAGAAGATATACTCCAAGTTACTGTATCTTATCCTTAACCAAAATTAATTTTAAGGCATTTTATAGAACAGTCGCTTGAATAGGAATATACTGAATAACATTTTCTCCAATAAACATCTAATTCTAAAATACTGCATACAAGAAACAGTAAATAAATCTCTTATTGTTACAAAGAGAGACATGGAAGTTTTGACTCTTGTGTCACAAAATCAGGCAGTTACCTCATTTCTGCATCGAAATATTTCTGTAAATGTTCGCTGTTTATAAATATCCGTCTTTTTGTAGCAGATGTTTTATTAGAATAAATCAGGGTTATGCTTTTAAATAAGGGATCATTAGTATAGCTGTTAAGCATTAATGGTATAAGGCTTAGCACCTCCCCCTAAAACTAAGATTTGAACCTAAAAGTAGCTTTTTATAACCCTACGCCATTCTTTACAAATGTTTATTTAAAGTGATATATCAAAATTTGAAACACTATTTAGCACATTCTAAAGCAAATGAAATATAACAATCTTGCGAAGTTTCCTCAAAACGGAAGAAACGTTTTCAGATATACCTCCACTTATCAGGTCATATCTGAAATATATTTGAAACTATAAAACATATTTGTTATTAAAATATATTAAACATCAGTTTTTATACTTGGAGGTTAATATTTACAAAGCTTTGTGCTATATTTGTTATGTAACGTTCCCAAAATATTTTGGATAGCTAAGCCCAATGTGGTCAATTTGAAGAACATACATTTATGCATTTAATTATGTAAAGATTATACACATTTTATGAAACGTTATGATCATATTTAGAAAAAAAAATCTTTCTTTAACGTTCAAACAAATAAATAAACTATTTCTCAAGCACAGGGGTGTAGAAATTTTCTCAAATCGAATTGCATTTGATCCCGTAGTGGTATTACTTGAAATTTGACCATCACAAAATTAACTTGTTTATCAGTGCGGTTGTAGAAAAACGGGTAGTATTATATGTCAGCCAGACAGTAACAAATTCACGTACTCAAGATGTTAAATGTTATTCCTTTTTAATTTTTTTATCGGTTACTAAGTCCTTGGTTATATGGTGAGCGAAGGATATCTACACTCAATACTGTGAAAAAGAGCTAATGCCAAGTATAAATTATTCAGGTGCTCAGGGTTTTAAAATCTTGGATGACATTAACCTCACTTCCGTTATAAGCATAATAGCCGAGAGTAAATATTACGACTTCAATCTGAACATCAATGGAACACAAATTTAAACTTTTCCATATTAATTTTTCCCGTATCTCTTAACTGTCGCGTCTACTATTCACCCTGGAATAGATTGTTGTGCGAGTCCAACTATCGGGTAGTTAAATTACAGCCCAACCCACTCACGGTATCTGTCTACTGCGCGAGACGGCCGGCAGTTGCCGGGGAACTTACGCCGGCAGAGGCGTACTAGAATCCTTATCTTATTATAGATGCTGGAAACGTTCACTTTCTGCTCTCACACAAGCAGAATACCTCGTGTATATATTCTCGCTCACTCTCCGGAGCTCAGCAGCAGGTATTCTTTGATTTCTTGCACAATGTTTTCCTTAAGTTCCTGTGGTGTATGAGGAATGGAACCGTACACTTTGTCTTTTAAAGAACCCCATAAATAGAATTCACAGCTCGTTAGGTCAGGAGAACGAGGCGGCCACAAATCGACACTAAATATTCTGTAATCAAACACCTCTCTTACTGCATTTAATGATTCAGCAGGTTGTGCTGTTGCAGAATCTTGCTGGTACCAGCCATACAATTTCTCTTCTTTTGTCAAGCGATTCAAAATTGGCCCCAGAATTAACCTCTCATATCGCACTGCATTTATTGTTTCATCAAATAATACGGACTTTATTATTCTTCTAACAGGGCGCCGGGGTAGCGCGGTGGTTTCGTTCGCGGCTCCCGTTCTAAGGGTCCCGAGTTCGATTCCCGGCTCTGGGGTTGGCGATTTTAAGTCGGCCCTATCCACGCCTTCACCTCTGTCTAGCACACGTGAAGTATCCCCTATGCCCAACGTGGTTCGGAGTCCACGGTAAAAACTGTAGGTCCTCTCACCTCACCGCCATCTTCACTATCACCCTATCATCGGAGGTAATGGACACCGCCCTCTGGGTGCCTCCACCTGAGAAATGGGTCCGGTCATCACTTGGTGGGGTGAGGTTACCCCGAAGGCCAAGGTTGCCATGTGGGGAGTGTTAGTAACTAACTAACTTATTCTTCTAACACTTATCGCACACCACACACATTCCAATTTTCAGATCATAATGAGGCGTTTCATCCTGTAGCACAGGTTTCTCTGAAGCACAGTATCGACTCTTGTGAGTATTCAGAAGTCCAGTTAAATGAAACCAGGATTCATCAGTGAAAAACAAAAGCTGTGGATCAATAAAATCCCTTTTTACGGATTGGAAAACCCTGTTACAATAGCTCACACGTTTAGCGGGATCATTTGGCTTTAACACTTCCACACGTATGTAGCCATAAGGCTTAGTTTCAGTAGACGTGTATCGTTCCAATCCTCATACACTACAGGAACTTAGGGAAAACATTGTACAACAAATCACAGGAATACCTGCTACTGCGCTTCGGAGAGTGAGCGAGAATATTTACACGCGATGTGCTAGCTGTTTGAGAGCAGAAAGTCAACATTTCCAGCGTCTGTTATAAGGTAAGCATTCCAGCCCGCCTCTGCCGGCCTAAGTTCTCCGGCGACTGCTGGCCGTCTCGCGCAGTAGAGAGAGGCCGCGAGTGGGTTCGGTTATAATTTATCTACCCTATAATGCCCTAGATAACATGGTAATTTACCTTAATGTATCCGAAGAGAATAATTGTTAACTTTATATTTTTGCAACTTCTGAATAAAATAAATGTAACAGAGTTAAAGTATCCGAAATGTAAGTAATTCTTTTCAACTAAGAAGGATCCTTCGATTTAAACCCGCCTCTCAGGATGAAAACTTGAGCATCTATTACTACAGAGACTTTGCATTGCATAAGGCTTGTTTATCGTGCATCAAAAGCGTGCATAGCCAGTCGGGAAAGATAGGGTGTGCGTAAGAAAACACTACAATGGGGAAAGGTTATAAGAAGCAGATTTAAAATCTGTTTAAAATTTTTCAGGTACTCTTGAATATTGCAAGCTGACTTGATTACAAGTAGTATCCATTTTCTGAGCAAGTTAGGCATTGGCGCGATTTTAGAATGAGCACAATTAGTCATTGTTAATAAATTCCGAGACTGCTCAAGACTTATTCCAATGTTTTGGCAGAGTTCGTAGTTTCTCCCTATCGAGAATAAACTACAAAATATCCACGATTGTTCCCCTAAATTGCAGAAGTATCCACGTGTACCGTTTTTGCCTTAAGGTCGAGAAATTGTGTTACGGAATTCACGTCACTCTTTTCCCAAAGATCAAGGTGGGTAAATGGGTTAAAAGCGCCAGGCCCTGTTCATTACTAAGCAATCATTCCTTCCTCGTTTCTCTTGAACATTATGTAACCCACATTACACATATGCAGTTGTATTTTGTGTTGCATAACTTCTCGGATAACACTTACTGTCTAGTTGAAATGGAATTGTTTAGTGGCAAGTAGATTTGGATTTTCGTATAACACACACACACGCGTGCGCGCGCGCGCTCATAGCTTCAGAAGATATATGTATCTATATATAAAACTAAACGTTGTGTAATACTGATTTTACAGAAGGTATGTGTGGATGTTGGTGATTAAAATCTGTGGCAGGCTAAATAACCGTTTTAAATATAATTAATGCAGCCCTGAGATAATTACGAAATTCTACACGAAATTCAAAATTGTTTGGTGTCCGTTTTGTCATGCAAAATTGCCTAAGTTCTGTGTTTTAGTCAACATTTGTCATTGATTGTAAAGGCCAATTAATTATAATATTGATTTTTGAAGAACCTGAAAGGTTTTCTTTTTCTCAGATGAGCTCCATACAGAAATTTTTATTAAGCGACAAAAAGAAACACTTATACACATTTAATTTATATGCCCCTTTTTGGTCAAAACTCAAGGAGCAATGAATTTCTGTTCGAGTAGCTTTTGTGGCTTCGATTAAACAAACTCTAACGGTCGAAAGTACTCTTTGTTGTCGACTTGACACTCTATTTTTTTTTTTTTTTACAAGAACAAACAGTATATAAGCATACAAAAATTAAACACATTTATTTGTAGAGCACCTGATTCTCTATCCAGTAACGTAATACGCGTTGCCAAAACATTTTATTTTGCATGCAAAATTTTCATTTAAAAAAAACGGGGCCAACCCATTAAAAACAGAAAATAGTTATTCAGGAATTAACATTGACCGTGAATGCGGTTTAAAATGTAGCGATACCGTTATGGTTATGAACGCAGTCTTGTACTAGGCTACGAGTTTATTCCATATTCAAATTTAAAAGGAGTTAGACTGATCTGTTATGCGGAAAACGCAAAGCAAAAGCTGTACGTAAGTGTATCGATTGTTTCACTGGGGTAGCTATCGTGCGTGAGATACTTTGATTGGCTGCAGGTTTCCATGTCTGAACTTGAACTATATGAAGGTAGACGAATTTCACATTCTCAGCTGCAGCAGAACAAGTTTGTTAACGTTTTCGTTGGCAAGACGTCACGGCCTACGTCACAAAGACCGGAAGCAGGTGACTCCCCCAGCTGGTGGTTTGGTGAGGCTGTCAGACAGGCTTTTGTGTCGTGCGGGTGAAGCCCTGCTACTTGCAACTTGAGGACATTGACGTTAAATTCTTAAATCTGATACAGGAATCTACTATAAGAACTTACTTCCTTTTTTCATGTAGAAGCACCTAAGAATATTTTAATTACTATTTTTTGAACGAAAGTTGAATTTTTCATATAGGTTTGCGTATTGCAATATGTTTTTCTTTAATGAGTGCTCACAGAAACCGCTCAGATTATTAATACTTGAGCTGAGTGGAATATATCTGTAGCAAATTTGAAATCTTTGTAATGCTTTTGAATCACCAAAGGAAGTAATACTTTGGACAACCTTATATCATTCCTTGCTTGAAGTACCACAACAATTGGTGAGATATAAAGTATCTAAATAAATATGTATCACTCACTAAGAAGTGAGTCTTAGCAAATTTCATTCCTGATCATTTAACTTCCTCTGGTTACAATCCAAGGGTCAATATTTCGGCCTCCAGTCGTCGTCTCGAATTTCAAGCGGTTGGAAGGATTTTGTAGGAAGAATGGAAGAAAATACGCTGGATGAATGCACATATGAGGGTCTCGAGCCATTTCGAGCTCCTTTCTGACATTAAGACAGCCTGAATATTTCGGCAGGAAATATGCTGTGCTGTGTCTTGCCTGTGGTTTGCGATGAAGTGGGCTCAGGTTTGTGTTTATTCCAGGAATGCACTAAAATTGAGCTTGGTACACCACTCAAAACAAAGTAGCAAGGTAACCAAACCTCTTCAAATACAGAATCTGGAAGTTAATACGGTAGAAATAGCGCGTTACTGAATTGTGCCAAGTGATTTCGTTCGTAGCCACTGTGCAGATAGTAAGGGGGGAAAATATCAATATTGGTATGATTTCCCATTGAAACCACTGGAGGAACACAACCACAGGATATCATGCCAACAGGCAGACCTACAGAGATGCGCAAAAAGCCGTAAGGATTCCAAAATTGCTGACCCGGCCACATAAATATGGCTCCTTAGAAAAGGTTTCCCTCTGGCGAAAATGGGGGGAACTCGATCCACTTGAGGTTTCTGAGGAAAGGTTGCCATCTAGCTGGGCCCAAAAGAAGCTTCCAACGAGCAAGCATCTGAAACATTGAAAGGGGAAGCAAAATGACAAGAAATAAAGGAAAGTAAATTCGTTATAATTACGTCATCCAACGTTAAGTCATGTTGGACGATTAATGAAACGGGTTCAATGATGCTCAAATGAGTCCGGAGTCCATGTAGCTTAGAATTACCGGACATTTTGTCTTTTGGGATAAGAGATAACCCCGGAAAAATACCTTATCCAGGTAGCTCACCCTGACCGAGATGCGAACTCGGGACCTCTTGAACGTGAGGCAGACATGCTACCATCTACGCTACCGAGGCGGGCGTAAATTCATTGTAGAAGAGATAAAACCACATCATTCGCCTTGCCAACATGCGAAAACTGCGAAAAATGCAAGGTCAGAGTGCTCGAACCCATGAATTCAAAATGTTCATTATTGCGGAGCCATCTCGCTCAATGATACTTGGAGAATGTTCTTTTTGTATTCTCGAGGTATGTTATGATCTGTATACTGGTCATTTTATTGGTTCAATGCAGCCATTTTTAAATTAAGATGCGTCAAATACTGCAAACGCAACTAAACAAAGTGGAAAGTTCGAGCATTATATGAGCGTAAGGATATTTTTTGGTGTAATTGACAGCCCAGTGTAAACAATTTACTACACTTCTGTCTATATGCCTATGTCTTCAAATTTTTACAATAATATATGTTTATTACTTTGCCTGAAAAAATAATATGCTTTTCAAAAAGGCAAAAATGTTACATATTAGTTGAAGCAGAGACGTGAAATTTTTATTACACATGAATATATTTTATCTCATACCGCTGAACAAAGGCACTTAAGCTGCCAGTCATATTGCTGGTTCTACATTCTTTTTTTCTATGAAGATTTTGAATCAAAACTTACATGTATGTTTTCTGAATTTTTTGTAAATAGTTTTAAAAATTTAACACCAATTCAATACATGTCATAGATTATGTCACAAATGTATGCTTTATTTAATACTTGCTACGTTTTAATGGAACATATGTGTGAAAATACGCAAATTTGAGATTACAGTATTTTTTTTTTTCTTGTAAAGAATACGCATGGATATATTAAACATTTTACCAAACCAAGCGTGGAATTCCCAAGTTGAAATCAGTCTAATGAAATGTTACTTATAAGCGTTAAAAGTTTGAAAGGATCAATAACTTCTATGCGTTCTGAATCAGAGAGAATAACAATTTTTCCCCTTTGAAAACGGAAAATGCTAAATTTTGTTACTTTACACTTCCCAATCTCTTTACTGCACTGCTCTAGTTTGAGGCAGATTATAACAGATACATGGATGAGCACGGACGTAAAATAAATAGCGAAAATAAATATCCCACCCTGTCAGCATATCCTGCCGTGATTGGTCGATATCCTCGGCACTGCTAAATGTTATTTGTCAGTATCAAATATTTAATTTTATTAAAAGTAGGCCTCTATAAGCCAACTGATGTCCTATTTCGAGACCTTGATGAGTCATTAGTGTGAAAACCAGCCGTTTGTCTGGTTCAGAAGGGAAGTACCGTATCAGTGTTTCTTCCTTCTTTATCGTGTATTTCCGTGACTTCCAGCAAGCATGTGGTATATGTTCCCTTATTCCGGCGATGAATATTTCCTTTAGCATGAAATACTGTCACGTAGTAAAACGGACATTTCCGAGAACATTTATCTTTGCCAGGAAGAAAACTATCATTTAGCTCTCAATGTTTGCACCACCTAGAAGTGAGGTCATTTATTTTTAAAAAGATATGGAGTGAAACATTACCTTTTTCGGCCATTTTTGAATGTAGACATGACAATAAACAACTTTAATATTCCGGTTTGCATCAGGGAGAACATTGGCCAATCGAATTTGCGCTGGTAAGTTTATGCTGTGCATTTAGTATTTTCGTATCTCCTCTTAAAAGCATGCTGAATATTTAATGTAACATAATGTGTTTACTAGAGATAATGTGTCTGAATATCCAAATTATATGCAGTTTTCTGTTTCTTTCTTTTTTTTCCCCCCTATTTAACGTCAGTGGTCATATCGGCGGCCGTTCTCCTTTGGAATATATCGATGGTGAACGTAATCGTTGTTTGCATCATTAGATCACGTACACATTCGTACTCATTCATACTTCCAGACTCTGGGGAAGATGGGGAATCATCTGGGTTAGAGAAAAAGCTCCACCCCCAGCCGGGAATCGAGCCCGTGACCCCTAGCACGGCAGGCAGATGCTCAGCCGACTTGAGCTACGGGGCCAGCCGCAGTTTTCCTATGATTGCTATAACTTTCATATATGCAAGGCATAAAACAAATGGTGTACTCCTGTTTACTGTGTTGTCAAAATATTTTCATTTTGGTCAATACTAAACACACCTTGATATGATAGTATGGTGTTCTCCTTGGACCCCTTTTATTGTATCGTTCCCAGGTTTTTAATTTGAGCTTAGTACACGAACTTAATGATGAGCTATGCAATCATAACCTAATTTTCATTAGTTTAAGAGACAAAATTGCGCATCTATAGCATGTTTCACCCTTTTCAACATGAAATGTTGGAAATAATGAATTTCAACTGAACTGTTAAATATTTTAACCAGTGCACAATTGTTTCATTTGCAATTCCCGAAGGCGTTTGGAATTTCCAAGCTAAAGTGTTATAGACTGTGATCCAAGAATTTCAGAATAGTGAAAAATATGTTGGGAAGAAAAAAAATAAAACAAGAGGCGGAGGAGATAAATGGAGTTTTAGCATCAATGCAGTGCTTTACCTAAACGATACAGGGGTTATTGAAGAGTCATCTGTGGCTCTAAAATGTTTCGCACTAAAAAAGAAAAATATCATCTGCATAGCATTAAAGCACAAGTATAATGAAATAACATAAAACAAAAATACGGTTGTGCAATAAACGTTTGAATTATACCTATTTACTATCCAGAGGAAGAACAGGATGAAGGTTGAGTGCCATTCAGAATTGGCGATTCTGAGCGATTGTTTAAAATCAGGTCACAGTGCTGGCACACTGGCACGGGAAATTTAACTGATGTTTTGCACGAGTATTAAAGATATGAAATATTTATATCATTCTCTGTATGAGATTGTTATTTTTGAACATAAAAATCTTACAGTCCATTGTTTTTGGCCATATGCACCAAAATTCATAACAGTTTTGTAAAATTACAAAAGCAAAATATATCTTCATTGTGCACCATCATGCAATTAACGAAATAGGAATTATAAGCAGAACATTTTACCGTAAAATAGGTGTTCATTTGTTCTTACGTTATTTTAGGTTACCAGAATTGGTGTGTCTTGTTGGATTTGCTATATACAGTCTAAACGGACTATATTCGTTATAATCACCCATTTTATTATGAACTAAAATGAATACAGTGTATTAATTAGAGTTGAAATGTATATTGATGGAATAATTACGACTGCGTTTTGATATCAGAATTAGGAAGAGACTGAGACTTACTCCGATTATGGAAAACTCGAAGTATGCCGAAAGTAAGGGGACATTTTAATTTCACAGACATCTGCGATTTGAGTACAGTGTAAACCAGATTGGAGAAGATCACTCCGAAGGTGTGAACAGAGTTACACATACATACAAATAGACACGAACACACGCATTAGGTAGAACCGGTTTTCCACATTGGTAGACACGAGTAGAGGTGTTGCTTGACACCTTGATTTTGAGTGTTGTTGTAGATTAATTGTGCAAACATTTTCTTAAAGAAGCTATTACAGTATAAATAAACCTATTTTATAGCATTTCAAGAACTGCTGTCTTGTTTATGTATCCATCTTGTTTAGAAATGCAATGTCTCGCCAAAGTTTAATGAGAAAAACACATTTAGCATTTTCTTTATCCCATCCATTGATTTACAATGCATAGGGGTGTAGTTCTTTTATTTTATTTATTTACTCATTTTAGGGAAGGGCTCGAATATCATATAGAATATAAATTCTAGTGTTTCGTTCTGTACTTCAGTGAAACTAAATTTTGCTTCTGTTCTTTATGAAAAATTGGCAGATAGCCCATCAAGTTCCAATCTTTTCAATGTGTTTTCTGATGTCTTCACTGTACAAATTACTATAAGAAATAGTTTAAGCGTTGTCTGTATATACATTGATTGACGTGTGTTGTTTTGTTCATCTTACAGGTACAAAAACAGCCGTCTGAGTAACTGTTCGCGGCCCGTCCGGTACAACGCTTCAGCATCAGCTTCTGCTGCAACTGCTGCAGCATCCAATCTGGAGATACGGGAGTTACGTCGCCACAATTATAAGGCTGCCGTCCTACCCAACAAGTCAGCTTCGTATCTAGAGCATCGACGCACCCGCAGCAGCCGGGGTATGAACATGGGTCAAAAAATATCAGGTGAGTAGGCATCAATGTCCATTTTAAATAGTGACATTCTTATTTCTAGAGCTCTTTTATCAATCAGAATTAACAACGTCCCTTTTATCGAAAGATAGTCCACGGCTGATTTCCTACAAAACCAGAGGAAAGATCCTGCACCTGATATTAAATAGTTAAAC
Organism: Mantis religiosa; assembly: GCA_030765055.1. NCBI lineage: Eukaryota > Metazoa > Arthropoda > Insecta > Mantodea > Mantidae > Mantis > Mantis religiosa. Next base: position 86,654,796 of record CM060950.1, read on the forward strand.
ATGGATAGTTAAATGTTTATTTCAATTAGTACATATTTACCTAACACACACACACACACACACACACACACACACACACACACACACACACACACACACACACACACACACACACACACACACACACACACACAAACACACACACATACTTTGATGGTCTTCATGAAGATGATGAAGAATCTCAAATGGATGAAAGTATTACGTGTCTCTCACCATTGTCCAAGATGCAATCTTAGCCAAGGGCCATGCAACGGCGATAGTGTGCAGGACAGCTGCGTGGTATGCACTTTGAAATGTAATGTAAATAATAATAATAATAATAATAATAATAATAATAATAATAATAATAATAATAATAATAATAATAATAATAATAATAATAATAATAATAATAATAATAATAATAATAATAAAACTCCATGTGGAAGAAAACAGATAAGATGCTTTAATTTAAACAACGAATCTTTCTTCTATGTTTCTTTCGGTTGGCACATAGCGGAAGGTGGTCGACAATTGTGACTTCTGGGTAACATCAGAAGTTCCATCTAATATTAGAGAAACAAAGGATGACTCAGAAACTTATTTTCATTACTGTGCCGATGCTGGAAATCAAATCTTTCTGTATATCTGTCGAGGAGGCACGAAATACAGTAGACTTTTCCAAGTGCTATTTGAGATGTATGTCATACTCCTTTAAGTTCATTTATATATTCAATGAAATTCCGTGTGCTAATTGATTCAGCACTCTCAATGTGGCTACGAAACGCAAGCCCTTGTTTTCCCAAAAAGCAGATAGCTCGTATGAAATGTGACAGTATTGCTCTGTTTTTTCTAACTTCCATATTATATTGCTCAATTGATAGTTTATATTGGTTACTTAAACAAAATTTTATTCTCCTGTTTTTACCGAACATTTTTAGTCCTTTCTCACAAATAATGTGATTGCAGAAATATTTGTGTTTTCTTAATGCTTTATATATTTGGTTCAAATCAACACATCCTCCTGCGATTCAAGCTGAATTTTCTTTAGAAAATAAAATACATGATCAACAAAACAATTTATTTAGGTTCCTGCACCCACAGATCCATGCTTCACTTCCATACACTTGATCACTAAAATGCATCAAACAAAGAATGTTTTGGGGATCCTGCTTTGATTATGTTTTCTTTTTCAGTAAAACTAAACAAATGATGGAAATGTCCCAACGTCAGTTTGTTGATTGCACAACACTCAGATTCCATTTTTGGTGCCCTTGGTTTACGAGAAATGCAGCGCTCTCTCTACAGCACGTGTTTCCCTCGTGGTGTCTCGGCAGATGTACATACTCCGCCCTCATTGCTTGACGTATTTTCCACTTACACTGCACTCATAATTATGGCGCAAAATGCTGCTTGTTATAATCTAAAACGATCACAAGATGATAAAAGTACGAAATTAACCTTCACTGGTAGTTAAAATGCCGAAAACTTCTATTTAAAGCGCTTTAACTATAACAAGCAATATGTACTCTTTTGTGTCACCTCCTGAGACTGGCGTGCAACATGAACAAACCTCATTCACCCGCTCTACTTTTCATCACTATCATGATACGCTAACAACAATTCATAGAAGATGATTGTTCAGAACATACTATTCAGCAAGGATTATGCCAATAAGATTAATGTAGTACGGAAGTGTTAACTAGGGAAATTGCCAGGGTATGTAATACATCACCCACATCTATTGACGTTACGCCCTTGGTCCAGGGAGGCCTGGGATCCACAGACGGATGCGCTTCGGGGGCAGGACAGATATTGGGGCATATGGACCAAATAGTGTTAGGCTTTACAATGCATAATAGTACTTACATGGTAGCTTTGAAAGCCATCATAGCGGTCAAAACCACATCCAAATTGGTATGGTAATGCCAAAGAATGTTGGATAAGTTCTGTGCCGGTATTTGAAGAAATGATATGTCGGTTTCTCTGGCAAATATGGGTGTTAGTCTAGAATTTATAGCACCCGAGTCCTTCTTTGGCGCTTCCAACAGAAGTTTCAATATGAAATAACCCAAGTTACAGCTCGGGTTCATCTTGAGATCTGGAGTAAACGAACTACTGCTGGCCAATGCCATGAATTTATTATGGAACCTGGCAGTAAATTAAACTTCTTCTGCCGGTTAGAAATTGCGTTGTGATTGACAATTGTGGTATCAGGGCCTCGTCAATTCGCTGCTGGCTAGTCAAGTACCTAGTAAGAATGCACTAAAGTCAGAGGCAAGACGTCATCAGCGTTGCAACAGTTACGGGTTCAGTGGACATTTATGCACGTTTTCACGTGTATGTGCTGATCTTATTCTTTGTTTGCAAGTACTTCATTTAGGGAGTGTTGTATAGCGCTGTGCACAGTGGTTCTGGTTTATATCTCGCGGGTATAAAAAATGTGTTGCCGCTGAAAACAGACGTGTAAATATGGCAACATTGTACTGAGGAAGCTACGTGGAAGCAAGGACCTCAAACACAAGGTAATTTTTAACAAGTAATTGGGGGATGTTGGCTATCTCAGCGACCACAATCCCTGTCTAGACACTTATTCCTTATTGGGTCTATAGAGGATCCCATGTCAGGAAATGTGGTTGGGATTTTGAATCCTCCCACTATGGGAATATGTGAGACTGTCAAGTACTTTTTATGCAGTGCAGTGGCGTGGCGTGGGTGATTCATAAGTGTTGCCGGTTGCTTCAGACTTAATCAGGGGGCTAAATTACTTAATGTGATTTAGTTTTTAAAGGTTTAAGATCCGGAGTTGGCCTTTCTGTTGAAATTATGTGAATTTTTTCACCAAAAGAACACGAACTCAAGGACCGACTTAGACGTTTCTCGATCACTCAGTCACTTTTACCCGCAATTTGTGATGCCATTCTTATTGTACTTTTAACATTAAATGTTTCACCATATTACTGTTATACGTGAAGCATTAACACTAAAGCCCAAGGTTCGCTGTGTCACAGACGTGGCACATGAATCTGCAAGCTCCGAGTTTGCCGGTGAGCGCCACTGGCAAAATAATGAAGTATTTAGAACTGGAGGGTGCTAGTCGACCGTTCTCGGGGGATTTATCATCGACCGATTCCGACGGATCGGTCACAAATTAACGCAACTGAAAGCGGAAAGTGAAGTCCCTAGAACTTTTCATTATTCTTTGAACAACAAATAATGTAAAATTTGGATACACGTTCTTTAATTTATCAGCTGTTGCCAGCGGCAACGTAGGCGACATTAACACCTCGCCATTGATGTATAGTTATGTTTCCTTAAGCTCCTTCTTTATGGACTCTTGAGGATATAAAAGAAATGCGGATATCAAGGACGTCTTCCATTTCATTTGGAATGTCGGACATAATAATCGCTCAGGAGTCTCGAAGGGTTTCAAGAGCCTACGTGCAGGCCTCTAGCCAGGTCATTCGGTTCATTATCATCGTCTTCTCACCATTGCCAGTTGTATTCATCACGGGTACAAATATGACTTTCTAAATCCTATTTCTGGTCATCTGGCCCTCCTGAAATGTATTCTTTCGCGCTCCCATTCCTTAGGTTTACCTCAAATTGGCTAATGTACACATATGGACAACGATATGCGAAATCTGTGGAATGCAATATCAGACAATTAACGCGATATAAACACTTTGTGATAGATGCACCACCTTTCGTCATCCTGAGAGAGAAGTTTAAAACAAATGAACATGTTTGTAAGGGTCCCGAGTTCGATTCCCGGCTCTGGGGTTGGCGATTTTAAGTCGGCCCTATCCACGCCTTCACCTCTGTCTAGCACACGTGAAGTATCCCCTATGCCCAACGTGGTTCGGAGTCCACGGTAAAAACTGTAGGTCCTCTCACCTCACCGCCATCTTCATTATCACCCTAACATTGGAGGTAATGGACACCGCCCTCTGGGTGCCTCCACCTGAGAAATGGGTCCGGTCATCACTTGGTGGGGTGAGGTTACCCCGAAGGCCAAGGTTGCCATGTGGGGAGTGTTAGTAACTAACTATGAACATGTTTGTATATAAATTTACATTTATTTCACACGAGGTAACTGTTTTACATTCACATGGATATGAAAATGCAACTTTGATAATTCTGTTCGAATATATTAAGATAAACTATATTGACTAGGAAACTTGGGCACTCATACAGTTTGCTGACATACTGAAGTATTGTGTCGGATAAGAACTGAATTACTGTTATTTGATAAAGTAAGGAGGGCCACTTCCCCACCTGCGGCTCATGTAGCCTTTAATTCCCGTACCCCACGTGTCTGCCTCACGTTCAAGAGGTCCCGAGTTCGAATCTCGGTCAGGGTGAGTTACCTGGATAAGGTTTCTTCCGGGGGTTTCCCTTATCCTTCAAGACGGATGTCGGGTAACTCTAAGCCATTTGAGCATCATTTCACCCAATTCATTCATCGTCCGATATGGCAACGTTGGAGGATTTGTTATTGTTTTTATTTTTGTAATTTACGTCCTCCAACGTTAGGTCATATCGGACGATGAATGGAATGTGTGAAACGATGCTCAAATGAGCCCAGAGTCCTTGGAGCTTAGAGTTACCCGCCATTCGTCTTACAGAATAAAGGAAAACCCCGGAAAAAGCCTTATCCAGGTAACTCAATCTGACCGAGATTCGAACTCGGGACCTCTTAAACTTGAGGCAGACATGCCATCATCTACGCTACCGAGGCTTGGAGGATGTGAAATTACAAAAAAGAAAGAGGGGAGGAGTGAGAGGAGAGAGCGGCCAATCCAGGGGTCACCACAGCAAAATGCAGGGTCCCTAACAGTTCCAAACTGAAGCTCCTCGGCGGCGCATAGTACAACTGGCACCTCCCCACTCTGGAGGCTTGCATGTCCCCATAGGGGCTGGGAAACGAGGATGGAGGCATCGTTTTTCCGACACGTGTCAACCCTGAAAGAACCAAGCAGTTGAAGGATGGAGTAAAATAGGACAGTACATTTTGGAAACCCTATAAGAACCGAGCTGATGACCTACCGAATGTGTGTCACAATAATATATGTTAATTGATAATATCTGCGATGATCCTCCAAGTTTTGAGAGGTTCTCGTACAGCAATATGTGTACCATACGAGAAGCACACTCGGCGGTAGATCAAACGTAACCACAACACACATTCCTCCACAGATACCAGATACACAATATATCAATAAGTAGTCAATAGCACACATACCACAGCAAACATTGCATTGTAATAGCCAAATTCTCTTCATTCCATTTAGACTGCACTAAGGGATTATTATTATTATTATTATTATTATTATTATTATTATTATTATTATTATTATTATTATTATTATTATTATTATTATTATTATTATTATTATTATTATTATTATTATTATTATTATTATTATTATTATTATTATTATTATTATTATTATTATTATTATTATTATTATTATTATTATTATTATTATTATTATTATTATTATTATTATGATCATCATTATTATTATTATTATTATTATTATTATTATTATTATTATTATTAGTATTATTATTATTATTATTATTATTTCTGTTTAAAATTGAGTGTGAAAGACACTGATATTGTACTTATTTTCAATATTTGTGTTCTATAAGGCTGTTTCATTTAAAACTACAGGCCACTAGAAAATCTTAATAATAACTGAAGATAGTCCATACAGGTACCAAGAGGTGTTAGTACGTACCATCCAATCATAAGAAATGACCTTAGTCATTCACTAATCGTTTTTCCCTTATACAAATAAACGTAAACCAAAGTATCATTTCAAAATATTTTCAGCTATACTTACAATTGCATTAATTTACGTGAAACAATTTATTTTCTTTCATCGAAATGAAAACCAGTGTTTGTAAACTATCCGTATCACTAAGGACATACGTTTACATTATTAACGCCGATAACACGTGCACTGCTTTCTTTCTCTTCATTTGTTCCATTTATACCCCGCCTTTAACTGCTATGGTCATATCGGTGGCCGTTCTGCTTTAGAACATATCGAAGATGTTAACTCGTATTCATTGGATTTAATCATTAGATCACGCACACATTCGCACTCTCATTCACTTCCAGACTCTGGGGAAGATGGGGAATCATCTTGGTTGGAGAAACCGCCGGGAATCGAACCCGGGACACCTAGCAGGGCAAGCAGGAGCTCTACCGACTGAGCTACGTGGCTAGCCGCCTACTTTCTTGTTAGTATGTCAGGATTAAAGTGCAATTACAAATGTATTTAAGAAATAATTTAAAAAGTTTATACCGTCAATGTTAAATTTGTTAACTTCATGAACAGTTTGTGTCCAAATCTATGTAAGATATTAGACTTAACATTTTACAGGATCTATATCCGTGCTTTTTAAGCTCATTGATCTATTTATATACAATAATTTGGTTCGTTAAAAATTATAGGACTTTTTATTAATATTTTTACACATATATTTGCAAATACGTAGTCAATTTAGTGACACTAAGTATACTGAGATAGTGTTTTTATATCAAAAGACAATTTAGCTCTATTCAGTAGTGAGTCTTTATGCCCGCCTTACTAGCGTAGATCGTAACGTGTCTGCCTCACGGTCAAGAGGTTCCGAGCTCGAATCTCGGTCAGGGTGAGTTACCTGGATACGGTTTATTCCGTGGTTTTCCCTTATTCTGAAAGACCAATGTCGGGTAACTCTAAACTCTATGAACCATGGGCTCATGTGGGCATCATTTCACCCCGATATGATTTAACATTAGAGGACATACATTAAAGAGGAGTAGCTTTGTGTCGAAGTTACGACGTGACAAATCCTAGAGAGGCATTTATACTCATGGAGTATTTTTCTCTCAGTTAAACAACTACTCCCCCCCCCCCCCCTGCGTCGTAGCAAATTGTTCATCAGTACCTACACCAGGACGGCTTTAACATAAGGGCTTATTACTGAATTCTACTTCAGAACAGGCATTCTCGTTGAAAGAGAATATCGATGCGATATCAACGAATCTGATATTGCTGAGAAATATCCCCAGTTTCAGTGTATGCTCCACAAAAACTTCAAGAGGACAGTTAAGAGGTTAGTTTAAATTTCGTTTGGATATGCAGAAACAATTTGCTGTGCGACATTTGAGTTATTAGCAACGTCACATTTCTACTGTATTTTCTCTGTTTTTGTTTACGATAGCTGTATCTTTCGCATACGGTAAACAGAATGAGTGTCTGGAAATAGATGTGAGATGGAGAGGAAACTGACAAGTGGTATTTGGCAAGAGATGCGGCCACTTTCTTATGATGTGGACACAAATTTTAACGTAATGTTGTAATCACGGAAGTATCAACAGCCCTCAATGGCTTCCGAGATCCCGCCCCCTCCCTTAGACTTGACACCAGCTGATTTTCTGATTTTTTTCTCTGGCGTTAATTGAAGGACCAAGCTTTTCAAGACGCCTTGAAAATTTGAACTTCGTACTCCAGGGCATGACTATGTCACGTATACAATCTTGAGCCTGTCTTCCACAACTTAGCCAAGAGAATGAGGACATAGAAAGGAATGATGGGAATTTCGAATCATGTGTTTAAAGTTTTAGTTTAGTACTTGAAAAATGTTTTAGAATTTGAAAACTCGAAAATATTTAATAAACTGAAAGTTCCCAACTCTTTCTCTTTCATTCTATAACGTATTCGTGTAGCATTTGCTGCCACCTGGTGTACAGGATCATTAACATTTGATGACTAGGTAAACGATAGCCAGTCAGCGATGACTTCTCTTCTTCTCCAATACACTGGATAACCCAAATAACAAGGGTGTTACAGCCCATGTGGGGCCAGGACCTGAAAACCCGAATGCCGACTTCACGCCCACATACGCAAAGTACAGTCTGATTTTTAAAAGAAGATACCTGAAGGTCATCAAGCAAGGGTCGCGAAGGGTAAGAGCGGAAGGTCGTTGCTATGGAAACGTAAACAAAGGTTGCCAAATTGCTTACACTGGTGAATTACATACTCCTCAGGTCAGTTATCGCTAGTTTTGTGCAGGAAACAAGAGTTTGCTTGAGTGTTTAGTTGCGTTGTGTATTGTTAGCGTACTTTGTGAAAACAAAATTAAAGTATGTTGTTATGGAAGCAAGACGTAGTGGCGTGTAGTGTTTAACGCCCGCTTTTACTACATACGGCACCGCAGGCGGTGACACTGATCATACATGAGATGAAGATGGAGCACCGGTGGAATGAGATGGCGGGGGAAACCGGAGGTCCCGGAGAAAACCCGCCCCAACGCCGTGTTGTCCATCACAAATCTCACTTTGCGGTCGCCTGGGATCGAACCCGGGCCGCCTTGGTGAGAGCCAAGCGGTCTAACCACTGAGCCACGGTGTGGCCTGACGTAGTGGCGGTAGGATTAGAGGTAAACGGAGGATTCATGGCCCGAGGCAAAGATCAGCTTACGGGCGGGATGTTACATTGCATATCAAGCTTAAGAATTTGTTCTCTTAAGGAATTCTTTGAACAGAAAGACGAAAGTTTGCTTCTTACCAATGAATAGCTTGTTGCTTTCAACCAAACGCGACAGCCCCATGTCAGTAGATATGCTTGCATGTTAAAGAATTCCTGTGGGTCAAAATTCCGGCATATCGGCGGCATTGATATGAACATGGCAATTGACAAAGTCGTTAATAATAGTATATTGCGATACTAATGTGGTAAGTACTTTATACGGAATGAGGAAATGTTTGAAAAAACAAGGCGCTTGCGTCGAGTTCCCCCCCCCCCCCCAGTTTCCAAGATTGCGCTAATGTGCTTACCACATGTGTATTGCATACCATTTTTGCACTATCAGTGTTTATATCAATCTGAATTTTAGTAGTTAAGATATTAACTAAAATATTAATAAATTTAATTGAAGATAAATGTTAGATTTTAGAACATGCATCGCCTGTATGTGTTGCTAAGGAGAAATTACCGCACTAGTGCAGGAATGTAAACTTACGATGCATAGCAACAATAACGGTAAGTATGGATTATCAGTTACATAGTGCAAAAATTATTTAAAAGAACGCACACATGTGAAGACGCTACAACGCATTGAATGTGTGAACACCTTATTTTTGTTCTTAAAGTAGGCTAATACAGATTAAATATGATAACCTCGAACGCTTGTTTATATTTCGTGTGTTGAGAGGATAAAGAGGGGAGTATGCGTAACTCAGTTTTAGGCAACATTGCAGCACCCCATATGGAGAAACAGATGACCTTCACGTATGTTCTTTTAAAAATCAGACTGTAGAGGTGGGCGATCATCCAACCAATACGTGGAGGAGATGTGGTCAACATCTCGACATCCCCCAGTCGGAATGTTGGCGTCTATGACCAGGGCCGCTTACCTATCGTAAGCTCCTCAATTTCCTCACGATGCTGAGTGGGCACCGGTCCTATACCCGGGACCATAGGTGGGATCGACCCCGGGCCGCTTTCCGTGGCAGGGAGCAAAGGCATGCTGCCTAGCCCGCTACGCCACGGCGCAGTACAATACACTGGATAACTGACAAAAATAAAATTACACTCAGTAGTTGCTGAGAAAATATTATCATTTGTATAAGAAAAGTCATTCACAAATAAAAAGTGTTGAAAGTAAAATTGCAGAAAAAAGCACATGTTCACAAAGAAAGAAAACAAAGACATTGCTTGGACATACAGAGGCTGTCATGTTTGAAGTGGTAATAACTTTTAGAGTAAATTAATGCATTACAGAAGATAATAATGCATAGGCCATTCAATAATTAGTTGCAACATTTGAATTAACAACAAATAAGACATTTCTGGAGCAGTCACATTATTGCAGTTAGAAGTAATCTCCTCCACGCATCACGGAGCCGACGGATGCCATCCACAGCGTCTTCTTGTCCTAATACTCGAACAGACTGCTCTATTGCTGCTATAATTACCTGTCTGGTTCTAAAGCGAACTCCTCTAAATGATTTCATTTTCCCTTGCTTATTCAATATAAGTCCAACAACGATGTTCTTCCAGCAGTGCTCTAACAGCATTCACATGCACATCATCACTTGCTGATGCCTCTTGCAACCTTAATTTTAATGAAGCAATTTTGTTCGTATTTACTAAACATATTTAGAGCACTAAAGACAACAGCCCACAATTGAACCTACTAAAAATGTCTTATTGAATAAAATTGTCTTCAAACTCACAGCTAACAAACATTAGAGGCTCTTATTTTTCATTGTTATCAGCTTACACGATTTACCTCTGATTACGCCAAATGCAGGCAGTGTAGCCACTAATTTTTGAATGACCCATTTAGATCCATTTAGATCATTTAGTTCAGTCGTTGTTTTAATATATTCTATGGTTGCATGTAATCTAAACTTATGGACGTACAGCATACCTACCATATCAAATTCAGTTTATGTTCACTAAACGTTCTGTTTAGTCAACTTCTATATTTGAAACTGCTACTTTCCTTTACTGCTGTTACTTTGCTTATACGTTTGACCAATATTCACTCTTTCTGTTCCATAATATATTATTGATGTTATTATTGACACCCTTATCTTTTTTGTCCGGACTATGGTGTTATTTTTTGGTAATAAGTTGATGTTAAATTTTTATTGTGTTTAACGTCTGTTGTTGTACTCTATAATCACTACAGATAATGATATTGAAGAACTTAACATTTTCTACTCGCACTATAACTGATTATTAAATTTAATATTAAAATATTATTTTGGTTTGACATATTTGGATACCCACATGGCACCACCTTTCTACTCGACAATTGTGTGCACATAATTTTTCCGCGTCCAGTAAATATGACTATAGTATACCACAGGAAAGAACATCTCCGGGGAATGAGACGCAGGGGGGTTGGAGAAGGTTCCTACACCCTTCATTGACAGGTTTGACACCCCATGTCAGTTCAATTACAGACCATTCAAAAACATTCTGACGGCTTCTACTTTTGTGACTAAATCTTCTCGATTTTAGTGTACAGAGTGAATAGGGCGCATGTTTTTTTTTTTTTTTTTTTTTTTTTTTTTTAACAGTTCCGCTCCTTGTGTGACATGCATTCTCTGTCACACATTCGCTGTCCTTGTCACACTGTGTAAGGGTGGCACATTCCTCTCAGGGACTTACTTTGCGTTGGTGGACAGTATATTGAATGCAGATGCTAAATTACATTTGTGCTCTACATGGAACAAGCCTATAATGAGACAAATTTGTAGCCGGAACATTGGACACACAACTCCTTAATTAATAGTATACTTCTGTGCATAAGGAGCAGTTACAGCTTGTTTATACCAACATCTCTCGCTTGGAGACCCGCCGGCTGTTAATGATGTCCTTCCAGTAGTTTCATTGCGGTCAGCTACTTCGTAAAGAGCTTCTTTTGTTCTTGAATGGCTCGTAATCATTTTACTGCGAATGGTTTCTTTATAGCAAAGTAAACGGTGCTCATTCACTTTCTCTCTTTCAACATTTTATCGAGACATGCCTTTCACATTTTCCTAATTAAAAGTGAGGTTTGGGATGTTTGGGTTATGGGTGTATTGTTTCTTCTTGGCGATTTGGAACCTACGTCATAAGCCATTTGTCTGGTTAACCCAAACGGGATTTTATTGACAGAGTGTAATCTTACAAGCGACTTTCCATGCGGTTGGGAAGAATAAAAACCCACTCCCATCCATGTTAAAATCGATAAATTCATGCCCTGTTATCTCAGAGTTTACAGTGCGTTTGTTATATTGCGGGGCTGCCTGCTCCGTGCACTGTCTCTTACACTGGAGTGTTTCCATTCTGAAATTCCCATAATACTGTATGGGACCAAGCTCTGCGTGGTTGGGAGGAATGCGATCAAGTTTACTTTGAGTAAGAATGGCATTAGAAATGCGAGGGGGGAGTGCTAGTGGCCAGATAGGCAGTGCCGTTTCTGTGTTTTCAATGAATGCATAAAAACTGAACAGTGCAAATACATTGACTGTCGCTACCTGTCTAATCATGTAGTATGACTCAGTTTAAGGATGACGACCGCTCGGTAGCGTAGATGATAGCGTGTCTGCCTCACGTTCAAGAGGTCCTGAGTTCGAATCTCGGTTAGGGTGGGTTACCTGGATACGGTTTTTCCGGGGTTCTCCCTTATCCCGAAAGACGGATCGGGTAGCTCTAAGCTCCATGCACCCCGGACTCATTTGAGCCTCATTTCACCCATTTTATTCATCGTCCGATATGAATTAAAGCTCGAGGACGTAAATTACAAAAAGACACGTTTTACTAGTATACATTTAATTTAACTGTGTTGAAAATGCGACAGAACATCCACCTTGCTCCTGAAGTTAACTTCCTTTCTAATCTTCAGAATGAAATTTTCGGATTTTCCACAATAGTCTGTAACGAAGATGGTAGTGTGTCTACACCACGCAGGAAAAATATTCTTGTTGTTGCTCAAATTATTATGCTTTTTAAAGCGGTCCCGAGTTCAAAGCTTGGTCGGGGTGAGCTATCAGGATAAGGTTTTTTTCGGGGTTTGCCTTTATCCTGAAAGTGGAATGTGGGTAACTCTAAGCTATATGGAACCTGGGCTAATTTGAGCATCATTTCACCCATTTCATTCACTGTCCGATATGACTTAAAGTTGGAGTTGAATTACAAACATACAGCGTTTTGTTGTCTGCTTAAGTGGGCAATTTAAGGGATTTTGCCTAGATTCCTTGTGGCATTTGCAACAGTAAAATTGTGCAAAACTGCGCTAGGGGTGTCCTTTTTATATAAATTACGTCCTCCAACGTTAAGTCATATCGGACGATGAATGGAATAGGTGAAATGAAGCTCAAATGAGCCCGGGGTCCATAGATCTTAGAGTTACCCTACATACGTCTTTTAGGATAAGGGAAAACCCCGGAAAAACCTTATCTAGGTAACTCACCCTGACCGAGATTCGAACTCGGGACCTCTTGAACGTGAGGCAGACATGCTACCACCACGCTACCGAGGCGGGCACGGCCGGAAGTGGAATCCTTAAAAATGCTAAATCATTGAAGATGCATATTTTAGGTTTGGAAGTACAATGGAGAAATAATTTAAAATAAATGTGTGAAATGTATGTTTCAGCAAACTTCCAATAACAAGCTATTCAATTAGCTTAACACTTTCTTCAGATGTTTAAGGTATTTGCATTTAAAGTAAGCATATCCTTCTGACATTTATTTAGTTGCTTTCTAGTACTCCAGTAAATACAATATACAAAGAGAGGCAGAAAGAAGTGTCATGTTTTCTATTACCCTTTCTAAAAATCTTAAGCCAGTGGACTGAGTCGCAATTTTCGTCATTAGATAGTTTCAATAGTCTCTTCTTTGCATCCTACATCAGCTTAAAGGGTCCTTAAATCTTTGATGCAAGTACCGTCACGCTAAAATAAGTGACTACCTTTTTAAAATCTATATATTACAGATGAACTCTCTTATATTATCTACGCAAAAGATTCCAGAACGTTATTCCGTCTCTGCATTAGGCAGTTTCAATGAACATAGGAAGTACTTCCGTTCCGAGATTCATTTGTCCAGGTTTCTAATATATATGGATCCAGTTTAGTCATTTTTACTGTATTTAGATGTTATAACTAGTCCGGTTTATTATACGTAACTCAATAGCAATAAACATAGCTTAGGAGAAGGCAGTAACAAAGATTATCATAGTGAAGTTCGTGATAAAAAGAAAAAAGGGTTATACTAAGAGCAGAAGCCTCCCTCCCCTGAAAGAATTTAGGAAAGGTGCGGACAACAACGGCCTTTATAGACCCCGCTTGCGCAGGGATGGAAATGGATATGCTAAGGGAAAACTCGACAAGGTCTTCAAGAGTCTAGCTTAGCTTCCGTCTGTCAGGGATCTTAACCAGAGACATTGGTGCACCTTCATAACACCGCCCAAATGCTCGGACGTATCCTATCTCTCATGAATGTCGAGACCAACCCAATTCGAACAGCTCCTCAACAGAAGCGCTCACGTATTCGGCCCAACGTTCTTCTAGAAGTACCAAGAGACCGCAGTGCCCGCATAATGGCAACTCTGGGATTTATATAGCATTTTAAGAAGAAATCAGCTCCAACACGTCGGCCATGTTTGCACGATCGTGCAAAATGAAAGTGGGAAAGGCAGCCCAAAAGCTGGTATGCAGTTAGTAAACCCAAGGCAGGTTCAAGTATTAGTATGCAGTCGCTGATTGTCGTTACGTAGTCTTGTTAAATTAAAACGTGTGGGCCCTTTTTATGGAATGATTTCACGCTTCGTGGTCACCGCTGGACGCTAATGCTATGATTGTGTCATTATTTAGGACGCTATATGTTATCCAAAGGAGTCTGTAACATACCAACGAGACTTGACCTATTTAATGTCAATATGAACAGCCGCCATTGGTCCGTTATTATGTACTTGAATCCTATTGTATTATTCCCTTAACATATTTGGTTGCAAATCGCTCTTGTTAACCTGGCGTGTGAAATTGCCAGCTAAAGGCATATGTAACAGTTTGCAATTTACCTGCAAGTTGCATTGAAAACGACGCACTACGGCATCCGAACATTTACAGTCTTGAAGAACTTGTTCTGGATTAGCTAGCAGCGAGATCAAAGAACAGAAATGACTGTAATTTATAAGCCCCACCGAAATCATAATTTCATCGGTCCACTTTCAACTAAGCAAATGCACATTTTAGAACTAGGAATTCATATGTTTTGGATGCATATTGAATAGTGAAGTTCTTACTTGGATTCCTATTGGATGGATCTGGGTGACAACGAATTCTACTCCAGCCAATGAAGGATGTGGTCGCCACCCCGCTTCCATCTGCATGCAAGTGGTTCTCGGTTAGATTACGTCACGGAAAACCGAGTATCCAAGGTTCAATTCTTGACTGTGGCACTGAATTTTGCAATTTGCTTGCACCTTTTTAGAATGCCTTTAGCCACGTCCTGCATTTCCTGCACATGCGCATATCATTATACCTGCTAGTTATTCTTACTCTTTACTATGTGACGTATACAAAAAGACTAATAATATATGCTGCAGTGGACTAAGGAAATATTTTCATTTGTGACAGTGTGCACGTACGTTTGTTTACACTAAACACCCTTTCCTTGCCTGAACTGAATTTAATTTTTCTGGAAACGCTGCATTTCAGTACAGGGAACACATTTCGATGTCGTGGTTTTTAACTTTTCACTTTTCTGCCACTGACAGTAGCTATAAGAAATTTTTCATTCCACCCAAAAATTGGATATCGACATTTAACGGCAAGTACATGTTTTGAATCCAAAAATGCATTTTAAGAAACATGTGAGCAACATGAAATTTGTGAGTGTTAAAGACAGAGAGGGAGAGACCTGTTAACAGTCTTAAAACCAAATAGTTGGCTAAGGTTTTCAAAATCTTCTCCCTGCCCAAATTAGTCTTTAGGTGCAACATTTTATCGACTTTTTTTTTTATTTTCTCTCTTATTGACTAACAATGGTGATTAGATTACCACGTAATTGAGACATTCACATCATAAAAACATTTTACATGTAGAATTTTCTGGGAATAGCTTATGAAGTTGGCTTCATTCAGAAGTTAAACACACACACACACACACACACACACACACACACACACACACACACACACACACACACACACACACACACACACACACACACACACAGTAATTCCTGCCTAAAAGGGGCTCTTTATATGTCGGAAACCTGGAAAAACGGGAAATAAATTTTGGAACGAGCTATTTCCCATATAAAGTTATACTATAAGCCGGAAAACTGCCAAACGCAGAAACGGAACCGTTTGCGTAAATAACCTAATTAAAATGGTCTACTTTATGTGTAATGGGTTACAACGTACATATTTTAAAAGGTGCAATAATTTTGAAGGCAACTACACTTGCTCCGAAGTTCTATAAAAATAAAGACATAAACTAATCCTTCGAGGAAATGGAAAAAAAAAAAAAACATTAGCTTTCTTAACTTTCTTCCAACACACACGGTAAGTGTCCTTTCTCAGTTTCGTACTTTACAAGTGATCAAGTACGGGTGGAACAAAACTGTGGGCTTTGGTGATTTTCAATGTCACCCGAACGTCGGAACTCCCGATAGAACCGGCCAGCAGTAGGGCCAGGCGGGAAGCATTAAGACCACGCCTACCCATTTGTCTCGTGTCACTAACTGAAGGGATGATTAGGAGAGCGGCACGAGCCCGGTACCGTCTCTTTCCCCTCCCACCAGACGTCTGGAAACCTCGGGATAATTGTGCGCGCCACGAACCTTCCAGAAACGGCGATCTTCCCTATATAAGGCCTGTAGTTGGCGAGGTTGTTAAAGTACGGAAAGCTCAGATTTATGGTATTTTGAAAAAAATAAGAATTAAACATGAATTGTTAAAAGAAACAGCAGAGTATGTGAAACGCATCATAAAATCTACAGAGTATGACGATCTAAATCGTGCTTTTTTCGAGTGGTTTGTTAGTGCGCGCGCTAAAGGAATTCGCATTTCTGGACTATTGCTTTAGACTCAAGCTTTAGAGACAGCAAGAGAATTAGGCAAAGACTATTTCAGAGCTTCCAATGGATTCCTCGAGAGTTTCAAACATCGCCATAACATTGTTTTGAGTGTTGTATGTGGTGAAGCAAATGATGTTGATATGCAGACAGCTGCAGATTGGAAGGGGAACATTGAAAATTGACAGAGAAACTAGGCAATATATTAGAATTACGGTACGTAAGTTGAAAATATAGTACGTAATATATATCAGCCTATTATTATTATTATTATTATTATTATTATTATTATTATTATTATTATTATTATTATTATTATTATTATTATTATTATTATTATTATTATTATTATTATTATTATTATTATTATTATTATTATTATTATTATTATTATTATTATTATTATTATTATTATTATTATTATTATTATTATTATTATTATTATTATTATTATTATTATTATTATTATTATTATTATTATTATTATTATTATTATTATTATTATTATTATTATTATTATTATTATTATTTACACTTCATTTTATGTTATTCTTTCACTGTAAACCTGCGCGACTATTTCTTTGTATTCAAACACAACCCTCTGTAAGACGGAAACCTGTGTAAACGGAAAAGCTGGAACGATCTCGTTCTGTTTTAGAGAGGTTTCAATCTTGAAGGATTTACTTTCAACTGAGATAAAGATAACGCATTTAAAACAAGGGAGTAAAAACTGGTATGTTAGTCTCGAGCTGGAGGTTTTGGCTTAAATGCAAACAGTTGTATGTCTTGCGCGAAGATACAAACTGAAAAGACAAAACCACGATGAGTAAAGTCCTCTTTAGAGACGTTAATACCCAGCACTCGTAAGTTTCTTATTGTTGTTTTAAACTCTCATTGCTGCAATTACTGTTATGACGTCATGTTTACTATGCGCAAGCCACAACCACGTGTGTGATGAAAGCGGGGCTTTGACCCCGTTGGGGACACATACGCCACCAGTATGGAGTATTTGTCCGATATGACCTACGTTGGAGAACGTTAATTTAAATAAAAAATGTATGGAGTATATTTTAAATCTTTCTGACCAGTTCAACAGTACGTTTCAGCAAACGTATTTGTTTTAATGAACTGTAAAATATATACAAATAGATAATATGTTCTGTATTATTGAAAAATCTGGTCGGTAAAAATAAAATTCTCTTATGGAAGACATTCATTCTCCTGTATGCTTATGGAATGTGTAAAATAGGATTATAAGAGCAGGACAAAAGAAGTCGAGGGGATCCAAAACCTTTCAGAAAATTATGAAGTTAGGAAAATGTACCTAGAGAAGACAACGCATACCAGTTTAGATATAAAAAAAAACTGTTGTCTTTGCTCCCAAGACTTTGTGTCTAGTGCTTCACTTCATTCTTAGACGAATAAAACTAAAATTCATTGAAATGTTATCTCTGACCCCTCCTTTGTTTCACAGTGAATGTGATGTCTCATTGGTTCACATTTTCTTCTTGGCGTTTCTTTCAAGCTGTTGATAGACTCAACAAGGAGTCGTTGAGAGCTATTTCTAGAGATTTGTTTCAAGCCATCCATAGAGCTGTTCGTTATAGTTTGCTTCAAACCGATCGTAGACCCCGAACAAGGGTCTGGTTGGGAACTGCTTCAAGCCAATCATCGAGATGCAATCGGTTAGCAATTCAGGGAAACCTGACGGTAGACAAACGCATTGTTGCAATATGGGGAACCCATCTGCTCTCGACCATTCATTAGAAAAAAAAAATAATGCTATAAATTTCAATTAAAGTAGTTGAAAAATTATGGATTTAGTATTTTCAGTAGATACTAAAGGGAACATTCGAAAAAAAGAAAACATGTATTCACCTAATTCGTCCCTACCACATTCGAAATTAGAATAAAAATTACCAGGAATGCTTGTTAGAGGAGCATCTACTATATAAAAATATGTTTCCTAGCCTCATTCTTCACTTTATACTCAATTTTTATTTCCTATTGTCAGAAAGTTTATCCAAAGGCCACTGTTTGGAGAAGGGCCATCAAAACTGTGAGGATGGCTAAAAAATGTATGACCGTTCTTTATTTAACAGCTCTTGTTGGAAGAGCAGTCTGCCATATAAAAACTCAATATTCCCTAACGCCAATCTTCACTTTACCCTGACGTTTCAATTCCAGCATTTTTAAGTAACCTAGAATGGATTTTCCGAGTTCTTTTTCAGCACTAAAATTAGATTTGACAACTAAATCCCAAGTGCTAATTGGTTTGAATGCCCTCTCATTAAAATCTAATTTACCTTATTAAAAATTACACTTTTTTTCCGGTCAGAGGTTCTAAGGATTAAAGGAATGGAGGGCTTAAAATCTCTCATTAGTATGGTAAATAGGACAGGATAAAGGAATGCAAGAATGTTGATTTCTGTCTGCACTCAACGCTACTGTAACGAAAATATGGAATTTTATACAGCTGTGACGTCAAATACTCCATTCGCTGTCAACTGTGTACATATCTGAGGAATTTAAAGTATATATAAGACGCCAAAAATAAATTTCTCTTTCAGTACGACAGTACTCTTTCACTCACGTTTTTAGGATTGTTGCTGCAAAACTGCTCTCACTCACGTCTAAAAATATTACATATCTAAACCTTTAGTGTTGAACGTCTTCAAACTATCCCTTTTTCCAAAATTAATAAACAGTTTTAGTTCGGGTACTTTGCCTCTCCGAAATTTGTCACCCTGGTCTTGGACCGCTTTGGCCTCATCCTAGGCTATTAAAAAGCTGGAAAGTCATTGGATTAAACTTATTGGCTTGAATGGTGTCCCAATCTTGCATTTTACCATTTAATGTATCAGTTACTCTGTTTATTTGTCTCCTTTCCTCTCTCTTTCTCTCTCCAGCGCATCGGTAGGCAACATGCCCCTTTAGTTTCTCCGGTTTTCTCAATGTTAAGTTTTGAGACATCTGGCAACACTAAGGGAAGCGTAAAAGTACTATCCCGCTGCTGTTGAATCTGCTAGATTTATGACCTATTATCTCAGAAACTATTTAAGATATACTGAAAATTTTAAAAGATTTAAATGCGAAACTTCTATATTCAAAATTAAATTTTTAACAAAGGAGTTGAACATATTAATTAGGAAATTGAGGAGTTTATATACTTCAAAGATTTTATAAGTTTACCGTTGTTTTAATTTTTAATATTAAGTAGTTGAAAATATGAGTTATATATTCTGAAGATCTAAAAACTTTAAATACGATTTTAAAGTTTGGAATATATGAAATATTTACTGGATACGAATAGTTGATTTGTAGAATCAGTTTTAAATTACTGGAGTCCAGTAGTTTAGTTAGTTAATGTACCATTTTATTTTATTTAACTACATTGTATATGTTTACTCTATGTTTACGGTTTCGTCTTTGTCTGCATTCGGGAGGCATGGGTTCGATTTCCGTGATCGACATACCGGACCCATGAGTTTTTCCGGGGGTTTTCCTGGGTCGCCAGGTAAATGCTGACTAAGTTAATTACATCTCCCAAATTTCCCGCCCCTCCATTTCATCTCCATTATCATTTCACATCATCTCTCATCTGGTGGTCTCCTTCAGGGTAGAAGTGTCGCTGGGAGTCTCTGCGGTCCATGGCAGGATGATATGTTCTGAGTGAATCACTTCCTCCTCCGGTAGGTCGAATGCCGTTCTCCGAACCGGCTGCTGGGACCGCTTCCGAACCACAGTACGGGGGAATGTCGGTGTCCTGGCCTGCCGGGGGAGGTTTCCATCTAAGTCAAATGTAGGTGCCCTACCCTCTGCATTGTAGTGACTCCTTGGATCAGCCGGCTAATCCTTCCTTCCGGGGATGCCCCAATTGGGGGGGGGGGCCTTGGGTGTCATAAACCACAGGTTTCGGTGCCGAATCCACTACTTAGTAATCCTTCTCCTATTAACACCAAAACAGAGCTAAAACAGCACTTACCTCTCAGTTGTTTTTCTCATCATGAAATTTAAATTAGCTGTCCTCAATAGTTTATAAGAAAATTTATGTCATTCACAAAAAACTGCTCTAAGCAAAAATGGAGGAAACTCACATACTTCAGAACTGTTACTTGAGATTTATCTGACGCGTGATTGACTGATGATGACGGTTTTTGGGCCCAGTCATAGAAATACTAGTTGGTTAGATACTCGCGGAAACCTGACGGAAGGTAAAAATACGATTTGGAGGAATGGGTCACCTCTTATTCTCTCAAGAATACTGTAGATAAAACCAGTTTATAAATTTCAATTAAGTGGCTTGGAAATTGTTAAATTTAAAGATTTTCAGTTACTGCAGAAGGAAATTCGAAACTCGTTTTGTACTCATCAGATCCTCCAGAATAAAAATGATCAGAAATTATTGTAGAAGGGCAGTATGTCATTCCCCAACGTTAATCTTCACTTTACCCTAGTTTGAGTTCCATACTTCTAAGTATTGTGGAATGCTTTTTTTTCAACTGTTTTAGCAGCTCCATCTCAAGTACTAATGGGTTCGGATGCATTCTCTTTAAAATGTAATTTATTTCATAAAACTTTTACCATCTAGAGGAGATGCACAGATTTCAGTCACAAGTTCTAAAGGTTGAAATCTATCGTTGGCATAGTTATCTAGTATTTGTCTACACTCGAAGCTATTGTGTGTGGATCAAGGTGCATATATAACTGGACAGCATGCTTGCATCTTAACATCGCTCATGATTTCAACACTGTTAATGTTTGTTTGCCCCCCCCCCCCCGCTCCTTACCGCACATAACCCAATCCATAATCGCTTCGTGTAAACCGCGCAGACCTCACACTCCAGGAGTAATGAACTCTAGTTCCGTAGTTGTTTCTAAATTAATAAATTGTGGTTAAGCTGTTCATGTTACTTTCGGAATAAATTAGTTCCGTAGTAATTTACTTCTCGGTTCGATTCCTGTTGCCTGTCCGCACTGGACTTCCTTTTCCCGTGATTTTCCTTGGTCAGTATGCAAATCCTGGGATTATAACCTTTACGCAATTTACTACATGGAGCCGTTGCCTAAGGGATGACTTGATTTGTGGAACTCTTAACTACCCCACAAAACAATTTTAAGTAATTTACAGTTGCATGAAGATTAAAAGAAGAGGAAAAACTTAAACGATGACTGATACGGCGCATAAATTGAAAGATAATTTCGATATGCAGTTAAAAGTATCCCATCATGCAAAAAACTAATTAAGAAGAGACTATGGAGTGCTGCTAAGTCACACAATAAACCCATTGTTCTAAAGGTTTTAGAAACGAAGTTTCTCGACCAAAGTAAGCAAAAGAATGATTTTAACTATTATGCGCTGCAAGTCTCTGCACATGACCTTCAAAGGCTGCACGGCTGTAGCCAATCACAGGCGAGTTCTGCCTATACAGTACTGGCTTACTCTCGTTTTGTAATTACTAGATCGACACTCGGATATTAATAATTTATTAAAACTTAAAACTTATGTGAGAATGATCGGCCAAGCAACTTGGAGCTGTTAAGAGAGAGGTGATCATAACTTTGTGACTGTCCCTTTCTCTTACTATACCTTAAATACTCTGACCATGGAACAAAACAGGTAGATAGTTTGCAATTCTAAGAAGCTGTGGAAGTGTGCAGCAAGTTGCTAAGTAAAGCAAGTGTTGTTTTAGCGAGAAAAGAGAAACAAAATGTGTTTTACGTAGTCATTTCTCAGATTAGTTCAGAGGTAAAAAGATGTAAACGAGGTTCTGCTAAAGCTTTTTTGTTTCGTTTATAAAACACATTAACATACCGAAAAGAACAACGCGCTTATATTATTTTGAAAAACATGTAGCTCATAGAACAGTTTTCGAATTTATGACCGCGGCGAATTTTGTACTACCAAAAAGATAACTACTTCTTTACGCGAAAAATACTTATGAAGGTTCCACTTCTTCCACCTTAGACTTTAGATATAAGAAAACTAATGACGGTCATGCATTCCCACCAAAAAAGTGACATTGCTGCATCAAGATTGAAATTCCTTTGTACAGTGCACGAATTACGTGAATTCTGAACGAAATCAGTGCGGCAAGTGAGGATAAGGATGACGATGGTCGTTGCCGGAGTGATGAAGAGCCCCTCGCCATCTCTCTTGACTAATTAGGTACGTTAATTTCTATTGCTATTTATTTGGTGTTCTCAAATAGCAACATTTTATTTGGATTTCAAACATATGCGTTTAATAGCTCTGGATAACACGCACGCTATTCTTACGCTGCACTGCGTGTCAATATCGCTGTCTCTCTCTCACAAGCGCATGATATGGCTACGCTGCATCGTTCTCCTATTAGCCAAGGAGGTTTGAGGTTATGCAGGAGGTTTGACGCGGATAATAGTTTAATATTTATATAAGCTAATCTATGTGCATGAATGAATAAAATTTTATTATGAATACTTCAGCTGTAAATTATCTTTATTTTACCAGAAATCTAAATGTGTACTTTGTTACCATTCTAAGTTCAGAAGAAGTTTGAATAGATGATGGTCCAGCGAATTGTGTAACTGCTGAAATCGAGAGCCCGAACATATACATGAAATTTCACATGCGTACCAGCTGTGAAATCCTACTTCTAGTAGGACCCGTAAACCAGCTGGAAAGAAGAGGTGACAGGATAATGAAGCCGAAGACATAAGCGATATGTTAATTCCCCTCCGCCCCTCTGTATATAAGTTGACAGCAAGACTACAAATAAGGCCGAATCCTGTGATGTTCATTGATAATATACTGTTAATTTTGCAATGGCTATTGTTCATTGTAATAAGAGCACTATAGTAAAACATAAAATGAAACAATGAAAACACTTCCTCAGTGTAGACAGCCATAATCACTCTTAGGATTAGGATTACTACAGAGGGGATTCGGCACCAAAACCTGTAGTTTATTGTACCTAAGCCCCAGGTGGGGCATCCCGGGAGGAAGGATGAGGAGAGAGGAGACAGGGGGCGGCCGATCCAAGAAGTCACAACAGTACAAAGGGTAGGGTCCCTAATATTTATCGGCTGGAAACTCCCCCGGCAAGCCAGCATAACCGGCATCCCACCCGCCGCGGTCAGGAAACGGCCCACCAGATCTGCCCGGAGACCGAAATCCGTCCTACCGAAAGATGAAGTGTTTAAAGTCTGTCTACTCAACGCAAGTGCACGGCGGCCGCTTTCTTTGAGGAACCCTCATAATCGTTTTACAACATGGACCCTCCTCCTGACGGTCCTCTCTACAAGGTTGCAACATTTTAACATCACCGTCTTGCACCTAATGAAACAGAACAACTGGAAGTTGGAACTTTGGCAACTGAGACTCCACGTGGAGTAGACATGCAACTGTCATTTCGAGAAAATCGGGGTTGCTATTGGTCCCCAACGTCAGTGTTCCATTTCTGAAGTGTGGAGATAGATTTATGACGGTCATTAGTGCGCGGAAAGGTCAGGTCCTTTGAGGTCCCTTTGAGTGGGAACTGCACACGCGTTAAAAAAACAGACTTTGCCAGCGGTATATCATTCTGTCCTGCAGCGCCGAGACTCCCGCCAACACTTCCACCCTGAAAAAGACCCAGCATTCGCCTGGCGACACGGGAAAAAAACAGGGGTTGGGTAGGTCGGCCAGGGGAATCGACCTGGGACCTCCCGAATGCGGGCTACAGACAAAACCGCCTGAGCCATCCTGCTCGGTTAATCACTCTTCTCTCTGGCACGTTCATCACTAGCTGGCAGTTCCTATTTCTCACTGCACTCTCCTGTTGCACGAATGACATCAAATCATCGACATAATGCTTACCGATCTTAGGTACAGTCGGACAGCAAAGCTATCTTGTTATGTATGGTAAATGCAGGCTATTGAAATGTATTCGCCCCATTATAATGCTCTCTGGTGACATTCTGTTTGTTCAGTTGACATCAGTACTAACAACTGCTGCTAA
The DNA here is from genome assembly GCA_030765055.1 of Mantis religiosa. Taxonomy (NCBI): domain Eukaryota; kingdom Metazoa; phylum Arthropoda; class Insecta; order Mantodea; family Mantidae; genus Mantis; species Mantis religiosa. The sequence continues at coordinate 86,679,339 of CM060950.1, forward strand.
ACGTGGGGTAAATATGGCCTTAGTGTGTTAAAACTGCAGCTGTTGCTTTGGTAGAACAGTCAACTTGCTGGGACTCAAATGTTGAGTTGAAAACAAATAATCCTTGGTTGGAGAGGTTATTGTGTTCCACATGTACATTATTTGGAATCGGTTTAATGCTTACATAAATGTTCCGCACTTTTAAATTGTTTTTACATCATAATTTTCCATTATATGCAATACGATAGAATATTTAGCTCTGTGAAGTGATTTAATCAGCTTATGTTCCAAAACCAACTTTGATTAACCGGCTGCCTTTGAACTATTACTTTACTTTGTAAGCTGGAGGAACTTTTAGTGTAAAGTCGAATTTTGAATTCTTGGGAACTGCCATTAAAATTTTTGGCAGTATGGGGGAAAAAATGTCTTTAGAGTTAATGACCAAAGCAGCGCTCTGTAATAAGCCACTGTATTTTTATACACCTATCATACGTAATACCTTCAAGGCCATAGTATTTCAGATTAGGATGCAATATCATATCCTACGCTCCGAGCAGCAGGGTATTTGCACCATTTGTAAAGTTATCAGACGTCCAGGAAATCCTGGATATACCCTACATTTTTTACATTCTCTATGGCATCCGGGGGATATTTTTATAAAAAAAATTAAAAAGTTGGAATGTCTTAACATTGAGGAACGTAAGCACTTGATAGGCTCAAGAAGGTAATATTTGTTGAAAAATTAGTGAAATTACTTTGCTTTTCCTGCACACAAGATAATTTTTGTAGTATTTTCATTTTCATCAGATCATTCCAGTTCCTCTGCGTTGCACAAGTGAATGCGCAGGGAGGGAGGATCGTTGCACCATAAGGCGGGAAAAAGAGCGAGAGTCGGGATATACGTGCGTGATCGTGAGTGGACTGGCCAGAATGAAACCACTTTAGAGTGATTTTTTCCCCACTGATGTCATCAGAGTAGAAACAAACTATTCATTGACTCAGTAAACGCCGAAGAATATACTTTTAAGCATTTACGTGATGTACGCACCAAAGCAAGGTAATAGGTACAACTGTAAAGGTTATTTGACAACTACTTCTGACCTATTATATGAATGCTTAAGAAATGATCTCTGTATACCTACATGTTTGAGTATTAATGTAAGTTTAGACTTAAATTTTCCCAGTTCAGTATATTTACGCACTAATTTTTTTGTGAAATGAAATGCGTAGTGTTTAACGCCCGCTTTTACTACATACGGCACCGCAGGCGATGACACTGATGATACATGAGATGAAGAGGAGCACCGGTGGAATGAGTTGGCGGGGGAAACCGGAAATCCCGGAGAAAACCCGCCCCAGCGCCGTATTGTCCACCACAAATATCACTTTGCGGTCGCCTGGGATCGAACCCGGGCCGCCTTGGTGAGAGCCAAGCGGTCTAACCACTGAGCCACGGCGCGGCCTAAATTTTTTTGTGATGTCCTTCATATGGGACACTATATGTCTTGTATTTCATTCAAAATGTCCTTCATGAAGGCCAATAAAGAGAAAGGCTGTACAGAACTGAACTGAATCTAACCTCACCTAACCATACCCAACCCAACCTAACCTAACTTAACCTGACCTGACCTCACCTCACCTCACCTCACCTCACCCATCACGTTTGAATACCTGTCAAAATTGGCTTATGTCCAAGTAGTACTTGTGGGTATGTTATTCCATCTCTGCTTTTTGTTCTAGTATGCATAGCTTAACATCTGAGTCTGATATTAGCAAACATCGCTATTTATCCGTAGACCTCTGATGCTCATGATCCATTAGTAAAGCAAAGGAGCATCATCAGAAAATGGTTGGGGATTACGAGCTACATTTTCAGTAATTAGTGGTGTTACTAAAACATGGAAAGTTGGGTGAGGGTATGGCAGGGTATCGTCATTAAGAAAATGAGTTTGCATCTACATATTATCTGCCTAATCCTGCATGATCTTTTAATAGCGAAAGTTGCAGCAGTGTGCAGTACAACAGATTGTCCTCTGTAATTCCGTGTTTCCTTTAAATCTATGCTTCATCTCCTTACTTAAATATTTGGAGAGGTATTGTTATCACATATCAACTTCTGGGCTTGATAATTGATTCAGAGGTCACTTGTATATCGATACTTAACTGAGGAAGTTAATTATTTTAATAGTGTTATGTGCTATGGTATGAGAAATGCCTCCACAAGAAGATCTCAGTCTGCTGTGCTATGTCAATATGTGAATGAGTTTGGAAGAAATATTTCTAGTTAAGATAATAAGATATAGTTTTGGTTGGTATGTGAAAAGAGTGTTTCTGCATAAATAGTTTGAAATTGTGCAGCACGAAAATACACCAAGCCATAAGGACCGGGTTAAGGAGAAATCTTCTTTAAATCAACAATTAATTAAAAACCAAGTAGATGAACAATGACATTCGAGTGATGATTTTTCTAAACAGTTGGGCTGACTTTAGTGAGTGACAGCATTTCATTGTGGAAACTGAATAATGTGCAGCTTCAGAGTTTCTTAGAAAAGTATACAAACAAAAGGCTGCCAGATGAGTTTACATTGTGGAAAAGCTATTTACTAGTGTTTTCAGCATGTAATTAATAAAATACAGGATACATTGGTACACAAAAGAATCTGAATTCCACTACATGAAACACCAGACATTGCGGGACAGTGTGTTGCTTTTCTTTCTAGTGTTATAGTGGATTCAACAAAGGCGGGTAGCAAATCTTTCATCTTGAACATACAAGTACTTGATGGGTAAATCACAGCATGGTTGCAAAA
>CM060950.1:86684627-86884270 GCA_030765055.1 Mantis religiosa
ATTTATGCATATTTGTTTGTTGCAGGCGGTGTAAAGACTGTGAATCGTGAAAGCCCACAACCATACAAGCCAGTGATTCCCCGTGAGCTAGCCCAGGACTTTGCCCGTCCCGCCCGTCTGGATATTTTACTTGATATGCCACCAGCCGGTCGTGATTGCCAGATCAAACATGCTTGGAATGCTGAAGATCGCTCTTTGAACATTTTTGTGAAGGTACATATTTACTACCTCTCATTTTCCCACATATTTTAAGCAAAATGAAGGAGTAGATAAATTGTTTTTCAAACAATGTAGTGTATAATGTATAGCTACACATAATATACCTTACATACGTAGTCTGACTGTAAATTTTGTTGAACCAAATCAAAAGTTTATTATAGCAGTCTGGTTAAATTAAATTGCAGTGCAATTGTATTGGTATACTGAAGGCTGAAAAAAGGAGACGATCATTAATGCTGTTCTTCTTCTAAACTGCAGCTGAATGCTGTTGGTAGACTTGCTAGCTTAGAAATAACTTATCTGTAATAATGACAATTACAATGAAAAATAAGCATAGCAGTTTAGTGTTAAATTAACGTGGCAGGCTACAACTCATTTTGCAAAATAATGTCTGCAGTGCGAAGCTTGTAGCAATTTAAGTACATTCACAATTTTGCTTGGCATTAGAAGCTGTACTATATGTTTGTGATGCACAGATTAATTGCATTATATGATCCATAAGTTTTATGTTTATTATTATTTTCAAGTATGTATTGTTATTTTGATAGAAATCCAATAATAATATCTTACACTTTGTACCTTCTCATTGCAATTGATATCCATTTTCAAATAAGATAAGGGTGAAATAATATAAGGGCTGTCTATCGAGATTCAACTGTATTGGAACACCACAGTGAAGCGAAAAATTATTAAATTTTAGATGAGTCGCATTTTTTACACATCTGCTTCACTTTCGTACCTATTTTGAGGACATGTTTCGCAAATCTTCGTTTGCATCTACGGCTCTTGTGCGACTGACGCTAGATCCAGCGGTGTGGGTAATTCTGGGGTTGTTGCTGCCATCTGTTGATTTAGTGATGAACTGAAATGTGGGATTATCTTCTAGCGGGATTTCAAAGTTCATTAGTTGGTTTTTATGTTTTTCTATGTATATCCTCTCCCATATGACGAGTTCACTATGTTTTTGTACGTATTTTAGTAACTCTGTGCTATCTTCAATTTCATGATTTTCAGACCAGAAATGAGCTGCTATTGCGGACTTATCAATATTTTTGTATCTTAAGTGCCTGAAGTGTTCTTTCTTTCTAGTGCCTATGTTCCTTTTTATCCTTCCTATGTAAATTTTTTCACAGTCTTTACACTTAATTTTGTAAATGCCTGACTTTTCCTCTGGTTTTATCTTATCAGTATTATTACTGTGAAGTAGGTTTTTAATGTTGTAATTGTTTTTTGGTGCCAATGTTATATTGTATTTCTTGAATATTTTTTGGAACTTTTTTGTGGCCCAGGGGTGGTAAGTAAATTTAGCTAAATTTACTTACCACCCCTGGGCCACAAAAAAGTTCCAAAAAATATTCAAGAAATACAATATAACATTGGCACCAAAAAACAATTACAACATTAAAAACCTACTTCACAGTAATAATACTGATAAGATAAAACCAGAGGAAAAGTCAGGCATTTACAAAATTAAGTGTAAAGACTGTGAAAAAATTTACATAGGAAGGACAAAAAGGAACATAGGCACTAGAAAGAAAGAACACTTCAGGCACTTAAGATACAAAAATATTGATAAGTCCGCAATAGCAGCTCATTTCTGGTCTGAAAATCATGAAATTGAAGATAGCACAGAGTTACTAAAATACGTACAAAAACATAGTGAACTCGTCATATGGGAGAGGATATACATAGAAAAACATAAAAACCAACTAATGAACTTTGAAATCCCGCTAGAAGATAATCCCACATTTCAGTTCATCACTAAATCAACAGATGGCAGCAACAACCCCAGAATTACCCACACCGCTGGATCTAGCGTCAGTCGCACAAGAGCCGTAGATGCAAACGAAGATTTGCGAAACATGTCCTCAAAATAGGTACGAAAGTGAAGCAGATGTGTAAAAAATGCGACTCATCTAAAATTTAATAAGGGCTGTCTGTTTTGTAAGTCTGAATCCTTTTAAAAAGTTCATGGTCATTCCACATCTGAAGGTAATTGGGTTCAACTGATGGGGACAATCATATTCCCCCTCAATTTTTAACTGTCCTAATAAAATGTAGTGTTTTCCTCTATGGCTTAATTGCAGGATTCCCTATCCGCACTTTATGCATGCTTCAGACTGTCAAGGACATCAGCTGAATAACCATTGAACATTCTGGTTGTGTTTAAAACTAATTTTTATTAATCAGTTAATCATGTACATTAATCAATTGAAATCCTCTACATAAAGACATTGGGAAGTACTTTGTAAGACATGGCATTGTAATACTGCAATAGACTGATCCGCCTTTTATCTAATTCTTCAATTTTGTTCCCCAAAAAGTTTGTCTTTTTCTTAATAAGTGTAACTAGTATTAATATCTGGTTGGATATTAGAAGAATTTATTTAATTTTGCTGTTCTATCTATCTATAGGATAAAACATTTAATAACACAGATATTGTGATGTATAAGGCTGATTGTTATGTTTTATACAAAAACTGTCACAAGCATCCATCATTTGAAGTGCGGTAGCACCTTTTTTAGTCAATAGAATTGATGGGAAAAGGGTATTATTGTCATTAACGTAATTGTCTGTTGATAATCACAGAATTCTATCATAGTTTCACAATTAGGCTTTTGCAACATGAAATGATTGACCAAATAATTTCTGATGACTGAGGAGTCCAAATAAGTGCTTTAGACATTTAGAGATACCCAAGTTAGTCTTGATACAAAGGTCCCAATTTTGAATTTTGAATTTTTCTCCACCATTTCTTGCTGAGATGGAATTGGCAACACTTGATGTTGACATTGGAGAAAGTTGTGCTGACTACAGTGTGACTAAGTATAGTTTGTTCTAAACTAAAATGATCCTATTATAAATATATGGGGGGGGGGGGGCAGACAAAGGAAGAGACAGACTTCAACTAGGATCGTTTTAGTTTGAGACAGATTATATTTCAAAATATGCAGCAGTTTCTGATAGCTTTGATATAATATCATGAAGGTGGTGCAGTGATAAGGTGATGAAGATACTGATGAAGGTGGCGCAGTGAAATATGACTTTATTGATGTTGAAAAAAAAATGGGGCAATAATAAGACATTCCATCTATAAACATACTCTGCATGGTGTGTTTAACTTAAATTCATAAGTGAATATGACCAATCTGTTCCTCACACTGTTCATGAGCAAAAGAGTTTCAATTATCTTTCTTTTTACACAAGTGCTGAGGCTTTCACGCCTGGCGTCGTCAACTACGTTATATACATCTTACGGGCTTGTAGGCCATGGTCTAGTTGGTTTAACATCCGACGTTTCGCCAAAAACTGCGTCTGGCATCATCAGGGTGACCAAACTTGTGAGCTCCTGAGTCCAAAGACTCAGTCGGCAAAACGTCAGATGATAAACCAACTAGACCACGGCCTACAAGCCCAGAAGATGTGTTGTGTATAGTATGCTTTGCACAGTTTGTATATAGTTGTGGGTAGTGAAGGCCTTACTTTTGTTCTCCTACTCTAAATTTCTTTTGATATGCATTGAAATACCATTGTAATAAAGATATGTTTATTGTTCTTGGCTAAGGCTGACTATGGGTTTTTTAAGGTGCAGTTTTCCTTATGGAATCTGCTCAAAAGAAGCAGTTTTCATTAGTTTACTTTAATTGCAGAGTTCACACAGGAAAGAAGTTTAATATTTTGTAACCATTGTTTTCCAGGATGATGATAAACTAACATTCCATAGACACCCAGTAGCCCAGAGCACTGATTGCATCAGAGGAAAAGTGGGGCTCACCAAAGGGCTGCATGTCTGGGAAGTGCACTGGTCAACTAGACAGAGAGGAACTCATGCAGTAGTTGGTGTGGCTACTCAGGATGCACCACTGCACTCTGTTGGGTATCAGGTACAGTATCATCACAAGAGTGCTGAATCATGGTGATGGTTAATTATTTCATCTTAGTGTTAAGCTGAATGTTGCTCCAAACCTTAAAACGAGTATCATGTTTTATGTTTCTCATGAAAGGTAATCTTAATTTAGCCAGGACTCAAAATTATTCACACTTAAAAATAGCCAACTCAGAAGAATTTTAAATGTGAACTTGATGAATTTGATTTCTGAAATGCTTAGTTGGATCTCATATCACTGACAACATAGAATTTGCATACTGATTGAATTAAATATTTCAATTTTGGTAATATAATTTTAGTTACAAACATAAATTGAAAACTCTAATTTAAGTATATTTCACATTAAAATAAGTTTTTTCTTTCTGATTAGACATATTGTTTAAAATTAAATCAACATTGTGTCACTGTAAGATCACAGTGTACTTAATGAATGAGCAATTGAATGTATTGTTGAATAGGCAGTGAATAACTACTGGAAAGGGATTGAGTGTGAATTAACCCATTGCACCTTCTTGTTACTTGCTGCCTAGAGAACTAAAAAAATGGACCATTATATGTCCGTTTATGTGACACACTATATTGTTTTAAGACCATTCAGCTCAAATGGTTAGAGCGGCTGGACGGAAACCTGAAGATCCGTGGTTCAAATCCCGGCTATGGCATTGAATTTTTCATTCTGACTATACCCTTTCATAGTGCGTCCTACACACGGCTAGTGTGAAAGAAGAATTTATTTCCATTAATTGTACCTAATGTGGTCCGAACTATAAAGCCTGGGTCTTAAAGTACTTACAGCATAGTAAGTCGCCATAAAGGTAGTTGTCTCATGTGTTTATGAGAACTCCTAGTGGTTTACCAGGAGAAACAAGAGTCAGTTGGAGAATTTAATGTCATGTTGGCACGTTGGCCATAGTAGCTCAAATGGTTAGAGCGGCTGGACGGAAACCAGAAGATCCGTGGTTCAAATCCCGGCTATGGCATTGAATTTTTCATTCTGGCTCTACCCTTTCATTGAACAATGTAATTGGTATACATGTAAGTTCTCAAATGGTGTCTTATTATTTATGTGCTTGTTTCATTTATTGCTTTCTTATATTAAATAACACATAATTACGACAATCTACTAAAAATAGTTTGTTTCATAGTTTTACATTTTCTCGTTTGCACATTATTTTAGCCATATCATTTTGAAAATATATAACAAAGGTTACACTGTACATACAGAAATTCCATAAATTTGCACACAAACTTTCAAGTATTATATATTCAGCATGGAAGAGGAACACAAAGCATTACAAATGTTAATTTAAGTTCCCCAAACTGTAGCTGTAACAAATTAACAACTTTAAAGTGTAAGTGCCACCCATCTCACTTCGGCATTTCCCTGTCTGCTGATGGGAAGTGCCCTGAGACCCAGCACATATGTTGAACATCAATTTGTAGTTAATCACAGCATATTCTGTCAAATAAACAAAAGAACTAAGAGAACTTTTAAAAATCAAAACAATTAGTTCAGTTTTGTCAAGAAATATTACTGCATAAATTATTATAAAGAAACATATTAGTTAAAATTGACTGAAATGAATTGTTTATAAAATAATAATTGAAAACAAAATAAATAACAAATAAATAAAATAGAATTAATAAATAGAAGACAGTTTTTTATATTTTGTTGTCTACTATAATGCTCATCTGTAATACAGTTGTACCTACCATTCCTGGAGTTAATATTGCCGGAATCTGCTGTGTATTGCATGAAATTATTTTGCTGAAGTATGTCATTGCGAGGTTTAAAAAATTAGTAGTGGCATACCATCATATTATGTCAGTAATGGTATACTGTCATCTTTATCCATCAGTTGTAGCAGCTGCAGCACTTAATCACAGCATAAGCCAGAAAAACTATATGGGCATAGGGCTACAAGTGGAGAGGAAATGTATTACATATTTATGATTTGATAGACCTTAGCAAACTGAAGTAATATTAGTTTAGTCTACTTCAACACTGAATTCATAAAGAATAAAGTCTTAGCCTTAGCAAAATAGCTATATTTGTAATATTACAAACATTTTGTATTAAATATATATCAGTTTACCAACAGTTTGAAAATGAGTATCTTCTTTTGACAGAGCTTGGTTGGCAGCAATGATCAATCCTGGGGCTGGGATCTTGGCCGAAACAAGCTCTTCCATGATGCCAAAAACAATGCAGGAGTGACCTATCCTGCACTGCTCAAGCCCGATGAAAGCTTTATTGTGCCAGACAAATTTCTGGGTAACTATGTTTTTACTTTACATGCATATTAAGATTCTAAGATATTGATGACAAAGCACAAGTTAGAGATGCATTTAAACTAAACCACAAAATACATTATTACCAAACAGCATTCTGAGAAACTATGCATTCATTGAATACATATGTGTCAGTGTTTCAAGGAAATACATGAATACATATTGATTAAGGCTTCACGGGTGATCAGCCGCATCAAATTTATGAGGATCTAGCTTTCGACCATGGCTGAAATCTCTATCTTCATAAATTTGATGTGGCTGATCACCTGTGAAGCCTTAATCAATAACACTCGCCGTGAAAGCTTCAAGTCTTACATGAATACATACTTAAGCCTCTGATACTGGGTTTCAACAACTGTCATCAAGACATTTGAAGATGTCATGTTGCTAATGCTGTTTATCATTTTGACTGCTGAAGTTCCCATCAATTTTTGAGGCACCTTCAAATCGTTGATTGTCTGTTGATTCTAATTTAAAGGTTATGTTCATGCTCAAGCTCTTGAAAAATTATATATTTTTTCTTATTCCAATAAGTGAAAAATTAATATTTTTAATACTGAAATGTTGTTCATCTAGTTTACGGAAAATATGGGTCCAGAATATGCTATTTGGGATAGAAATAATTATTTCTGCAAAATTAATTGCATAGAATTTGTGACTTGTTACAGATTATCAAACCAAATAGCGTTGAAAATATAGCTACATAATGATTTAGTATGCAATAATTGGATTAAATAATATATAAGTCATCTAGTAATCTCTACATCTCTTTTGTAATCTAGATTCCTATATAGTCAGGAATTCAGGTAATAATACTGGCTGCACTTGCCACTGCAGGTGTTTTGTTACAATGTTCTACTAGTTTAGAAATCAAATAAATAGCTAGACATTAACAAAAAGAAGTAGTACTAGAATACACACATCAGAAATAACATTTGTAAGAGCAATAGCTGAGTACACTAAAAAAGACAGAAAATGCAATCAAGATAAAATCATATACTTGCTAACAATAGAAATCAATGGGGAAAATATAAAAATATAAAATATATACAAAATATATACAAAATATAAACAGTTTTCCTGAAGGATATTAGGATTTTCAATAGAGCATAGGTGTGTATTTTGTGAATTTATGCATCTGGATAATTGGAAGCAAGCTGCATTCCAACTAGCACATCAGATCGATGCTGCACAATAAAACCTCTGAAACCATTTGTATACTGCATTCTTTTTCTGGAATTTGTAGGTTTTTATTCTTGGAAAACTGACACTTTATATACAAACCAAATTCTGTTTTTCAATGCTTTGAATGGAGAAATGTAAGAAACATCATTTATTGGGCCAATTAGCTATTGATTTCTTTGGGCTTTTTAACATTTTGTTCAAAAATCTGTCAGTTTATCAATTGAAACATTTGGACTACCACTTCTCACAACATTTTGCACTGGTTGTAAAGGTAGAACGGACCAAAAGTTAATATGATCACTGACTTTTCAGTCTTTATTTGGTTTTTTAAACAATTGAGCTGTCATGTGAACAGAGACAGAAAATCCACGGTTGAAATCCCAGTTATAGGATTGAATTTTTCAGTTTCATTCTACTTTTCAACCTTGTCCTATACATGACTTGTGTGAAAGAAAAATTAACATCTTGCACTGAACCTCTCTTCCAAAATTTATTAATTAAAATATGCACATTATCTTGCTGTGGTAGTTTTAAAAGTTGGAAACCTCTTCTTCACAGTGATGTTTTCACATTCAGTAAAAATGTTTTTTGTTAGAAACATTAGTTCCTTGATAGCATTAATTTTATATGCTATTTTACTTCATTTAGACTTTTCCCTTGTAATGCCACCAACCAGTGTTTTACATGCTAAAAACATCCGGTGATGGTAGAATGCAGAAAATGTAGGAGTAACAACTCTTTCTTGAGTGGTATGTACTAGTAGGGTGCAGATGAAGTTTTGTTGACCCATTGTAAAATATCTATGTTATTCTCATTTTATTCTTATTGTTTATTAAACATTTATTCTATAAATAGTCTTATAAATACTCATGTGCAGTAACATTAATCAGAATGTAAAATTACTTGTATACTTTTGGTTATATATTTTTAAAAGTTGCTTCCACTTGTTACTGCATTGTTTGCTTTGTTCAGATTGTTCCTTGATAGAGAACTAAGTAGGATGGCTTAGGTGGTTTCATCTGTGGCCCGCATTTGGGAGGCCCGGGTTCGATTCCTGTGGCCGACCGACCTGACCCATGGGTTTTTTGGGAGGTTTTCCCAGGTCGCTAGGCAAATGCTGCCTAGTTTTAATTACATCACCTGAATTTCCTATCCCTCCATTTCATCTCCATTATCGTTTCACATCCTCTGTCATCTGGTGGTCTCTTTCAGGGTAAGAAGTGTTGCCAGGTGTCTCGGCAGTGCATGGCAGGATGATATGCTCTGAGGAAAACTACTTCCTGCTCCGGTAGGTCAGTTGCCAGTCTTTGGACCTGCTGCTGGGACCATTTGCGAACCGGCTGCTGAGCCTGTTTCCTAGGGGGGGGGGGGGGTGTGTATCTGTTGTCCTGGCCTGCCGGGAGAGGTCTCTATCTGAGCAAAACATAGGCACCCTGCCTTCTGCACTGTTGTGGCTCCTTAGGACAGATGCCCTCTGTCTCCTTGCCTCATCCTTCCTCCCGGGGGTAACCCACTTGTTGGCTAAGGTACAATGGATCACAACTGGTCTCCGTGCCGAATACCCTCCATAGTAAATCCTAATCTTAATTCTAATCCTTGATGGTGCAATCATTTAATGGAGCATTCTCAATTGTAACCTAGGTGCTGTCTGCCTACAATTGGATGGCAGACTGTTTGGTTGTCCTGTGCACACATGTTAAGGTTATGCATCAAAATCACTTTCTTGTTTTTACTATATAATTTAGCAACTGTCTTAACTATGTGTTTCTGCAAAAAACATATCTTACATTAATTCAGCATATTGATAATGTGAATAATTTTAGCACTTTTAATATATGAAATGCAACTACATGTTTACATTAATACTATACTTTGACTACTATAGATGACACAATTTGTCTGTAGTTATTAAAATAGATACTGAAGAACCCAGGTTTTATTGTAGAGAATCATGATATTTGGGTAATGCCTGGTAGCATGTCTTTAAAAAGGTGAAAGAAAATGTTAAAAGACTTAAAAATTGTTTTATATTTGAACTGTGATATTCTTAATCTAATACATAATAAATCAGAAACTTTATTAATTGTACACCAAATTTACCATTGCAATTGTAAGGCATACATAAATAACAAGCTAGTGTACATATGTAGTGTCATTGTCTTATGGTAAAGTCACGGACCATGTGTACAAAGGTTCACTTGTGAATGTACTGTCTGTGGCCTCACCTTAAAACATTGTCACTGAATAAGTTCATACAGTATTATTGAAACACTATTTAAATCCTTTTATCACAAACTATGAATGTCTTTCAGTTGTACTGGATATGGATGATGGAACCCTGGCTTTTGTTGTTGATGGTCAGTATCTTGGAGTAGCATTCCGTGGCCTCAAAGGCCGGAAGCTGTATCCAATTGTCAGTGCAGTATGGGGTCATTGTGAAATCACCATGAAGTACATTGGAGGCTTGGACCGTAAGTATACATAATCTTGAAATAGTTATGATTAAAAGTATTGTTAAATGTGTGGCTAATTTCATATTATAAGACGTATAGAGTCATATTTTATTAAAACTTAAAACTTCACTCATATCAACTATTAGAAAAGTGTTATTAAAACATAAACTAATTTTTCCCAGTAAGCCACAAGCTCTGAATTCATATGAGATATCTTACCTTAAAAGCCACTTTTAATGTAAATACTGAAGTCCCAGAATTCATAATGTAAACAATTATTAGGTCAGTCAATAGAAATTAATTGTCCTTCAGCACTTAGTCATACGCAGGACGGGGTTTTGGAAAGATAGAATTAGACTGAAAAATTCAGTGCCATAGCCAGGATGGACTATAGTGTCTGTGCCTTAATAACCTTGGCTACACTGTTAGATGGTCAATACTTTCTTTGTTGCAGAATTGTCCAAATGTGAGCTGGTATTACTGATTCTCTCCTTTTTTTTAGACTAGGTTTCCAGTTTCCATTCATTATTTTCCCCTCCCCAAGGATTTTTAGGAATTCTACATAAGAAATGTGAACTAGTCAGAATTTGACATTATGGTTTTGCTAATAAAAACATCTATTCAGAATCTTAATTATAACAAAAAATGCTTTGAGTGTATAAAGAAAGGTATAAATAAAGAGTGTATAAAGATGCAGTTGGTCATTCCCAGCAAACTGTAACACAAATTTAGCTATCTTTTTTTTTTAACCTTTATTAATTTCATTGCAATTGATTACACAGCTTTTTTCAATTGCAACACCTTATTCACATCGTGATTAACTGCAACGTGAAGTTCATCCTTGAGGATTGATGATATGGTTGAACCTCAGAATGTACAACAATGTTCTTTTCATTTTACTTCGTGTCAACTTCTTGTTACAATTTATTAGGACACAATTGACTTATTATGATGTAACAAATGCCATTCTTAATGCTATTTTCCATTTCTCTAGATTAATTGTATCAAAAATAAAACTACATTTTCATTATAAAGAATGAGTTTCGACATAAATGTTATTTTTGCACTGTATATGCTTGAGTAAGTCCCTCACCTGCCATAATACCTCGGAGGTTGTTTTTCAATTTTGATTTTTGTTTAAGAGATATTTGCAATGGTAGTTTTAAGTAACACATGTTATATACTAAAGAATACAAACATGTCCCTACTGCTTAATATCTTTAGGGCTAGCAATATTTTCTCTGTAATTTCTTGAGAGAAAATGTAAAACATAGTGATAATATAAAATATTGTTGTAACTGGCCGCCGACACACACAAAGGGGTAGATAGTGCAGTGCGGAGATAAGGGACAGATAGTGCAATGTGGAAATAAAAGGCTTGCCAAAACAGATAAAGTTAGATGACTGAAAGATTCGTGTTTTGTCTGGTAATTTCTGGAGCAGTGAATAGAGAACATTCCGCAAACGTCTAGAAATACGAGGAGCTATATAAGAGAAGCTGCAACTCGCCAACAGTCGTAAATTGGATTTGTGTGCCTGCAACTGTGTTTTGAAAGTGAACTCTTGTTTGTGATCAACGACCTTGTCGATTGTGTTTGTGTATGTTACGTAATTCTGCTACTGTAAGGGTTGACCAAAGTGTGTTTCTACGGCAATAAAGAGCATTTTGAATTTCTGCAACTTGGACTTTTAATTCTATGAACCCACAAAGTCACAATATATATATGAAGGTTCAGTATCTTAAGTTATTTTTGCGGAGACATTAATTAGACTTCAACACAGTCAAGCACAAAATAATTTGATTTTGAGTCAAACCCATACACCACTTATTTTAGTTTTTTATCTAGTACATGTTTATACTTCAACATATGTAGACATAACAGAGTATATCAGTATACATTTAGGGCTTGCTTGAAGAGAAAAATGTATACCTTCTGTTGAGCTGCCAGAAGAAGGCATGCAAGAAGAATGTACTACATAAATGTTTTCTGCAATTCCCATCTAGTGTCATATGCAATGCACAGTATTGTCAGAGATATGCATAGCAGTTACATGCATGGGTGGATCAGACACACAAATCGATTAGGTGAGCAAATTATCAGTTCAGTTCCCCTCTCATACTTCTAGCCCTGGTCACCTTCTTCTGGTGGTCAGACAATATCTCATCCTTTTCTATAAAGCAGTATCAACATCTTGTAGTCCTAAACCTTGGGATTGTTGGATGCACAGGCTAGATGTCTAGTCTTGGTTATCCATTTGTAGACTAAGTGAAATTGCCCAAAGTAACATATTAGGCTAAATATCCTGGAGGTACTGGGGATTGATTCCCATTGACCACCTATTCTGATCTTAAGATTTGATGGATTTTCCTGGGTGGTAGATGATCTTGGGGTGTTTTCTCTCTTACCATGATTTGCCTTTTCTTCCATTTCCTTTTCAAGCTTCAGTTGTACCTCTAGATCTTTGTTGCATATGGCAGTGGTAGACATATGGTGCACATGTTTGCTAGAAGGAAAGAATGTACCGTGTGGTCACTTGAGGGTAGTTTGGGTAAATAGTTTGTTCATCACAGTCTGTAGGTAGCTCTGCAATTATGAGACAGGTCTTTGAAACAGTAACTGTTAGGGACTTCCAAACTTGGTTTGTAACCTATGGTGCTAGTCGGAATAGATCTCTTGTGGATTACGGTGTGTGAGGTGTCCCTCTGTGTTGTATTTCCTATACTGTATCCATTTGTAGCAAATTTTAAGAATATTTAATCTCCACAAATATTATTTTAAAGTTACATAAGTTTATAAGTGTTTTATTGTACTAAATAGTCTGAATAATTGGAATCTATTTTATGGATAAAATGCTAATTATGATGTTTTGTTTGTTATTAGCGGAGCCCTTGCCTTTGATGGATCTTTGCCGACGAGTGATTCGCCAGCGTGTGGGAAAACACCAAATTGAAGAACGCATTGCTGGCCTTAACCTGCCACATGCCATGAAAGTTTACCTTTTGTATCGTGATCGCAGATAACTAACTTTATGACATTCAGTGAAGTGTCATTCCTCTGAGTGATGGTTATATTCAGGAATGCAGAGGAAATGAAGAAAAGTCACTTGCTGTGATACAGCAGGAAGAGAAACACCATTGAGATGTTAAAATAAATAAAAATAAAAAAAAAATTGTGAACTTGAAGTTCTAAGATTATATATGCTTAAATCACTTTGTGTAGCGTGTTAAAAAAAAACAAAGTTGTTTTTAAAAATGAAAAATATAATCATTGGAAACGTTTAATGATAATGTAACCTACTATAATATTGGTTTGCAGAACTAAGGTGTCCAAGTGCAGACTTTTTTCTGTTTTGCAATTGACAGTTTAAATGACTGTAGTCAATTCACCTTTGTTTAAATAACATTTTCTTACAGTACACTTAGTAAAGTCCTTTGTTCAAAACTATGCTCCATGCTGGTTTTAAATTTGTAGAAGAGTAAAATGTTTTAAGTGAATGTGTCTGAAATATATGTGAGTTCTTGGAATGGGTGTTCAGAGTGAAAAGAGAAAGAGAAATTAAAATATGGAAAACACAGAAGTTTTATTTTTACTATTTGATTACAATTTTGCTTAAGCAGTAAAATGTTTAGAAGGGTATAAATTTACGTACATGAAGATAAATAGCAAGAAAGTAATAAAGCTCAGTCCTGTACCATGTATTTTAAGCTGCAATCTTTTTAACAAAAGAGGCTCCATTTTCAGGTATGAAGAGTTCTTTGTTATAAGAATTTTAAGGAATTTTATGCATTAAGTTAAAGGTTTATGAAAATAATATCAGAAGCTACAAATGACAATTTTTTTTTTCTCCTGCAAGATATAATTGTTGAATTACATGATGCTAAGACTTATACAAGAGACATTTTAATTCTATTGATGGATACAAAGAGAAATGTATGTAATGTTCGCAAAGGTCTAATTTTTGATTTGCCTTAAATGGTATCTTTTCTCATATGTTTATGCCATTGTCTGTAACTTCTTATATATATCAAAGTAAAGTTACTTACATGCTTAATCTGACCATTCTATGGTGGTAATTTTAAATTATTCACATATTTTCAAAGAAAAGTTAAACAGGCAGAATGTGTGTTCTCATTAAAATACCCTAAGTAAATCACTAGTAATGTCTTATTCCATGTTAACAAAAGAACACTGAAATTATATGTGTTTGGAGGAATTTAGTAACAGTGACGTCAAAATTAATCTCAAAAACTATTTGTAGTTGGTTTATTGATACTCGTCACTTGTTTATATTAATGAGAGACTAGTTTCAAAGGCATTCACCTCCATTTTCACTCTCTTTCCAACTGGCCAGAGATAAACCAACTACAAATAGTTTTTGAGATTAACACTGAAATTGTTGTAGATCATCTGCAAATTGAAGTACGCCTACTTAATTAGAGCCTGTTGCTTTGAGATTACAAAGAAATTTATACAGGGAGGTTACTTGCATTACAGGCCATGCTTTGATGAACTTAAGTGGTAGCAAAGAGAACTCACATAATGTGGGTTTTTACTGAAAGCAAAAGTTACATTTAAAAACATTTGCTGAAAACTATTAATAATGATGACCACAAATCTGTGTTACAGGAGGTGTTTAAAATAATCACCCTTAGCACAATACATTTCTGGTATTTTCACATGAAACTCCCATAAATATTCATTAGCTTCTCACATATGATTCTAGCAATTTCTTCTGTGATATTTTTTTTTTTTTTTTTTAGATTCTCTATTGATTGTAAGTTATTGTTTTTTAGGTTTCCTCTGTAGTCCATGAATTGCAACTGAGCGATCATGTGATCTGAGTTCTAACCTGTAACTCAATGATAAATAGTATTGCTTCTAAGAAAATAAATCCAGAATTGATCATATTTTTAGATGGAGCTTGGTTTTAATTTAATGGTTAATATTGGAGCACAAAAAAATCTGACCTTGTGCAGGTTTCACTCCATCTTGTAAATATGGGGTGTGATTTCATCTGGAAGTGCACAGAGTAAAGGGCCATTACTTTTACTTGCTCTACCACCTACTTAGTAGATAGAAAGCTATTAAATTCTAAACAAAATTATGATGTTGAGATTTCTCCAGAAATATGTATTTTAAGGCTCCCTGAATCCAAAATGTATCTTTAGAAAAATATTGATGAGAATCTCAATGGCAGGCATCCATCATTACAGGTAACCTTGTGCGGCTTGTGCATTATGTAGAGCTGTCACTTTACCTTTACAGAACTCATGTGCTGCTATTTGTTTCATAAAATAGTCACAGAGCACCTGTTCTAAAAATTGTGCACCAGATGGGTGCTGAACCAACTGGCTCTGGAACGCAAAGCAATGTACATGAGAGCAACTTTGACATTTCACCATTGGTACTGTGACAGCAACAAGTTTCCGGACCAGATCATCATAGATGATGAAACATGGGTTGCCTTAATACCCCAGAAACCAAACTGCAGTCATGCAGCAGCATAACGCTCTTCCTTCAAGGTAGAATTCAAACAGAAAAGTGTAGAAAATGTGTATTCAGTGTTCTGGGACAGACATTTTTCTTAGTTGAATTTCTGACCAGATGAGACAGTGAATGCTGAGCAGTGCTGAGAAACAATGAAGAACTTGTGATGGGATACTCAGAGTAAGTGGCATGGGTAGCTTAGAACCTGCATTGTCTTGCTGCATGATAACGCTCAGCCACGTACAGCACAATAGACAACAGTTCCTGCAAACATTCAGCTGGGAGGTGTTTGATCCTCCAGTCTACAGTCTGGAGCTCACTTTCATTGATTTCCATGTATGAGTTATTGTTTGCAGACTGACATTGAGGTGAACATTGTTGTCACACATTGGTTCCATTCCCAGGCAGCAGACTCCTATGACAGAGACACAATATGAAATAATGTCTGAATTTTAGTGGCGAATGTATTGACAAAATAGCTCAACAGCTCCTGTATTTATTCCAATAAATTTTTAAATTAAATTTTGTTTTGTTTCTCTTCATGGTCCCAGGGAAACTAACAATGTGCATCATATGTTGACCAAAAGCTGGGTAGTGGAGTAGGTAGTTTCTCTTCATATCTTCTTCAAGTTCACAGAAAGGACATATAGGTGATTCTGCTATGCCAGTCGTGTGTAGAATCTTGTTGAGGCACTTTTGTTCTATTAGTAATCTAAAAACTGATATATAGGTTTTTACTGGTAGTGTAGTAAGTTTAGTCATGTTACAAAGATTTTCCCATTGCTTTCCTTTTGTTTTCACATTCTTTCATTTTTTTTATTGTAAGTTGATGTGCCCACCTCAGTAGCATGGTGGTAGAGTGTCTGCCTCACGTTCAAGAGGTCCCGAGTTCGATTCTCGGTCAGGGTGAGTTACCTGGATAAGGTTTTTCCGGGGTTTTCCCTTATCCTGAAAGACGAATGTTGGGTAACTCTAAGGTCTAAGAACCCTGGGCTCATTTGAGCAGCATTTCACCCATTTCATTCATCGTCTGATGACTTGACATTGGAGGACGTAAAAATTACAAAAATAAGTTGATGTAATTATTAGGGCTCGGAAGTTTAGCTAAAAACAATACAACATGTTAGCAGTGACAGGAGTATATGCTACCTGCATCTCGTAAACATAGCGGAGGGGGTTGAATGCCATGCAGTCGCACACGTACTCATACAACCAAGATCACAGGCAATGGTAATCAATCAAGCGTAGTCACACAACAGACACAGTGTAATACAATATATTGCACATTTATTCATAAATTATACAAAAGAGACATCTTTTCCAGATATATGGTTATAAACGAAAGAATAATTAATATTTACAATGTGCACAGTAAATGAAAAGCTAATTCTTTGTGATAATAGTACATTATGTCTGTGCATATGCCTTATTACAGTGAACAACAATGTACATTTGCAGGTTTCAAACAAAAACAATTTTCTGTTCTCCTCCAGGCATGCTCTGTATTGGGAAAAGCTTCTCTCTACATCACCTGATGTGACTGGGGCAAATTTAAACCAAAATGAGGTGTTACAGTTTCCTTTTTGTACATTACAATTTTCTCTAGAACCTTGTAGTTCATCTTGAATTTTTACAAAGAGTGGAATAACCTATATTTTTGTGGAGAACATGTTTTAGTTTCTGCTGCACCTGTAGAAGTATTCCGTCTTCAAGTCAACGATTTTTTAATGGATAATTCCTCTACAAGTCTGATCGCTTCTGCCATTTCCATATTCTGACCTTCTAGAAGAGTGGTGAATGTTGACAGTTCTCTGAAATTATTAGCAATGAACTGGATATTACTTATTAGCTACTCTGACATAAGGTGCTTTGCTTGTTTTATTGAAGCATTTTGTTCGTAGTCAAGGACATTTGCTATTGCAACAATCTGATAGTAGTATTTTCCATAATACAGTACAGCACCCAACCAAGTACACCATCTGGTCATAATAGGTTTTGGAGGTAATGGATGTCTGGTTCTGCTTGTCTTAAGATTCTTAATCTTAAAGGCAATTTGAGGAATATTTTCTTTAAGTGAGAAATGAAACTCTCTACATTTGGAAATAGCATCGTACATTGGCACTCCACTTTCTGAAATACTTCTTTTTATTCTATAGCATCGTACATGTTCAGCAACTTTGTGCAATATGCAAAACACATCACGTGCACTAATTCTGGATACAGCTACAGTATTTTCTTTGCCATCTTTGGAATATATGAGGCCCCATTAGTAACTAGCAGGAGAACATTTTCCCTTTCAACAATATCCAGCCATAAAAGTGACACTGACTGCTCAGAAACATTAAAAATAAATTAATGTAATAATAGTCCTTACTCATAGGAACATTAAAGATAGTTTAAGTGGTTTACTCTTTCTAGTAACTCCGATGTTGTAACAACCTTTTTCCTAAAAGGGTTACACTCAGTGTACCAATAATTACATGCACTACAGTCCTTCCCATACAATCTTTATTTCATCCATAGAAACCCATATTCTGTCATTGCGCACAGTTTCTAATATCCTGAAGTATGTCTTCGTAGCACAGCTTTAGGTATTCCTTGCATATTGTGGACTCGGATGGCAGTATTTCTCCTGTATATTTTTCTAAAAGCTGCTTGAAATAACTATTTTCTACTTTCCAGAAGGGGATGCTTGCTGCCACCATCATGTTGCACAGATCATGAGAAAAACTACTTTGCATTAATGTTAGACACTTAAGGCACATTTTCCTTTCTCTTTCTTTGTTCACCAACAGCATGAGTTGATGACTAACTCAGTTGCTGTTCGATACCTTGTGCACAACTAACTTCACAAAGTTTTGGCTTAACTACTGGGCCATAGTATTATTCTTTTGAATAGAGACATTAAACAGCTGACCAGATGATTTTGATAGAATTTTACTATCTTTCCTGGCCATAAAATCACCTGCTTCATTACTTTGTATTCCATAGAGTGCTGGTATCCATTGAAGCATTTTTCTTATTTACACATGCTATGCAGCATTTTACAACATACAGGTTTTCGGCGGCTTTGTGAGATGCTATCAATATTAGAGCTGCTTTAGTGTCAGATAATATTACAACCCTCTTAAATTTGTTTTTCTTTTTTATATATAAATTTTGTAAGCTGAGAAGATCAGTAGAATTTTCCATCAAAATTTGTAGAATCTTAAATTAATCTGCTATGAAAAGAAAAGAGTAGGCATGCCATAACAGCACCAGTACCAGCGTTATTTGGTAAGCAGGATTTCTCAGTGTAAACATGTAGGATAGTTATTTTAAGTTTAAAGTTATTGTTTTAAGTGATATTTGTTTTCAAAATACATACAAAAGTTTCAGGTTTTTCAAAAAAAAAAAATTCTTCTGCAATCTAGAAAAAGCGTTAAGTATTAAATAGGTATAAAGGGTTGAATTTTGTTTGTAAGCTGTTAAGTTTGGGAGCTTAAATTTCATAAATCATGTGTTAAAATTAATAGAGTAAGTATTGAGTGGTTTTAACAGCTGCAGCTGCTAAAAAAAGAATTTGGTTTTATGGCATATTAAGTTGTTCTTCATTTGCATTATTAATATTGCTTAACAAAATTGAAATTTGGTTTCATATACTTTTTATAAGAATTCTTCAAAAATGGGCATACCTAGTTATTTCAAATGACTTGTTTTTGTGGCATTAGCCATTTACAAGATATATAAGCTGAGGCTTTCATTGCTGGAGACTTGAAGATAAATGTTATGTTCTGGGCTTATGGGCCATGTTCTAGAAGTTCTTGAGTGAACCGAGGTTTCACCAGGAACTGCACCTAGTTGATCAGTCTGCTGTGGAAGTCAGAAGTCAAAAGAGTTCTAAATGCAGCCTTTGTTGCCAACGAATATTCACAAAAAGAAATGCAGAGGGTGCAGCATCCAAGACACGGGCCAAAGAAAACTGAACTGCACACACCTGGGACGGCATATCTACCATTCATAAACAAAGTAACTGACAAAATTGGCAAGCTTCTCCAACTATATGGAATCAAAGCAATATACAAACCTACACGCAAGATCAGACAATTACTAAACTCTGTCAAGAACAAACAGGACCCCCTTTCATCAGCCGGTGTACACAAAATTCCATGTAGCTGCGGTCAAATATCACTTACATTGGTACCACTATGCGCAGCTTCTCACTTACAAGGGACACCTTTGACTTCGAATGCTCGGAACCGCATGAAAACATGCTTAGAATAACAATCGATCATAAACAAAACAGTAGTCTGTGTCATTGATATGCAAAACATTGCATTCTGTCTCAAATGACATTTTAATAGAGAGAAAGTAATGAGACGACTTAATTCAAGGACATCAATGTATAATTTCAGTTTCAATCAACATTCTAAAAAGCCTCTGCTTAAAATACTTATAATAGTGCAAAACACAATATACTACACACTTGATAGTACTTATATTACTCCTCGAGGTGCAGTTGCGAAATTTCAGTGAAGTGATTTAAACAAATAGAAGAGAACAATGTTCACGCCTCACTAAAGCCATGTTATCACATTCCAAATCACTTTTGTATTCATGCAGTTCAATGTGAAAAGCCAAACCATTTCAAATGGTGATACGGGTATGTCAAAGTCATAACCTGCATTTTGTCAAGCATATTGCAATATGGGTTTACACTTTGATGCAGCAAACTGATTGTAAATCATAGAGTGAAGTTTGATGATGAAATATTGACATGTATCTTCACTTGTGATTCTGCACATTGTAGTCTTACAAAGTTAGCAAACCTTTTGATATACAGCGTATACTGCTTATTGAACTTCTAATGGCACTAGTAGACAAATTCAGAATTCTAAGCATATTTTCAAGCGGTTTTGAGCATTTGAGGTCAAAGGTGTTCCTTGAAGTACTGATAGAGAACTACCAAAACTAGGTTGTGGCCCTTTCATCATAATCTAATGCCCTATGTTTCATAATAGAGGATTTAAATTTGAACGTATTGTTGATAGGAAGATCAATATAAGTTGATGCTTTTTAAAAATCATTTTAAGCTTTCAGTAAAATCCCATTCTTTAAGTATGGAGATGTGTCTCTTCCCTACTGTTGTCCCTCAGTCCATATATGCACAACTACACTCCTACAACCCAATAAACCTTTCTGTAGAACTTTAAAAGGAGACCTGAGAATTCAATGACACTTTTCCTTCTCCTATTCTTATCCCTTTGAAGAGCAGTTAATAAATTTCTGGATCTTAATTCAAGCATGTTTGTTGCCCTGAAGATAACTGAACTTGCCCTTCAACCTTGTGGGCCTGCAGAGCCAGCTTTGCTTAGGCATATTCAATGTTCACATGAGTACTGTAGGTTAAGAATACTTCCCCTCTCCTATCCAAACCTACATGAGCCTGTAGAGCTTCATTCAAACATATTCATTATTTTGAAAAGAACTGCAGCTCATTGTTTTCTCTATTCCTCTGTACTCCCCTAAAAAGAGCCTACAGGGCTCTGAAAAGAACACTAAAGAAACTTAAAATATAAACAAACAGATAAATTGGCAGTTGTTTTTCATTTCTAGAATGAGAGCAACCTCATTGGACAGGAGATTAAATTAATAACACCATTAATTAAAGATTCACAGGTGATCAGCTGCATCAATAGCCAAAAGTTCGAGTTTATTACATTGATGCAGCTGATCACCCATGAAGCTTTAATTAGTAATGCTCATTGTGAAAGTTTTAAGTCTTACATTAATAACACCATTAACAACAAAACTTGAACAATGTGGGAGAAGATTTTTATTGCAAAAAGCATTTGACGTATTTCAAATTTAATGTGACATTGGTGAGTGGTCTAATGAATTTATATAGGAAAGTTTGCAAGAGAGGGAGTCAATTACAAGGGATCCACATAACTGATTATGAAGATAATGGTCAGTCTCCAATCAGCTGAGGATGGGACTAGTACAGTCCCGAAAACGTTCCTGTTTTTAATAGTGATGTGAATGAAGTTTTAAGTTTTTATAAATTATGACTCTATCAAGTATTTTAGTATGAAATTAACTTTACCTTTATCAATTTATAACTGTTTCAATATAAATTTATATTGGAAAGCAAGAAGTGGACTGAGGCTTATCTACTGTCCACCAACGCCAAATAAGTCTCTGAAAGGAATGTGCCACCCTTACACAGTGGGATAAGGACAGCTAATGTGTGTGACAGAGAACACATGCTACACAAGGAGTAGAACCATTAAAAAAGTCATGCGCTCTGTTCACTCTATACACCAAAACCGAGAAGATTTATTCACAAAAGTAGAAGACAGAATGTTTTTGAATGGTCTGTAACTGAACTGGCATGGGATGTCATAAACCTATCCAGGGAGGGTGTGGGAACCTTCTCTAACCCCCCTGCATTTCAGGCTCCGGAGACTTTCTTTGCTGTGGTCTACTGTACACTGTCCGCTCTCCCATCAGCTCCACTCTCATGGCCTTGCACAGCTCCAGTCTGTGCATTGCCATGAAGAGTTGCAGCTTACCAATATTTCTCTTATCTATTTCACTCTCATGTAGCTGCAGTGATATCAAATCTTAGAGTAGGTGCAAAAGTTATGGGGCATGTGAAGGACAGGCATACTGAAGACTCCAGCTAATATATTCTTGCCCCTCCTATCAGCGCTGACAAATGTGGTACATCATCTTATGTATGTGACTGAACAGAGAAGATGACTTCCATTAATTATGCTGGGATAAGGATTCTTAAAAAAATCACTATTATAATAAGAGAATTTTGTTTTTTGATCTTGATAGGTATATAAAACTCAAGTCTCAATGTGAGCTGTATACCTTCTGTCTTCTCATTATTATCATCGCACAACATTCATTCAGCGTGAAAAAAACAACTGTTCCTTCATCCCAATGTTTATCTCAAATATAAACATACTATATATTATGAAAATACAAACTATTCCTTTATTATAAGGTGCGGACTTGACTTTAGATTAACTTAATTTCTATTATGCAGGTATGTTGTTTACAAAAGTTAGGAGAGACAAGAGAATTAGTCTTGTGTGCTAATGAGTTTGTCAGTGCCTGGCAGTGCTTGCAAAGGAGGACATTGCATAAAACACTGTGCATACTTTACTTTTCAAAGTGCAACAAAACAGCAACCTTGTCCAAAGTCTACTCATAAGGTTTATCTCAAATATAAGAAACTATTAATACTGAAGCAAACAAATATATACAAATATAATAACTTGTAACTTAAAACTTCACTTATCTTATAAGAAATGGAAAATTTATAAGAATTATCATCATTTCTTATGAGATAAGTGAAGTTTTAAGTTACAAATTATTATGTTTGTATATATAAACATACAGTATACTACAAAAATACAAACAATTCCTTCCTGGGCTGGCCCCGTAGCTCAGTCGGTAGAGCACCTGCCTGCCATGCTACAGGTCCCAGCGGTGGGGTGGGGATTTTTCTCCGACCAAGATAATTCCCCATCTTCCCTAGAGTCTGGAAGTATGAATGAGAGTGTGAATGTGTGCGTGATCTAATGATTAAAAAAAAAACCTAAGATAACTAGTTAACACCTTCAGTATGTTCCAAAGGTGAATGGCTGCCGATATGAGCATAGCAGTTAAAGGTTAAATGGAACAAGGGAAAAAAAAAAAATTCCTTCCTCGCAAGGTTTACTATGAAAATGCAAACCATTACTTCTTCATGTTTATCTCAAATATAAATATACATTATACTATGAAAATACAAACCATACATACCACACAGCTCAAAAAGGAATGACATTATGGTAAGTTCTTTTTCAGAGTAGTGGTGTGCTTTTTATTATTAAAATCAAGTTTAATACTATGGCCGCGCAATGGCCATCTCACCTAGGCAGCCCGGGTTCGATCCCAGACGACCTCAAAGTGGGATTTGTGGTGGACAACATGGCGCTGGGATAGGTTTCCTCCAGATTTTCCGCATTCCCCCACCATCATTCCACCAATTGTTCCATCATTCATTCATCTCAGGCATTGGGCCGACACCTCAACCCTGATTTCATTGCTCAGGTCGCTCTGAGGGAGCCTCCTAACGTCAGCATTGACAAGAAAGGGAGAAAAAAAATGTTTAATACTGAAGCTGCTTATCATACAAATGTTTGAACGTGTCCATTGAAGCTGGGACAAGTGATTTTTCAATTAACTACGTAAAGTCATTTATGGATAAAGTCAACATGAAAAATTCAATGCCATGGCCGGGATTTGAACCCCGGATCTCCTGGTTTCCGTCCAGTTCTAACCCACTGAGCTACCATGGCCAACATGCTGTCCTGACATTAAATTCTCCATTTGACTCTTATATTTCCCCGGTAAACCACTAGGGGCTCTCGCATTCGAGATACACTGTTTGTGGCGACTTACTTTCATAAGTACTTGAGTCCCAGGCTTCATCATTTAACTCTTACTATTTTAGTTAATTGATGGAAATTAATCATTTCTCCACACTAGCTGTTTATAGACTTAAGGTTTTTGATGGATAAAGTCAACATGAAAAATTCAATGCCATGGCCGGGATTTGAACCACAGATCTCCTGGTTTCCGTCCAGTCACTCTAACCCACTGAGCTACCATGGCCAACATGCCGTCCTGACATTAAATTCTCCATTTGACTCGTGTGGAGAAATGATTAATTTCCATCAATTAACTAAAAAAAAAGTGATTTATGTTTACAACGTACTGAATATGTAGAACTATTTAAAATAAAAACAATAAAAAAATCCTTTCAATTCAACATGTATCATGGATCAACATGGTCAAGGTAAGATTGTAATATTCTAAGGATTTTTATGTATTTTGACATACAGAGTTACTGCTGGTACATGCTGCTACGCTTGGCTACAATGCTCTCCTCTGGCCAGTGTTCATTTGCCTATAACTTTTGCACTTACCTTAGAGGAGGGGAACTATAGTTCATATGCAGGGTGTTAATGAACACACCAAAATAAATTAAATTTAAAGGGAGTCGATTAATGACACTAAAGTAAGTGTCGTTTAGTGTCATTAATCGACTCCCTTTAAATTTAATTTATTATAACAACACTGTTTTCAACACTTCCAAGAAAGGAACACCGAAATAATTTCAGCAATTGTAGGCATGACTAATATAAGCAAGTGGAAAATAGGGAATGCATATTCTGCAGCTAAAGATAACAGAGTTAATTGTGTTATACCTAATTGGCATCAGATGCTAAGTTGGTATTTAAATAAGGTGGATGATATAATTGGATTAGAATGTCCTTAAAACTGCTTCCCAAGTTTCGAAATACTAATTCCTAGTAGCTCATTTTTAGCATTGTCAAGATTTAATGCCCCAAAATACTCTCAAATCAACTAATCACCTGTCAGTGCAACAATGAACAGCAATTAATTGCCTTCTTGCATCATGTAGCCTATTCTAGAGGTGTTCTAGTAACTGTTCTGGTGGCCCAATCTGTAACGCTGATAACTGATGTTCCAATAGTCATTGGTTTGGTTCTTGTCATATAGTCGATTTCCTTCTTCATCTTTATTACCTCAGAAAAGGACCTAACTGCCCAAATAAGAAAATAAGAGCAGCATGTCAAGTTATTTGACACACACAGGGAATTTTGGGCAGAGTCAATAGTCATTCCTTTGCCACTGTCAACTTTGCATTAAAATGTAGGTCACCATTTTGAGCAGTTCCTATGAATCTGACGTAAAGACTGCATTTATTTTATGTAAGTTTGTTTACCCTTTAAGCCACTTCCTATTTAGACATACAACATGTGAAAATATTAGAAATAAAAGAACCTACGCAGGTAACTGAGACATTCAACAACTATTTTACCTCCGTTGGAACTAAATTAAAACTCAATCACACCAAAAGCAATATCAACACCTCTCTGGGACTAGCAAGCAACTGCAAATCCTCACGCAGTATATATCTACATCAAACTGACAAATATGAGATATCAAACATTATTAAAAATTTAAAAAACCGTAATAGTATGGGAAATGATGGCATACCCATCTCTTTGATAAAAGCATGTAGAATGGCAATAGCTGACCCAATTGGTAATATTATAAACTCCTGTTTAGAAGTTGGAATTTTAACAGACATCCTAAAAATAGCAAAAGTTATACCAATTTTTAAAGAAGGAAAGAAAGATGCAATAAATAACTACCGACCCATGTCTATCTTACCAGCACTATCAAAAATTTTTGAACGTGTTCTTTTCAATAGAATTATGAATTATCTCTTAAAATTTGACCTTTTACCCAAACTTCAGAACGATTTTGTGAGAAATAGCTCTACTACAAAGTGTAACTCAAGTTGCATTGAAGAAATAAAAGCAACTATAGACGCTGGTAACTACGCAGCTAGCATATTATTAGATTTCACTAAAGCTTTTGACTGTGTTGGTAGTAACAAACTAATGAATAAATTATATGATCTTGGCATCCAGGGCCTTGTGCTTAAAATGATGAAATCATATATGACAAATCGAAAACAGTTTGTAATCCTGAAAACAGAAAATGGTGAATTTAGATCAAAAACACAAACTTTAAGACATGGAGTTCTGCAAGGTTCCATTTTAGGAACTCTTCTGTTTATTCTATACATGCACGATATTGACCAGCTTATATCCAATAATGCAAAATTATTCCAGTATGCAGATGATTCCACAGTAACAGTTTGTCACAGAAATATTACTACTCTACAGATTACCTCAAATGAAACCACTGATAAACTGTTGCATTATTTTTATAATCTGAACATGTTTGTGAATCCCAATAAAAGTGAATTAATTACATTTGGAGCTAAAAGAACAGATCTTCTAATCCATTTAAACATAGACAATTAACCAGTAAAAATGGTCAAGAATGCTAAATTATTAGGTGTTACACTAGAGAGTACCTTAAACTTCTCTGAAGATATTGATAAACTTGGCAATACCATCATTAAAAGTTTATTCATTCTGAAATGTCTAACAAAATATATACCTACGCCCACAATTAAAATTATCTATTATTCTTTAATCTACTTGTACCTCTCATATGGGATTGATTGGATTGGATTGGATTAGTGGGTTTTAGGGCCCGTTGACAACGAGGTCATTTGGGCCCGAAGTTAACATTAAGAGCTAAAAGCCACAGAAACTAATCTAAAAGATGAAATAAAATAAAATGCACGACTAATAGAGTAAAATGCTACAAAAAGACCAACCAATCACCAGACTACTAAATTAAAATCTCTTAACAAAGATAAAATCCAAGTCAGACTTGTTTATTAAAACCAATTTCAGCAACAAACCGCAGTGCCACGGCTACTGGGTTGTCCCCTAAAACATCCAGCAAGTTAGTCCCCAAGCCCAAAGACTGGCGAACAGGAGCATACTGTGGGCAATCGAGCAATACATGCCGCACAGTGAGGCGTACTGCACACGGAGCACACACAGGGGCCGGTTCCCCTCTTAACAGATGGCCATGAGTCGCTCGTGTGTGTCCAATTCTCAGCCGGGTGAGTATCACCTTGGCTCGCCGGTTATCCCTGCAGGAAGTTGGCCAGGGTTGTACGCTCTCCTTTATCGCCTGGAGTTGTGTGCCTCCCAAAGCTGTCCAGGACTGCTGCCAAGCAGATAGGAGTTGGCGACGGAAAAAACGTTGTACATCCTGGTATGGCACCGTAGTTGTTAAACTCCGGGGCAAACGGCAAGCGGACTTAGCAGCCACGTCCGCCTCCTTGTTCCCAAAAATGCCCACATGGTCTGGGGTCCAAGTAAAAACAAAATGGTATCCGCGACTAAGCATTTGCGAGATCAAGGCCTGAATTTTTAAAGCGAGCGTGTGAGGGGCAATGTGCTGTTGCAAGGCCTGGAGAGCGCTTAGAGAGTCAGTGCAAACAATAAAAGAGCCAGGAGCTAACTTGCAAATAAAAAGGAGCAAATAGAGGATGGCATACAGTTCTGCAGAAAAAACAGAGGTGAAGGCCAGAAGGCGAAATTTATGAGCCTCACCGTTAATGACGAATGCGCAACCCGTAGTGCTACCTAACTGGGAACCTTCTGTAAAACCTGGAACATAGTTAGGGTAACGGCCCAGTAGTTCGGCAAAAAGTTGTTGAAATACCGAATGTGGGGTAGCTAGTCTCGAGTTGGTGGAAAGAGCGAGATCGAACCCCGCACGTTGGAGCTGCCAGGCGGGATAACGACCCAGGGACGACCGCTCCACGCGAGGCATTCGGAGGTCATGTGTACGGGATAGTTCCCGGAATCTTATTCCGGTTGGGTGTGTCCGAGAACTAGGGTGCATATAACGGTGGGCTAAATCGGGATGCAGAACTGGTTTAAAACATGGATGGTTTGGGTAACTTGCCAACTTCGCAACGTATGAACAGAGTAGTGTCGAGCGACGAATAGAAAGTGGAGGCTCGCCGGAGTCGGCACACAAGCAGTCGACGCGACTTGTGCTGAAAGCTCCTGTGGCGAGGCGGATACCTGTATGATGTACGGTGTCTAAAAGGCGAAGTTTAGAGGCGGTCGCTGCGCCATAAATAAAACATCCGTAGTCCAGCTTGGATCGGACCAGGGAGCGATACAACCCCAACATCACCGTCCGATCGCCCCCCCCCAGATACCCCAGATAAAATCTTGAGCACCCGGAGAGAACGATCACAAGAGGCTCGGAAGTGTCGAATATGATGCTCCCAAGTCAATTTTCTGTCCAAATAGAGGCCTAAGAATTTCAAGTGCGGGACAAACGGCAGGGGTGTGCCGTTCAAGTGAAGATCAGTTGGAGGGTGAATACCCCGTAGACGATGGAAGTGGATACACTGTGTCTTCGCAGGCGAAAAACGGAAGCCGGTTCGAAGCGCCCAGGCTGCCAGCTGGTTGATGGTCAACTGCAGTTGACGCTCTATATGATCTAAGTTACAAGAACGATAATATATAGCGAAGTCGGCAACATACAGGGACGATGGAATTCCGCCGCTAACGACACTAGTAATGCCGTTAATAGCCACGGCAAAAAGGGCGACGCTGAGAATTGACCCTTGAGGTACACCATTCTCCTGAATCCGCTCCCTTGATATTCTGTTCCCTATACGGACACGAAAACGACGTAGTGCTAAAAAGTTACCTAAAAATTCCGGTAAGTGGCCTCGCATACCGTAACTGTGGAGGTTACGTAGTATGCCATACCGCCAAGTGGTGTCATAGGCCTTCTCCAGGTCAAAGAAAACTCCTACCACATGCTGCTGCAGTAGAAAGGCATCATGAATGTAAGCCTCAATGCGTGTTAGATTGTCAACACTAGAGCGATGGCGACGAAAACCGCATTGAAGGTTGGACAGCTGTATGGGATTGAAGTATGGGGTAACACAACTAAGGAAAATTTTAACAAAATCTTTGTATTGCAGAAAGAAGCCGTCAGACACCTTCGCAATCTAAAACATAACGAATATTGCCGTCCAGTATTTATAAAATTGAAACTGCTAACCCTTCCTAGCTTATACATATACCACAATAATGCACCTTCGGAAATTTAACCTACACCTTGAAACCAACTCTGATAGACACAATCACAACACTAGACATAAAGACGACTTAGCGATTCCTACCCATAGACTGCACTTTTATGAGAAGACACCTAGTTTTTGGGCATAAAAGTTTATAACATACTACCAGTCACTATCA
Organism: Mantis religiosa; assembly: GCA_030765055.1. Lineage (NCBI taxonomy): Eukaryota > Metazoa > Arthropoda > Insecta > Mantodea > Mantidae > Mantis > Mantis religiosa. The sequence goes on from CM060950.1 coordinate 86,713,892, forward strand.
AGAATTGTAAAGATAATAATTTTAAATAAATGCTGAAATGTTTCCTAATTGACAAAGCCTATTATAGTGTGGATGGGTTTATTAATACTACTTAGAACTTTATTTTTATAAAGATTATTATTATTATTATTATTATTATTATTATTATTATTATTATTATTATTATTATTATTATTATTATTATTATTATTATTATTATTATTATTATTATTATTATTATTATTATTATTATTATTATTATTATTATTATTATTATTATTATTATTATTATTATTATTATTATCATTATCATTATCATCATTATCATTATCATCATTATCATTATCATCATTATCATTATCATCATTATCATAATCATCATCATAATCATCATAATCATCATTATCATTATTATCATTATTATCATTATTATCATTATCATTATCATTATTATCATTATCATTATTATCATTATCATTATTATCATTATCATTATTATCATTATCATTATTATCATTATCATTATTATCATTATCATTATTATCATTATCATTATTATCATTATCATTATTATCATTATCATTATTATCATTATCATTATTATTATCATTATTATTATTAATTATTATTATTATTATCATCATCATCATCACCATCACCATCACCATCACCATCATCACCACCATCACCATCACCCTCACCCTCACCCTCACCATCATCATCATCATCATCATCATCATCATCATCATCATCATCATCATCATCATCATCATCATCATCATCATCATCATCATCATCATCATCATTAGTGTGTATGGATTTATTAAAGCAAGTTAGCTTTCTATTTATATCACACAACCTGTATAGCTGTGTTCTTAAATTGGCTAAGGCTATAATACTGTGGATTAATTTATTAATAGTCCAGTTGGGTACCACTATATGTGAAGGAATGTTTGTATAATGTGGTATTATAACTAATTGCTAATAGGTTTGAACTGTTCCTTGTATCATTCTGGTGTGTCACTGCAAATGTTTTAAAGCAATCGAAACTAGCTTTCACAGGTAAAAGAACCTTTTATATGTATAAACATGGCAGGGTTATAATCTTCAGTCACTTAAAATACACCCTACAGCTCAGACGTGCAGCTTGGTTCAGTATAATTCTTATGGCTCTTTTTTGTATTCAAAAAACCTTTTCTGACATATTTGAATTACTCCAAAAGATGATACCATAATTCATAAGGGAATGAAAATATGCAAAATATGCCATTTAGACTGTCTTTACATCTGCTATCATTTTTAATGTTTTTATAGTATTGCACTGCTTACTTAACTTTTTAATCAAATCTTGTATGAGGTACAGTTCAATCCAAGTTTTGACTTAACCACAAACCTAAAATTGTTGTATCTTTTACATATGAAATGTTGATGCCATCCAAATTAAGGTCAGGGAAGGTAATACTTCTATTTACTTTATGCTGAAAACCTATTGCTACTGTTTTATCTTTGTTTAAAATTAACGATCTGTGCTAATGGAGAAACCACAAATTGTTGCAAAATGCGCAGAGTACTTAAGAGGTATTAGTGTAAATGAAAATGAACCACATAAACTAGTAATTTATACAGATGAGGCTTGGATCCATACTCACTATACCATCAAGAAGTGCTGACAACTCAAGGAAGTACCAAGTGTTTTGACTAATACTAGTGCGGGTCAAAGTGCTATTGTTGTACATGCAAGGGGATCCATGGGATTTATTGAGGGAGCTGAATTGATTTATGATTCAAAATCCAAATCAGCAGATTACCATGATGAAATTAACGCTCAAAATTATAAAAAGTGGGTAGAAGAGAAATTAATACCAAATATTCTACCTGAAAACATTGTTGTTGTTGATAATGCACCCTACCATACCATACAGGAAAATAAATCCCCTAATACTTCATCTTGAAAGGCACAGGTTATTCATTGGCTAACAGAAAAGACAATTGAACATGATCTGCAACTGATAAAAAATGAACTTCTAGAGATAGTGAAAATTAATAAAGAAATTCCTGTTTATTGGCTTGATAGAGTAATGGAACAAAGGGGTTTTACAGTCTTACGCCTTCCTCCATACCACTGTGCCCATAACCCTATAGAGCTTATCTGGAATTTAATTAAACAGAAGATTGCAGCAAAGAACATATCATCAATTACTTTGAGTAATCTGAAAGCTATGACAACAAGCTGCATAGCTCAAATTAAACAAAATGATTAGATAGAAGCATGCGAACACATGAAAAGAATTTTTTTTATTGCTGATAAACTCTATTGTATCCAAATACATTATGGTACTTATAGTTGTGAGCAATAGTAATGCGTTAGGATGATGTTCAATAACAGTCCTACATCTGTTACATTTAAATATTAGCAAACATATGTTACAATCACAAAACAAGAAAGACACTTTATCATACATACAAAACACATGAAATTAAATGAGCAGTCGTTGTGTCATTTTCTTTTCAGTCTTCTATTTTGCAGTTGTGGAGGAGGGTGTAGGAAAATGCCTTGTAGCACTAGATTTGGATGATTGGCAAAAGTGTAGCTTGTCCTGATACATCCAACACTTCTGGTATGTTCAGGTCTCTGTGAAGTGTGGTGTTGCTAACATACCATAGGGTACCTATGGTCAATCTTAGGTATCTGTTCTGGATTACTTGGATTCTTTTTACTTGTGATGCTGCAGTGGAGCCCCATATACCTATAGAACAACCATATTGCCAAATAGGTTTGATAAGTGAGTTGTATGGAATGCATTTATACAGCATTGCAAGAGGTGATTTTGACTGTATTATGTGCTTGATTTATTTGGATTTGGTGTCTTAGTCTTGACAGAAGATATGTGATGTGGAGATTCCAGGTTAGTTTACTGTCCAGTATGAGGCCGAGGTAACTAACTGACTGAGCATTGGGTATAGCGATTCCTCCAAGAACTATGGAATAATATGTTATCTGCTTTTTATATGTAAAATATACTATTTGCAATTTCTGTAGATTCATCACCACTCTCCAGTTTGAACACCATTTTGTGATTTCAGCGCAGAAGTTATTTAGTTTCTCAGCTGCTGATTCACAACTACCTTTACTAAGGATTGCAACATCATCAGCAAAATGCACAATGGTTAGCTGGGCATGTTGAGGAGAGTCAGAGGTATACACTCTATAAAGAAGTAGGCCTAGAATTGAAGAAGATTTTAAGTGCTGAGATGGGTTAATGGAGAAAGCAATTTAAGATATAAACCTGGGTCTAGAGAGCAGCGATGATGATGACAATGAAAAATGCAATCGTGATGAATGTTATTTCGAGAATATGGATATTGAAGGAAAAGGATGCAGTGACTCTGATACAGCTGATGAAGGGAATAGTGACAGGGATACAGCAGATGAAGAACCTGAAACAAATATTCCCAGACGTGCTGTTTCCGAGAACTAATGTGAAGACATCAGCAGGTGAGTACTGTTTTAATTGTGTGACTGTATATTCCCAGTATCACCCTTCTCCTCGCTCCATGCGCTAAGCTTCATGTAGTAAACAAAACTGTGGCGTCCTCCTTCAAGTGCACTCATATCATGTTTCTATAACATATCAGTATTCTAGCTTTGATGGTTATTTTACATACTTGTGTCTCAAGTATGGCGAAAAGAGAAGTATAATCATTTCACTTATATATTAACAATACTTTAATATGCATTTGAAACATAATTTAACATCTGCCTGATCACCTTAATGATTAAATAAGAAAAATTTAACATTAATTCATTCCTTTTTCATGGTCTGGTTTGTATTTTCATGGTCTACTGTTTATATTTGTGAAGAGCCTTGTGAGGAAGGAATGGTTGTGGATTTATAGTTTGAATGAATATCAAGTGACAATAACCATGTGGAGATAAAAGGTTCACAGCTCACATTCTCTTGTTGTAGAACCAGGATTATGTACATCTATGATCTTCTTCTTTAACTTTCCCTAGTATACTACTTATTGTGGTGTTAGGAACTTCTTGTTGCTCTATCCCTTAAGGTTGGGTTTGAGGAGCCGAAGCTCTGGATCAAAAAGAGAACCCAGGATAGGTGATCATCCCGCTGTCTGGTTTGAGAGTGAGAGAAGTGAATGACAGAATTAGGGTGAAATGAATGATAGGAAAGATGATAATGGAGCAATTGGTGGAATAATGGAGAGGGAAACTGGAAATCTGGAGAAAACCAGCCCCAGTGCCGTATTGTCCACCATAAATCTCACTTTGGAATCACCTGAGAACATCCATGATCAGCAAGCAAAATTCCCCAATTATTATAACATTGATATCTGTGTTCTTAAAATATTTATCAGTGGAAAGTTATCATAGTCTCAGTTTAGGTGCATAAAATGCATGTGCCATGTTCAACAGTGTTGAAGGAGGAGCAAGATATAATTTGCTAACAATTTTAGTAAGGTCCGCCTTCATATACCTTTAACTTTTGTATTTCCTATAAATTTATACAGAAATAATGTACAAAGAGCAGACTTGTGGATCAAATTTCCTTCATCCCCACAAGACGAGATTATGTTGAAAAAGTTTGTTGCCAGAAAACTCCAAATTTGTAAGTGCTGTACTTAGTTGACCAAATGCATGTGTTAATTCTTAAACTATGTAGTATAATTAATATATTCATAGAAAGCATTATGCAAGTGTTAATAATGTACAGACTACATGTACTGCAAAGCAAATGTTCGCTAGTGTTGAGGCTATCTGGCCCACTTAGTGCAAGACAACCAAATGTGGACAAATTCAGTTTCTAGGGAAATGTTAAATACATTTTGGCAAAAAAAAAATTTTATTATTCTTTTTTTAAGTTTACATCCTCCAATGTTAAGTATATCGGATGATGAATGAAATGGGTGAAATGATAAGCCCATAAGGGTCTGCAGAGCTTAGAGTTACCTGACATTCACCTTTCAGGATAAGGAAAAATCCCAGAAAAAGCCTCAGATAACTCAACTTGATAACTCAATCTCACTGAGCGTCAAATTTTGGACCCCTTGAACATGAGGCAGCCACGCTACCACCTATGCTACAGAGGTGGACTTTTTCCCTGGTGAAGTCACAAATCATTTAATAGGCTCTCAAGACATGAGAAATTAAAATAGAATATGGTTTTGGCCAACTAAAGTGGTGGTTTGTTATTTTGTGTTATGTCCTATCCACATTTCTTTTTAGCCTCATTTTAATATTGTGGACTATTTTCTTACAATTTCTTACAATTGAAGCGTCAATATTAGCCTAACATTATGATTGTCTGAATTGCTAGCTCTTACCTCCGTTTTGCTTCCATAAATTAGGAGTTCTCTAGTATGTCAGGATATACATCTAAAACTACAGCAGTGCCTGCCTCGGTAGCATGGTGGTAGCATGTCAGCCTCACATTCAAGAGATCCCGAGTTTGAATCTCGGTCAGGGTGAGTTATTTGGATAAGGTTTTTCCCTTATCTGAAAGATAAATGTCGGGTAACTCTAAGCTCTGTGGACCCTGGGCTCATTTGAAAATCATTTCACCCATTTCATTCATCGTCCGATATGACTTAACATTGGAGGACGTAAATTACACGAAAAAAAGCCCTACAGCTGTAATTCCTGCACGAACTGGCCTTTCTTCTGATTGAGCAAGAATGGCGAGTGACTGGCGAGTCTATCTTGAAATCATAGTGCCTTCTATGGAGAAGAGCAGGTAGTTTTTGCAGAAAAGTAGGCAAATTACAGCGCTGTTGGTGTGGTTGCACTTGTAACTAATACAACCAGCCTCCCCTGGATGTGGACACACAGCACCGCGTCTTCATGGTTGAATGCTACTTTCGTACCGGCATTAAAATTGGTGCGACATATGAATATAATTTAAACCGCTGCATAGAGGAGTTTATGCAACGCTATCTGGCATTCAGAAAAGTCCCTCGGAGCGCAATGTTGTCAAAAGTGTCCAGGTACCGTCAAATTGACATACCTTTGTTTGAAACATAAACGTCTTACGTTTTATCAGTATAGGATATAAATTTTTTGCCATTCTCACTCTTAATTAAAATGTCTATTAATGTTGGTGTTCTTGTCTTTTAAAACCAATAGGTGCATCAAACATTTTTAAGACACAGGATCATTTACTCGCACAAAGAGATACACTGGACGCTATAAAGTGACGCTCCCAATCTAGAAGCAATAAATAATGTTATGACAGAAAAGCCTCAAGCATACCTTCTGGCAATGCAGACAGTGTTTAAGGGGAAGAGAGAAAGGAAATATAAGAAAATGGACACATAAAACTATGTACTAGAGATATTTTCTTGTTTAGACTTGGATAAAAGCTTTGTTCATATGTAACACTAATTTATTTTTCATTTCTAGAACATGTTCTATTATTTTCTATTTTGTAATGAAACTGTGGGTGATAGAAAGAAATTGAGATACAATTGAAATATTTCTATTTTATGTGACAGGTTTACAATATGCATATATGTATACTATAACAGAAAAACAGATGTTCATTGTGAAATAAGTGTTCATTGACTTAACATTTTGTATATTCTTCATGGTATACTTTTATGGCTGCATAATTAGCTTTGCAGTGCATTACATTGCAGTATATAGTTTGTTAAAACAGTTATCGTATCTATGCACCAGGCGTAATTACGCACCTTTATATTACGCGGGCAGACCCAGCTGTCAAATAGTACATTTACCTGCCGATAGAGGGAGGCCTCAAACTGATGTCAGCACATCAAGTACGATCGCAAACCTCTAGAGAAATCGTATATAAACTCGCTCCATCAGCGATGCTTTGATGACATCAAATTTTGCGCGGTAAAATCACAGATAAAAATGAACACCGTGAGTCAGTCGCGCCTTAGATTTTTGGAAGGTAGGCCACCCATCAAAGGGCATCTGCGCCTTAGTGAGTGCGCAAAATTCAGACGAATAGCGGTTTAAGGGACAGAACGTACTCCTGGCTAAAGTACACCTCAAAAACATACGATTCCTTTACTGAGAGCGAATTCCGGTTTCCAGCCGATTTTATAAACTTTTTATTACAGTATGCATAGCAACGTAATTCAGTAAAGGCCTCGGAAAAAATGGACCTATCATATGAATATACTAACAACGTCAGCTAAATAGAAAATGGCGGATTCTTATACTTAGAGCAGGGGTTGGCTGCCAAAAATGAGGAAACAATTAGAGACACGCCTCGTCCATCATGGAACCATACAGTAAAAACGGACATATATCTATATCGGGAGAGATATCCGAATAGACGACACCCAACAGCAAACACCTTCTGGAATGTTGAAAGGCGTCTGCCTGTAACAACGTCACTTGCGAGAATGCCTCCTGTTAAGACACGCACCAGCAACATCGCGTGTTAATCCAGCAGCAGTTTTGACAGCCATCCAGAACAATCCGCATACTAGTACTAGTCGACCAAGATATAAATGCACTTGAAGGAGGGCAGCACTGTTTTGTTTACTACATGAAGCTTAGGGAACCGCGTGGAGTGAAGGGTAGCGAGGGGAAAGGCAATACTGGGAATGTACAGTCACACAATTAAAACAGTACACGCCTGCTGATGTCTTCGCGTTAGTTCTCGGAAGTAGCAAGTTTGGGAATGTTTGTTTCAGGTCCTTCATCTGCTACATCCGTGTCACTGCGTCCTTTTGCTTCAATATTCATATTCTCAAAATAACAGTCATCACGATTGCAGTCTTTATCGTCATCACCGCTGCTCTCTAGACCCACATTTATAATTATACCTTCAATTGTTTCCTCCATTAACCCATCTCGGCACTTAAAATCTTGCTCAGTTCATTTCACTTGTCTGCATGCTGCTATCCAATCAGTGTGTGTAATTTGAGCTATGCAGTTTGTTGTCATAGCTTTCAGATTACTCAAACTAATCAAAGTACTTCTTTGCTGCAATCTTTGTTTAATTCCAGATAGCTCTATAGGGTTAAGGTCATAGTGCTACAGAGGAAGGCGTAAGACTGTAAAATCCCTTTGTTCCATTATTAAATCAAGTCAACAAACAGGATTTTTTAATTAATTTTCACTATCTCTAGAAGCTCATTTTTTGTCAGTTGCAGATCATGTTTAATTTTCTTTTGTGCTGGCCAATGAATAACCTGTGCCTTTCGAGATGAAGTGCTAGGGGCTTTATTTTCCTGTACGGTATGGCAAAACAATGCTCTCAGGTGGAATATTTAATATTAATTTCTCTTCTACCCACTTTTTATAATCTACCCACCTTAATTTCATCATGGTTATCTGCTGATTTGGATTTTGAATTGTAAATCAAGTCAATTCCCTCAATAAATCCCATGGATCCCCTCTATGTACAAATTTCTCTTTGACCAGCACTAGTATTAGTCAGAACACCTGATACTTCCTCATATTACCAGCACTTCTTGACAGTTTAGTGAGTATAGACCCAAATCTCGTCTGTATAAACTACTGGTTTACTGGCCTTTTTTCATTTTTAATAATACCCCTTAAGTACTCTGCAAGTTTTGCAAGTATTTGTGGTTTCTCCATTAGCACATATCGTTTATTTTTTCATTTCTTAAATTGAAATCCCATTTCTCTCAATATTTTTCTAAATGTTTCTTTGCCACCCTGAAAGTTTATTTATTATTTAGCAAAGTTTAGGAGTTTCCTCAAAGTAGGAATTTCCTTTTTCTGTTCATAGTACTCCAAAAATGTTCTACGTACAACGCACCTATCAAATTCATTAAGAGATAAGGTTCTGCATGATTTTCGATTTTTCCTCGAAGTAGTAACCTTAACCCGAGTTCATGAAACATTTTATGTTCATGATGGTTCTCCCATACCTTCCCACTATTTTTGCTGTCCTAACTGCTGCTTTTTAAAGGGGTACGAGTAACCAGTTTTCCCTGCTTTTCTTGTCTACAGAACTGTATAACCTGATATATGATATGCTTTACATCAGAATGTGATGGATATGATGGACGAGTTTAAATGTGGCTATAAATTGGTCGCTCAGTGTTATGATGGAGCAGCAGTGATGCCGGGGGAAGTTAGTGGTTTACAGAAAAGAGTAAAAGAAAAATATCCTGATGCTTTTATTTATCCATTGTTTTGCTCAGAGACTGAATATTGTCCTTTCACAGACATAAGAAGAATGCAAATTTTTTTTCATGATCATAAGTAGTTTGTCTTCTTTCTTCTCCAAATCTACAAAAAGAACTGCTAAATTAGATATGGAGGTGAAAAAAGGTTTCCCAAAGTATGTCCAACACGATGGAATTATAATGTGAAGGCTGGTTGAAACTGTTCTGTAACATAAAGAAGAATTATTTCAGTTGTTCGAGAACATTTTCGATGATCAAAACCAATAGGATAGTGAAACTTACCACGAAGCTCGAGGTTTTAACATTGTTCTTTCTGATTTCGAATTCAACTTTCTTTTCTTAATTTTCAGTGAAATATTTTGCTTAACTGATGCCCTTTTTGAAATTCTGCAGACAAAAATATTGGATATAAATTACTGCAATGCCGAAATAAGGGAAACAAAAGCCAATCTACAAGAAAAGAAAAACGAATTTGCTACAGTATGGGATAAATGTAATGAGAATTACGAACTGCCAAAGAAAAGACAACGTCAAAACGACTTTGATCAAAAAGATCAAAGCCGAATCTATTGTGAAATATTTAATAATATACAAAATCAAATTAGGTTTGAATGTTTAGAATAAGTTCAATTTGTACAACTAATTGACCTAAATAGTATTATAAACAAATATCCTGATGAAGCATTCTGTTCCCTGAACTACAGTTATGGTCAGTATTTTGACTGTGCTCGCCGTAGAAGTGAACTCAGTATACTTTATACCTCAAATGAGTATCTGTCGATGGGAGTTCAAAAACCGACCACAAATAGTTTTTTCAATAAATGTTCATTGTTTATTTTTGGCTGCGCTATGGCTGAGTGGTTGGACCGCTTGGCTCTCACCAAGGCGGCCCGGGTTCGATGCCAGGCAACCGCAAAGTGAGATTCGTGGTGGATAACATGGTGCTGGGGCGGGTTTTTTCCGGATCCTCTGGTTTCCCCCGCCAGCATTCCACCGATTGCTCCATCATCATCTTTCCTATCACCTCATCTCTCTAGTAGTTTCACTTCCAATGTTGGGCTGATCACTCATCCCGGAATCTCTCTGATCAGGAAACCTCTGATCTTCAACCCGTTGGCTAAGGGCCTCGAAGTTGCGTGACTCAGAGGGCCCTATGTTCCACTTAAGGAAATATAGATATTCATTCATTCTGTTTATTTTCACTCTGTTTATTTTTCCTTATTTCTCCTTTGAGAAGCTTTTTTCATTTTTTATATTCTTTAGGTATTCCGAGAGATGTGAAATTGGTATTAAATCTAGATGCTATTTTTGACTCAATAATTTTATTATTTTTATATTCCAGTGATTGTTTTGGAATAGTATTCAATACAAAACTGAAAATAACTATTTTTCCTTTGTTTCCCAGTATTATATTTTGTATTAACAAAACTGTTTTCAATGTATATTTCTTACTTTCTAAGACTATTATATGCCCCATACTCACTGTAAGAAAAATAGGATGAAATATACATATCTTTCTGTAATATAAATGCTTTTCACCATAAACAAAGAAATGACAAACAGGATGCCTGTTGCAACAAAGTGTTTCAGTGACAGAACTTATATACAGCAAATGGAATGCTACGGTTTTTCTTCTCCAAGTATGAGGAATAAGCTAAGCACTTAACATCACCTAACTGGCGGTATAATATAAAACAATTACAAGTGAAAATCACATAGATGGTTGGAAGAGGGAGTGATAAGGGGTCTGAATATCATCAAACACTGTTTTGTTGTACTTGAGTTAGCTGTTATTGCTGGATAGTGAATAAGGACGTCCCTGAAACTAATACTTAAAAACACCCTGAGGATGCCATTAAGTTAAACGAATTATATTTGTATTTGCTGTTATATATGCAGTCATAACTATGATACATTTTCTTAAAATATATGCTTAGCAATAAATTCAACTATCAATTTTGTAAAAACTGAAATATTATATTCAACTTCAGTGTTATACCTGGCAAAACATTAAACAGATGAAAAATAAAGAAGGAAAGAAAAACACAAAATCATTCAAAATTCATTCTTCAGGCTTTACTTTATTCATAACAACATTATGTAATAATAATTAAAATAAAAACAATATGTAACAAAACTTGCTTTAATAACTTATATACAGTTCAATTCAATTTAAGAGCAAGTAATTTATATCTTACAGCAAACATGTGAAGACTCTTAACCTCATGATCAAAATTTATATTGGACTTAAATTACATTTCAACAAGAAATTAAAAACTGTTACACTCAAGATAGATTTTTAATATAATTAACATATATTTAGATAGAAGACAAATAATGCTAAATTACTTATAATATCAAGCTTAATTCAGTCCAAATGTTTCTAAATTATACATCTGAGAAGAATGCAATTCTTTTAAGAAACTTTTCCTTTTCTCTGTTGCATTTCTATGTCTGTTTTCTTTGGTGATATGATGAAGGTAATTTTATGTACAGTTGATTACAACTATTAAAGTCATTTCTAAAATTAAGAAACTGCCAATGATTGCAAAGACTTAAAAATTAATACAGAAAAGATATTGAGATCTCAAGTAAATGGTACAAAATTGTTTACTTAACCAAAGCATATAACCCTTATAATGAAAAAATGCCCAGAACTCAATTACCTAAGAAATAGTGCATCAGGTGTTCACAGCTTTGTTTTTTTGAAATGGTAACATTGCAGAAAAATAAATGTTCTTTTGTTATTTTTATAATTATAAACTTTGTGCTTTTAAATGACACAACAAGGATTCTATAATTAAGGACCTACAATGACATCACAGACAGAGAAGGCACAAGATTTAATTTTAGAATGATAAAAACTATTATTTATGATTCAGATAATGGATCTGCATATCCAAATAGAATGAATTTAAATGAAAACAAATACACTTCACTATACATACAAGAATAGTTTCCTCTGCATGTAAGGCATTCCTCTGATTTAGATCACAATATTCACTTTCTTTTATACTGTTATAAGCAAACAATTCTGGGTTTCATGTATTATACCAACAAATTTTAAGCTTGACGCTTTGTCCTTTTGAAAGGAATGATAATACCAACCAATAATCTTATTATAAACATCTTGACATTAGAATTTTCTTCATATTCAAATTTTCTCACACATTCTTGCACTTACAACCGTTTAGGACATAACTATTCATTTCATTTGAACATCTATTCCAGTTCTTTGACTTCTAATATGCAAATTAAGGGAATACTATGCATTAATGAAGCTACTTTATAGTAATGTTTCTTACAACAGCAGACAACATTTTGTTTTCATGTAACAAAACAACAGTAGTTTTAACATTATGGATTCTAATTATTTTCTAAACTATATAATGATAGCATTGGAACCATGTCTTTATGCTCTCAAACTTCAGGAAGAACAAGTTTCAGTAACAAATAGCATGAAATAAACTAAAAATTTGCTAGTATTATATTAAAAAAAGATTTTTCTTTATTATCAGCAAATCATTCAAACCAGTGTCTTTCTTAAGGCACCATGCAATATTTATGTAATAAACAAAAGAGCAGGTGCATGTTTCTATAAATTAAAGTATATGGAATTCAATATAGAACAATGTGCAATAAAGCTTATTTATCTCAGTGTTTTTTTGTTTTTATTCAAATTATAATAGCATAATCTATATTTATATTTACAACTTATTCTTCCTAGAGAATTTACAAAATAATGATCACTTTTTATTCAAATACCATCTAAAGCATTACAATAATGTATACTGTTGGTATTTTCTGCAACAATAATGGCTTAAATTAGCATACATTTTATTTTGAATATATAGGTACATACATAATATTACTTTATAATACTAAATAAGAGTAGACACTAATGCATGTATAATTACTATGGAAATGTTTAAGAGAGTGATGGGAATAAGCAGGTAGACTACCACAAACACTAAATGAGAAAGTGGTAAACCAGTTTGCATTGCCATATATCTGAATCTGTCACTTTTCTTGACTAAGAAAATCACTGCATGATTGAATCAAGATTTTGGCAACCTTTACATTTGTTTATTTTGTACTTTTTAAAAAGTAAACATATTTTATTTAGTACAGGAACAATACAAAACACATTAGTGCTGTAAATACAATATAATTAATTTCTTGATCAACAAAGCTTAATCTGGGTTTACTTCATTGTCAATTATTGAATCATGATAGGGTCTTTGAGTATACACATTCCATACTTCAATACTGATCCTCCATTGTTTGCATGCTCATCAGATTAGGCACCCACTCTTACTGTCACTTACTCTCAGGCATACACCACTCGCTTGCTAGAGTTCTACTACTGTGCCACAGGCCTTCTGACTCACATCATGTGTGGAAAACAAAGGCATTAGTTAATGTTCTTTGGTGATTTTCGGTCATGTGTTTGTCCAGTCATGATCCAATTTACTACAGTACAAAGAGAGTCATGGATGACATGAAAGATGCAGTCAACACAGAAATGCAGGAGATTATTTTATACATACATGCAGACGATACAGCAATCACATCAAACAACCAGATGGACCTTCAGAAGGCAATGAACACACTAGGAGAGCGGGCTGGAAGGAACAAACTCACTATAAATGATGACAAGCTGAAATACATAGTCTTCCATAAATGGGGAAGACTAGAAGCAAATATGGAAATTTAATACAAAGGGAAACCATTGAGGAAAGCCAGCACTTACAAATTGCAGGTCACAATTTAAATTAGTGGGAAAACATTCACTGTGTAGATCAAAAGGAGATTGATAGAAGCAGAGAGAGCCATAAATGACATAAAGAACCCGAGGGCCCTAAATTTAAAAACTGCTATGAAGTTATTTGAGACTAAGATACTACCAGCAGCAAAATATATGAACGGCTAACCGAAAAACAACTGGAAAGTCTAGAAAACCTGAAAACCAGATACTTAAAGAGAGTGATGGGGCTCTCAAAATTAACCCCATCCCTGCTGACATATATGATGGCTGGAGAAACATCGCTGATACAAGATCTGATGCAGACACACCTGTTATGATGAACAGAAGCAGCAAGGAAGGTTCTAAACAGCAGGGAGAAGAAACAACATGAGATCTGGGAGGAGTTATACATCACAGATGCCATAGCTACTAACAACTGGAAGATGGCAAACTACGATCTGTAACATCTAGTTACGAGAACGGTAGTACATGGATTTCACCAGAAACTCTGCACCACATAGACCTTTCATGAGCCTGGGAAAACATGTATGTGTAAACTGTGTAAAAAGATGTCATCACTACCATATACTATCGTATGTTTTTTTTTGAAGATACAAAAATTATCCTTCCTGCTGATAACCTGGTTATCTGGTGTTTTCTAAAACGTAATAAATTTAACAGAACGGAACAAATGGTACAAGGATCATTAAATAGGCTTAAATACTGGTGTTCAAACAATTTAGCGTCTGTAAACTCAGATAAATGTAGCTTTCAGTTTTTCTTTTTATGAAAGAAACCAGTCGATATCCATTTATCATATGGAAATGTTAACTTACTAGAACTGATCACACTAAAATACTTGGGAGTGATTTTCGACAACAAACTAACTTGAAGAAAGCATACCGAAAGTATTAGTGAAAAAGCATCTAAGAGGTTCTAAATAATAAAAGGATTTGATGATAAAAATTGGGGTTGTTCTAAGAAAACATTCAATACGACCTACAATATGTACATTAAACTCATATTAAAATACAGTGGTGAAGTGCTTATAACTTCGTTTTCAAACAGAAAAATCCTTGAAAAAATCCAAAATCAAGCACTACAATTAATAACTGGTGCCATTAAAACAACCCTAGTTGAAGCTTTACTAACTTTTATGTCCAACAAATGCTCATGACAGAACTTCAAATGCAAGCCTTCATAACAGAAGTTAATAAGACTACTAGATTTTAAGAAATGGTGCAACTTCCAAAATTCTACACATCAAAAAAACATATTTGATTTATACAGAGAGTCCTGAAACTGAAAAACTTCTTAGAATATCAGCCTGAAACAAAATTTTCCGTCTTCTTATAATCCAATTAACAAAATTGTGGTTGACTACCGATTTCATCTTAATGAAAAATTTAATAAAAGTTATGTTAATCCTGTTTAAGCCAAAGCTTTTATTCTTGAAACCATTAATGCAACATACCCTCTTAGTGACTGGATTCATATTTATACTGATGACTTTCTTGTGAATTATGAAGGAGCTGGAGCAAATGCATTTTGTCCATTCTTTTCTTTTTATAAAAAGTTGGAGAAATATACAACAAATTTTGATGGTGAAATTGATGCTATATGCATATCACTTCAAAATTTATTTCCATGGTTATATAAATGCAAAAATGTAGTTCTTCTATGTGATTCTAAAGCTGCTCTCCAAGCTATTGATTCCGCTACTTGGCCTAAAATGTTGAAGATCAAAGAAATACATGATATGATTAAACAAATACAAAATAATAAAAACATAGTCTTACAGTGGATTCCTGCACACCCTAGTGTTTTTGGAAATGAAATGGCTGGTATTCCAGCAAAGAAAGTATCTAAAATCAATTAACTGGTAAAACAAAATTTTTCCTATGAATCAATTAAAAGAATTGTTAAAGGAACATAACTTCAAATTATCAACAGATAACACTTCGAAATCAACAATCAAAATGGAAGAAAATTTTGGATGATCCATCAATAATTCCTCATTTACCAAGAAAATCCTCTGTTGCTGTGTTTTGACTGATAATGGGACATTATTGCTTGAATAAACATATTTTCAGAATTGTTTATTGTGCCCTGAAGAAGAAGAAATAGACAGGGAACATTTAAAAAATTGTGGATCTCTTGTGGCTTTTGAAACTCTACTGTCAAATTATTGAGAAGTGAGAAGGAGAATGATTTCATTTTTAACTTTTGAGCATTAGATGCATGCACATGCATGCATGCATGCGCACATCTTCTTTGAAAAGGTAGGCAATTTAAAGAACATTCAATAGCATACTTTGTGAAATAATAGTTCTGGTTGACCCACCCCATTCATTTTATTCGTTTCAATGCATAAGACAATCTGCTTGGAGAAATCTGTTAGTAAGAAAGTGGACACATGACTCTCACCCAGGTGTCGTTAAAAGTGGGCCCCCTTATTCTGATTGCACCATCATATCTGATATAGCTGATTCAGTGTCTCTTCTTATTGCTTTGTAGTGAATTTGTCAGGAAATAAGTAATTTATTTTCCTCCAAAATCGCTCTTTGTTTAAAAATTAAGCTGCCAGTAGCTGGGAAGTCTTTTGTTAATTTTCTGTAGATAAGAATAACTGGTCTCTTAGAAAAGTGTTTATTTTTTGAAATCCAATTTGTTAATTGGTGTAGAGACTGTTTTTTCTACAACTGTGTTTATGCCTTCTCCACTTGCTAAGTTAGTAGCTATTTGATTCACCACTTCCCGTGGCCTCCATGTTTTCCTATGACATGGCAATGAAAGCACATGGCTAGCTTGTACATTATGCCAGTTCATTAACAACACAAGCACCAATTGGCATACAAATTACTCTGCTTCCCTTTTACTCTGTCACTTTCTTAAACATTTCTTAACTGCAACTGTATTAGTTATCAACTGTGTACTCAAAAATGTTTTATTAATAAGATTAACATAAAATGGAGAATAATACTTAAATTGCATAATTTAAGCATAGCCATGTTTCATGCTTTATACGACTGTAAAAGCATATAAGTATAATTTGAACAGTAATTACATTGAAATAAGTAAACTGAAAAGTTACAGCTTCCTAAAATTCACTTAAATACCATTTTTTTCACAACCTCAAGGTTTTTAGGAAGACATTTTTCTAATGATATTGTGAGTGAGGAAGCTGTGATTTATACCCAGTACATGTGACTTGTTAAAAAAAGATTAGAGACTCAAATGTTTTTAGCTGTTCATGAAACTTGCAATGAAAATGACACAAATTGATAGTGCTGCTGTGATTACATATAAATTTTTGCATTTCTTCCAAAGGAATATGTAAGAAATCCTTTACAGTATATGGTTCTAAAAGTCTTAAGAATGCAGCATTAATGTAACATAAACTATGTTATAACTGAAGTTTATCTGGATATAAATTATATATAAAACATAACAAAATGGAATGTTTAATTACTGAACACATAACTATAACATACATTCGGCTTAAGCTTGCGGGCACAATTATAACCATTATATGATTTTATTTCAAGTTCAAAGCTCCAGTATTGTTCAAATGCTTGCTTCCTCCCCTCTTTTATATAAGGCAACATACATTGCAGATTTTGCTTGAGGTTGTATGAAAAAAAATCTCAACTTTTCCACCTTTAATGATTAAACTTTTTATACAAATGCAATTTCAACTGCATAAGATGTAAACTCATTGGAATATATGCGTTAGTATCTTATCTTATCTTACGTTTATCTTACATTTTACACTTATGAATTAACAATTTCAGAATTCCAGAATTTGTTACGTAACTTCATGAGTTAGTGGATGCCGAGTCTGTCCATAACTGATTTAATTATGCATATTTCTTCTGTAGTATTCAAAGCCTTAAATCTCATTCAGTAATGTGTATCACACATGGTGTCTTGCTTATACACACATGTTTGCATGCATGCACGTACACACACACATACATGCATAAATACATTTTTCCATTCACTCTACCATGGTAGAAATGAACTCCTTTTAAAATTACAGCTTTGAAGAATTACAACAAGTCATTAATGTTTCTGTTTAGGTATTGTCATTTCTGATATTACTGTACTTCATTTAGTCTGAAAGAATACACTGTGGTAATGACAAGCAAAATCATGCCAATTATCTGCTTTCCTTTTCACAAATTATCTATGTTGCTTTAGTGTGTTCCTGCTATCTGACACTTAAACTGATTGTATTGGAGTTAATTACACTTGCTTGTTACATAATCCATGTTTAATACTGTGTGTTCCTGTTTACTCAATAATAGGGTACTGTTTCTACTGGATACTACTATTTCATCTTTCTGCCATCATAAATTTCAACCTGAACACAACAAACAGCGGCTGGCCCCGTAACTCAGTCGGTAGAGCACCTGCCTGCCATACGAGGGGTCTTGGGTTGGATTTTTCTCCAACCAAGATGATTCCCCATCTTCCCCAGAGTCTGGAAGTATGAATTAGAGTGCAAATGTGTGCATGTTCTAATGATTAAAACCCAACGAATACGAGTTAACACCTCTGATATGTTCCAAAGGTGAAAAGCTGCCGATATGACCATTGCAGTTAAAGGCGGGGTACAAATGGAACAAATAAAAAAGGAAAAAAAGAAACAAACACGGTTGTAAATATGACTTTATGCTACAGTGCCATTCTTCTGACTAACATGATGATGATGATATATGCTAATCAAAACTTATTAGATTAAAATTGTTAGCTTTTCAGAGAGCATAAACCGTCAGCCATGCTTGTGATAATTATTTGTGAGATATACCAATATACTGATTCAACAAAAAGTATATAATCAAGAGAACTATAACAAACACTAAGCATAAGAAAGCAAACTAAAATAACAATCCTACTAGCAAATAAATTTAAGTAGATAAAATTAGGCAAATGAGTCAACCTTGTATATACTTTTCTCCACTTACAAGTTTTTTATGAAGACTATTTTCTGGGGACTTCTCCCCTATCGTCAGCTCTGTGGTAGACTGATGATGCATCCGGTGTCTGCATCTGGCTTGGTGTTGTGCTGCCATCTAACGTCCTGGTAAGTTTGATGACGTCATCTACCGCGGGAATTTCAAAATTCATCAAGAGGTCCTGTTTTTTCGTAATAAATATGTTTTCCCAAATCTGTAGTTCCAGAGGTTTCTTTGCCTGTTTGATCAGTTCTATTTCTTGTTTTATGTTGTGATTCTCAGACCAAAAGTGATGTGCTACGGCCGACTTGTCCATTTGTTTGAATTTAATATTTCTGAAGTGTTCTTTCATTCTTGTTCCTAGATTCCTTTTGGTCTTACCAATGTATATCTTGTCACAATCCTGGCAACTCATTTGGTAAATGCCTGATAATTGAGTTTTCGGTGTGCTATTTTTTAGAGGGTGGTTTAGTAAGTTGCGGATGTTGTGTTTGTTTTGAGGGGCTAATTTTATGTTGAAGCTCTTAAATATCTTTTCAAATTTTTTGAAGTATTTTGGATGAAATGTAAATTTTCCATATCTGGTGTTTGGGTTTTCTAGTTTTTTTAACGTAGTAATGTCCTTTAAGTATTTGTTTCTTTTGTGTCTATAGATCAGTTTTTTGATGAAATTTGTGTTATAGTTGTTCAACTTACTTGTTCAACTTACTAAACCACCCTCTAAAAAATAGCACACCGAAAACTCAATTATCAGGCATTTACCAAATGAGTTGCCAGGATTGTGACAAGATATACATTGGTAAGACCAAAAGGAATCTAGGAACAAGAATGAAAGAACACTTCAGAAATATTAAATTCAAGCAAATGGACAAGTCGGCCGTAGCACATCACTTTTGGTCTGAGAATCACAACATAAAACAAGAAATAGAACTGATCAAACAGGCAAAGAAACCTCTGGAACTACAGATTTGGGAAAACATATTTATTACGAAAAACAGGACCTCTTGATGAATTTTGAAATTCCTGCGGTAGATGACGTCATCAAACTTACCAGGACGTTAGATGGCAGCACAACACCAAGCCAGATGCAGACACCGGATGCATCATCAGTCTACCACAGAGCTGACGATAGGGGAGAAGTCCCCAGAAACTAGTCTTCATAAAAAACTTGTAAGTGGAGAAAAGTATATACAAGGTTGACTCACTTGCCTAATTTTAGTAACAATGGCACTCCACTTTCTGAAATACTTCTTTTTATTCTATATTAAGTAGATAAAGTAAAAACAAATAGTTATTCTAAAATTAGAAGAAACCTCTCCTTAAAGCCTCATAATTCCTCACCTAAATGCTAAATATGAAATAGATTTACAAGATGCTGGAAGTTTAAAAGCATTATGTTTTCAAAACATTAATTACTTGTACTTTAGGATTGTTCTAAATCATATGAAGCAGCGTTGTTAGATATGTAGCCTAAATGTACATTTAAGTAGCACAGATGCACAGATTAAAGCATTTTTATTACAACAAAATTATGGTTACTGAAAAGCAGAATAGGAGATCTTGGTTTTTGCCATTTGATAGGTGAAATTTAGTTTTATATATTAGATGTTCTGATGTTATCTATGCTGCTAGTAAAATGTTCAATTTATTGCTATGAAAGACTGTTAACTTTGAATTTTTATTGAAGTTTTCTCAATATTACATTCTATAAGAGTGCAAGGAGTTTGTGTATGCTTATTTGAAGGGGAAGTTCTTCATGAAAAAACAATAATTTCAGTAAAGTATTACAAACAAATTTCAGGATTGGCTATGGGAAGACCGCTATCACCATTTTTGGCCAGCTTTTTCGAAACACATAACTAAAGCCTTCCCTCATATTTTAAAAACATGGTACAGATACGTAGACGACATCTTTGCAATAGTACACTACAAACAAATAGATGATGCTTTGAAACTACTCAACCTTCAAGAACCCAGCACACAATTCACAGCAGAAACTGAAGAGGACTGTACTCTACCTTTTTTGTACCTTAAAATCACAAAAAACAATGAAAAACTGGAATTTGGTATTCATAGAAAAGCAACACACACAGATAATTACATCAAAGCAAATAGTTTCAAGCCAATTCCACACAAACATGCAACCATCAACAGTCTCACACACAGATTAGTAAATCTACCCCTCAGCCAGCAAGAATATCAAAAAGAATACCATCAAATCTTAAAAACTGCAATTAAAAATGGATATGGAAAAAGTCTTGTAGATAAAAAACTAAAATCTTTTAAACTTCAAAAAATATTAAAACAGATCACAGTTCTTTCACCAATAAAACAAGAAATTAGATTTGCTAAATTTACTTACCACCCCTGGGCCACAAAAAGGTTCCAAAAAATATTCAAGAAACACAATATAACATTGGTACCAAAAAGCAATTACAACATTAAAAACCTACTTCACAGTAATAATACTGATAAGATAAAACCAGAAGAAAAGTCAGGCATTTACAAGATTAAGTGTAAAGACCGTGAAAAAATTTACATAGGGAGGACAAAAAGAAACATAGGCACATTTTAGGCACTTAAGATACAAAAATATTGATAAGTCTGCAATAGCAGCTCATTTCTGGTTTGAAAATCATGAAATTGAAGATAGCACCAAATTACTAAAATACGTACAAAAACATAGCAAACTCATCATATGGGAGAGAATATATATAGAAAAACATAAAAACCAACTAATGAACTTTGAAATCCCGCCAGAAGACAACCCCACATTTAAATTCATCACAAAATCAACAGATGGCAACAGCAATTCCAGAACTACCCACACCACTGGATCAAGCTTTAGTCGCATAAGAGCAGACGATGCAAACGATGGTTCGCGAAACATGTCCTTAATATAGGTACATAAGTGAAGCTGATGTGTAATAAATACGACTCATCTATAATTTAATAATTATTTTGCTTCACTGTGGTGTTCCAATACAGTTAAATTTAGAATAATTTCAGTGTTATTTCATTTCATGAAGGTCTTTACAAGCCAGGTCAACAAGTTGCTTCTTCACTCTTTTTGGGGTGCTCCAGCAGTGGGATAAGTCATCATGCTTAGCAATATTAAGGATTTTGTTAAAATATGTATATACATTAATCTATAAAAAGATCAGATTTAGGTGAGCAAGAAAGAAGTTCAGAAGCATCTCACCTGAGAAGGTCCATATATTATCCCTAGATGAATCTTTCTCATATTGGTTTTATATCAAAAGTCCAGTACTAAAATATCAACCGATGAACACAAGTCATTTTCAGGAAAAGGAGCAAAGGAAAGGGCAAACATGTAAAGTCTAGAACCAGGTAAAATCAAACCTTTCAAAATAAACCACTGCACATTATATCAGCACTATTCCATGTACTCAATTCAAGTACATGAAAACATACAAAAATAAGGTAATGTTTACGGTTATATCTACTGAACCAAGATGGATTAAATAACTTTGAATAACATTTTCTTTAGTGTTATTTTCTGATAAACTAATGCTACTGGAAGGATTATAGAAATTATAGTATGATTTTTATTTATGGATGCTCTTTAACTGCTTTGATTTTTAACATCACATTCTTTTTGGTGTGAAAGACTACTTAATTTTTACTCAGAGGTCTCTTTATAAGGCTTGAAATTTTTTCATATGCCAAAAACCTGACACAGCACTAACTTTACTTTCCTTCTGAAGGAAGCCAGGTTAAGGAGTTTATGATTACACATGTAACATAAATGTGTCATATAGACATGTATATTGCAACTTTGTGTTATAGAAGAATATTCATAATCACAAATACATGATAAATGTAACAGAGCTGGTAGTAGGATTATTGTAACACTGATATATTTTGATATACTGTTAAACAGAAGTGAATTCTAGCTCCTTCCATCCTGTATATGTACATTTAGAGAAATATATATTGGATCAACTACTCTAAAGGTTTTAACGTTCTTACAAGCATAATAGTGGTGCTACAGAAGTAAAATTATTCAGGAATTGCTTTTTAAAGCACTGATTACATTTTCTCTCATTTTGTGTGTGTGTACAGATTTTAAATTAAAATACATTAAAATACATATAATTTATGTTCCAATGCAATGTATACCAAAATAGACTGCACAACCCCAACCCTAAATGTACTGCCTTAATGTGTGTACAAACTTGGGTAATTTAACACAGGACATTCCCTAGCCGTGCAACAAATGTAAGGTTAAAGTTATGGTAAAAGTATCCCATGAGAGGCCTGGGGCAGCCTATGTTGGGGTGAAGTGTGGTTACCGCACCCATCTTTATAGACATTGGCAAACAAGGCCTGTGAGTTTGTCAGCCGCCTTCACCCCCAGGAATTACCCTGGTATTCATTTCTGTTAGAGGCTGAGTGAACCCCGGGGCCATAGCACAACTAGAAGGATTATACCAGGAAATAAATTCCAATGGTACCTTCGGGAATCGAACCCGCATCCTCCTGGCTTGCAGTCCAGTTCCGTAACCACTAAGCTACCATGCACCCGGTGTAAATCTATATTTTGTTATGTATCTTAGTTATTTAGAAGAACATACATATTGTATGTTTTTGGTAAATAAAGTAAAAATACTAAATACATAAATGTTGATAACATAGCAGAACAGACACTTTCAGATTTACTTTCTTAACATTCAAAACTTTTCTTTGGGGCTTGCGACATGTACCTAGTAATGCTTATAATGAGGCAAAAGTAATACATGCATAAGTAATATCTCGCTTATCATTTCTGGGGACTGAAATGAATAAAAGCAATCACTATTACTGACAGAAGACAAGCATATTTATCTATACTGTTTTTCAAATCCTGAGACTACAGAGGCTTTAACTTGTGCACTGGAGTTCTATGGTTTGAATCGTACCATGACTTTCCTCCCTGACGTTTTCTTTTCCCTCCCCAGAACTTCCTCAGGTCTCATAATCAGAAAACACCAGGAAGGTACCTTAAAATCAGTTTCCTTTCCAAAATTCATTTTCTAATTATCATTCCATTTCATGTATCATCAGTGTTGATCCTTGGTGGTGTCATATGCCATAAGAGATGGTGCTGAACACTATCACCACCATCATTACTATTACTAACACACACGCACGCACGCGCACCCACGCACGCACGCACGCACGCACACACACACACACACACACACACACACACACACACACACACACACACACACACACACACACACACACACACACACACACACACACACACAAAATAAAGATAAGGAATATACTATGAAGGAGACATTATTAAGTGTGATCAGTGTCTTTAGAGACAAAGAATGCTATAAGTCAAAAGTTTTGTCTCATATGTTATTGATATGGAGAAATATTTCACTAATCTTGAATAAGAGATATAATATTATATAGAATGTGAGCAGTTTTCTGTAATTTCCAGAGAACACTGCACTGTGCATGAATAATGAAAAGTGTTTACATTTTTTATATATGGAAGAAGATAGAGACAGGGATGTGTTAAGATATTATTTATTTAAGATGAGTTGGAACTAGTAACACTAACATCAATTTTTTTTTATTCTTAATAAGTGTTACTAGTGTACTAGTGTTAGTAGTACCAACTCATCTTAAGTAAATTAGTGTTCAAATTGTTTGCCTTATCAATGGTGTAGAGATTGTCACAAATGGACAAAAGTTTGTGGTTGTACTAAATATTTTGGCTGCCATACCAATAAAGGATATACCATACCTTCATAATACCCTCAAACTTTCAAACTAAAACTTAGGGAAAATATAAGCAACCAGCTTTGAAATTCATTGGAAATAAAGCAATTTCATACAGAGATCCAATAATAACCAAAAGTTTCTGAAAAAGTAACTTTTGAAAGCAGTATGGGCTTGCTAAGTATAATTTATAGTTTCAAGAGTCAGAAAGACATTCTATTTTAATCATTTATCATTGTTTTGCATTTACAGTTTGCATAAGTATGAGAACTATGTTAGACAACATATTGTGGTACAGTAAACTGACATATTGTGGTACAGTAAACTGAATGAAATGAAATGTGTAGTGTTTAACGCCCGCTTTTACTACATACGGCACCGCAGGCGGTGACACTGATGATGCATGAGATGAAGATGGAGCACCGGTGGAATGAGATGACGGGGGAAACTGGAGGTCCCGGAGAAAACCCGCACCAACGCTGTGTTGTCCACCACAAATCTCACTTTGCGGTCGCCTGGGATTGAATGCGGGCCGCCTTAGTGAGAGCCAAGCGGTCTAACCACTGAGCCACGGCGTGGCCAAACTGAATGAATTGGCAGCACAAATACTTAACCTTTGCTAGCTCACCTTTGCTTCTACAGAAAATTCCAGATTACTTATAATTATTCCTACTAGTAACTAATGGAAATGCTACTCATGTACTGCAGAACTGTAAATGTTTAGATAGTATTTTTAAATTCCTTATTCAAGAGGGATTATGACAGCTAGTAAAACAATTTAGATATTGATTTGCAATATTTCCAAGCTTGAGCTGGTGCAGCATGGAAGATAAGATGAAGACATGCAGAAATAGTACTTTCTAAGATGTTTCTATATTTCTTACATTCACAGGATATTTGGTTTGCCCTGGAGACTTGCTGGAAAATACATGATAATCAAATAAGGAGAATTCATTGTGCAGTTGGTACTGAAAGCCATGGAAACTCAGAAGCAAACATCAACCTAGAGGGACAAACATCAATGGTATGATTTTTTTTAAGTGTGATTCATCTTTGCATTCTTGTAAAATATACTATTTGTGAGAATGACTAATTTCTACATCTTCTATGCATAAAAATGTATTTGTTTCTGTTCTTGCAAACATTTTCTCAAAATTACGTAGAAAATGAAGCTAGTTACAGTGAAGCAATAAGTATTATACAAAGATAAACAATTATACTCTTCATCGCAATACATATACTTAGTTTTAATTACTGGAAACCGAAACTGTGCAGTAACCAGCTAAGCCGCCTATTGAAAACACTACATTAAAGCTATTAAACTAACTTCACATGCCCATAATCATTCCTATGCAGGTCAGTTTTAGTGGATTTTCTTATTTTTTCCACTTTACCTGTGTATATTTGTGGAGTCCTGTTCCAAATATCTTAAATATTTCCTGTATTAAAATAAGATTCAATTTAATTTTTGGAAGGTGTAGATATGCCTTTTACCTTATTGATGTGCATTGATAATTTATATTTGCTGATACATTTTAGTGGTAGAAATCATATAGTAAATTAATATTATCACTCATTATATAAGTGAAACAGCTAAATATATTGCATTCAACATGAGCTCTGCAGAAGTTTACAGCATATGCTTTTTTTCTAGCTTTTATTTTCAACTTGTACACCTGTTGGAGTGTGATCAAGATGAAGGAGAAAATGAATAAAATTAACAAAACTACAAACAAATGATAAAATGTGATGCTCGATTATGCAATTTTCTCAGATAGTTTGTTGAATTCTTGTTACACTATTCCTATTTTTTTTTTTCAATTCAATATCTACTTTTCTGCATTTGTGTAAACTTCTCCCCCCTCCTACATTTTGGATAAAAATACCCCTGGAGAAACTGAGAAACTTGGAGCTATCATCTACAATCTTCCTTTCACTCTGGAATATTCTTCACCAACTCTCCAGTTCACTGGCTCAAAAGTCTGTTTGCCCATACCATTTTAGGAACTAAATGAAGAAAACTTCACTGTTAATAATGCTTCTATTTGTAATATTTAACATTGGACTTACTTGATCATCATTTCAATAATCTCATTTATTCACTAACCCACATGACCTACCCAGTTAAAGCAAGTTTAAATTAATACCATCCCCTCTCCAAAAAAGGAGCAAATAAAGAGAGGTCATATATTCTTTAGTCTAGAAGGCATCTTAAATGCATTTCCCAAATGAAAAGGAGTTGTAATGAGACAGACACAAGATATAAAAATATCTACATTGCTACCTAATTTTGTGTGAAAAGTTACTTAATAAAAATTCATAAGTACAATGTTGTGAAAAGTTACCATTGCCATAATACAAATCAATTGGAGAATTTAATGTCATATCGGCATGTTGGCCATAGTACCTCAATGGTTAGAGCGACTGGACGGAGACCAGAAGATCCGTGGTTCAAATGCCGGCTATGGCATTGAATTTTTCAGTCTGGCTCTACGTTTCCACAATTTAGTGACTTTGCTCATAGTTCATTAATGTGGACCCTATCATGAAAAGTTTGGCAACTACTTATTAGTACATTATTTCTGTATTATTCAGGCTTTTCTGTTTCTGATGTAATCCTGGTTCCAATTAGCTTGGAGAGGTCACATATCTACTATACTTCATTTTGCTTGGCTCCTCATACACACACTACATGCCCCGGTGTAAACAGTAATTTGGATATATTAGGTTTAAAAACAAATTTTTTATTTATGAGCACTCTTTGATTGCAATAGCTCTTGGTATCACATTCTATAATGGGCAGGAAATGTTACTTAATTTTGCTCAAAAACCTCTTTATCATGCTCAAGTTTTTTTAAATGACAAATATGAAATGTGGGACACCACTTTTATTTCCCTTTCGGTCATAAGAATTTTTATGCCTAAAAACATCAATTGCCCTTTACTGGCTTTGAAACCTGCAATCTGCAAACTTGGGAAACCTGAGGCTAGCATATTACCCCTAACCATAGAGAATGACATGTTGGTTTAATCATGTAAGTATTAATGGCTATGCTATGTTTATTTCAGGTAAACTTGTGGTTGTTCATTATACTAACATTAAATACTAAAAAAGTCAATCTATATTCCTCTTGCTCTTACAAACTATTAATCCCTTCTTCCAGTATTGGTTTTGTTGCCACCAGTGCCACTTTCTAACTCTTTTTCATAGAACTTAATATTTAAATTATATCATACGCAGACTTCTCTCTTGAAATATCACATGCCATACTCTAGATCCTTTGACTGAATTTACTTAAAGGAAACCAAAACTATATAAACTTCCAATATATATTAATTACCGTATAATGCTAATTATAATCACTATACTGTGTTTAAGGATGTAAGGGTTGAATAGGCTTTATTGTCTCAACTCGTTAGGTGTCATTCAGCAAAGACTGCAGTTGAAGGTCAAAAACAAGCAAATAGTTAGGCTATTTGTGTGAATATATGTGTGTCTTCTAAGTGACAGTCATGCTGAAAGGAAAATCATCTCAAAAATAAAGCATTCAGATAGACCAGTTTTTCCAGGGGCACAATCTTGATTGTGCATTGACATTACATCATTTCAAAGAACTAGGTGTGTGCATGCAACACAAACTGTGTTATTAAACATTATCTTGATACTAGTGATGTGAAATACAAGATCTGGACCCTTATTTCAACTAGTCAGAAAATTAATAGAGAAAACAAGGAACATTTTTAAAATAGCCAAATCTGTCTACTCGCCAAGCTGAATTTCCCTGTTCTGATAACAATCCTGACCACAGTTAATTTCAAAAGTGATAAAAAAATCCCATTTGATCCATTAGTGAAACTGCAATGAATGTGTACCCATAAATAATAATTGATGGAAATTAATCATTTCTTCATACTAGCCATATATAGGCTAGGGTTTTTGATAAATAGAGTCAACCAGGAGATCTGTGGTTCAAATCCCGGCCATGGCATTGAATTTTTCATGTTGACTATCTATAAAAGAAGATGTTCAAGCAGTAATGGAAACTTCCACTACAGCCTCATTTTCATGTATTATAAAATATTCTCCTCCTCACACTCATTTGTATCAGAATCTGAAGTGCCTCCATAAGCAAGCTTACCATAATTACACTATTGTCACATAGCTCAGAAATTATTCTCTTATTAATTCTAGCCCCATATTGTTCTAGTCTTTACTGTTTGCTGTAGCATAAGGATGGTGAAGGATCAACTGTCTTAACTTAAGGTTTGAAAATCTCTTTCAATTGTCATTGCAATAGGAATAATTCCAGGGTTTAAATGAAGGCCCTCTGAAGTGCTCTCTTGCTTAAGCAATATTTTTTAAAATTTATGACTGTTGATAATCTGTATCCTTAAAATAAATGGAACAAATAAACTCAGGAACTATTGCTGGTGTATGTCACTTTTGGCCATAGAAGCTTCTATTCAGGCAATTAAAGAGATATCAGCTTCAAGATTATTCTAGAAGAAGTCTACTGTGACTCGATATATAAGGGAGTGCTAAAGCTAGTGTCAGTTGGCCAGCAGTAGGTTAGTGAAGGTCAAGTCAGCTGAACGAATCATTCTGTAAGCATCTAGAAGCTACAAAGCAGTGAGTTGGTATGTGCAACAGGGGCACAAGTAAACAGCGCTACAGGATGAGCAATAATAAAAGTGAAGTTAAGTATAAGTTAGCCCTGTTCTAACCTTTTAATAGCAAATAAAGTGGATTTAGTATAATTTGGTGGTATTATCATTTTTGTTGCAACAATTTGATTTATTACATATCTCTAAATTATTAAACAAAAATAGGCATTCAATTCTTTTAGTCAATAACAGAAATTATGTAATATTTTTAGTTTTGTATTCAACAATGAAAACACCTATTGTTAACTATTAATTTTTTGTTTTAAAAAGAAAAATAAACCTACTGCAGGAATTACACTTTTTATTTAAAAGCATATTAAGTAAATGTTTACATAACACATTTATTTTCTCTAAATTGTTCCTTCCAAGATATGCTTTGGTTTTGTTTCTCTTAAACACTTGAACTTTACTGAAAATGCACAAAACAACTGTCTTTGAGAACTAAATATCAAAGTAGAAGTTAATATTCTTCCCATAGCACAAATGTTGGCACCTTTGGAAACTCGGTACACTTCTAACTGTGCGGCAGCCTATAACTTACTTTCCAAATGTTAATTTTCTTATACACCATAGTTGTCAAGTGTTTTGTATTTTCAAGCATTTTTGTGCAAGTATAAAATGATATTGGCTTATAAGTATTTTCATTCCACTTGTTCACACCTTTCTATTGTTTAATATTATGTATATCACTTCCATGCAGTATAAATGCCAGCAGAAACTCCTACAGTGACTACATGATTCAAGTAATCAACATTCTTCTTTTTCTCAGATAATGAGCTGCTGCTACAAGCTTTCTAAGACTCCATAGTTTGAAAGTGCCCAAATGAAAGGGCTCTATGTATACTTAACGATTTTATGCAATATTATAAAATATATTGCTTGAAGGCAGAATGCAAAAAGCAACTATTTGTCTCAGTGTATTTTCTTAAACCTTTTAAGCCAAGTGTAAATCAGTGACGCTTTCACTGACGTAGGCACTATTTTTATTTATTCTTTTTAAAGAAAAAAAGGAAGGAGCACCATTCTGAAGAGAAAATGTAATCTTAAATTTTTTTTTCTTTAAAGCAACAATTTACAAACATGCTGATCTTTAAATACATTCTGACTTTTTTATTTAAAAAAATTAAAAGTAAAGTACTGAAATTATGACTAAATTTTCAATTTTAGTCTAACATTCACATGCACTTGAAGTCACACTTTTCTCCTTGCTTACATAAAAAAAGAAAAGCAATAATAATAGGAAAAGGTAGTTAGGAAAAATGAATGGAGTGCTTCTCTTCTTAAAAAAGAATATGAGGAAAGAAGGAAAAATAAAAAAATAAAATTTAAGTATCAGACATATGAACGTATTCTTAACAAAATACTGAACAGGGTATAATGAAATTTAAAGCAATTTAAAAATATAGGTAGCTTTATGTTGCATTTTAACTAACTCCAGAAAGATACTATAGCAACTAAAAGCTTTTGTTTAAAAAAATTAACAAAAGGCTTTTATAATGATTAAGTTAGTAATACAAAGCGCATGTTCTATTTCTTCTAGACTTGGAAGAAAAACTACATCACCTTTTAACATTATTCTGAAGAAACAGCTGAAGTAGTAGAAATTCTTATTAAAAGAAATTTCTTACAGCCAAGCTGAATTAATACGAGAAAGTGTAGTAAACACTGCAGCTGTTGTTCATTGTGCTGAAAAATTGTATATAAATAATTAAATTCCAATTTATGACCTAGAAATCTTCATACTAAATAACAGCACCAGACATTTTCGTTCACTTGTCTGAATGAACCCTTTAAAGGAGTATAATCTAACCTCTTCTAAACTATATAAAACATACATTTGCACAGTTACATGTTTTAAAATTTTAAACATATAGTCATGTTACCACTGTTTCATTAAGAATCTTCCTCCATCCATAAACCTTTCTTACGCTACAACTCAATATTCAATAAGAGTTATACATTCCTTCCTTATGCTCCAGAAATTAGATCTCTACTCAACAGAAATATTGGGCCAAAGTGAATTTTCAGATTCAGAATGACAGAAGACCTAATGTGTCACAAACACTTAGAATTGTTATAAAAATTATTTGTGGTTGGTTTATTGACACTCGTCACTTACTTTTTCATATATTTATGAGAGACTAGTTTCAAAGGCCCTGGCCTCCATTTTCAATCTCTTCCCAACTGGCAACTGATGTTATCTGCTCTCTCTGGTGGTGGAACTATGAACTTTTTTGTCAAATTATCTGCTGGCGGGATTTCAAAGTTCATTACGCGATCCTTATTTTTCCAGATGAATATGTTCTCCCATGTTGTCAATCTATTTTGGTTTATCACTCCTTTTAATAATTTTGGATTTGGATCAATGTCATGGTTTTCATTCCAAAAATGAAATGCTACTGCTGACTTGTCTTCTTGTTTCAATCTGATGTTTCTAAAGTGTTCTTTGACTCTGGTTTTTAAATTTCTTTTTGTTTGACCTATGTAGCATTTTTCACAATTCTTGCAATTTATTTGGTATATTCCAGATTTGTTACCTGAAGGAATTTCATCTTTTGTTTTTGAATTTAGTAATTTTAAAATTGAGTATCTATTAGTAGGTGCCAAGATGATATTTTGTTCCTTGAATATCTTTTTAAATTTATTAAATGTTTTTGGATGATATGTGAATGAACTGAATATGCTGTTGCTTTCTTTTTCTTTAATAAATGTGGTTGTTTCCTTAATGGTTTTCTTTAGTTTAGATTTTCTAATTTTCTTCAACACCAAACTTTTGTTGTATCCGTTTTCTTCTGCTATGTGTATTATGGCTTTTTGTTCCTTGAAATATTCTTCTTTTTCCATGGGTATGTTGACTAGTCTGTGTGTAAGGCTGTTTATTATTGCATGTTTATGCGTAATTGGGTTGTGGCTATTATTTTTTATATAATTTTCTGAATGTGTTGGCTTCCTGTAAATTCCAAATTTTATTTTTGTATCATTCCTGATGATATTTAGATCCAAGAAAGGTAATTGTCCATTGATTTCCTTTTCTATTGTGAATTTGATAGTCCTTTCTTGCAGATTGAGTAATTTTAATGCATCATCTAAATGTTTACTTGGTACAATTGCAAAGATGTCGTCAACATATCTATACCAAACCTTGAAGATCAATGGGAAGGACTTTTTAATTTGTGTTTCAAATGCACTCATAAATAAGTTAGCCAAAAAAGGTGAAAGTGGATTGCCCATTGATAGTCCTGATTTCTGCTTGTAGTGTTTTCCATTAAAGCTAAAGAAGTTTTGTTCAATGCATATTTTTGTTAGAGAAATATATTCTTCTGCTTCTATTGCTTCCATATCAATTGTAGCTAGCCATTTTTTTAACACAGTCTGCAATTTTTCTGTTGGTATGCTTGGAAATAAAGATGTGACATCAAATGAAACCAGTCTGTCATTTTTGTCCAAATTTATATCTTTGATTTTTTCTACTAAATCTAAAGAGTTTCTTAAATTTGCACTTTCAAATTTTGGAAAACTATTAAATTTACTTAGTAACCATTTGGCCAAATTATATGTGGGGGCATTTATGCTACTAGTAATAGGTCTCATGCCTTTCCCTGTTTTATGAATTTTTGGCAGCCCATATACTCTTGGTAATGTTGGATTATCTACTTTAATTTTGTGCAATTCTTTTTTGTTGATTATTTTGCTCTCTTTTAGCGTTTTATTTGTGGTTTCAATGCAGTACTTTAATGGATTAGTTTCTACTTTTTGGTAATTACTGTCTTCTAACAAATCTTCCATCCTCTTTGTGTATTCTTCTTTTTCCAGAATTACTAGTTTATTTCCCTTGTCTGCTTTAGTATTTTGGGAAAATTTTGAAAACAATTTATTAGCATATCTTAATAGAAAAATGAAAACAAAAACAGCAAAGTTAAAGAATAAATTAAAAAATTTATGCCAGAAAGCAGGCACTTTTAAAAAGATAAATCAAAAAGACAAACATAACCTAAAAGATCATCTAAACAATGTGGTAAACCTATCAAACCAAAATTTTACAAAAACAGAACTGAATATGCTGAATCTAGGTTTAAAGACATGTGTAGATTATTCCAACCAAATTGAAGATTACATTGCTGACATCCAAATTGCTACACAAACACTTAATGAAGAAAGTAAAAACACAGTAAAAAACAAATGCTCCAAAATAGTAGAAGAGATTAAAAATGAAAAGAAAAAGAATTTTAGTAACCAAATCATAAAAGCTCTTAAAAAGAAACCGGTTATTTATACTAAAGCAGACAAGGGAAATAAACTAGTAATTCTGGAAAAAGAAGAATACACAAAGAGGATGGAAGATTTGTTAGAAGACAGTAATTACCAAAAAGTAGAAACTAATCCATTAAAGTACTGCATTGAAACCACAAATAAAACGCTAAAAGAGAGCAAAATAATCAACAAAAAAGAATTGCACAAAATTAAAGTAGATAATCCAACATTACCAAGAGTATATGGGCTGCCAAAAATTCATAAAACAGGGAAAGGCATGAGACCTATTACTAGTAGCATAAATGCCCCCACATATAATTTGGCCAAATGGTTACTAAGTAAATTTAATAGTTTTCCAAAATTTGAAAGTGCAAATTTAAGAAACTCTTTAGATTTAGTAGAAAAAATCAAAGATATAAATTTGGACAAAAATGACAGACTGGTTTCATTTGATGTCACATCTTTATTTCCAAGCATACCAACAGAAAAATTGCAGACTGTGTTAAAAAAATGGCTAGCTACAATTGATATGGAAGCAATAGAAGCAGAAGAATATATTTCTCTAACAAAAATATGCATTGAACAAAACTTCTTTAGCTTTAATGGAAAACACTACAAGCAGAAATCAGGACTATCAATGGGCAATCCACTTTCACCTTTTTTGGCTAACTTATTTATGAGTGCATTTGAAACACAAATTAAAAAGTCCTTCCCATTGATCTTCAAGGTTTGGTATAGATATGTTGACGACATCTTTGCAATTGTACCAAGTAAACATTTAGATGATGCATTAAAATTACTCAATCTGCAAGAAAGGACTATCAAATTCACAATAGAAAAGGAAATCAATGGACAATTACCTTTCTTGGATCTAAATATCATCAGGAATGATACAAAAATAAAATTTGGAATTTACAGGAAGCCAACACATTCAGAAAATTATATAAAAAATAATAGCCACAACCCAATTACGCATAAACATGCAATAATAAACAGCCTTACACACAGACTAGTCAACATACCCATGGAAAAAGAAGAATATTTCAAGGAACAAAAAGCCATAATACACATAGCAGAAGAAAACGGATACAACAAAAGTTTGGTGTTGAAGAAAATTAGAAAATCTAAACTAAAGAAAACCATTAAGGAAACAACCACATTTATTAAAGAAAAAGAAAGCAACAGCATATTCAGTTCATTCACATATCATCCAAAAACATTTAATAAATTTAAAAAGATATTCAAGGAACAAAATATCATCTTGGCACCTACTAATAGATACTCAATTTTAAAATTACTAAATTCAAAAACAAAAGATGAAATTCCTTCAGGTAACAAATCTGGAATATACCAAATAAATTGCAAGAATTGTGAAAAATGCGACATAGGTCAAACAAAAAGAAATTTAAAAACCAGAGTCAAAGAACACTTTAGAAACATCAGATTGAAACAAGAAGACAAGTCAGCAGTAGCATTTCATTTTTGGAATGAAAACCATGACATTGATCCAAATCCAAAATTATTAAAAGGAGTGATAAACCAAAATAGATTGACAACATGGGAGAACATATTCATCTGGAAAAATAAGGATCGCGTAATGAACTTTGAAATCCCGCCAGCAGATAATTTGACAAAAAAGTTCATAGTTCCACCACCAGAGAGAGCAGATAACATCAGTTGCCAGTTGGGAAGAGATTGAAAATGGAGGCCAGGGCCTTTGAAACTAGTCTCTCATAAATATATGAAAAAGTAAGTGACGAGTGTCAATAAACCAACCACAAATAATTTTTATATTAATTTTGACGTCACTGTTACTAAATTCCTCCAAACACACATCACTTAGAATTGTTGTTAGTTTAAATGCATATCAGATGAAGCACTGCAAATTGTCTTTGAACTGAATTTTAAATTGATGGCTACTATATGGAGAAAAGTGCTGATAGTTTGGAACACACTACATTTAAAAACATACTTTCACTGAAAAGTACAAACAAGCAAGTAGGATATGGTTACATGATGTAATCATAACTGGAGCATTAAATGAATAGCAGCAATATAATAAACACAGGCATTCAATCTCAGTAGCTGTGTCATTTCTTCATTACAAAAATTTCAGTTTAATATACTGTTGATGTAACTGACAGTAACAATCTTACATTTTATTAGAATAATTCTAGTTGGGAAATGCAACTATGCTTAAAAAAGAAAAAATTAGAAATACAATTTTAAATGAGTAAGATTAAAGTCAAAACAAAATTACTGAATGCCATGTTTAATTACTTTGTACGTTTTATATTGAATAAGTCCAGTTTTTTAACAAGAGTTATGATGATAACCCAATGAAACAAAATATAACTCCTATAGGCAACAAAAGATTTGTAAGAGATTGTACTTGTACAGAACAGTGTAAATCCACATTTTGCTGTGAAGCTTTATGTAGTAGCTTACAATTTTCTGCATTCAAATGAATATTCATATAATATAAATCTCTTTATGTCAATAAAGCCACTACAAAAACAAGTCACAGATACAAAAGAAATTAAAAAAAGATAACACGTAATTTGATGCATGCATGCCTATATATATTTATGTACATATATAATTATATACTTAACAACAAACATGTTCATTATTGTTTCTTTGATTATCAAAATATATTATTAAATACTAACATTTCACAGTGACGCTACAAAATATACTCTGGGTAAATTAAGGAAATATACAATGAACCTTTTTTATGACTTAGTTCATGGGCTGCATCTGTTTCTCAAGAAAAGTATTTCCAGTTATTCTCATTGATATATTATTCAGCTGTTACACTAATTTCTTGTTGCTGTAATTATACACTTAATATACTGCAAATGTTCAGCAAAGATAAGAGCTCCAAAGAAACTATCGCCTATGGCGAACATTTTGCTTGGCACCAGTTTCCTTTTGACTGGGCTAAAACACGATGAAGTACTCCTACAGAACCAAGGCCAAGAAAACTTCACTTTCACTCTATCTCTAAGAATGAACACCAAGGTATCTACTTCATAGCATCCCAGCTTGACTTGTCAATAATTTGAACAAACAAGCAGCTTACAAATTTAACTTGGAACCGTGCACTATAGTGGTTAATAATGTCAATAATGCTTTGTAAACCTTGAATTTGCATAAAAAGAAAGAAAAAAGTTCAGTTCAACATTATCCATTTGTGGTTTACAAGAAGCACTCCTCTTGGTTGAAACTGAAGTATCATTTGGATTTTGAGCACAGCTGGTTAAAGAGAAGTCAAAGTCTAAGGGTCAAACAGTTTTGTCTCAAAGTGACATTAAGGACAATTTTTGAGTGTTAAACTTTTGAGTAGTTGTCTTGTGCTTGATGCAAGGAAGAAAACATAAGCCAATAAGTCTAAAACATCACAGAAATTGAAAAGCTGGTGCTCTGGTGAGTAGCTCCAGTTATTGAATACTAAGCTGACCAGTTAATAGTTTGCTTCACACTAAGAAAGCCAGGATTTGAACAGTGCATCTTCTACTCTTCACATGGCTGCTCTACCACTGAGATACCATGGCAACATACCAGAATATTAAATTTTCCAGCTGATTCACATCTTCCTGGCAGACCAACAAGGAAATCTCAATTCGAGATTACTTATCCCTATGGCAACTTACAATTTCTAAGTACTTCATTCTCTGGCTTTTTTTAAACTCTTTTTACTATAGATAGAAATAGGATATTAAGTACTTAGGAAATGTAAGTCATAATTGAGGTACGTAATCTCAAATGGAAATTTCCTCTTTGTCTGCCAAGAAGATGTGAATTAGCCAGAGAATTTAATATCATAAATAATGTCCTCCAATGGAAGTAATATCACACATGTTGCCATGGTAGTTCAGTGGTAGAGCAGCCATGTATAAAGCAGAAGATACATGGTATAAATCCCACCTAGGCAATGAATTTTTCAGTTCTGATTCCAATCACCTAAGGTTTACCTACTGTTAGAACAATTACCTATCGTTAATTGCACTTATAAATGGAAAAGAGTGTAATATTACCGGTTAGTGTAGACATATGAAACAGTGCTTAGAATTACATCTTAAATGCCAAGTCATTTGTACAAAATGAAAGAACTGTCATTCTATGTTTCACATTAGAATTTAGAGCACAACATCAGGTGCCTAACACTAACAAGTGGTTTATCCAGGGGAGCAATAATGTTTTAGAGCAAGTACACAAGGCTACTTTGCAAATGTTAGTTTGAAATGCAATGTATAATAATTGTGCATTTGAAGTGCTCAGTGGACATCAGATATGTATGCAAATGCATATTTAGCTTTAGTTATGATTTGGAATTGAGTTTTGCAATAGGTTTCAAGCTTTCTTGCTTGCATGTAGTTTTAATTGTACATAACATTGCATATTTATGATGTTGCTATACATTTTATCATTTAACAATGAATCAAACACATAGCACACATATTTTTAAACTTTAGAATTAATATTATAATACATTAGTGACAAAACAAACAGTCCTTATTATGGAAATATCTATATCTCAATGAATTCAGATTAAAATTGAGAGCATTTCTTTACAGTTCGCATTAAAACTGAGGAGTTAACTGCACATTGTTTTACAGAGAAATTCTGACATTAAATTTTTTTGATAAATATCTTAAAGATAAAAATATAATACTTTCTGAAAAAATTTCCCCTAGAGTTAGTTAAGTGCTTTTAAAATTTTGCCAATAACATCTGTGGATGTGGAAAACTGCTTCTCAGCATTCAAATTTCTGTTAACCCATAAAACAGTAAACTTACAGCTCAGCATTTGGAGAAAATGATCATTGTATACTGCAAATCAAATTAAACTGGAATGATGTCTAAGGGGAAGTATAGATTTAAATAGCAAAATGTATAAAATTAACAATCTGATCATGCAGGTGCTCCTTGTGTATTATGTTAAGCTTTTAAGAACTCCAATAACAAGTCATTTGTGAATGTTATGAAGTCAGTTCCAACATCATCTTCTTAATATATGTGTGTAATTTACCTTTGTGTTGGTCATTTTATAATGCATATGAATAATCTGCAGATGATCTGAATTACCTCACAGGTTTGAGTTAGTAGGTTAATTATAAAAACACAAAAAGGAGGAATCAAAAGAAGAAAATCTTATTCAGGGTACACCATATTTATCAGTATATACTAACAGTAACAATCAGGGTAATATTTAATTACAGGTAAGCCTATGTGGGCACACTGGGCAGCAACATTTTATAGATAACAAGGAAAAACATAATACATATGTGTTGAAATGTTTAATATGAACCTATAATCCAATGCAAGTGCTTGTCTTATCTGCAAGTAATAACTTCAAAAGTTGTATAGCACATCAGTTATTTCCATTGCTACTTGATGAACTATCATGTGTTTATTAGGTTAAAATAGAGGCTTGGATTCTGCAGCCAATAGTATCTGGGTTGCTGAGATAATTTTTCCCGTAGTAAAACAGTTTCCTGGCTAATTGTTGGATTTACTTAAAGGTCTGCAAGGGCTGAAATTCTTAAGCTTAGCTCAAGCCTAAGAATGGGCGATATTGCACCATTTATCATTGTGGCCAATATTCAATGAAGCACTGCTGCCTTTTGTGCAAAACGGACATGAGTTCCACTTTCAATACCAGCTTGAGCATTTTTGTCTCTGCTGAGAGACAGGAATACACTCAGGCCTTTGGGCCTAGTTGAAGAGCAAATTTACAAGAAAAAGTGGCCTAGATCCTGGTATCTGAATGTAGAAGCTCTATGTTGGCTGCATATTGCTTTACTGACCACTTTCCAGACCTAAAAGTTGAAAATAATAATAATAATAATAATAATAATAATAATAATAATAATAATAATAATAATAATAATAATAATAATAATAATAATAATAATAATAATAATAATAATAATAATAATAATAATAATAATAATAATAATAATAATAATAATAATAATAATAATAATAATAATAATAATAATAATAATTAATAATAATAATAATTAATAATAATTAATAATAATAATTAATAATAATAATAATAATTAATAATAATAATAATAATAATAATAATTAATAATAATAATAATAATTAATAATAATAATAATAATTAATAATAATAATAATTAATAATAATAATAATTAATAATAATAATAATTAATAATAATAATAATAATTAATAATAATAATAATAATTAATAATAATAATAATAATTAATAATAATAATAATAATAATTAATAATAATAATAATAATAATTAATAATAATAATAATAATTAATAATAATAATAATAATAATAATAATAATAATAATAATAATAATAATAATAATAATAATAATAATAATAATAATAATAATTAATAATAATAATTAATAATTAATAATAATAATAATAATAATAATAATAATAATAATAATAATAATAATAATAATAATAATAATAATAATAATAATAATAAACAACCCACAGGGACAGTCAAGTTATAATTAAAGATCATATTAGATATATAAATAATACATAAATGTTTTTCTCAAGTCAAATAATCCTTAACATTCTTGGGCACACAAGTTCACATACTTGCAAACCTGAAAACCATCACCTATTGTTCGAAAAGCCATGAGGCGAAGCCTGGTGCTGATATGTTGGTACAGATTGCTTTCATACAATTTCGATTGTGACGTAAACAGACTGCAGGATTTTACAAAAAGTTGTGGAAACATGAGCACGCATAACTTATCTTGGAGTGTGAGAAAAGAGAAAGCTTTGCAAACTTAGGTTCAAACTGAAAAATTTGAACATTTATCGGTAGTGGGGATAAGTAACACCTTATGATAAATTAATAACTTGTCTCATGATTTTTCAAACTCCAAAAAAAGAGCACAAGAGAGGGAAAATTAAGCAATGTCAGAACCTTGATTTTAGATGACGGGGCAGTCCATATTTTGCATGCCGAGGGAACTCCATGTACAAGAAGTCTGCCAACGCACAAACAGTAGTGAACCTCAAACAATTAAATTTATACATGTGGGAAAAATCAAATACATACAAACACTCGTTATTCAAGTACAATGCAGATCAGTACTTCTACATTATATTACATTACAGACTGCGGACACAGCGACATGTGCAACACTACTTCATGAATAGTGACTTCACAGGTGGCGAGCAGAGAGGGAAATTAAGGATTGTAATAAACATATATATTGAACAGTCGAGGTATTTCTGTCAGAAACACACCACCAGTTAGAACGCACCCACAACCTGCAATCCAGATAAGAGAACCCATGTGAAGCTACCCTGCAGAAATCCCCGACCGATTATAACTCTCCCCAGTCCTTAATCCTTGCCCATCACAAACACATAATTGTGAGCAAAGGGGAGGACTCAGCCAGGTTCACCAGGCTAAACCACCTCAAAGTACCGATGTATTTTTATATCTTGACAGATGGAAAGTGATGCACAGTGGTATCTGGAGGAGTCCACCTTAGAACAGTTGCAACTGGAGAGGAGGGCAGGTCAGTTGTGTATCAGTCGCGAGCATGTAAACACGTGCAGAGCTACTCGGCATTACTACAGCTTGTTTCAAAATGTGGGTGTCATTTAGAAATGACGCCTCCTAGCAGCATATTAGGAAATAAAGTGCTATATTTAAAAATGCGAGAAGTAATAACCAATATCTATAGATTTATAAACAAGGAACAATGGTCTAGGTCTGCTACAAAAATCTGGGAAAGGGCATCTGAGGCAACAGTTGTATCTGAAAGCAGTTTAGGTGAGTTATTAAGGAAAGAAAAGCCATTGGTGCTTATGCAACAATGTCCTTTTCTAATTTTGAGTTTGATTTATGAGTCACTATGTTTACACTCTATGCCCGGTAAACAAAGATTAAGAACATGCACAAAATCTAATTTGGATGTTTTAATTCAGAAGTAGCAAGGCAAACTAAAAATAATTTTTAAAGCACAGAAAAATGATGACCAACTCTGAAGAAAATGCTTATGAAGCTTCAAAATTCTATTGACTTCCAAGGCAGTGTCTGAACATTAAGAAGAGTTCTTTTGAAGCTAGGATTTATATGAAAAAAAAAAAGAAGAAAAAAAAACACTAAGCGTGACAGACAAATTTTAATCCAACATCGTACCATACGGGCAAAAAGGCTTAAGTATTTATGAAATATTCGGAGATTCGAAGTGAAGTTATTATATAATTTATATGGATGAAACTTATATCAATTCAGCACATACTAGACCATATGCCTGGAGTGAAATTCGTTACAGGGACTCTGCAGCGATGTCGAAAGGCCGACAGTTGGTTTCATGTCTGCTGGAGGAGAACAGGGTTTTGTTCCAAATGCCTATATGCTATTTAAGATCCAAAAAAAGCGTGGAGATTACTACCATAGTAAGAATTATAACTTAGTTTATAAGAGCTGCAATACTGGCTTCAAGAGTGAGATTTGTTTTTAGACACCGTATCCACCACACTCCCCTCTCATATTCTTACGTGAGTGACGCATTGTGGCGACAGATGCACTACCCCCACCACAGTTGCTACTCATCCCTACCGTGCAGGATTCCTGTCAAGATAAAATAATACATCTGTACACTCTATCCAAGATATAGAGCGGGTAGTTAAGGGAGGCGGAGTTTGCAGTTGCCATACTACTGTAACATTATCTGTAATTAGTGAAGGGGGCATTTGTTTATTATATACTGGTACTACTGTGATGTAAGAGTGTGTGTGTGTGTGTGTGTGCACGTGTGTGTGTGCACGCGCGTGTGCGTGTGCGTGTGCGTGCGCGTGCGTGTGCGTGTGTGTGTGTGTGTGCGTGTGTGTGTGTGTGCGTGTGTGTGTGTGTGCGTGCGTGCGTGCGTGCGTGCGTGCGTGCGTGCGTGCATGCATTGGGCAACCCTACTTCAGTACCCCAATGCAGACATAGTGATAGGTTCTGGGCAATGGTGAAGCAGTAGATGATTGTAAAGAATCTACTCAATCAGAATATTACAAAGTTCAAGCAAAATTGTGTCACAAATATAGAAGCAGGTGGCAGAAAAACATGGAAAAAGACTGTTTTAGAACTTAAAGAAAATAATTGTGATATGCAGCACAAGAAGGCCCATATGCTGTTGGTTTGTAGAGATTTTTGATCACTTAATATTTATTCCATGGAATAAACGTTTTCTTTTTTTTTTTTTTTTTTTGGAAATTGTTTTTCCTATATTTCCTTTCCTTTTACCCTAGATCAAAAATTCATTTTATTCAAACTCCTTATCTAATAGCGTAATTGTAGATGGTATAGGTGTATTTTTTTAAAACATTGTAAGCAAATCTATAATTACATTTGGTACAATTGAGTAAATGTTTAAATTTTTGTCTATATATCTATGAAATTGTCTGTAATTGTTGAGAATGTTTTTGACAGTTATTGGGTGGCTTAACTTTACAAAATTCTAAAGGTAAGTATTTTTGAAAATTATAGTGAAAATACTTAATGACGACAATGCTCAAAGAAATCATAGGGGCATTCAGGGTTACAAACGCAATATAAAACTCCCTGCTACAACTGAATTTCAAATATTTTAAGTTTTCCTGATACCCTTTTGGACCAGAAGCCATTAAAAATC
Organism: Mantis religiosa; assembly: GCA_030765055.1. Classification (NCBI taxonomy): domain Eukaryota; kingdom Metazoa; phylum Arthropoda; class Insecta; order Mantodea; family Mantidae; genus Mantis; species Mantis religiosa. Next base: position 86,757,045 of record CM060950.1, read on the forward strand.
TGCGATATTCACAATAAAAGGTAAAAAGAAAAACATTTTATGATATGCGTTTGGAGGAATTTAGTAACAGTGACGTCAAAATTAATCTCAAAAACTATCTGTAGCTGGTTTATTGATACTCATCACTTACTTTTTTTATTAATGAGAGACTAGTTTCAAAAGCAATTGCCTCCATTTTCAATCTCTTTCCAACTGGCATCTGTTGTTGTCTGCTCTCTCTCTGGTGGTGGAACTATGAACTTTTTTTTTGTCAAATTATCTAATGGTGGGATTTGAAAGTTCATTACGCGATCCTTATTTTTCCATATGAATATGTTCTCCCATGCTGTCAATTTATTTTGGTTTATCACTCCTTTTAATAATTTTGGATTTGGATCAATGTCATGATTTTCATAATAGCCACAATATTCAAAATATAAGCTATTCAAAATAATAGCCACAACCCCATTACACATAAACATGTAATAATAAACAGCCTTACACACTGACTTCAACATACCCATGGAAAAAGAAGAATATTTCAAAGAACAAAAAGTAATAATACACATAGCAGAAGAAAATGGATACAACAAAAGTTTGGTGTTGAAGAAAATTAGAAAAGCTAAACTAAAGAAAACCATTAAGGAAGCAACCACATTTAAAAAGAAAAAGAAAGCAACAGCATATTCAGTTCATTCACATATCACCCAAAAACATTTAATAAATTTAAAAAGATCTTCAAGGAACAAAATATCACCTTGGCACCTACCAATAGACACTCAATTTTAAAACTGCAAAATTCAAAAACAAAAGATGAAATCCCATCAGTTAACAGATCCGGAATATATCAGATAAGTTGTAAGAATTGTGAAAAATGCTACATAGGTCAAACTAAAAGAAATCTAAAAACCAGAGTCAAAGAGCACTTTAGAAACATCAGATTGAAACAAGATAAGTCAGCAGTAGCATTTCACTTTTGGAATGAAAACCATGACACTGATCCAAATCCAAAATTATTAAAAGGAGTGATAAACCAAAATAAATTGACAACATGGGAGAACATATTCATATGGAAAAATAAGGATCGCGTAATGAACTTTGGAAATCCCACCAGTAGATAATTTGACAAAGAAGGTCATAGTTCCACCACCAGAGAGAGAGAGCAGACAACAACAGATGCCAGTTGGAAAGAGATTGAAAATGGAGGCGAATGTCTTTGAAACTAGTCTCTCATAAATATAAACAAGTAAGTGACGAGTATTAATAAACCAACTACAAATAGTTTCTGAGATTAACTCTGACGTCACTGTTACTAAATTCCTCCAAACACATATATATAACTGAATGAATTCAGATTATAGGAATTTGCAGAACCCCATATCAAAATCTCTGGAAATATCTTGTAGATTTTCTGAAAACAAAATTGATTGAATGGTTGTCCGTCCATCAACCTTATATAAGTTTATAGTTACTAAAACAACTTAGGTTTAAAAACGACTTGCATAATGTAGTACATTCTATGTACTGTGTAATATAAAATGCATTCTTGATCTTCATCAAAAAACTTGTAAGTGGAGAAAAGTATATACAAGGTTGACTCATTTGCCTAATTTTAGTAGCATTCTTGATTATTTCTATAAAATAAATTAATCAGTTTTCATCCTGCCAATGACTGAATGCAAAATTTATATTTAAAACTGATACATGCAAAATAACAAGAAGGTTGAATAGAGCAAATTAGGATCTTATATCTAAGAAGAAGTTACATGATCAGTGAAATCCTTTCAACATACGTTGCAATAAACTGAACAGAGAATACAGGTTTACAAGGGAATCTGTGAAATACTTTACAATCTTTACAAGCAAATTCAACAGATAAAACTATGAATTACAAAAAATCTATCACATTTCTTCTTAGATAAGGTCACACAAGGTGGTACATTTCACTGATAAAAGACATTGTAACACTTAAGAAGTACTTCTGTTATGCATATTGACAACAAAATGTGCACGTACTTTCATAAGAATGCACTTTGTTTTAATAGGCACCTTAGCTACTTTTCAAAATGTCAACCCTAATTTACAACAGCATGTTTATTACTTATTACTTTATTAAAGATTATCTATTTAAGAAATGCTAGTCATTAACACAATATCTGAATGACATAGCAATACAAATGTGCAACAACATACTGAGATATTGTTGATGGAACCCATGAACTTAATAGTCACATGAAAATCACTGTAGTTAAACTTTCTGTTCTAAAAAACAAACAGCTCTGGTTTAAGAACTGTATAAAAAAGTACAGCAAAGAAATGTGAACAGAAATATAAATAAAAATGAGCTGATAAAAAGGAAGGGATACTAAATATTAAACTGCAGGAAGAAACATGGTAAAATGGGAGTCAGGAAGAATGATCAAGAATGTTAAGACATGAGCCCCAGAATGTTTACAGATGCTTTCTGTGCTACTTTTATACATCTGACTGAGGTTACTGCAACAAATATACCTTATTTTGTATAAAACAGAAGCAATATTTAAACAGCTACTTTGACAGGAAAATGCTGAAAATTGGTGTTTTCACTTAGAAATGTAACACCAAACATATTGTAATATGTAACATATTGTATAAACACAATCTGTGTTTAACCATGCTATTTATGGAAATGACAAGTACATTATTTACATAAGATTTTGATTGATCAATTCTTGAATGAAAGCTTATAGAAAATTACAGGTGTGTATTCTCTCCCATAAGTTTCCAGAAAAACAGTGATAATGTACAGCATTTTGCAATTATGCAAAATGAGATAACAGTAATAATCAATTATGACATAATATGAAAGCACATTAAAAATGGGGTAATGTCTCTTGCAGATTTCTTCTGTCAAGCCTAAATGGAAGAGAAGCTATTGCTGATAACATTACCAAAATTAAAATATATAAAAAATTTATAGGAGAATGCTATCTGCACATATCTCTTCTCTCTCTGATAGACATGATGAATACTCTTCATTCATCAATCTATGCCTTCTAACCTGAAGGGCCCTGAATTTGAATCTTGGTTGTGACAAGTTGCCTGGATGAGGATTTATTCTAGTTTTCGCTTACATTCATAAACCAAATGTCACATAACTCCCAGCTCATCTAACAATATTCCATTCATTTCATTCATCATCCTTGTAGTTCAAAATGTTAAAAGGGAAGTTAAATGCTTACTAAATACAAATACCCCTCATCTTTACAGTTGCAAGACTGGGTTTATAAACATTATACAAGGCTTATGGCAGAGAATACTACAAAACATCTCAATAGTTCTCAATTATTTTTAACAACAAATTCCAAATAAGATTTTAAACAATGATGACAAATGTCCTCTAGTTAATCAAGTCTTCAAACTCAAAAGACATGCACAGAATTTTTGTAACTGTAACCATGAATACAGACATTTCCTTCATCGGTGATAGACCAGGTACTCTTGTAATGAAACAGCTTTATCTCCAACTCAGCATAACATATATACAATCATGCTAATTAAATTAATAATAAAGTTTAATTATTCAGCCTTATGGGAAAAAAATACAGAGTGATATAAACTGTAAAAGAGTCAAGCTGAACTGATTACGTACTTGGACCTTTAATCTATCAGCCACCTTTTTAGCTATATTCTTTAAATGAAAATTACATAAAATGTAAAATATATTGAGATTTTATGATCATAAGCTTCATTCAGACCAATTGACATTAATAAGACCTTCTTAGCAAGTGCTTAATTACTCAGTATTTCTGAAACACTTGGCCATGAATCTCAAATATCACCGACATGAATATGAACTGTCTTGCACAAAGCACTTAATAGACAGGAAAGAGGTAAAGTACAGAGGATTAGCATAGGTTACCTCATGGGGCGTACCATTATATTCCACTGCTTTATTTGTCCTTGAACATATAGTTACAACTGAAAGAAAGCAAAAAAAAAAAAAAATGTTCATCATGTGAATTCTGAGGACATTTCAAATGTCTAAAGGCTCGATCCAAAAGCGCGAGAGCTGAAATCAAAACTTAAGAGTGGGAAGAAAAAAAGTGTGCAACATTTTAGTTCATATTATTCTAGTAACAAGAATGGGTTGCTTATTAATGAAATTTTCAACAGCAGGGTGGAAAGTTGATTTTGTGCAATGGGTTGCTCTTTGATTGTAGCTGATCAATGATATTTTTCACTAGCTTCCCATTCAGCCAACATAATGTAGGTTAGCCAATGTTAATATTTGATCAAATATATATTTTCTAAATGCAGATTCATACTAATTCCAGTTACTCTAAATGTACCAAAATTCATTTATTAATAGTGATCGTTAAAGTTGTTTTGGTAACTTTTTACTTTTTATTGGCTTTATTGTTCTTTACTATTATTTTTCAGGCAATAGCCAGTTTAGAGCTGTATATAAAGAAACTACAGAAGAATCAATATTCAGTGGATATAAGGGAATGAGGATTTATGATTAGGATGTGTACTTTGGATAGAATTTCATTTCCATATTGAAAAGTCTAAAAAGCACAATATGCATCTAATATTCTGTGCCCATGAGCAAGAAAAAGAAAGTTAAAACTTGAGTTTTCTTTTCCATTCCCGGTACCCAGGGAAGCTTCCCATTAAATGTGAATGCCCTCATTATAACACATGTATTTTAAACTTGTCATTCTCATTCCCGTTCTTAGCCTTAATAAACCTGCAATTAGAACATTCCATTAATTCTCTCCTTTGTATGTATCACAGCAATAATATATTTGTGCATTAATGTCTTTTGAGTTTGAAGCTGCCAAGAGATATAGTGATATATTTTCAAATCTATACAGCATATAGAAACAGATGTAAATAATAAGGATCAAGAAAGACAGAAAAAACATTATAAGAATTATAACTTCATTCCACTGAGGCACATTAACTTGCGCAAAATTGTTGCTTCTGTATTCAATGTACACCAAAGGAGTAAGACTGCTGTAGATAAGAATATAAGTCAAAATGATTAATGTTTTATGTACCTTATTGGTAAAGCAATGGTGTTTGACCTAGCTCTAATGGATATGAAGTAAATGATATGATTTACAATAAGAAATAAGTAAAATACTTTATAATTTGAATTTACTGCAATTATATCTAACATAAATGCATAAGTATATATAACAGGGTTTCTTCCTCCTCTTTAACAAAATGTGTTGCCTATATTATATTCTCAAATACTTCTTATGTGCATAAACAATGGCTATCATTGTTAAAACTATTTATAGTCAGTTTTTCCAAACATGCGTAATGGCATCATGTCTACGTATAAGATATGAATGAATGTTTTGGATATATAGCTATGTAGCATGTATTTGTGAACATAAAGAAAATAATATGGGGAAGGGTAGCATCTCATCCCTTTAGACTGGAAGCAGCACCACTCTTAACCTACACTGTAGTAGTGCAGATCTGCTTAAAGTAGATAATTGCTCCTACGGCTAGAAATTATGATTCAGAGACACAATGGCTGTAATATGCATAAAATTACTGTAATGTTAAAAGCATGTCAAATACTGGCAGCTATTTCTTCATAACTCACTTCAGAAGATATACATAATCCTTTAAAAGTGTTCTGTTATTGTTTTCCCATTTTTAGTTCCATAAGATTTTATAAGACCTTGAATCACATAAGATTAGATAAGTTAATGTCAACACTAAATAAAATCTAAATTGTAAGAAGGAGCAGATCAGAACTCTGTATCACTGGATTTATCTAATGCAAAGAAGTTAATGAGTAATGCTTACTTTCCAATGTAACTTCCCTAACATGAGCAAGGGTGAAAATAATGCACTTAATACATAATAAATAATGTATGACAAAAGCAGAACAGTGTCAATATCTAATTATATAGTTTTCCTTATTGCCTTGCATGTTTTCTTGTAGATGGATTGATGGATGATCAGAAATGCTTTCATTTTTATTGCAATTAATTATCTCTACTTAAAAGCTGAACATTTTAGGACACATGTTTTAAAATTCTTTCTATTTGTAGCATTTTTTAAAATACTTCTCAAATAAATTGCTTTCTTATTTAGACTTAAAGATGTACACTTTAAAATCTGATTAAAAAGATCATTTTGGTGTAATAGAAAATGGTGTTGTAGCTGTTGGTGCCAAAGAAATACATTATGAATTAATTGTCCCTAGGTTGGATCCCTTTAATAGAAAGTTAAAAAAAGATGCTTTTTCCCCCCATCAGTATATTTTGTTGTGTACAACTGTTAACCTTTTTAATTTTAACTTTCTGTGCTTATACACCTCAGTAATTTAAATGGTCATACATGATATTAATTCCTGACAAAGCTGACTATATTGAAGATGATCTCCGGATATCCTTCTCATTTTTAGTCCTTTTAATTCACAGCCAGCATTCTCACAAACCCGAAGTTCAATCTGAATTCCTCCAGGATATTCCAGGGCTAACCCTCCTTCTTCATCTCCATTATCATTTTCTCTACTGTGCGAAAATGCAAAACCTTTTGGTGGTGCACGTGCATCAATTAACCTTTTTATAAGCTCTAAAATATCTGAGGCATTTAATTGGGAGTACACATGTGATAGCATAAGCTTAAATGAACCACTGGATGTTTTTTGTAAAAGATGAGAAGCTAAAACACCACCTGCAAATGTTGTGTTTTCTACAGATGGAGTTGTTATTTCCTTGAAACCAGTACCATTTTTACCATTTTTGTACAGAATACTGTCTGAATCATCAAAATAATTATGATCAAACTGGAAACTTTCTGCATCATTTGAGGAGGAATCCTCACTTGAATAATAGTCAATATTACTATGTGAATGAGATGAAAAAAAATACTGAGGAGGGAATGTATGCCTTAGAGCCTTTTGTTGAGCATATGTTTCACACTGTTTCTCTTTGGGTGAAGTAGCCACTGTTTGGTGTTGCACAGTATCTGCTTGATTACCTGAGCTGCTCAAATATACCTGATTGTCACTTTGACCTTCATTTATGTCTTCACTTTTTTCCTTAGTCTGCAGTTGTTTACCAATTCCTCGCACAATAGAAGGCCTGTTAAGATCACATGGTCCGGGAACTATAAATGAAGATAAGGCAGTATTTGGTGCACCTAAATAATGTGGGCTCACTGCATTTACCACTGCAGAAAAAGGAGGTGAAGCAGACTGTGGCTGTGAGTCTGTCCTTTGTTGTACATAAAAATAAGGGCATGGCGGCAAACGATTAGACAAACCCATACGTCCAGAAGAATAATATGAAAATGCACTCGATGGCAAAGAACATGCATTAGGTGGAATACGCCTCTCAATGTGCTCTTCTTGTAGAAATGAAGAATCCTGAAGAGGATTGGAACACTCAACAACCATTTCGTCCATAGTGGATTGTAGCTCACTTAGTCTGTTTGAAAGCACTTCACTTTCAGTTGAATTTGATGAGCACGCCACCAAAGTTACTTCTCCACCCAACTCATCTGTCACTGAAATCTGTGGATGAAGAGGACTTAACATCATAGTTGCATGTCTCCCACCACCAACTGTTTGGTTAACATTCAACTGCAATGAGTCGTCCTCTTCATAAATGTCCTGTTTTACTCTAGAAAACAAATGCTGATGGGCTGTCATATTGTTTTCTTCTTGGATCATTCCTAGAGATGGAGAATTTGAAGGTGAAGTAACAGGAGAACGATGTGGAAGGTGATGTGATGATGTTTGAAGCCTCAGGTCTAATGGCACTGGAGGTATACCTTGTGTGATGGAACCTGTGTTTGTAGAAAGGCTACTTAGCCCTTGTGTTAGTGATGTTACACTGCTGGAACCACCAGTACAATATGGGCTGTGTGTATGGCTAGGAGAAGATGGCGACAATATATAACTGTCCGAATGTGCTGGTGGTGTTGGGGAACAGCAGTGCTGAGGCGAACTTTTCTGTTGAATTCCTGGTACTGGAGAGTTGCTGCCTGATTGGATAGAAAATGAATTCTCTGTAGGAAAAACTGTAATAGGAGAGCGGCATTGTTGTGGGGAATTCTGTTGCTGCAAACGCAGACGTTGAAGACGATTGTCTAGGGACACATTGTTGGTGTTATTAGCATCTGGTGAATGCTGATGATGAATAGGTGAACCTGTAAAACACAATGATTACATGGTAATAAATAATATTATGTGATATTTAAATAATCAAATCAATTTTACAAAAATAATCTGTTTGAAAAATAAAATTCAATGGTTATTATATTCCAATAATCACATATGTGTTAATTTGGTTAATCAATAGAAAGAGCAGAAAGCTGAAAATTAGCCAACATTTGTGGCAGATATTGACCAGGCTTTCCCATGCTCAAATGGAGGGCTGGTAAATATATTACATAATTGCACAGTGCTGTTCTAATAATTGGTATGTGAAGATCAAATTAATGAATTAAATTTACAAGCAGTGTCATTAAATAACTAACATGTTTGTTTTACATGTGATAAATGTCTAACTGGTGTAAAATGAACATTTAGTGACAAGTACTAGTGAGCAGCCATAATTACAAGAAGTACAATCTATTTTCTTGGTGGATGAGCTTACTGATGAACAATGCATGTAAATGCTGATAAATGCTGATAAAGTTGATGTAACAGATACAGACATGACCTTGTGCTCATATCAGCTGAAAGGACGAAACACAAACAAAAGCCACATTCACTCATGTGTTATGTTTGTAATTTATTAGAAATGTAAACAATTTGAATAATAATAGTAACAGCAACAACAACACTAAAGGAAAAACTGAGTTAAACTTAAATACAGGGTAATTAAAATAAAACTCATGTTTCTTCGTAGCTGCATTGTTATCAGAAGAGGTGTAATATCATCAAATGATATCCCCTCTTTCATTTATGTTCACCAACGTAAATCTAATTTCTAGCAATCATTTACGAAACACAGATTGCTTAAAAGAAGGCAAGTTATGATCACTGTTGACAGAATGACAAAATACTGAGCTTTTTCTTCTGAGATAAAAGAGGACTTCATTAGTTAAACCTACACCTCTTTTAATAACTACCATAAAATGAGTTGATTTACATCCCTATTAAAATATTTTACAAATGTTTCATTTTCTTAATAAAAATTTTCTTAGCTGAGTGGTGTAACTCAATACTTTCAGCAGTGCCTATTTATGTCTGCATGCCTGAGTTGTTGCTACATATGAACAATATTACAGGAATGAGTGGAAATGTTTAAGCATCAGAGTGTCAATGAAACTTTTCCTTAGACATCACATCTGGTTTGCACACCACTGTTTATCTTTATTGTTTATATGTTTGTTGCCATTTCTTTTTTAAAAGAGTTTGCATTCTTTTAGTATAATTTTGAGTCAAACTAATACTTGATGCTCCATATATTATTAGTATTTACCTAGAATGCGTTTTGTTAGGACCTTCCTAACAGCATCGACGAAATACATTCTAGGTAAACACTAGCAATATATATGAACTCATTAGCCGAGGATGTTAGAAAGGTCCTTACAAAATGCATTCTAGGTGAACACTAGCAATATATGAAGCATCAAATACCAGTACAACTCAAAATTATATTAATTTTGTGCCTCATTGTATCATAGTCCTTTCTCATTAAGAATATTGCATTCTTTTATTCAGGCAGACATCATAATCTTATTAGTTTGGAAGCAGAATTTAAAACTAATGTTAAACTGCAATATTCATCACATTTTAGTAATATTTTTAGTGCTTAGTATATTCTCAGCATACAAACAAAGTCTTCAAAATCAATAAAACACTTTAATCAGGGATAATAGCTTCAAAATTAAACATTATAATCTCTCCTAGGTGACATTACAAGGTGTTTAAATGAGTGATTTGGCAAGTGTGTTATAATAACCATCTGTTAAGTTCAAATGATAATCTTTGTCCCATTATTTTAAAAATAGGTAAGAGTGAAATAAACATTTACTACAAAGTGAAGTACCTGCTCTACTTCATAGCTTATACTAGCTGGTAAAATTACAGACTACTGTCACAATGGCTGTGAATTCCTCCAGTCAACCACCTTTGTTATTTGCCATAAAGAAGAGAAATTATTGAATATACAAAGACAATCACTAGCTGATGTCAATGAGCCAAAAATACATGCCTCTTTGTGGTACCACATTGGTGTTTCCAAACTGCTCAATTTTGGAAAATCTAGAAGAACTGACTTCCAAAATGCTATAATCCTGCTATTCCAGAGACTTTGGTTTCTTGAACCATCTTGCCATGATCACCTGACTACATAAAAGGGAGTGCAGAAACCAGTCTGGGGGAGTAGTAGTTGAGAGCAAGTCAGCCAGCCAGTGTGTGAAGAGAGATGTCAGAGTCCGTAAGTAGTTAGAGGGTAAAAGTTTGTGAGCAGCGAGTGTAGAGAAGCATGAGTTAGTATGTGCAACAGAGGCATAAAGAAACAGCCTGGCATGACTGCTCTGTGAATTTGTAAAAGTGGAAATAAGTTTAAGTTAGTGCTGTGCTGTTTTGGTAATAAATCTAGTAAGTTTAATACAACTTGGTGGTGTTGCCATTTTGTCACAATACTGTTATTTTAAATAAAGTGATCACAAGTTTTGTATGTATATTATTTTGATGGTTACCAGACATTCATCTTTCAGATTAATGGAAAACCCTGGAAAAAAAATACTTATTCAGATAATTTGCCCTGACCACGATTAGAACTCGTAACCTCTTGAACATGAGGTACACATGCTACCACCTATGCTACTGATGTACAATGTGTTGTAAGTTGGCAACCTGTCCAAGCATATATTCTGTTTAATGGTTGCAGAACTGTCAAAGTGTTAGCTGTTCTGCTTCTGTTTTGTACTGTGGTGTATTGTGCAATGCAGTGGCCAGTTTTTTCTTACTGTTTTGTGGTTCATGTAACATTTAGAAAATGCTGGTTTACAAAGAAAAATACAAGTCAGCTGGAGAATTTAATGTCATGCTGGCATGTTGCCATGGTAGCTCATGCTTAAAAGCTACCGAACTGAGACCGAAGATTCGTGGTTCAAATCCTCGCTATGATATTGAATTTCTCGGTCTGACTCTACCAACCAAACCTTGCCCTACACCTGGAAGTGTGGAAGAAAATTCATTTCCATGACAACCTAATACTTGTCTATGAAGCCTGGGGCTTAGTTACTAACAGCATAGTAAGTCGCCACAAACGGTGTGCAACTCATTGTATATGACATCTCCTAGTGGTTCACCGGGAAAAAGTATGAGTAATTTGAAGAATTTACTGTCAGTTACCATGTTAGCATGTTACCATGGTGGCTCAATGGTTAAGAGAAACCAAATGGAACCCGGAAGATCCATGGTTCAAATGTTGACTATGACATTACATTTTTCCATGTGATTCCCCAAGGCAACCGGAGAGTCACGCTGCCATTGGCTAACGCGCATGACGTCACTGAGAATACAATTCAACCGCAAGAGTTAAACACTAGCCCCTGAGTATGTGTTATTTAAGCTCTGCTACGTGTAAAATCGGAAGAAATAAACACCCACTTGTGTATTATAATGAAGGTTCCTTCTAGCAGTTAGTATTAAGAGTTTAAAACATGTTACTATTCATATGTACTTACTCACTGTAGCTCAAGAAGATGACGAAACAACCCATTGAAGATTTTTCTTTGCTGGAAGTTAACGAAATGTGTAGTGTTTAACGCCCGCTTTTACTACATACGGCACCGCAGGCGGTGACACTGATGATACATGAGATGAAGATGGAGCACCGGTGGAATGAGATAGCGGGGGAAACCGGAGGTCCCGGAGAAAACCCGCCCCAGCACCGTGTTGTCCACCACAAATCTCACTTTGCGGTCACCTGGGATCGAACCCAGGCCGCCTTGGTGAGAGCCAAGCGGTCTAACCACTGAGCTACAGCGCGGCCTGCTGGAAGTTACCTGATCATTTCTGCCTTCGCTCTTTTGTTTAAGTGCCTAATTCTAATGAAGGTTCTTTGTGATGAATTTCGGGAAACTTGGAACTTATTATAGAAATTAAGTTTTGCATCACTCCATTACACTTCGCAGCACTTTGTCCATGAAAGCTACAAAATATTACTTTATTTATTTAATTTAATTTCACAAAAAACTTAGAACCCTTGGCTTTATTCAGGACCTTGTTCTACCGTTTCAAAACACTGTTTTCTTTCTTCAGGGCTTGCATCTGAGTCTTTAGTCTAATTATTTCCTCTTCAGCAGCAACAGAGTGGTCAGGAGCTACCTCTGTGCTGGTCGACTGGTCAATTTTTTTTTTTGGGGGGGGGGGGGGGGGAGATAAAGATGCTATAGTAGACAGCGCTCTCTTTCGCACGATCCTAGCTTCGCACCGGCAATCTCTTGCTGATATTGCCTATTAATAAAAACAGTTTATTTTTTTATTATTATTATTATCATCATCATCATTATTATCATTATCATTATTATTATCATTATTATTATTATTATCATTATTATTATTATCATTATTATTATTATTATTATTATTATTATTATTATTATTATTATTATTATTATTATTATTATTATTATTATTATTATTATTATTATTATTATTATTATTATTATTATTATTATTATTATTATTATTATTATTATTATTCCACGCCTCAAACTTTTCTTATAAAAAACAGTGAATAAACTCAGTGTACACATAGAAACAAATACATAAATAGAATGTGTATCTGATAATTACTTGCAAATTGGTTTTGCTGGTACTTGCTACTACCGCCTCAAATGCATCCGAATGCCAATTAGGAATTTTCTGTGACGGTACAGGGTCGCCCTTTAATTTTCTTTTCAGCGGCAACCCTGGCAGCTCGTTTTTTAAATCCCATTCATAGTCTTCGGGCAAGAAGTGATCGGAACAAATCCTCTCATTATTCACATTAACCGGATCAGCCCTTTTACAGCGTAAAACCCACTTGCACTGTAGTTCTCGATCTTTAGGCAAGCAATGGAAAATCACATCCATAGTTTTATATGAAGTATTTTTGCATTCAGCAACAGCGCAATGGTTTCTGCTTTTACTCATAATGTTACGACAAAAGACACAGCCAATAACTACAATTGCTCATAAGCAACTATCGTTTATTAAGCAATTATCGTTTATTTCAAAAAGATTGTGGAATTTGCATGCATCAGCGCCTTATCTTATCTTACAATGTGCAATCATAATATTGCATTACGCACATTCACATGTAAGTGCTCTTGTGTTGTATTCTCAGTGACATCACGCACCTCAGTCAGCAGTAACAGTGTTTTGCGCGGGAAGGCAGGGAATGGCCTGCCCTGGTGACTCCCCTATCCAAAAAGGTAAGACTACCAAAGTTGAGAGAAATTAGTAAAGTGCTGCTACATGTACTAATGTAGAAATTAACCCATAATTATGGATCAATATTGATCCATAATTATTGGAGAACTTCAAGTTTTGCCCTCTTACTTCTTGCAATGTGGTGAGAGACTTTTCTCTCAACAAATGTGTTTTTACTGAAAGGAGAAATAGATTACTGCCAGAAAACATCAAAAAAATAATTGTTTCACATTGCTTCTTAATGAAAGAAGATAAGCACTGTAAATAGTTTAAAATATTTTCAGACATTAGATAATACTGTTGCAGTTGCAATAAATGTGCACAGATGTGCAGTAATTTCTATAGTTTTTAATTATTGCCCTTTATCATCATCACCAAAATTTGACATTTGATAGTGCATATTTGGGTGCATATGTTGATTGTTTATGCATATTTGGGTACATATTTTGACGAATTTTAGTGCATATTTGCATGCATATTTTCAGGTTTTTAGTACATATATTTCTCAACACTAACGATAACTGGTTTCACCATTAGCAAACAATTAAACTTTAGTGTTAATTGCATTTGTATATGAAATATACATAATCTGAACCTGCTACCTACCTGGAATGGATGCTGGACTATGATTGATCGGTGGTGATGGTGTTGGTGACATATATGGTGTAGCGAGGGGTGAAAGAGTTGAAGTGGGTGTTCCAGCACCAAGCATATGCTGAATGTGTAAGGAATGTCTTAGTTGTAGGTCTGAATCCACAATGGCACCTCCACTGTGTTTCTGCAAATGAATACATTAATTTGTAAATATGCAGTAAGTAAAAAAAACAACATTATACATACATATTACCCTACTTGTTTTTGATTTGATTTCAAAACTGTTTTTGCTGTATTTTTGTTTAATACTTCAGCTCTGCCTTTGTGCTTTCAAGAAGTGTTTCAAAACTCAAATACTGATTACAGTTTGTAGATAAACTTTATTCAGAATAACTTAATAAATTTGTTGAAGGAAAATAAATTCAGGAGTTGTGAATGTGAATCATAATCCATTACAATCCGGATGGTGCACCAACTTATTTCTTAGGCTATGAAACCTTCATGGAAAATAAAACATGTTAATCATCCCATAGATCTTTCCATATTAAATGCGAGGATCTACTCCCATTAGTCCTGGACCCCTAGGACCAGAACACCGGCCTCTCGGGTTTTGTTTTACCGTAGGACAGTACCTATTTTATAAACTGCCCCCCCCCCCCCCCACTGCACACGGCAGACAGGATGGAAGTGGATACGCCACTTACGCACCGGTCCTTAATGAACCGGCTACTAAATAACCTTGGTAGGGCCGCCGGTGATCTAGCACACCAGCTACTAGCTGTGCAGGCTAATACCCGGGACTTATAAGGCAACCCTCTACCCCCTCTGGGCGGCCGGAGCCTGGCCGGAGGTACCCAATTTCCCGTGGGTGGCAGGAACACACTGCCCCCTCGAGTCCAACCCAATCCGAACAGCTCCCAGAGCGAGGGGCTCGAATGTTCAGCCCGAGGTTCCTCTAGTAATGTCAGAGGTACCACGAGTGCTAAGGGTCCGCACCGCCTGCACCACGGCAGCTGAAAGGGACGAATCCCCTCCCCTACGGGAAGATCTTTCCGTATGGGAAAAAATCTTCATTAATAAAAATCATCATAGAATCATAAACTTTGAAAATCCACCACTGGACATCTTTGACAAATACATCATGCCATCTATCGACAATACAGAGAAAGACAAAACCACTACAATTTGCACTAGTCAAGACTCAGCTGAAGATGGGAGCAACAGCTCTTGAAACATGTTCTGTGAAAAACAGTGTAAGTGAATCAATGTGTCATTAGCTTCTCGATTCACTGTTTAACTTGTGCTTCACTGTCTCCACAGTTTTTTCAATTTTTATACTTTGAAGAAATAATCTTGTCACCTAGTGGCAGTAGCAACAACAGTAAACAAACAAATTAGCTGAACATGCAAACGGCAGATTTGCAAAACTAGTTTTGTTATATATCAATATATCAAAGATAAGTGAAGTTTAATCACTAATTATTATAACTTATTGAATTACATTAACTGCATTGGCAATAGCTTTATTTTTTTTTTTTTCATTTTTAGGTGTTTAACTTCCAGTGATCGCACTATGCTGCAGCAATACACCTTTGAGCTTTTAATTTGTTACTTTACAGACTTGTACATCATATAAGGTTCAGGTATAGTGTGGAAGTATGCACACCAGAAGATTGCTCTGTATATGCAATGTCATGTGCAAAAATATTTTGGGAGCTTGATGATAATGGATATGGTGAGAGATATGGTTAGTTTACCTGATGCAACTCTTGGTATTCCTGTTGAATACTTTTAACACTAGTTTCCTTCTCAGATGATTGGGAATGTGCATGATGCTGTGGACTGAAGCGATGCTGAGAACAAATATTTACAGCACAGCCTTCACTGCTTCGTCTAACTGGGCTGTATCGTTCCACAGGAGGATGCAGACTGTTCACTTCCTTGAAGCTATCCCTCACTGGAACTCACAACCACATACATTGCTACAATCTTTCTTTAATATTTTAACTAATAAAATAGAACAAGTTTTGGAGGAAGCATTGGAAAACTGGATATAATTTAGCAAAAAATACCAACATCCTTTACATAATTTTCAAATGATTCTATTAACTTCAATTACACAGACAATAATTATGAACCTTAAATCAGTACTTATTGTGGAAATTAATTATTCTTTCACACTGGCCGTGTGTAGGCTAAATTGTGGAAACGTAGAGTCAGATTGAAAAATTCAATGCCATAGCCGGGATTTGAACCACGGATCTTCTGGTTTCCGTCCAGCCGCACTACCATTGTGCTACTATGGCCAACGTGCCGATATGACATTAAATTCTCCAACTGACTCGTATTTTCCCGGTAAACCACTTAGGAGTTCTCATAAAGAATAATTAATTTCCATTAATTAACCTAATAGTGGTTAACTATAAAGCCCGGGCCTTAAAGTACTTACATGTAGTAAGTCGCCATTAAGGTAGTTGTCTCATGTGTTTATGAGAACTCCTAAGTGGTTTACCGGGAAAATACGAGTCAGTTGGAGAATTTAATGTCATATCGGCACGTTGGCCATAGTAGCACAATGGTAGTGCGGCTGGACGGAAACCAGAAGATCCGTGGTTCAAATCCCGGCTATGGCATTGAATTTTTCAATCTGACTCTACGTTTCCAGTACTTATTGTGTTTTAAAAAAGTTCAGCTTGAGTTCCTTCACACGAGCACCCACAATATTGGGTAGTGTGGAGAACAAAAGGATGCATCTCACAAGATCAAAGTCTACAGATCCTTGAAATTGTAGTTGCCACTGAGCTCTATAACACTTTGAGTATCCCTCTAGCTATGGGGATCTTCAATTATCTCTATCTGACTTCAAGCAACTGATTACCATTCAGCAGAGATCTGTAGAGAAAACTTAAGTCTCTCTGTTATGTTTGGCTTCTTGGACATGCTGGTATTAGAGGTAAACAGATGAAGATTTTTAAGGTCGAACAGACCTATTTATTGAACATCTGCACCCAAAACTAATCTTAATCCAACATCGAGGTCACAATCTCCTTTTTCGGCAGACATGCTTGCTAAGAGGGTTGTGGGGCTTAATTTTATAAGACCCAAGCTGAAACCTTCTGTGGCATATCTCTCAGAAAATAAGATAACCCAGCTAAATGGTAGGGTCTATCTTGAGTTCTGTAGTAGGCAAACCACTGCCAGGCGAGCTTATGACTTTATTTCAGTGCCAGGTAGTATACAGAGCAAGATTCTTCTGAATCTCGCTAGATCTCAGCTCAGAAGGGTTATTGGCTATCTCACAGACTACAACAGATTTGAGGAAATGTATGAGGAAATACACAACCTTATAATATTTACTATGCAAAGTGAATTATTCGCTGTGTACAGTATGTATCCATAGGTTCCCTTTTTTTGGAATTGAAGGACATAAGATGGGCAGATATCAAAGAATTTGTATATTTATTGGGACCATTGGATATGATTAAATGCTAAGTTTAAGAGATAAAGTGAACCAAAAACCTGAGTGTGGGCCTCTGAAAGTGGCCACTCAAAGTTTCATCAAGTAAAATAACTAGTCAATGAGTTTGCTAACCTCACAAGCGTGCTAAATTAGCTTAGTTCTGTAATGTATTTAAATCAATAAATTGTTATGACTAAAAGACAGAAGCATGTGCCTTTTCCCATAGATATACTGCACATGGACTGTACTGTTATCGGTCACACATGTAAACAGAGGCAGGTAGGTATAGCCTGACCATGTCAACCACCTTAATGCCAGAGGAAACAAAACAGTCACATTATCCTACACCTTGACCTCGCATCTGCCTACACTTGAAATGCAATGCTTCACTAGTTTGCAGAATACTACGGTACGTCATTTTCAATGTTTGCAAATTTGATGACCACGCTGTACATCTAATGTCATTCATATTCTGTGTCCAGTTAACTTGTATCGCATGGGAGCGCACATCTCTCCAGCCTTTAGTTATGATATATGACCTTTCATGGCAACCATTTTATGATAAAAGAAATGAACATTAATAACCTAACTACTATAGTAATTATAAGGAATATTCAGTTTGTAATGTGCACACTATAATGTGCTACCATTATAGTTGATAATATTATAAATATTAATTATAATTATTTTAATTATATTATTTATTATAGAAATATTTAGTTATTTCCTAATAAATGATGATGATCATCATCATCGTCGTCGTCATCAAGTTTGAAATACATTTAAAGAATTTTGACTTTCACTCGGAGAAAATCTGTTACTCAGCTCTCATTGAATCACCATCAGATGTTTCCTTTCCAGATATACAGCATCCTCAGAACTAGCAGAGTTCCAGTCAGTCGAAAAATTCCTGCCTTCAAGTGAAGATGAAATCTGTTGAAGGTACTTTAAGATATGTGAAGTACAGAGTGTCTATTCGACTCAACTCAAGGTATACAATTTTTTAATTCTTTCTTAATGTTTGGTATTCTGGCAGTAAAATACTTATTCATTTTGCAATTTTTAGTAAGGACTTCTGGATGGACATTCAGACTCAAAGAGCATCCAATAAAGCCAAAATGACCAGTGCCTCAAAGAAAACAAGGTGGCTAAGAAAACAAAGTGAGAAAGCTTTACATAAAGTCCTACAAACTGATTAATCCCTCACATTCAGTTCATTCATATTTATACGGTACAGGTCCATTTAGGACTTGCAAACATTTAACCACACTCCTCATACCTCTGATAACACAGATCTTCTTTTTCTTGGAAACTACTATAATAAAGAACTGTAAGATTAACAAAAGCCGAGAGCAGCTAAAAGTACTTCAGTGTATACAAAAGCAGAAAGTGAATAGCGACAAATTCAACAAATTAATTTCAAATAACTACTAAAACCAACAGGATTAAACAAAAACAGCGCAAAATCTTTGCTACAGAAAAATTAAAACAACGATAAGGATAAAGCAATATTATTGTATGGCGAAAGGTATATATATATATATATATATATATATATATATATAATAATGCAATAACTCTGGGTAAATGACATGCAAGTTCTATTTCTTTGAGAGCAAGTTTTGAAAATAATCAGAAAAGAACATGCTCCAAACATTTGACTCACCAAGTACATGTGAGAAGTCTTCTGCACTGCACCCTCTCCCAATTATAAAAATAATTTACTTACCTTTACTAATGTTGCCTTCTTGAACCGTAGGGAGACCCAAAGGTTTCTTAGGTCTGCTGTAGGCCTTACTGCGCGGTACAGTAACAGGTATGGAAGTTGCTTGGTGCAGATTTGGAGGAGTATACTGCCTATTCATCCGTGCTTCCACCTCCATTACTAGTTCTGGACTAATCACTGCAGTAGTCCATCAACATGCAGTTCACACAGTGTAAAAACAATGCAAGCCAAAAACGGGTGCCGAAAATAAAACAAAAACATAAAATGATAAAAATTAAATAAAAGTCTGGTATGTTTAAAAAAAAGGATAACTTTCAACCATTTAAGTTCCACATAACAGCTTGGTAGGCATGCAAAAGAAATCAGTATCATCTTAGGTGTATTCTGATACACATGGTTTAGGAATGAATACTGGTAGTATAACATTGCTACAATAGCTCATAATTAGGGGGCGGATTTTGCCCTATGTGCCTATTTTATTCCTTTGTTCAGAAACGTAGGCATTTAAGTTATAAGAATGTTTCCTACCATTATTAGCCTCATTTCTTAGTTTTATAGTGCCTATTTCATACGTTTGTGCCTATTCTACTTATTAGTGCTTAAAACTGCCTTTTTAGTCAACTTCTGCTTGTAATTTGTGACAACAGTTTTTGCATTTGTTGATTTCAACGTGAAGTTTTCAGGGAAGAGAAATTTCTTACTGCTGCACATTGGATATACATAAAGGGGTTTAGGCAGGTAGGTATCTGCCTTACATATGTTCACAATGCGATAATGAAACCATGGAAAAATCTCGGAATTCGCTCAAGGACGAGTAGCAAAGACCAGCTAAATGATATTTAAATTAATCAACAAATGACCACTCTTTATGTGGGGAATGGAAAGCCCATTCTGTAAGCAGTGTTTCAAGTGCACACATAGATCAGTTTCCTACGCAAATATGCTGGTGTACTTCTTAAACAGTGGATAAATGGTGATCCATCATTCAGCACAGATGGGAAAGTAATTTCTTGTCAGCCTTGTGTGAAACAGGTGAGTTTAATCATTCATGTTTATATTAATACTATATTATCCTAGTTTCAATAACCTTGTAAAAATCAGCCCCTGTAGGAACATTATGCCGAACACAAATTAGTATGTTCAGGAGATCCAAAAGAAGAGAAACTGAATGTTTTCAGTTTTCCAAAGTAAAGCACAAATTTGCCTAATGTGAAAACTTTCTTCGTCACATGATACGACTTGACATTGAGATTTAGCTTAAAACATGTCTGAATCGTTAAACAAGCCCGTCTAATGCTTTTCATCTTGATCAGAATATTATTTATTTGAAACTTACAGGTATAGCTTTGCAAACTCAGTGTTCTGGATTTCACAATTTTGTTACGTGTATTACCTTTTGGCAGTTTCAATGCAGTAGCATGACATTTTTGTGCTGGTGTAAAGGCTTATTTATTGAGCTAATAGTAATACTTTGGGGACGGATTATTAATTAAGTTAACAATCATATCAGATCACAATCAGTGTTGCTGGTAAGCAGGAATTTACTCCTGTAAGATTTCTTTTACATGTGGGTAAATCTACTGACACAAAGCTGTTGTTTTACCCAATCTTAAAATCACCACCCTTGGACTCTGTTCAGGTTACAACTTAAACTTGTAAGGCCAGAGCCTAATTAGCTAGGCTACAAAGACTAAGATTATATATATATGAAAAAATTGTGATTTTCTCATGCCTATGCTTTTTTACATGTATCTCAAGGAATGATGAAATTGATTGCTTGAAGACTTCCGGTGTTGTTTCCAACATTGAAAATAAAACTGCAGACCAACAAATCTTAATGGTTTGTGTAAAATTTTACAGAAATGCCTTTATAAAAGTAGGTACGAGAATTCTTTCTACAATGCTGTAATTGCTGTAATTCTGTATGAATGAACGGGAAATGCTTAATAAACAGCTGTGCTTTATCATTTGTTCTTAGCCGACAATAGGGCATTTAGGGTTTTTATTACAAAAACTCGGATTCAGTACGTTTAGCTGTTAATTAATTTTTGTTCTGTACTTTGTATCTTTCTGACACATCGTGATATCATTTTAAATGATATTAAGATTGCTATGATGAACTTTTGAATTTCTTATCTTTCCAACAATCATTTCTATTAAGAAGATACATCTGTGCAAATTGGTCCAAAACTTACAACAATCCCAAATTTAGTTTTTTTTATCTTAAAATTAATATAGACATACTTCCATAATATAAAGTTTGTTTTTTCTAGTGACACTAGAGAAAATGTCACATGACTATTTAAATAACCCTACACCTTTATCAGAGCTGCTATTATGTAATTTTAACCTCAGATTTCTCAGATTCCATATTTTCCACAATTTCCCAAATTCAAAATGTTTCACAGCATTCTAAGCTGCCTATAAGGGCAACTGCAAATTAAGTGTACCCATTTACATTTGCTGTATTTTTGTTATTTGTATTGAAAAGCATTGTAATGCTTACTTCTTACTGAAAACCCTTAGGAAAATAAAAATTGTTAAACAGGTATGATTATTTTTTTCCCCTTTGTTGATATGGCAACAACAAATACTTCACATAGGTACAGGTTATTAATAGGTTAAAATGGGTGCAGTAACTTACACCCCAAGCATTAATTTTTAAAATTACAATATATGGGACATTTTGAAAATCTCCTGCAATTTAGACGAACTGTTAATTCCTCAGAAACTACTGTAACTAAAAAGCTGAAATTTGGTTTTATTCCATTCTTGATCGATCAAAAATAAATGGTATAAATTTGAAACAAATCTAACAAAAGCTTCAGATATTTAAACTTTCATGCTTAAGCTCCCCTCCAAAACCCATGCTTTTGTTTTTTGACATAGTTAATTACTTCACACCTTTCTGCACATTATGGTTCTTACTAAGTGAAGTGGATTTATATATGTTTTAATTATACGACAATAGGTCGCCAGGTGAAAAGACGATTAGAAATCTTAGATTTCTAAGATGAGATTTCTAATTGTCTTTTCACCTGGCTTGCTTCCCGAGAACAACTTGAGCAATGTAGAAATATTTTGCCTAGGGAACCGCAAAATAGTATGTGTTTAGCAAGTTTGTTGCAGCATATGTTGCGATGATTGTCATTTTGTTATAGTGCATTTATAGTGCATTTTAAGAGCCATTTTACTAAAATTGTGTATTTCTAAGTGTTTACTTAGAAAAATTTTAGTGCTTATTTAAGTGCCTATTTTGCCCATTTTAGTGCCTTTTTGCCTGCCTATTTCACACATTTTTAGTGCCTATAAATCTGCTCCCTACTCATAAGTCAGATATTCTAAATGAGTCTTGAACCCTCTGTGCCAGTAAAGGAAATGGAGATTTTGGATGTGGAAATTGGAAGATGAACAAAATTAAGAGTTCAGAAATAAAAATATTGTGACTTTGTGGGTTCACAGAATTAAAAAGTCCAATTTGCCGAAATTCTGCAAACCCACAAAGTCACAACTGGTGTCAGAAGTGAGACGTTAGCACCATGAAGACGGCATTAGAAAAGATTCTACAGAAAATGGAAGAAATGAAGGCCGAATTAACAACGAAGACAGAGGCGGCACATAGCAACCTGGCCGCAAAGTTGGAGACGACAAATTACAATCTGACTACAAAGATGGCCGAACTGATCACGGAAATGAAGGCTGCGAACGAGGCCATAGCAAGACAAAGAGCAATTGAAGAGCAATCGACCGGCGTGAGGGATGACGTCACGGAGCTGGGCAAGCGGATGGGTCAAGTGGACGAGCGCATTAACGACCTAGAGGGAAAGGTCGACAATAACATAAAATCCCTCGAAGACCTGGCAAACCGCGTTAACGAGCTGGAGGGAAAGGCCGACAGCAAAGTTCCTGAACGCCATGGTGGAGGACGTCGTCGGAAGGAGGTTGAAGGATTTAAAGGTCGACGCGCCGGGACGCGACACAACATCTGCGCGGGTCAAACCTCCTAAATACGACGGCGCGACAACTTTCGAAGTGTTCCGCCGTCAACTCAACACGATGGCCAAACACAACAGGTGGTCACCAGAAGAAGAGGCCGCACAGCTAATAGCCAGTCTCCAGGGACAGGCCGCAGAAGTCCTGAATGCGGTCCAGACAGCGGCGGCGCCCAAGGACATCTGGGAAGCCCTGGAGAACCGTTTTGGAAACCACCGTTTAGCCGCAGCGTACCGCAGCCAGCTGAAGTCAAGGTCACAGCAGCCAGGGGAGACGCTGCAGGAGTTCGCCCTGGCAATTGAGCAGCTGGCCAGTAAAGCCTTAGTTGACCTACCACCAGAGTTCGTATCCCGAGAGGCTGCCTACACCTTTGTCGACGGGGTACGAGACACGGAGATTCGTCAGTGCCTAATGCTCGGCGACTACAAAACAACCCACGAGGCGCTAACGGCAGCATTCAGGATGGAGGCGGCCAGGGTGACAGCTATCCCGACGTCAAGAACGAGGAGTGTCCGCTACACCCGAGATATAAGACCAGCCGAGGGACGCCGGCGAAGACCTAGTGGCCTGCCGGGACACCTGGAGAGAGACTGCCCACACCAGGAAGAACAACCGGAAAACCAGTAAAGGCCGTCGTGGAGAGGGGCACGTCGGCGCCATCACCACCATCCCCTCGAGTGACACTGCACGCCGTCAGCCGGCATTTGGATGACAGCGTCATCGCGGACGTTTGGGTGGAAGGGAAACCGTGCCGCGTGCTAGTGGACACCAGGGCGACCGTGACCATCATCAGACCTGACGTGGCCAAGAGTTTGCCGACGAGGAAGCCGAGCCGACCATAGCAACTTGTGACGGCATCGGGTGATACCTTGCCTGTGGAGAAGGAAGTCCTGCTGAAGTTGACCTTGGGAAGGAGTGCCGTACGTCTGTGGGTGTTCGTCGCGAAGGTGGCGGAAGAGGTGATACTAGGATTGGATTCCCCCAGGAGCCACGAGGCGACGGTCGACGTCGGCAGGAAGGTCCTGATGCTCAATGGAGAAGAGGTGATACTCCGGCAACCCGACGAGCGCCTTGGAATCTCCAGGGTCATCTTGAAGGAAGACATGGTGGTCCCTGCGAGAAGCGAGGTGGTGTTGACGGCTCGACTGGAAGAGCAGCGGACGAAGAACATAATGCTGGGCCAGATGACGCCTGTGCACGGACTTTGTATAGCCAGGACATTATTGCCGTGCCGAAAGGAGGCACTAGTCAGGCTGCTCAATCTGGCAGACACCGATCACGACGTCCAGGCCGGAACGGAGCTGGGGACGTGCGAGTCCGTGGTCAGCGTAACCAAAATCTACAAGACACAGGAGCCGGTGCCGACGCAACACCTGGGGCCCCGGCTAGAAGGCTTATTGGAGAGGGCGGCCGACCACCTGACCGCAGAACCGCTGGAGAAAGTTCGACAAATACTGAGGCGATGCCAGCGCGTCTTCAGCCAAGGCGACAGTGCCTACGGCCGCACGGCTAGTGCTTCACCGTACCGACACCGGAGACGCCCGGACTATTCGGCAACCACCTAGACGCGTTCCATTAGCGAAACAAGCGGCGGTACGGGATATGCTAGAGGACATGAAATCCAGGGGAGTGATTGAAGACTCTGACAGCCCTTGGTGTTCCCCTGTAGTTCTAGTGACAAAGAAGAACGGCGAGCTACGCTTCTGCGTGAACTACAGGAAGCTGAACGCTGTCACCCGGAAGGAGTTTCCCCCTACCCTGGATTGACGGCACTCTGGACACGCTTCATGGTGCGCAGTGGTTCTAGACCCTGGACCTGAAGTCGGGTTACTGGCAGGTGGCTCTAGACCCGAGAGACAAGGAGAAGACTGCATTCTCGACAGGCCAAGGGCTTTGGCAGTTCATAGTTATGCATTTTGGCCTCTGCAATGCCAGCCCCATTTCAACGCCCCATGGAATCAGTAATGAGAGGATTGACATATCACGCATGCCTGCTATACTTAGACGACATCATCATCGTCGGCAAGATGTTCAAAGACCATCTCGACAACCTAAGTAATGTATTACAGAGACTGCAAGCAACCAACTTGAAGCTGAACGCGAAAAAGTGACAGCTCTTCCGCAAGGAAGTTAACTACTTGGGCCACATAGTCTCACCAACCGGAGTGGCCACAGACCCGGAGAAAACCCAGGATTTTAGAGATTGGCTTCGCCCAAAGGATAAGCGAGAGTTGCGCAGGTTCCTGGGGCTGTGCAGTTATTACCGCCGCTTCATAAAGGGGTTCTCCAACATCGCCAAACGCCTCACCCACCTGACAGAGGAACACCGACCTTATGTGTGGACGGATGACGCTGAAGGCGCTTTCCAGCACCTGAAGAAGACCCTTTGCAGTGCTCCTATTTTGGGAGTCCCACAACCAGGTGGCGCTTTCATTGTGGACACCGACGCCAGTGATCATTGCATTGGAGGCGTCCTATCGCAAATCCAGGACGGCCATGAGCGGGTGATAGCCTACTATAGCAAGATGCTATCCAAGACAGAGAAGAACTACTGTGTTACCCGGCGAGAGTTACTGGCGGTAATAAAGACATTGGAGCACTTCCACAAGTACCTGTATGGTCAGCCATTCCACCTGAGGACTGACCACTCCGCCCTAAACTGGCTACTGAGCTTTAGAAACCTGGAAGGCCAGACAGCACGTTGGGTCCAGAGGCTGCAGAAGTATAACTTCACCTCTGAACATCGTAGAGGGAAGAGCCACGGTAACGCAGACGCCATGTCCCGAAGACCCTGCTCAGAGGAGTGCGGCCAATGCACAAGAGTGGAAGAGAAGGAGCGTGCCGCAGCAGTCCGAGTAGTCATGGCAGTGCCTGCGGATGGCTGGGCTAGCGCAGGCCTGAGGAGGGAGCAGCTGGCGGACGCAGACTTGGGACCACTCTTGAGGGAAGTGAAGGCAGGGACAAGACCAACCTGGGAGGACATCACACCGAGGAGCGCCAAGTCGTACTGAGCCCAATGGGACTCACTGAAGACAAGAGAGGGCGTGCTGTTCCAGGTATGGGAATCGCCTGATGGGAAGATGCAGAGGGACCAATTGGTACTTCCCCGAAGTAAGGTCCCGGAGGAAGTGCACGCCGGTACTTCAGGAGGACACCTGGGAGCAAACCGAACAATCAACAAACTCCGACATCGCTACTACTGGCTGAGGCTCCGAGCAGACGCTGAGAGATGGTGCCGTCAATGTCACGCGTGCGCAGCGAATCGCAGCCCCCAGGCTAGGAGCCGGGGTCGCATGCAGCAGTACAACGTTGGAGCGCCATTCGAAAGGATCGTCATCGACATAGCTGGACCATTCCCAGTGTCCGACCGAGGCAGTAAGTACCTGATGGTGGTCGTGGACTACTTCACCAAGTGGCCGGAAGTGTATGCCATCCCGAACCAAGAGGCAAAGACAATCACAGACTGCCTCGTGGAGGAAGTGTTCTGTTGATTTGTGGTGCCGTTAGAGTTTTACAGTGACCAGGGCACCAATTTTGAGTCCAACCTGATGAAGGAGGCACTAGGAAGACTTGGGGTGAACAAGGCCCGCACCACACCCCTACATCCACAGTCGGACGGCATGGTGGAGAGATACATCAAGACCTTAGAAGAACACCTAAGGAAGGTCGTGGCCAGCCATCAGCGAGACTGGGACATCAAGGTGCCACTGTTCTTGCTGGCCTACCGCTCGTCAACACACGACACCACTGGGATGACGCCAGCCAGCTTAATGTTCGGCCGAGAGTTACGTCTCCCCTGTGATCTGGCTTTTGGAATCCCCCCGGACACAAAACAGCCAGCAACCGAGTATGTGGAGAACCTAGTGGGCCATCTCCACGACATGCATGAGGTGGCTCGTCAGAACATCCAGAAGGCGAGGGATCGCATGAAGATCCGATACGACAGGCAAGCCAACAACCAAGGGTTCCAGCAAGGTGACCTGGACTGGTTGTATCGCCCTACCCGGACAGAGGGGCGATGCCCGAAACTTTAACAGCCTTGGCAAGGACCGTACCGGCTGGTGAAGAGGATCAACGACGTGGTCTACCGCATCCAGAAGGTGTCCCGAAAAACGTCATGTTGGTGGTACACCTAGACCGTCTGGCCCGCTATGATGGTGCTGTTCAGGACGACCAGCCTTGAGGAGGGAGCAGTGTCGCGAGCCCGTATCTACGATCGCGTGGCTTGCTTACATAAAAGGAACTGATAGGCGGGGAGTGTGAAAACCAAGAGCCAGCACACAAAGATAACATGCAGATAAAGGTCTGCCAAAACAAACAAACTGAGATAAATGGAAATTTCTAGTTACTTCTTGACAGATAGGGTTTCAGTGTTTGGAAGGTTCTGGTGATATCTCGATTGACAGAGAAAAGTTGTTTTTCTTTATTGTTCCAGAAATATCTCGAACTTAGGAATGAGGTATTTAAGGAAGTGCCGACTCGGCAAGAGTTGCAAGTTGTGAAACAAGAGTTGCTGTTGTAAGACATGTAACAAGAGTGAGTGATTTTAGTTAATTGATGGAAATTAATGATTTCTCCACACTAGCCGTACATAGGCTAAGATTTTTTATGGATAGAGTCAACATGAAAAATTCAATGCCATGGCCGGGATTTGAACCACGGATCTCCTGGTTTCCGTCCAGTCGCTCTTAACCTTTGAGCTACTATGGTCAATGTGTCATCCTGACATTAAATTCTCCAGTTGACTCATATATTTCCTCGGTAGACCACTAGGGGCTCTCGCATCCGAGATATACCGTTTGGCGACTTACTATCGTAAGTACTTGAGTCCCAGGCTTCATCATTTAACTTCTATTATTTTAGTTAATTGATGGAAATTGATAATTTCTCCACACTAGCCGTACATAGGCTAAGATTTTTTATGGATGAAGTCAACATGAAAAATCCAATGCCATGGCCGGGATTTGTACCACGGATCTCCTGGATTCCGTCCAGTCGCTCTTAACCTTTGAGCTACCATGGTCAGCGTGCCGCTTTCCCCTAGTGGTCTACCGGGGAAATATATGAGTCAACTGGAGAATTTAATGTCAGGACGGCACATTGACCATGGTAGCTCAAAGGATAAGAGCAACTGGATGGAAACCAGGAGATCCGTGGTTCAAATCCTGGCCATGGCATTGAATTTTTCAGGTTGACTCTATCCATAAGAGTGAGTGAGTCGAGAGAGGTAAGCAGAGAACTGCTGAGTGTTGTTGTAAACTGAATGCTGTTATTGTCATCGACCTTGGAAGATTGTGTTGTGATATGTGATGTAATTTTGCTGCTACGCAGTGTATTTCTACGCAAATAAAGAACATTTAGAATTTTGGCAAATTGAACTTTTAATTCTACGAACCCACAAAGTCACAATATAAAGTAAATAGCAAACCCCTCTGAGAAACTACAATATTTAAACACTCTACAAGGAGTTCTAACAATGTTGTTGTTTTCAAATGCTAGGCTTTGGCAATGAAGCCATTAGCTCTCTTGCTCTCCAATATTTCTGTGTAGTGGATCCAGCAGGTAGGGCTTCACAGGTTAAAAGATGTTTTCAGTCATTTCCTTTTCTTTGTTGCACAGAGGACAATTTGAACTTGTATAAATTCCTATTCTGTGTAAGTGTTTGGCCAAATAATCATGTTCGGTAAGTAATCTAAAATTTGCTACTGCAGCTTTATGTGGGATTTCTGGAATAATTTCTGGAGTTTTAATTAAAATGTTCCATTTTTTATCTTTGGCTTTGTTAGAGTGGCCGGAAAACATGACAAGTCCTTCAGATAAATTTTCCGGAGTTCTAAAAATGTTATCGTCTCTTATTTTACTGTTTGATTAAGTGTATGATATTATAACTGCTTCTACTAAATAAAGAATGAAAACAGAAGTTTCGTTGATATATTTTTGCAAAAAATATGCTTTACCAAAGCATTCAAAATCCTGTCAGAATCCATGCATAGTAAACATTTATCATTGATTTAATGTTGGCCCACTCAATCCCTTCACAATGAGTTTCTAGTACTCAGCATACAATAAACTAATTAACCTCTGTAGTAGAAATCCTATTTGGTGAAGCTGAATACTTAGCCAAATAAGTTAAAAATCAGAAAATAGGTAGTAGTGGGTTTAAAGGTACCAGCAATCACAAAATACAACTAAGTTTGAGTAG
The DNA here is from genome assembly GCA_030765055.1 of Mantis religiosa. Lineage (NCBI taxonomy): Eukaryota > Metazoa > Arthropoda > Insecta > Mantodea > Mantidae > Mantis > Mantis religiosa. The sequence goes on from CM060950.1 coordinate 86,786,395, forward strand.
TTTTTGCAATTAAACAAATCCAGCTCAAAAGGGTAAAGTTTAATTCAAAATAATTATACTTAAATAGTGAAAACTCTAGCATATGTTATTATATGAGTAAGTAAGATAAATCTAAATGCCATGGCGGAATGATGGTTGAACTGTTAAGTCTACTCATCTTGCAATCTTAGGCCACTTTTGTTTGTCTGTCAATTTGAACTAAAGTAGTGTGTAGTTGAGAAGTAAATTTATACCTCATTACAAATGTTTTTGAGTTTGTGTTGTAATAAAAACAAAAGATAAATGCTTATTACTGCAAGGATTTTTATATATGACTTGTATGTGTTGCATAATTTTGCATGGTTATTAGGGTTTTTTGGGGGTAATTTACATCCTCCAACGTTAAGTCATATCGGATGATGAATTAAATGGGTGAAATGATGCACCAATGAGCCAAGAGTCCATAGAGCTTAGAGTTACCTGACATTTGTCTATTAGTTGATTTATAATAGAATTCTAGAGAACCCACTTTGTGAAAATCTATGAATTATGTTGAGAAATGAGTTGAAATCTTGACAAGAAGGAAGAGTTTAAGCAGTGCTTGCTTACTTAGAGAGTGCTTGCTTGCTTGCTTACAGAGCCTTTTGGTTTCATGGACTTTATATACATATTCTACATGAGCGAAGCTAACTGGAAATTGGTCTGCTCTTTCCCAATTGGTTCAGCATTTTGGAGGGCTGGGATATGATGCGGGCTGCTTTCAATGTCTATTAGTTATACCGGTGTGTTGGCACTTAATATAGCTGAGACAGTTCACAGTGCACAATACTCAATCCGTCTCCATTTCCTGAGTGTATTACTTAATGTTGAATGCCAAGTTTTATTTAAGCACTTGGAAGGTAGAAACTAAATTGAAGAAACCAAGTGCTTAAATAAGCTTGGTATCCAGAATTAAGAAATACATGCAGGAAACCCGAGTGGAGACAGCCAGGATTGTGCGCTGTCAGCAATCTCAGCCACAGTAAGTGCCGAACACATTTGCACCACTTACAGTCAGACATGCTACCACCTACGCTACTGAGGTGGGCTAGTGCTTCTTACTGCCCATGTTTCCCCATTCCTATATCTTTAAATTTATTTGTTAACTTTTACTCCCACTTTCACTAGTTCTGCTCGTGCTACTCCATTTGGTGAACTTCTTGGTAACTCCAGGCTTATTTTGCAACAATTCCTGTGAATGATACCTTCATTTATCCAGCATTTTTCCATCCCCCAAACTTTAAGAATGGTTGAAAGTTATCTTAAACAAAATTAATGAGTAAATCAAATAACTATAAATAATAATGTAAATAAATGGTAACAATACATAGTGTAGCCATTACAATTACTATAAAAGTACTAACTAAAAATAAATAGCAATTATTAAGAAACTACAAGACAAAGAAATCTTTCTAGAACAAAACTAGGAGTAAGTGGATGTTTATCTACACCATGGTTTGGTAGGTGGGGAAATGCATTTGGGTGCCCCCTTCTAGCCTGACATGTGCACTGGGCAAGGGCAATAGAAAGCAAAATGTTCATTGTACTGCAGCAGTGGTATGGTAGTTATGGCAGAGACATGGTGAATTGCGCAAGTGAAGGGAAGCTGAAACTTGACTTCATAGTCGCTGTGGCTGGATAAATATTTTCTATCAGTTGCTAATGAGCATACAATATGGTGAATAGTTGAATGATTGAACAACGTTATTACAGCAAAGCAATATAATACTGAAAGGCATTTCAAAGCATGATATGTGACCACACATAGTAAATTAGAAAATGAATGATTAAAGACTCCGAGAGACCTGACTTCATCACAAGAGGTTTGTTTTGGAATTACTTAATTGTTGCATGTTGTAATAGTGCTAATTTTGTAACTCAATTATATAATAATCAGGTAAAGCACTTCAGAAAGAAACCACAGAGTGAAATTTTCCCTCTAGTTGAGAAAAGAGACATTTTTGTAGCACCTTTTTGCCCTATTTTGGTAAATTTACTCCTTTATTCTAATTGGTGGCCACAATTCTTTTTTTTTTTCCTTAGAGTGTACCTTTTCAACACTCTTCTAGAGTACATTATGAGATATGACTTGTGAGTTTCATTCCATTTTATTTCCAGTAAACATGGGACTGCCCCTCAGGGGCCCATTATTATGGGTATGGGGAATGGGGATTCCAAAGTCCCTGAGCAACCCTGCCTCCAGAGGTAATACATATGGATGCCTGGTCCTCCAGGTTGGGGGTTTGGCATGTGGCTAGTGTCCCCCATTTGTAAAATCCTATCACTCAGAAATTTAAAACTTTGCCTCAAATTGGACGGATCATATGGAGAAAGAACAAAGCAAGACAAATGGACAACGATTTTGGTTCATGGTACATGGAATGTGTGCTCACTCTATGAAGCCAGAGAACTTCAAGCACTAACAGACAAAATAGACAAAGTACAAAATGGATCTGGTAGCAATCCAAGAGGCAAGGTGAATAGCAAAAGGGGTGCATGACTATAAGAGGCACAATGTCTTCTACTATGGAAAAAATGATGAACAGCATGAATTTGGAACTGCCTGTATAGTTCAAAATAAAATAAAAAGTTGTGTAATTGATTTTAAGTCTATAAATGAAACAATGTGCACTCTTAGGCTAATAACTAAATTTAAAATACATAGACATAAAATGAGTAGACTCTGGAAGTGTATATTTTTCTAAGTCCACAACGTCTCCATGACCGTTGCACAATGGTGTCACAGAACACATCTCTTTAGCTTCGTTCAACTGAATCCTCTCATAATTGAGTCTCAGTTACTAAACATGCACTGATAGCCGAGCAGTTGTATACAAGTATGTAGGAGCTAGACCTAAAATGTTTGAGTCCCAAACATCATTTTATTATCATCATCATCATCATCATCATCATCATCATCATCATCATCATCATCATCATCATTATTATTATTATTTTTGTTTTAATTGTAAAAATACGAAATGTGTATTACGTACATTGTAATATAACTTCCAACTGCTAAGGTTTACTTGATTTTATGTCATTTATACTCATATATAAAAACTGAAACACTCTACTCTGTTTCTAAACTAAATAAAATATTTTATTCCTATATGTAAAATCAAATAAAAATGGAAATTAACTTAGTATCGGAGGTGTAAACCCTCTGCTTCTATTACTGCCCTCATTCTGCGGGGCATGGATGAGACCAAATGCCTAGTGAAATTTTCACGAGAGGATGCTTTCTCCCAAGAACCTGTATTTGGTCCCATAAAACCTCTTTTGTCTTTCGTTGTCTTGCAGGCCAATTTAACTGCACGATTTCTTCACCTCTGCCCACAAATTTTCATTGGATTCAAATCTGGAGAGCAAGGAGGCCAATTAATCATTCAATATTTTGCCTTTTTGAGAACCAGTATGAAACCCGCTGACTTGTGCGAATAGGATGGTTATCCTGCTGGAACTCAATCATTCCATCACGATATATATTCCTTATAGAAGGAACCATGTTTTCCAGGATATCTTTATACTGTTGACTATTTAATGTCCCATCAAGTTGCCACAACACACATAGATCATCTTTGACATCTAACTCCAACATGACACAGATACACTTCCTTGGCGATCCATTTGTGCCACATATGTTGCATTGTAACTTTTTCCTCTGTGGTGGTAGAATTATCTTCTCCCAATTTTTAGATGAAAATGTCACCTCGACCTTGAATATAGCCATATTCCAGTTATGGTTGACATTTTCTTCTGCAAATACTATGTGACACAATCTGTAGTCATCTGAGTCACAGCTTCTCAGCTGCTGATCGAGCAAAGAGCCCTGTTGCAATCAAACGACATAAGGCTTAAATTATAGATGAGTTGTATTTATTACACATCGGCTTCACTTACGTACCTATATTGAGAACACGTTTCGCGAACTCATTAGAGTAAGTAGCATTAGAGCCGATGATGCGAACGATGGTTCGAGAAACATGTCCTCAATACAGGTCGTCTGTCATCCTTACCCAGGTAAGGGAAAGCATTGCAGACATATCTTGATATGTCGGCAGCAATCCAGAATTTCAGTCCATATTTGTCATGGCTTATTTGGAATAAATTGCGTAAACGTACACCATGTTTTGCTTGGAAGCAACTGTTCATCAGTGGTTAGATTTTCACTTGGACGGTTACACCGAAGACAGTTTACCATAAACTTGTTCCAAATTTCTGAAACAAGAAATTTCTGAAACAAGGGCAAGCTTGTCAGTTGGTACACGTTCACCATGTGTTGATTTTTCATCAAATGGGAGGAATCGAATCTGTGTAGCTCCTGATATCTGTCTCAAGGCATTATGTCCTTGAAGATATCAGGTCCCCAAAAGCACGACCAAATATCATCCACTAACATACCTTTTGGACATAATACACCCTGGGCATACATGATGGCCAGCATTTTTTCCAGCTCCTCGAGAGACACAGTCTAGTTATTATTTATCAATTCCCTCCTAGCATTTGATTCTGTGTTTCTCTTCACGAGACAAAGCATAGATCTGTCAAACAGTGAACGAAAAGTGCTGATTGCAGAGTATCCACTCAGTGATAAGCATATATGCAGTGGGTATTCCTTGCTCCTCTAGAACGTTTATAGCAGCTCTTCTTCCAGGCGAAGTTGATGCAAGTTGATAATCTCCCACTCAGTTCCATCCCTGGCCGCCATTTTTACTGTTCCTGTACTTGATTATGCCTGTACTTGAGTCTCACTCTGACGAGATACTGGCGAGAGCTCTGGGACATCCATATTTCCATCTTCCACAGCAAGTGAACTGTCACTGTCAACTAGAATCATTCTCCCTAGTTTCTAATACATCGTCATCTGCATCAGCAAAACCGATTTCTGATTCAAAATCAGAATCTTCTAGAAAAATATGCAGCATCTCATCATCTGAGAAGCCACACTTATGAAACATAATTCAAAGTGATGATCTTCAATAAACGACACTGCCTAAATAAGCTGCCACTATGCAATAACAGTGAAATGTTCATACCAATTGATAAAATGCATGTGTTAAGTTCCAACAATATACCGATGTTTAACAGAGTAAATTGTTCATTTATGTCTCTGCATTGTTGTGTTATTTATAGTCCACCAAATTGTTTCTACTAAGCTTTAAATATATGGGGTCAAAATGACCCCCCTCTCACTGTTCTAGGAAGTGCACTAAATAAAATGGATTAAATATAAAAAAATGTGCTTATTTACACATATAACTTTCAAGAGAAATGCAAATTATTAAAATAAGTGAAATCTGAAGTAAAACTCCAAATAGCTGAAAACACTGAATAGGCGTAATTTTGACCCCTTCCGCCATTCTAGTGTTAAAGCATATATTGTGAACGCATGTCACCAAATGCTTCTGATGTTTACCGAATCAAATTTTGTTTCTGGTAGTTGCTCACTTATTTTGTCTAAGGGTGTACATACTCCAACAGAAGCTAAACCTGAGGAACTGAAGGTTGAATTTTATCTTAAAGTATATGATGTTTATAATTTAATGCTAGACAATGATGTTAAGCTAATTATGGGAGATCTCAATGCAAGGTTTGGAAAGGAACAAGTATATATGAGGGATGCACAGCCTACATGATCTAACAAATGAAAATGGGGAAACACTCGCAGACTTGGCACTAAGTAAGAATATGATAATTAGTTCAACTTGAAGAATATCATCCTGATACACACAGACATACATACCTCTGATGGAAGCACTGCATGGTTCATTTGATGGTTTTAAGAAGTTTAAGCAATTAAAAGAAGGTTTAAAACCTAGGGCAACATTGTGTAGGGATCCTGATGGAAATATTTTAACTAATTTTAATGAAATACAAAATAGATGAAAATATAGATATGGAACAATCAAATCAAATATTGAGAAATGATGGAGATGAAGAAGAAATAAAATGTTCCGATATACTGGATGTTGCAATGGCAATATCCAAGTTGAGAAATAATAAAGCATCAAGAATTGATGGAATACCATGAGGGTTAATTAATGTCAAAAGTGAAAATACTGTTAAACAATTGCATAAAAAAGTAATCAAAGTATGGGAAAATGAAGAAATACTAAAGAGAGAGTAATATACCCATTATATATAAACAAAGGAGATAAGCTGGAATGTGGAAATTATGGAGGATATCATTACTGTGTAATTCCTACAAAATTTTCACAATGTTACTTAAAATCCTCCAAAGTGTAGCTTTCCTAAATTACATAAAAAAGGAGCCAACATTAACAGTATGTTTGGTTTCTCATATTGCTGCAAACAGCGGTTCTCACAAATGAAAATAACATTCATGAATGGAAACCTAATTCGGTGACAATTATTTGATAGCACTTCTACAAATGAATCATAAACAATATCACCTGATGTAAAAAAAGCTGCACATTTCAAACTCTGAGAACTGCTTAGGTACATAGAATCAGAAATTTATTACTGTTCATAGTTCCACCACAAAAGAGAGCAGAGCAGACAACAACAGACAGTTGGAAAGAGGTTGATAAAGGAGGCGATGGCTTCCAAAACTAGTCCCTCGAATATATAAAATGTAAGTGACGAAGTATTAAAAAAACCAACTACAAATAATTTTCTCAATTAATTTTGACGTCACTGTTACTAAATTCCTCCAATTATGCATAATTTATTACAGCTCATTGTTACAATAATAATTGTTAATCTGAGGTAGTTCCCAAAATCCAAACTCTTTTGCAGAATTCAACTACATTGCTCAAAACAGTCAGAGGATATTGTAAACTAAGCTATGCATGCTATGAGTTTCGGTACCGCATTAGATGCAATCACTTTCTTTTGCTCCCAGAGAAGGTAAACAGCTCTTTGCATCACCTCTGCACATACACCACACAACAGAGGGCACTGTCTGTACTGTTGCTGTCAAAGGATCAAGCGGCGGTGGTTTGTTACTGTGGTCAGAGCCGTTCCATTCCCATTGTCAGTTAGAAAATGACGTGAATCAATGAATCAATGTCTTGGAGGTCCATATGATGGATGTAAGCTGAAAAGACACACAAGAGGTGGCTCGAGCTATTGAGGTGTTCCAAAGTGTGATCAAGACTTCAGAATTGTTTTCAAACAGGTACTGTTTACAGAAGGGTAGGACAAGGTCGCCCACAGGCAACTACAGCAAGGGACGACCATTAACTCTTGTTAACAGACCCCCAGAATAGACGGCAGAATGCAACTCAACTGAGAAGTGCTCTTCTAACAGCAACAGAATGCAGGGTATCAACCCAAACTGTCCGTAATTGACTTCATGCACGAGACCTCTATGCCCATAGAGCCATGGTGTGTACCAGGTTAACTTCACAACACCGTAGAGATTGCAGAAAATGGGTGGAGGAGCATCATGGATGGAGCATGCCAAATGGAACTCAGTTCAGTTTTCTTATGAGTCGCAATTCAATGTGGAATTCAATAATCAACATTTTCTCATCTGGAGGGAACGAGGGACACGAATGAACCCAGCTTTTGTACAAGGCAGATCCCCATATGGCGGTGATGGGTTGATGGTGTAGGCAGGAATCAGCTTAGGTAGACATACAGACCTCTACATCACCCCAGGTGGTACTTTGACAGCTGTAAGATATAGAGACGAGAATCTTTGACCTTTTGTCGTGCTGTATGCTGGTGCCATAGGTGCTTCCTTTGTGTTTATGGATGATAATGAAAAGGGCCCGGAAGTTGTTGACCTAAAAATTCTCTAAAAATGAGCTATGAAATGCCCTTAAAATACACACAAATGTACATAAAATGGAAAAAAAAAAAAAAAAAAAAAAAAAAAAAAAAGAAAGAAAGAAAGCGACCTAACAAAAATTAACAATTTCTTTCATAATAATAAATTAATAACTGTCACAAACAAATAATGAATATATGGTTCGAATAACCACATTTTAAAATTAACTTTCTTAGTAAATAATGAAATTATTGCTACTAAATAATAAATAAATTCAAAATTCATCAGGTCATTTTCAATTTTATAAAATATGAAAAAATAAGTTACTCTACCCATTAGCCAAAACATACCTTACTTAGCGTTGCAGTACAATGGTCATATTCAAGTTATCAAAAGTAAAGGAACAGTGGTTGTCAGCTAAAACTTATACTTTGAGAAACTTCTCTCCACTTCCACAGATGTTACAGGTGCATATTTGAAAAACACTATGTCACTGCCTGTTAAATCCTGTTCAAACATATCAGTTATGAAGTTTTCTCCTGATAGGATATTGGGACTGGTATTTAATTACGGAGGGGATTCGGTACGTAGGCCACCATGCTGGGCCCTTTGTTCCTATGCACCCAAGGGGGGGGAGGAAAGATGAGGTGAAGGAGACAGAGGGCGGCCGAACCAAGGAGCTAAGACGGTACAGAGGGCAGGGTCCCTACAGTTTACTTGGATAGAGACCTCCCCCAACAGGCCAGAACAACGAAACCGCTCCCCTGCAGCAAGATGGCAACAAGCCCAGCAGCCGAGCCCTAATGGTGCCAGCAGAGGAACTGAGGCCACAACTGACCTACCGGAGGAGGAAGTAGTTTTCCTCAGAGCGTATCATCCTGCCATGCACCGCCGAGACACCCGCCGACACTTCTACCCTGAAAGAGACTACCAGATGAGAGATGATATGAAATGATAATGGAGACGAAATGGAGGGACAGGAAATTCAAGGGATGTAATTAACCTATCCGGCATTCGCTAAGCGACTCAGGAAAAACCCCGAGTCAGGTAGGTCGGCCACAGGAATTGAACCCGGGCCTCCTGAATGCGGGCCACAGACGAAACCGCCTGAGCCATTCAGCTCGGTCTCCTGATAGGATATTAGCAATCTGACAAACTGTTTGGTACCCTTTATTTTTGTCCAACACAAATTTTAGTTTGTCTAATTTTGTCCCCAATCTCACCTTTTACATTTTGTATCCTCTCTTCCACAATCCTCACTAACTCAATCTACTTATCCAATGTCATGTCACTTTCTTCAAGGCAGGTTACGGTATCCATCAAAAATGTAAAATTTAATTTAATGAAAGAAAGCTAATTTATCTTGGATTTGAGTATCAGAAAACAGATCCTGAGTGTTCCCAATTGCCTTAGAATCTACCCTATCTAAGCTATTCACCAGTTCTCTCACTATTTGAAAACTGTCACAGTGGTATATACATGCAGTTAACCATGTACCCCAGCATGTTAAAATTGGTGCCGGGTGCAAAGCTATATTAGGGACTTTTTCTTTGAAATACATAGTTTCGGTCAGCACTTTCAAAAATATTTTCTTTACTGTGGAAATTAGTGTATCTACTTCTGGAAATGTTAATCTGACTTGTTCTGCAATTCGATGAAAGCATAGGCCAAACATGTAACATGCACCATCTTACTGTAATATGATTGGATCGATTTTGCCACCCTTACCATGTAAGGTGCTGCATCTGTTAGGAGGAGGAGCACATTGTCATGCTGTATTCCACAATAAACACATGGATTTATCGAACAGTTTGCATATCTAACAGTGGTTAACAGCTTCCATAGGCTTTGAGGTCAAAAGAAACATAGGTCCGGCACTAGTAGCTTCTAGCATACCATTGGCTACATAACGCCCCTCTGAATCGGTTGTCTCATCAACTGATACATAATTTTTTTCCCATTCACACATTCACGTATTCGGTTTAACGTGTCTTCGTAACATTTTTGTAGGTAACTTTTAGGCAAAGTTGATTTATCTGGAATTGTATGACCAGTGTGACATTCAAGAAAATCTCGTAATTTGGGATTATTTAATTTTCCTAGCGGAATAGTTGCACTAACAAACACTTCACATAATTCTTTATAAAAGGAAGATGACTTGTTACTTGATGTCGAAGCCGTTTCTTAACAGTAACTGAGACTCTTCTCTCACATTTTGAAGAGCTCCCAAAAGTTTTTCTGTGGATGCAATCCACACGTATTGCATGATGTAATCAATGATTCCTTGAATTGATGCATCATAAATTCACCAGCACTGTTAGGACGCTGACCTGTGTTAATTACATGTTTACCACACTTACAAAGTTACTACTTCATAAAAGATATATATATATATATATATATATATATATATATATATATATATATATGAACTTTTAATCACAGATTAATTTAAAATCCCCCAAAAAGCCCATGGGTCAATGTCAAGTCCGCTACGGGAATCGAACCCGGGCCTCTCGAAAACGGGCTACAGGTGAAAATGCCCTATAAATTCGTGAGAAAGAAATATGAGCTGAATCTTTCCTGGCGGCGTATATGTTCTAGACGTTCTCGGGCTTCGAGCCAGGTAAGCAGATATTGAGACATCGACGTTTCAGGAGCGTACATCTCTCCCATCTTCAGGATGTTGAATGACTTAGGGCTGGGGTGACCCATATATATACTGGTCGCCAAGAAAATGACGCGGACCAATCAGCGAGCGGGCTCCCGTTGGTGAATATGACAACTTCTCAGAAAACACTGCTGCTCTGGTCGATACTCAGTAAGCCAGATCTGTGTTTCCTGAGTCTCTCTTTTTCGAGTTTTAATGCAGGATTCCATGCTGCACTAAATTGTAGCCCAGCATCGCAGTTAAGAGTAACTCTCTCTCCCAAGATAGCCAACGCCTCCTTAACTCTGCGGTCCCAGTAGCCACTGCATTTAGCCAAAATAGTAGTGAGACCGAAGCTAGCCCTATGGTCTTGCTGGAAGCAATGTTCCGCCAGCCCAGACTTTTCAGGTTGCAACAGTCTGATGCTTCTATCATGTTCTTTGATCCTGGTAGCTATGGTCCTGCAGGTTTGTCCGATGTACGGCACTCCACATCCACATGGAATGCGGTACATCCCCGGAACGTTTAGTTGTAATTCGTCTTTGACCGGTCTCATAAAGTGTCTGATTTTTGCAGGCAGTTTGTGAATAGTTTTTATGTTGTGTCTTGCCAGTATTCTGCCGATTTTTCCAGACAGATTGCCGGTATATGGGATGCAGGCTATAGCAGTTGGCTTTTCAGTGGAGCTACAAATGTGTGTTCCGGCTCTTTTGGCTTTTGCGAGGGCCCTCTTGACATCGGGTTCAGAGTAGCCGTTCTGACGAAAAGTTTGTCGCAGATGTTGCAGTTCCTGAGATAAGTGCTGAGGGTCCGAGATGACCAATGCTCTGTGGACCAATGTGTCAAGCACCCCCATACGTTGGGATTTGTGGTGGTAGCTGCGTGCGTTTAGATATAGATTGGTGTGAGTGGGTTTCCGATAAACTGCGCGCCCTAGTGTACCGTCCTTGTTTCTTGAAACCAGAATGTCCAGAAAGGGCAACACCCCATTCTCTTCCACCTCCATAGTGAATTGAATCTGGGGTCTGCATCCGTTCAGATGTGTGAGGAAGTCAGATAGTGTATCTCGTCCATGTGGCCAGACTACAAACGTATCGTCCACATATCTGAAGAAGTGTGAAGGCTTCAGATGTGCCGTGGTGAGAATCTCATGCTCCAAGTGCTCCATGTAGAAGTTGGCCACCGCCGGTGATAATGGCGACCCCATTGCTACCCCGTCCACTTGCTCATAGAACTTGTCACCATACAGGAAATATGTGGAGGACAAGGTGTGACGGAAGAGCTCAGTGATGTCAGGAGGAAAGTGTTGTGATAGCAGCTGAATAGATTCTTTGAGCGGCACCCTGGTGAATAGTGACACTACATCAAGGCTGACGAGAAGATCCCCGGGTGCAATAGTGATATTCTGTAGTGTCTGCACAAATTGGGCAGAGTTCTTGACGTGGTGTGGGAGTTTGTTAGATTCTAGGTCTTGCCCTATGGAAAGAGCCCCGGAGCAACTCATTGCGCCCCTTTTGGGGACAGCTTTGATAGCTCCCAGGTATAGAGGGGGTATTTGACATCTCTGTAGATAGCTCTCAGCCTGACTTGACTTACAGCATAGTATCACCACAAATGGTGCATACCTCATTGTATATTAGAATCCCTAGTGATTTACCAGCAAAAATACGTGTCAACTGGAGAATTTAATGTCATGCTGGCAAGTTGGCCATGGTAGCTCAATGGTTAAGAGCAGAGCAATGGACAGAGACTGGGAGATTCATGGTTCAAATCCCAGCTATGCTATTGAATTTATCAGTCTGACTCTATCTATCCCTCAACCACAGATGTTTATTCCCTCACAATATACCTGAACAAAAACGTTTAGAAGAACTGTAAACTGAATCAACATTAGTTTACCACCCTACTGAAGTTGAACTACATTTACCAATAAATGCCTATCATCCAACTTAATGACATACCTTGTTTATTAATATTTGCAGATTTGTTTTACATTAAAAATATTTGACTACCTGGAGGTTTTTCAAGCACTGTGTGCAGCCCTGTGCGCCTAGTTCTAATAGGTGCTTGTTGTTGCTGCTGTTGCTGCTGTGGTGGTTGTTGTTGCTGCTGTGGTTGTTGTTGTTGCTGCTGCTGAAGTTGTTCTTGTTGCTGTTGTTGTTGTTGCTGCTGCTGCTGTTGTTGCTGTTGTACCATTTTGCGTTGAGCCTCTTGAACTTCTTCACTGCTTGCCAGCGCCAGTGTATGACGTTTACTACTTCCTCTACACTGCATGTAACTGTTAAACCAATACATAATGAACTTCATCAGACTTTCAAAAAACAATATTCAGCTTAGCTCTCATTCTACACATAAATATTTGTATACCCTTTAAAATATCTAAGATATACAGAAACAGTAAATCAAGTGATTAACAATTCAGTTACACAGGGAAATTTGAAAACCAAATAGAATTAGCAAATACCACATTACAGCATAATGCAGTGGGCATTGGCATTATCACTATCCTGTCTACCTCAGCTGCTCAGTCAGTACATTGTTCTTAGTTTCAGCCCTCCATTGAATGAATGTCTATTTTGAGATGATGACTGATAAATCTGGAGTTTGTATGTGAGAAATACTCGATGTCCAATTTCAGCACTCTATATTTTATCCCACAGTCATATTAAAGTGGTTCCAGAATTCTTAGAAAATTGCTGCAGAAATTTCCTTAAACACTTAACATATTATGGACTTTTTTTTTATAGTAACCATATTGCATTGATAACTGCTTAATTCCCAACACAACAATCTGCACTTCCTATTAATGGAGACGTCACTTCTCATATGTCTTATTTATTGTCATTGTCTTACGTAAGTGTGTCTTTTCCATTCAAGTTATTTGGCATCTCAGGTAAACCATTTAAGTTAAAAGACTGAGAATAAAATGTATGATCTGAACAACTACAGTAACAATGGTATGCATTTCAAACTGTTTACAATATTGTTATACCGTATTCATTTGTAATTTTGAAACACATGTAACATACTAAGAAACTTACAATTTCAATACAATAGGTCAAAGTTTTGCTTTTAAATGGAAGGTACTTAGTGAAATAGCTTAGTAAATTGTATATTCTATGTTACTTTGTTGTTATTAGCTTATAAATTCATGTTTTTCCTCATGCAGCCTCACAGTCCACAGTGACTACTAATGGTATACGACATTATGAATACTGAGGGTACTTAATGATAGAAACAAATTTACAGTTTGTAAAGAAAATGTGAAACATGAAAATCTAACAATATTGATAAAAATATTAATTCCCTGGTGGAGAATAAATGTTATACGAAGGTAAAAGAGACAATCTTACTCACTGTTTTGAGACGTTTTTATTCAAGGCCTAAAATTTAGTAAGTTTCAAGAATGCATCTGTATGCTGGTCAACTTACTTTAAACATCTACTCTTTAGTTGAATTGAAAGTCAATAAAACATGAAAGTTTATATCAGTACTTAAATCTACTAACTGTGCATTTTTAAATTAAAGTTTGACCAGTCATGTTATTGCAATGAAAAGGTTCCAATGTTTGCAAAATAAACATTATGAAATGCATTGTAAAAATAGATCACAAGCTCATATTTCAAGTTTCACGATTTTGGTTTCAAGAACTAGGAAGCATTAAACACACTAATTCAGCTTTCCTATGGGAAATATCGCTATATTTAGGACAATCCTTCTCATGAGAGTATCTGCAATATTTTTTATGTGATGTATTTGAAGAAAATAGATTAATTATACTGATGACTGCAGCTGCAGGTGATGAAATGCATGCAAGGAGGTCAGGCATAAAGTATATCAGTGATGTAAAATAAAAAAGTAATGACGTCTTGATAAGAAATTTCAGAAATTTCACTGTATTTTCTTATGACATATTTTTATTTCTGATACTGATTTGGAGATTCTTAGATCGTTGCCAAAATCAGCAAATACTAACAAAACCTTGGCTAAATCTAACCTTACATATTACGGAAGTGGTACATATTTTATCACACTGGTTCCATTATTACCTACCAACCCTTTATTATGGCTTGTGAAGAACATGCAACTCACCATTTCCAGTGCTGTCAGGTTCAATCAGAAGTTGATTTTCATGCAATATTTCAATTTAAAATATTACCTAAGCCATTGAATTTATCACAAATAGACAAAATAGTGTGCCGTTGAATATGAAGTTATCTTTTTAATTGAATGTGCTTTGATCCAAAATTTATTAAAAAAATGATAAACAAGCATAAAAGATGGAAAACCATCAAGGACGTTAGCACTTTAAAAGCTGACGACCCAAAGAAAGTATATTGCAAATTCACGTATCACCCTAAGGCATTTAATAAATTTAAAAACATTTTCCGTCAATTTCAGATACAACTAGTACCACATAACAAATACAACATGAGAAACATACTAAATCACCTGCTCAAAAACACAAGTCCAACCAACAAACTATCCGGAATTTATAGCATAAGATGTGAGGATTGCCACGAAATTTATATCGGAAAGACAAAAAGAAACCTAGAAACAAGGATGAAAGAACACATGCGATGTATTAAATACAAAGAGACAGATAAATCAGCCATAGCCATTCATTTCTGGTCAAAAAATCACAATATTTCCAAAGACAAAAAACTTTTGGTACCAGCAAAAAAGTATTGGGAATTAACAATTTGGGAAAATATACACATTTTGAAGAACAAAAAGAGAGCCATGAACTTTGAAATTCCAATAGCAGATGACGTCATTCAACTCATTGAACAGCGCCAGGAGAGGGAGGCAGTCACCTGAAGAACCAGTTGAACATCAGCTGACGATGGGGACGCGGAATCCTTGAAACATGTCCTAATTTCAAAAGTAAGTGGAGCTTAAGTGTTTTTACAGTTCGAGAAGTGGTTTAAAAAAGTTTTTTTGATTTTGAATGAATGTGCTTTATGTTAAAGTTCCCAATATGCAGAGTTTTGAAGTTTTAGAAGCTGGAATTACAATCTACATAACTGAATTATTGCACTCTAGTTAACATGAAAATTTGCCACAATGTCCAAGAAATTATTAAAATACCAAATTAAACATTTATAAACAACACCGTTATGCATGATTCTGGGGTTTCCTCCAAAATAGGTCTACTATACTAAATTAAATGTGCTGATTCCAAAACTGTAATCAGTTTATTTTCTCTACCACATACCATTTTTGCACAATTAGTAGTCATACCTAAAATGTTTTAATTTAGTTCTATGCATAAATATATTGTATCGAACTGAAAAGAAACCAGTAAACGAAGAAACAATACTGATTTAATTTATCGAGATTTAACTGTATTGGAACACCACAGTGAAGCGAAAAATTATTAATTCTTAGATGAGTCATATTTATTACACATCTGCTTCACTTTCGTACCTATTTTGAGGACATGTTTCGCAAATCATCGTTTGCATCTACGGCTCTTATGCATAAGAGTCGCATAAGAGCCGTA
Source organism: Mantis religiosa (assembly GCA_030765055.1). NCBI lineage: Eukaryota > Metazoa > Arthropoda > Insecta > Mantodea > Mantidae > Mantis > Mantis religiosa. The sequence goes on from CM060950.1 coordinate 86,802,310, forward strand.
GATGCAAACGATGATTTGCGAAACATGTCCTCAAAATAGGTACGAAAGTGAAGCAGATGTGTAATAAATACGACTCATCTAAAAATTAATACTGATTTAATTGTTGAAATTAAAGTGCTTCACAACAGTATAACAATGTAACAGTGTAACAGACAACAATACATGCCTTATTTTAAGTCCAATCCCTGCAAATTTAGCTCCGTCTATAACTGCTTTTCATATAGTGAGGATCTGTGATAGGCAGTTGTATGTCATACATATTTTGAGAATGTGAAGCAATTGTCTTCCAGAATGTGTAAAAATAACGCTGATATATTTTGCTATATCTGTGGCAACTTTGTTGTTCAAGCACTGAACAAGAAAAAATTGGAAGCAGAGTGACAGTCTCGTGCCAGGAATGAAATATGTAATTCATGAGGGTCTTGTGGATCCCAAAAATGTTCTTTTACCACCTTTGCATGTAAAATTAGGCTTAATGAAGCAATATGTGAGGGCATTGAATCCGGATGGCAACTGCTACTTCTTGCAGAGCAAGAAGTTCCCTGAAATATCTGATGTTAAAATTAAAGAGGGAGTATTTGTTGGTCCACAAATTAGGAAGTTGATTTCTGATACCTTATTTGAAGAAACAATAACAGATGCTGAAAAACATGGATTGGTTATAAGAGTGTCATCAAAAACTTTCTGGGAAATTACAAGGATCCAAATTACAATAATATTGTTGATAATATGCTTAAGAACTTTCGAAAGCTCGGCTACAATATGAGTGTGAAAGTTCATTTCCTGCACCAGGGAAATTGGAATGTGAATGTGATAGCTGATTATTGCTGGTCACTGAAAAGAGATGTATCAAATTCTTTCCATTGTAAGAACTCTACAAAACGTACATTTCATTTCAAGGCAGTAAGTAAAAAAACTGGTTAATTGTTCAAATTTAAGTGATGATGTGAAACATTAGTTAATTCTGAAGAGTGTTCTGTTCACAGTTATGGATTTATTAACTCATATTTAATAATATAACATAAATTCGATAGACGATAGTATAAAAATGCATATTTTACTATTTCCTATATTGTGAAAAATTGGTATGTGATGGAGAAAAACTAAGTTCATATTCTGATTCAGCACTCTCAAATTAGGTATAATGACATATTAAAATAAAAACCCCAGCGAAAAAGCTAAATTTTGCACATCAGTGTAATTAGCAGCTTAATAAGATTAACAGAGTGATTGCCATACTGATGAATAATACAGAATATTCCTAGGAATACAAACACTTAACAAGAATGGCAATAATAAATAGATACAATAACCATTGGATGAAAAGTTAAAAAAAAATACTAAATAAAATAAAATGATCACAATATTATAAATAATAGAAGATGAATTATCCCTACATTTCAATAAAACTTTGTTCATAAATTTTAGTGTCACATTTGTTAATGCAACATCCAGTATTTGAATTTACAATAATCCTAACTGTGAAGTAAATAACACAAAATTCCTATGTGTTATAATTGAATCAAAGCTAAAATGGAAGGATCATACAACTTATCTGTCTGCAACACTACATAAATTAATATTCGCTTTTAGATGTCTAAATAACATAATCACAAATACAACATTAAAGAATATATACTGTGGCTATGTAGAGTCAATTCTCACCTTTGTCATACCATTCTGGAATTCTACCGACAACAATTTAAAAATAATATTTGCAAATTCGCAAATAACTTGCAATACCAGGGTTCACAGATTCAGATTTATTCTGCCATTTGTAACATTTATTACAAGGCATCATTAAAAAATAACACTTAAATTACATTTTTACAGTTCTAAAATAAAAACAAATCTATTTACATATTATTAGCAGTTCTAGGTATACAAAATAGATTCATAACAACTTTTAATAAACCAAGTCACTCTTCCATTTTTGTATTCGTCAATTGAGTAGAAAGCGTTTTTCACTAGGTAAGTCTTTATTGTGGAAATTTTCTTCACTTCTTCATTTATTGCCTTGATAGAGTGAGGTAAATGATTGTATAAATTTTTTGCAGTACTTTCAATACATTTGGCAGCTAATGTTCCCCTGAACCTATTTCTAAAGTAGTTCTGTTTTGTTCTTGTATTATATTCATGAATGTTTCTATTTTTTCCTTCTAAGTGGTTTCTTATTACATGTTTGAGACATTCAAATATATATAAACAGGGTAATGTGAGTATTTTAAGTTTTTTAAAACTACTTTTACATGATTGTCTCCTAGGGATTTTTTCCATTATTTTTATTGCTCTTTTTTGTTGTCTAAATGTCTTTAACATGTTGTTTTTACCTGCTTCTCCCCATAAAATGATCCCATAACTTAGGTGTGCATGTATAAATGCATAATAAACCTTTAGTGCACTCACTTCATCCATAATTTGTGTTGTCTGTTTTAATACATATATGCCCTTGTTTATTTTCTTGTTGATCTTTTCTATATGTTTGTGCCATTTTAAACTACTATCTATAACTAATCCTAAAAAGTTTGTCTGTGCTACTTGGCTAATATGCTTATTTTGTACTGTTAATGTGATGTCAGATTTTGTTCTATTACTGAGTTGAATTTGCATCCATTCGGTTTTGTTTGTGTTTAGTACCATTCCCAGTGCTTCTAAATAAGTGCTAATTGATTCAAATAAGGAGTTTGCTTTTTCCTGAACTTCTGCCTGTCTTACCTGTTACCACTACAGTTGTATCATCTGCATATCCAATGGCTAATCCTCCTGCATCCTGTATTATCTTAAATAAATAATTTATATATGGGATAAATAGATAGGGTCCCAATTTTGACCCCTGAGGCACTCCATGTGTTATACGTTTTAATGCTGATTTAATTTTTTTCAAATGTCCTCCAGTGTTGTGTATTATTTTGACACACTGCACCCTATTTTGCAGGTACGAGCTTAAAAATTTTAATGGTATGCCTCTTATCCCATAGTTTTCTAATTTCACCAATAGATGTTTATTATTAACACAGTCGAATGCTTTTGATAGATAAAGAAAAATTGCTATAACTAACTCCTTTCTATCTAATGCTCGAACAATTATATAATTTCCCTTACTAACTGCATGTATTGTTGATTTATTTTTTTGAAAACCAAACAGATTCTGTGATATAATATTAAATTTACTACAGTAGCTCTGGAGCTGTTCTAGGAAAAGTCCTTTGATAATCTTTGAAAACCAGAGCAAAGAGATATGGGGTGATAATTTTCCATTTGTTTGGTGCCTTTCTGTTTATAAATAGGTCTAACTATTGTTTGTTTTAGGTTATTTGGAAAGTTTCCTGAAATAAAACCTTCATTTATTATATGTGTGAATATATCCGTAATTTCGTAATTGCAGTATTTTATCATTTGGTCTGAATATTCATCTAATCCGCTAGATATTTTATATTTTAGTGTATTTCTTTGTCTAATGACATCAGCTTGTGTAATTTCTCTAATTGCAATTGAGTTACATATGGAACTTCCATTTGTTTTGTAGCCTTTGTCTTAATTCCCATATTAGCTATAATATCTATATAATAATCATTAAATTCATTACTAATAATCGCTGGGTCCAGTATTATGCAACTGTCTTTTATAATTTGGAAGTTTTCTTCCTTGACTGAAGATGCGGACAAGAGTTTGTGAAATCGATATCAATTGGAAAGAAGAATATCGATTAGAAAGAAGAATTAACATCTTTTTCATAAGTTAGGTGGAGCTTTTGTTGCAAATTGTTATATTTGTGTAATAATCAAAGATGCCATTCCATCTAACAAAACATCTGGTATATACCAAATTGAATGTTGTGACTGAAGTCAAATTTATATTGGAAAAAGCAAAAGAAATTTAGAAACAAGAGCAAAGGAACACTTTACGAATATAAAATATAAATAATTAGAAAAATCAGCAGTTGCCACGCATTTTTGGGAAAAAAATCCACAGCATAAATCCAGAGCCAAAACTACTAAAACATACATCAGGAAAACAAGAACTGTCTACATGGGAACAAATCTTCATTTCACAAAATAGGAACAAAGTATTCAATTTCGACATCCCCAGAAAGATTTGTTCAGCAAGTTCCTCGAACCGCCACCAGAGGAGACCTATGACAAAATATTGCCAGCTACACCACTGAGAACCAGTCGATATCTGGTTGACGATGGAGGCAAAGTCTCTGAAACATGTTCCGGGAAAATTTAAAAGTAAGTGTTGCTTAGTGTCATCAAATTAAATTTATTACAACAACACTGTTTTCAACACTTCCAAGAAAGGAATAGCAAACTAAATTCTTAGGACTATGGGTAGACAAAAATTTAAGTTGGGACAAACATATAGAAAAGTTAGCAGAGAAGCTGAGCCGTGTTTGTTTTGTTTTACATCAGCTGAAGCCTCGAGTAGAATTTACTGCACTCAGAACCTGTCAGTTTGCTTACTTTCATTCACTACTATCATATGGATTACCATTGTGGGGAAATGCTACAAATAGTAAGATGATATTTAAGCTACAAAAGAAAGCATTACAAATTATGGTTGGTATTCCAAAAATGGAAAGCTGCAGAAATCATTTCAGAGATTTGAATATCTTGACCCTACCAAGTTTATATATGAAACAGTTATTGATTTACATGAAGACTAATACTGCGAACTATGTCACAAATGCTGCAATACAGACCCATAACACACGTAATAAAGACAAATTACACACATATATTCATAAAACAAAACTATTTGAGACTTCTGTCAAATATATGGGTTTAAAGCTATAACCACTTGCCAAATCAATTAAAAAACATACCCTCTATAAATAAGTTTAAGGCAGAGCTACACAATATCTTTAAAAAGAATCAGTTTTTTGTGCATAATTATACTAATGTATTCTATTTCTATTCTTGTTTCATGTGTCCAAGATTGGAAGACTCATCAATGAAGAATTTTAACTGACCAAAGCATTAAAATTAAGTGTAATACTAGAATCAGTGCCTGCATAAATATTCATAACTGAGTTGATCTGTTATTGTACTCAAGTGTCTTAAATGTTTCTAAAGTGTGAATAGTAATTTGTGTAAATTATCTGTATACGTTAGATTGTAAATACCTAATAGATGAATTGTAAATATTATTAAGTACTCTATATTGACAATGCCTATAATTCTGTACGAATTCCTGTGGCTAATAAACATTGTATTGTATTGTATTGTATTTATGCTACAAAAGAAAATAATTCCAATTATATTTGGCGTGACATACTACACACCTAGTCGACCATTTTTACAAAAATTTAATATACTACCATGTCCGTACATCTCAGAAACAGTCGCTTTATACATAAGAACATAGGTGATTTTAAAAAGAACAGGGAATACCACAGTCACTTTACAAGAACAACACAACATATCCATATTTCTAGTCAAAGAACTTCAAAAAGTTTAAAATCCATAGACCATCAGGGCATAAAATTATATAACAAACTTAGTAGGGGATTAAGTGAATGCAATACACATCAATATAGGAAGAAAATCAGAACTACCCTAATGAAGCACAACACAATTCTGTAAATGAGGCATTAGTGGGCATTTCCTCTTAATGTGATAAGTTTAGACTCCAATTTTAAATGGATCAAATTGATTGTAACTAATGTATGAATAAACAGATGTATTTAAATAATACTCAAAAACATGGTCAGATTGCAAAACTTACTCTAAATACTGTTTGTATGTAGTATCTTGTTAATAGTATACATATATAATTGTCTTGTTTTTTCTTTCTTGACAAAACCATAAATTGTATCAATTTCTATGGTGAATAAATCACTTACTTAAAATAGATTCACCTGTTACTCCTGGCCAATAAAAATTTCAGAACACCTTTAAAAGATATGACACTCAAGAACAGTTCATTACAGGATTAAAAATTAGAAAAATACATCTGTGGGTAGGGATAATTGAACATGTACTCATGTTTTTGAAAGTGTATTGAATTCAAATGCAAAATTTGGTCCTTGGATATACTCAAAACTTCAGTGTAAAATTTCATCTCATTACAAATTAATTTTAAACACAATAAAAATATGTTGGTTTCCTGATATGAAGATGCACATTTGAATGAAAGGTGGCAGAGATTTAAATTTTGAACTAGACATATAGAGTTAAAAATTCTCTACATTTTCTTGCATCAATATTGCATGATATTTTAAATATCACTTTATTTTACAATTTAAATTCCCTTGCAATAACTTCTAGCTTTCCTTACTACAAAAAATATTATAAAGAATATATGGAATTGGACTTCAGTTTTTATTACATATAAAAAAAAAGACATTTCTATATATAGATCAAATGCCTTCAGAAAGAGGGGATGGAAAAAATCTGAGAATATACAGAACTGGTGTATAATTAAGGTTAAATTAAAAAGGAAAATTAGGATGAATGCAGATACCATGCTAAAAGAACACTAAGAGGATTTGAACCGGACGGTTTGAACAATAACATTTGAACCATAAGAGACATAAGTGGTAGTGTATCATTTCTGGAATTATATTATGAAATACAAACAAGGTATACCAACACATTGATCTACAGAAACAACAGATATTTGTTTAAAAGGAAGACAGGATAATCACAATCAAATCTATGAAGTAATTCACTATGGACAATATTTTCCCTAATACTCCTCAATTTGGATACTGTTATCATAAACTAGCACAGAACCAGAATTTGTGGTTCAAGCAATTTTACTTCAATTTACATCCAAACTATAAATTTAATTGTTATTATATACATTTAATAATCTAATGAGAGGAATATAAAATAATTGTTATATGGTAAATGCTTACAAAAACAGATTTATATAGGAAAAAGTAACACAAATTAATGTGGATCAATGTGCTTATTTTTATTATAGAATTAAATGTCAAAACTGCATTCCCACACATTTCCTACCAGTAACTTGATATGAACTGTCCTTCAGTGACCCACTACCAGCTATCCACAACTCTGTACCATCTCAAATAATACACTAAGAAAAGTACTATTTTAAACTGCCTACTATTCAATGCATCCTCCATTTCATTAGCTAACTCCAGCTATAATCTGTAGCTAAAGCCTTACCTTGCAACTGCGTAGGCATCTGGAAGCTCCTCTTTTGATGACGACAAGGAAATTTCTGTACTTGGTATATGCTGTACATTACCATTAGAGGCACTACCAGCGGTAATAGGCTGCGATCTCTGGGACATGGTGGGACTTTCTGGGCTAAGCTAGAAACATAGACATGAAAAGCTTTTTAAATATTAGAATTCATATTTAATTTCATTTTATTCCAGATATTTTCTTTAATGAAAATAACACTAGTCGATATTTCCTCACTGTAATAACAACAGATAATTTTTAAGCTGTGTAACGGTATGTTTTAGTTGGAATTTTTTATATGAATATCCAGTTGGAAATTCTTGTTTTCTGATCTGACTATTAGTGGGCCATGTAATGCCAATATAAAAAAAATGATCAAAGGATGCTAAGAAGCAGAAAATCAATAATTGTGCTTGATGTGGAAAGATGAAAAGTTTTGGATAGTAGTGGAAAATCAATAATCTTGAGAGATATGTGTTCTGTAATCTTGTTTCATGACAATGGAAAAATGTTGCGGTGAATATAAACGTTTTGTAATGGAAAATCAATAATCTTGCTGGCTGTGGAAAGACAAAAAGTTTTAGATGGAAGAAGAAAATCAATAATCTTGTTTCTCGAAGAGAGAATGTTTTAAATAGTGATGAATAGATGTGCAGGAGTGAGGTATTTTATGTAATTAACGAAATATATTTATTAAGAAAGTAAGGATTTATCAATGTGTTGGAGGTAACTTGCAGTGATTGACTAGGAAACAAAGTTCGAGTAAAATGTAATCCAGATTATACAATTAAATTATATATTATGAAATTGGACTTATCTAAAATTTTATTTATGTCACTAGAAACCACACCTGAAAACAAGAGATCTCATGACTCTTTTTTAATCAAACTCAATCATCAAGAAACAATTCAAACTACAGTGAAGTAGCCGTGTTACATCTGGCTTCCCGACCGGGTCTTCGAAAAAGTCAAGGTGCACCCTATCTGCTGTGAATGGAGAAACTGGTCATAGCTGATGAATCCAAATACCTGGATAAAATTATTCTAACATGTACGATTTTTGAGTCAGGTGCCATTAACACATAGTCAACCAACACTGAATCCAAGTGTCCAAAACAACTGCTGCCAGTTTTGACATTTTAGCCGTTCTACTACTTATAGTCAGTTTTATCATAATTTTCAGATTAATAATAATAATAATAATAATAATAATAATAATAATAATAATAATAATAATAATAATAATAATAATAATAATAATAATAATAATAATAATAATAATAATAATAATAATAATAATAATAATAATAATAATAATAATAATAATAATAATAATAATAATAATAATAATAATAATAATAATAATAATAATAATAATAATAATAATAATAATAATAATAATAATAATAATAATAATAATAATAATAATAATAATAATAATAATAATAATAATAATAATAATAATAATAATAATAATAATAATAATAATAATAATAATAATAATAATAATAATAATAATAATAATAATAATAATAATAATAATAATAATAATAATAATAATAATAATAATAATAATAATAATAATAATAATAATAATAATAATAATAATAATAATAATAATAATAATCAGTATCACAACATTAATAATGATGATAAAGCTGAAATCATTCTGTCTCATCATTGTTGAATTCATTATTTTAGCTGAAATGCTTTATTTTACAGTTAATAATAAGTGTTAAACATCTACATTGATATAAAAATTATTTGTGGTTGGTTTATTGACACTCGTCACTTACTTTTTCATATATTTATGAGAGACTAGTTTCGAAGGCCCTGGCCTCCATTTTCAATCTCTTTCCAACTGGCATCTGTTGTTGTCTGCTCTCTCTGGTGGTGGAACTATGAACTTTTTTGTCAAATTATCTACTGGCGGGATTTCAAAGTTCATTACGCGATCCTTATTTTTCCAGATGAATATGTTCTCCCATGTTGTCAATCTATTTTGGTTTATCACTCCTTTTAATAATTTTGGATTTGGATCAATGTCATGGTTTTCATTCCAAAAATGAAATGCTACTGCTGACTTGTCTTCTTGTTTCAATCTGATGTTTCTAAAGTGTTCTTTGACTCTGGTTTTTAAATTTCTTTCTGTTTGACCTATGTAGCATTTTTCACAATTCTTACAATTTATTTGGTATATTCCAGATTTGTTACCTGAAGGAATTTCATCTTTTGTTTTTGAATTTAGTAATTTTAAAATTGAGTATCTATTCATATTCAGTTCATTCACATATCATCCAAAAACATTTAATAAATTTAAAAAGATATTCAAGGAACAAAATATCATCTTGGCACCTACTAATAGATACTCAATTTTAAAATTACTAAATTCAAAAACAAAAGATGAAATTCCTTCAGGTATCAAATCTGGAATATACCAAATAAATTGTAAGAATTGTGAAAAATGCTACATAGGTCAAACAAAAAGAAATTTAAAAACCAGAGTCAAAGAACACTTTAGAAACATCAGATTGAAACAAGAAGACAAGTCAGCAGTAGCATTTCATTTTTGGAATGAAAACCATGACATTGATCCAAATCCAAAATTATTAAAAGGAGTGATAAACCAAAATAGATTGACAACATGGAAGAACACATTCATCTGGAAAAATAAGGATCGCGTAATGAACTTTGAAATACCGCCAGTAGATAATTTGACAAAAAAGTTCATAGTTCCACCACCAGAGAGAGCAGACAACAACAGATGCCAGTTGGAAAGAGATTGAAAATGGAGGCCAGGGCCTTCGAAACTAGTCTCTCATAAATATATGAAAAAGTAAGTGACGAGTGTCAATAAACCAACCACAAATAATTTTTATATTAATTTTGACGTCACTGTTACTAAATTCCTCCAAACACACATCTACATTGATGCTGTGTTAGCATTCATAACATGCAGCATGAATTGAATGAAATGTGCTCATGTTATTGTTATTATTAACATAGACAATATACGAGGGTAATGCCAAAACTAAGGTCTCCAATTTGTTTTTAATGTAAATAAACGTTTACTGACAACAAATGATACATAGATTTTAAGCTTGAACATTTTTCTATTTTTCCACAGAATCATCATTTTGATCGATGCATTTTTGTAAATGCTGTGGCAGTTTTTGTATGCCCATGTTATACCAGTCCACCGCCATACTCTTGAAGAAGCGTTGGACCTCATCTTTCACCTCGTCGTCACTAAAGTGCCTTCCAGCCAGGTGTTCTTCAATTTGGGAAACAAGTGGTAGTCACTGGGCACTAAGTCCGCACTACAGGGTGGGTGGGTGATGATATCCCATCCAAACAGATGCAGGAGATCCACAGTTTGACGGGCAAGCATTATCGTGGAGAAGGCTGATGCCCTTGCACAACATTCCTCTTCTTCAGTTTTAAATTACCCGTCTGAGTTTTCTTAATGTCTGACAACACCTCTTGGCATTGATTGTTGTCCCAGGATCCTTAGAGTTGACCAGTAATATCCCCTTTCAATACCAAAACATAATTGCCATGACTTTACCGGCAGACTGTGTTCTTTTGAACTTTCGTGGCTTGAGTGAACCAGAATGCCGCCACTCACGAGATTGTTGTTTTGTCTTGGTTCTGAAGTGGAAAGCCCAAGTTCATCACCTGTGACTATTGAATCCAAAAGGCTGTCCTTTTTGTGAGCGTAGCATTGAAGAAATTACTAGTTGAAGTATATTCCGGGCTTGTAGGCCGTGGTCTACTGGGCTCTTTCTTCTTCTTCTTCCCACACGTTTCGTCTGCGACTACGGCAGACATCTTCAGTGGCAGTGGCAAGGTCAAAGTACTCTAGTGGGTATTTCAACAGCAACTGTGCTATTTGCACCATGGACCGCGGAATTTATACAAGTGGCTGGAGGGGGAGTCTGCTGTGATTGGTCCGGGTGGACGGTGGGCTGGATTGGTGTGGGCGGAGTGTTGCGCTCTGTTGGCGTCTGATTGGTTCGGGTAAGGTTCTTCGTTTTCACTTTTGCTAGAGCTGTTTGCCATATTCTGTTCAGTTTAAGGCCTTCCTCTCTGCGGTTTATGTTGTTATTGTGTTTATGTATTTCAATGGCTTCGCGGAATAAGCGTGAATAGTAATGTGATGTTGATGCCAGAATATCTGTATTTTCATACTGGATGATATGTTCTCCCTCTTCGAGTATGGCATGGTTAGCAATCGCTGATTTTTCCGTTTGACCCAGATGGCAGTTTCTTTTGTGTTCGCCAATACCAGTTTTTATGCTGCGTTGGGTGGTTCCAATGTATACCTTGCCACAGGAACATGGTATTCTATATACTCCCGCTGTGGACAGAGGATCTCTGGGGTCTTTGGCTGAACGGAGTGTATTGCAGATCTGTTTGGTGGGCTTGAAGATGGTATCAATGTTGTGACGTTTGAGTAGTTTACTGATGCGGTCTGTGACTTTTCCAATGTATGGTAGAAAAGCCTTGCCTTTCCTAATGTTTGTAGCTGTTTGTGTAATGGTGGAACCTCACTTGGGGTGAAATGCTCTATTGATTTCACGTTTTGTGTAGCCATTTGACTGTAGTACTTTGTCTAAGTGTTGAAATTCTTGCTGTAGGTATTGTGGTTCACAGATGCGTGTAGCTCGGTCTACCAGAGTTTTGATCATAGAGCACTTTTGTCTCGGATGATGATTGGAGTTCTTGTGAAGATATTGGTCTGTATGAGTCGGTTTACGGTATACTCTGTGGCCTAATGTGCCATTCTCCTTTCTGTTTACCATTACGTCCAAAAAGGGCAATTTTCCGTCCTTCTCTATTTCCATGGTGAACTGAATTTGATGATTGATGCTGTTGAGGTGGTGTAGAAATTCTGTCAGAGCTGATTCTCCATGGCTCCAAATGACGAACGTGTCGTCCACGTAGCGCCACCAGCACGAAGGTTTAAGTGGTGCTGAATCTAAGGCAGTAGCTTCGAAGAATTCCATGTAGAAATTAGCGATAACCGGGCTGAGAGGACTTCCCATTGCAACACCGTCTGTCTGTTCATAGAAGTCATGATTCCACTGGAAGTACGTAGTTGTGAGAACCTGGTGGAAAAGTGCCACAATGTCTTCAGGAAAAAGCTGTTTAAGTTGTGTTATGGCTTCACTGACTGGGACCATGGTGAAGAGAGATGTGATGTCAAAACTGACGAGTAAACTCCAATCACCATCAGAGACAAAAGCGCTCTATGATCAAAACTCTGGCAGACCGAGCTACACGCATCTGTGTACCACAATACCTACAGCAAGAATTTCAACACTTAGACAAAGTACTACAGTCAAATGGCTACACATAACGCGAAATCAATAGAGCATTACACCCCAAGTGAGGTTCCACCATTACACAAACAGCTACAAACAGTAGGAAAGGCAAGGCTTTACTACCATACATTGGAACAGTCACAGACCGCATCAGTAAACTACTCAAACGTCACAACATTGATACCATCTTCAAGCCCACCAAACAGATCTGCAATACACTCCGTTCAGCCAAAGACCCCAGAGATCCTCTGTCCACAGCGGGATTATATAGAATACCATGTTCCTGTGGCAAGGTATACATTGGAACCACCCAACGCAGCATAAAAACTCGTATTGACGAACACAAAAGAAACTGCCGTCTGGGTCAAACGGAAAAATCAGCGATTGCTAACCATGCCATACTCGAAGAGGGAGAACATATCATCCAGTATGAAAATACAGATATTCTGGCATCAACATCACTTTACTATTCACACTTATTCCGCAAAGCCATTGAAATACATAAACACAATAACAACATAAACCACAGAGAGGAAGGCCTTAAACTGAACAGAATATGGCAAACAGCTCTAGCAAAAGTGAAAACGAAGAACCTTACCCGAACCAATCAGACGCCAACAGAGCGCAACACTCCGCCCACACCAATCCAGCCCACCGTCCACCCGGACCAATCACAGCAGACTCCCCCTCCAGCCACTTGTATAAATTCCGCGGTCCACGGTGCAAACAGCACAGTCGCTGTTGAAATACCCACTAGAGTACTTTGACCTCGCCACTGCCACTGAAGATGTCTGCCGTAGTCGCAGACGAAACGTCTGGCAAGAAGAAGAAGAAAGAGCCCAGTAGACCACGGCCTACAAGCCCGGAATATACTTCAACTAGTATTGACACTGGCCATGAAAGCCTTAGAACCTTGATTGAAGAAATTGGCAGGAACTTTCAGGGTATTGCCTTTAATGATCTTCTGTCAGCATTCTTGGGACCCATCTTGCACACACCTTCAGAAATTTCAACTCTTCAGTCAAAGCACTGTGAATGGTGATTTGAAAAATCTCAGGAGCAACAATGCACACTCATTGAGAGTAATGCACCGATCTTGAAGCACGATTTGTTCAACCTTTGCAATTGTTTTGTCGGGAATTGACAGTCTCTCGCTTCTTTCCTCGTTGTGAACTTCCGTGCAACCACCTGCGGACATTTTTGACATCCATACAAGACTCTGCATATACTTCCACCAACTGTCGATTAATTTCAATTATTTAACCCCTTTTGCACTAAAAAACCAATTAACTCCGTGAACTTTGCACCTGGCAGAAATCGCTAACAGGAACTCCATGACAACTGGCTGCCAAGCCAAGACTTTGAGCCCCAGCAGATGTGAAATGTCATCAGAATCTACACACAGTTATCAGCGTCAGAACCAGAATATAAGTAAGGAGTAATATCAAAAAATGCAGGTTCAAATTTTGAGGGGTCTATGCTACCAAGAGGGATGGCTTAGGCGGTTTCGTCTGTGACCCCCATTTGGGAGGTCTGGGTTCAATTCCTGTGGCCAGGGCTTGCCTGATCCATGGATTTCTTTTCGGGGATTTAAACAGGTCGCCAGGCGACTGCTGGGTAGGTTAACTACATCCCTCAAATTTCCTATCCTTCATTTTCATCCCAAATATTGTTTCACATCATCTCCTATCTGGTGGTCTCTTTCAGGATAGAAGTGGCGACGGAAGTCTCGGCACTCCATGGCAGGATGATATACGCCCGGTCAACACTTCCTCCTTCGGTAGGACAGTCTCTGGTATCTGGGCTGGCCTGGTGGACCATTTCAGGACCACGGTGGGTAAGATGCCGGCTGTACTGTACTGCCGGGGAATTTCCAACTGGTCAGTTGTATGGACCCTGCCCTCTGCACTGCCTTGACTCCATGGGATGGCTGCCCTTTGTCTCCTCTCGCCTAATCCTTCCTCCTGCAGATGTCCCACTTGGGGCATAGGTACAATGGACTAGAGTCCCCTCCATAGCACACTCCAATCCAATTCATAATCGTCCGTGCTTACTTACTTAAGCTGAACTGAACAACCTAGTTAAAGACTTAAGGTTTTCAAAACCAAGACACAGCTATTTATACATTTATAGCAACGGAGCCTTTTTAGACTAAGTTATCAGTGTTTCCTATTATAGAAAGAGACAGATGAAATATTTGGAATTGCTTTTCAAAGCTGTCATCAATGGTTGTGGCAAGATATTTGCATAAGACTTCTTTCTGGGATTTTTGTAATTCTTAGAGATCTATCTCTGAGTAATTATGAACTTAAAATTATAAATAAATTATTTTAGTGTGACTACCACAAATTTGCATTTTGAAATAATGAATTCTTTGCATGTGTTTCAAGCACTACTTTGAAGCATTTCTGTTTATTACAAAATATGAACATGAAGTGAAAATTATACCAAATAAAGAAAAACATTTACTAAAAGTTAGTAACCCTATTTCACCTAGAATTTATGCTCTTCCAAAAATTCACAAACCTGGAAATAAAATGAGACCTATTGTAAACTGTATAAATTCACCAACTTATAATTTAGCTAAATGGTTACATAAAAATTTTAATAATTTTGATAAATTTGAGAGTTTAAGAATTAAAAATTCTTTTGAATTTAGTTAAAAATATTGACAATGCTATATTATCTAAAACTGATAAACTTGTTTCTTTTGATGTAACTGCCTTATTCTCTAGTATTCCTAGAGAAAAACTTTTAATTTATTTAAAAAATTGGTTGAATTCAATAAATTTACATGAGGACTTAATAGTTGATTTTGTTAAACTTACTGAAATTTGTTTAGAACAAAATTTTTTCACTTTTAATGCTGAATTTTTTCAACAAACTTCTGGCTTAGCAATGGGTAATCCTCTTTCACCTTATCTTGCTGATCTTTTTATGAGTTTTTTCAAAATGCAAGTCACTGGAGCATTCCCTTTAATTTTTAAAGTTTGGTATAGTAATGTTGATGATATTTTTGCAATTGTTGCTGATAAACTCATAAACGATGCTTTAAAATTACTAAATTTGCAAGATAAAGCTATAAAATTTACATTAGAAACTGAAATTAATGGATTTCTTCCTTTTCTAGATCTAAAGTTAAGAAGAAATAATAATAAATTAAACTTTGGTATTTATAGGAAGTCTACTCATATTGATAATTACATAAAAAATAAAAGTTTTAACCCTTTTTCACATAAATTTGCTGTTTTCAATAGTTTGATTTATAGATTAATAAATATACCCATGAATAAAGATGAATTTAATAAAAACTTTATAAATAAAAAATTGAAAAATTTAAATATAAAAAAAAACTGTTAATGATATTTCTAGCCTTAGAAAAATAAAAGATGATTACAATATTAAAAAAATTACTTGCCATCCTTGGGTTAGTCAACATTTTCAAAAACTTTTTAAAGAGTTTGGTACAACTTTAGTTCCCCAAAATAAATATAGTATTAAAACAATTGAATTGAGAAGATATTGACACACTGCTTCACTCACACGGTTTTTTCACAGGACATGTTTCAAGAGCTTTTGCTCTTATCATCAACTGATACTCGACTAGTGCAAATTGTAGTGATTTCCTCTTTCTCCGTATCATCAATTTTTCTTGATACTTAAATTTTCAAAAACTCGTTTGAATTGATAAATCTCCTGAAGAACACAATGATCAACTCTACAGATGCTTTAGTTTCCTTTGACGTCATTTCTTTATACCCAAGTATACCTAACAATGAGCTTATTCCAATTCTCAAAAAATGGCTGGAATCAGTACAAGTAACATTTGAAGAAATAGAAGAGCTTACACAACTTACAGAATTTGTATCAATCAGAATTTTTTCAGCTTTAATGGACAGATCTATATACAAAATACGGGCCTAGCTATGGGCAACCCATTGTCTCCCTTCTTAGCAGATTTATTTGAGTGCTTTTGAAACACATATCACAAAAACTTTTCCAAGTTATTTCCATGTTTGGTATCACTATGTTGATGACATTTTTGCAATAGTACCTACACATAAAAAAGTAGCTATGTCCAACGGTTTCAAACCAAATTTAGTAGACAAAACAGTTAACAGACTCAACAAAGCTAAGAAAAAAAAAAAAAAAAAAAAAAAAAAACACAACCCTAGAACCTACAGGAGAAATAGAGAAAAATTTTTTTTTAAAAAATTCACCTTCCATCCATCAGCCTATAATAAATTCCAAATTTTTTTCTCAAAACAAAATTCTTGCGCCTCAAAATAGGTTTCATATCAGAAATTTGTTAAAAGGCCCCCCAAAAAATTCAATTACTACCAAAGAAAAACCAGGAATATATGAGGTCAAATGTGAAACTTGCCCTAAAATTTATATAGGTAAAACAAAACGAAATATTGACATCAGAACTAAAGAACATATAAGAAACATTAAAAATGGTGAAACAGAAAAATCAGCAGTGGCTTTTAATTTTTTGAATACTAGACATGACATCAACTTGGAAACATCTTTAATAAAATACGTTAATCACCCCATAGACCTTTCCGTATGGGAAAAAATCTTCATTAACAAATATCGTCATAAGAGTCATGAATTTTGAAACTCCACCACCGGACATCTTTAACAAGTACATCATGCCATCTATCGACAATACGAAGAAAGAGGAAACCACTACAATTTGCACTAGTCGAGTACCAGCTGATGATAAGAGCAAAAGCTCTTGAAACATGTCCTGTGAAGAAACAGTGTGAGTGAAGCAGTGTATCAATATCTTCTCGATTCACTTTTGTGCTAAGTTGTGCTTCACTGTCTCTACACTTCTTTCAAGTTTATACTTATAGTATTAAAAATTTATTGCATTTCTCTATAAAAGATAAAATTCCTAATAATAAAAATTCAGGTATTTATCAGTTTAATTGTTTCGATTGTGATAAAGTTTATATTGGAAAGACTAAACGTAATTTAGAAACCAGAATGAAAGAACATTTTTGTAACATTAAGAATAAACAAACTGATAAATCGGCCGTAGCAGATCATTTTTGGTCATTTAACCATGAAATAAATCCAGAAGTTAAATTATTAAAACAATTAAATGGTCCGATAGATTTAATGGTTTGGGAAAAGATATTTATTTTGAACAACAAACATCGCGTACTGAATTTTGAAATACCGGCAGTCGATTCTGTTTCTAAATTTGTTTTATTTTCAGATTTTGGTAGTACTAACAAGAACTTATCAACATCTAGTGTTTGTATCGATGGCAACAGCTTTGTTTCCGGCTAAAGATGTGTATAAGTTTACATGAAATCACAATCCCGGAGAATTTATAAGAATTATCATAATTTCTTATAAGATAAGTGAAGTTTTAAGTTACAAATTGTTATATTTGTATATATTTGTTTGCTTCACTGTTAATAGCTTCATATTTTACATATGAACATTAATGTTGGTGAATACTGTTTATTTTATTAAAAAAATCTTCTGTTGCAAAATGATGCTAAATTCATCTTTTATAACAACTGTATCCAATGTAGCCTCATGTCTAGACCCTAAAAAGAATAACTGTGTTAAGATTTTAATTACCAACTGAAGCTGTTCCTGACTACCCGGCTGACTCCATGCTCCTTCAACATGCCGGCTGAAAAACATCTGCAAATTTGCTCCTCCATCTGATGCTCTGCGTCCGAAACCTCCAACTGCAAAATTTAGCATTTGTATACAACTTATTTTTTTCTAAAATAAGTACATTAAGCAGCATCATTAAGTGGTTCACTTAGTCACAAGTAGTTCATACATATAAAAGGCCAAACTTAAATCTGATAAACAATTTCAATTCCCTTATATACCTTTATGCTCCATTTACTTTAGTTTAAGTTGGACATATTCTACATGTAATTGACATGATCTCAAGCCCCTTGTAAACTATAAGCATTTCAGCTACAATAGATGTACCTTATATTTGAGCAGTCTCAGCAGAACTTTTAATTGTTTTAGTGGAATATTTTCTTCAGTTAGATTATTCTGCATAAATTTAGATATTTGAACATAACAGATTTCGTTAATTAATACAGATGATCAAAAATTATTATTTCCTTCCACAGCATTTATTTCCAAATTATTTTGTGTAAAAACCAAAACCTAAAGATTTATTATTGTATGTGACAAATATTTACATACTTGCACCCATTACTGGTGGTGGCTTTAACAGATGTTGGTCTTTGACGGAGAAATTTTGCGGAGGCTGGTGCTGCACTAATGGCAGATTCAGGGGTAGATTGGTGTTTGGTAGAATATCTAATGGCTGTGCAACTCCATCCAATTTTATATAATGTGCCTCCAAGACCTGAAATATGTATAGAATAATGGTATTGGAAAACATTTTAATCACAAAAATATATAGAATAAGCAATACAGAATATTTCATGGAGAGGGAAGGGAAGGGAAGGAAAGGGAAGGGAAGGGCAAAATTCCAAAAATTAAAAGCAATCTTTTGCATTCCTTTTGAATTCCTGCAGCCTGGATTAACTTCATCATAGACATTAATGCCAGTGCTATCCATATCGAAAAATATTGCCCCAAGTCTGGGAAGAACAAGAGTGTGTTATCACTTACTTCAACAAGACAATATAAAGAGAAGAACATAGTGGGAACTTCATGCTTTGATAAGGACTTAGAAGCATTTCCACAAGTGCTTGTATGGTCAAGCAGTTTGTCAACAGTTTCATTGCCAACTGCCGTTTTCATAGAAAGGTGCAGATGAAATGGTAGAACATTTTTTAACTACTTTTAAAGGTTTTGCTTACCAGCTTTATGAAAGGAGATGCTGACAATGGCCATCATTATCGTCCATAAATTTTTGGCACCTCTTTAGGAAACAATCCATCACTCACTGTAATTCATGTTGTGAAATGCTAGCAATTTCCTGGTAGATATTTTGTTTTAATTCTTACAATGTATGGGTTTGTGTTGTACATTTTATGTTTTAAATTATCCCAAAGATAGAAATCACAAAGGGTCAGGTCGGGGAACCGAGGGGGACACGAATCTCTATTGATTCTGTCCTGAAACACACTTTTAATTGTTCTCATTGAAACATTGGCTGCATGAGCTGTTGGGGAAGGGGGGGGGGGGGAAGGGGCAAAATCATGCTTCCTGTGATTAATTCTTTAAAAAAATGGTGAGGGACAGAATTATATTCATGTATGTAGGGTCATCAACTGTTGAGTCAAAAAAATTCGGCCTATAACTTTCTCTACTAATGGCGCACTATACAACAATTTGTTCATCATGATTGACATTAGGTTTCTCAGATCTTTAATAATGACTATTTTGTGTATACACATATCCACAAAGGTGGAAACAGGCTTTGTCAGAAAAATATCTCTGGGGTAATTTAAAAAAAGTGTACAAGACAAACTCACACACCCCGGAAGAATTAATTGCCAGCATTTCAAAAGTAAACTATAGCCAGTGATGGATATTTTCCTGAAGAGGTGCTAAAAATTGGATAAGTTTTTTTCCTGGGGTTTTCCATTATCCTGATAGACGCATGTTGGGTAACTCTAAGCTCCATGAACCCCGGACTCATTTGAGCATCATTTCACCCATTTCATTCATCATCCGATATGACTTAATGGAGGATGTAAATACGAAAAAAAAAAAAAAAAAAAAAACAGTGGCAAGTTTCAGCATTTCTTTTCATAGATCTGGTACGTAAATCCTATAAAAGTAGTTTTAAAAATGTTTTATGGTTCCAACTGTGCCTTTCTATGATAGCAGCAGTTGGCGACGAGCGCCCAGGACATGGACAGGCAGAATACTGTGCAGCTGATTTGGAGGTTTTTAACTTTTCCTTTATAAAAGTAACACATCAAGTGTTTACAAAATTTATTCTTGAGTACGGCAAGATTCAAGTCTAGGTCCATTAATATTTATTTTATTTATTAATACTACATCATCTCTGGTTAAATTCAGTCATAGTTTACTATTTGCAGATGAGTAAATGTTTCTCTCTCTCAAAAATCAGTTGTGAAACGGTACTATCTTCCTCAAATTGATTAATTAACTGTTAAAGGAATATATGGAAGATTAATTGAATGTTAAAGGGATATATATGTGTAAAGCAGAAATTGTGTGTGTATTGTCAGGTTTGTTACGGACTCTGAAAAGGTTAGTTTTCCTCCCCCTAGGTAGGGGGACGCAGCCATAAAATTTCAGGCTGGCAGCCAGTGTTATTTTCAAGCCTACTTTTGACAGAAATAGTGTGAGGTCCAGACAAAGGGGAGAGAGGTTGTTCTTGTAAAAGGGACACCATATGCCTTCTATCAACCAACTAATTAAAAATAATGAGCTGAAGGGGAAAGCAAAGAGTCATATGACTTATCTGGGGAACAAAAATCTATCCAAAGTCAGTTGGCCGCTGTGGGCTGAACTAAAAAGTTGTGTGATAGCACACGGAGAGAAATTGCGTGCATTAAAGTAGTTGGCTGCGAAGCCAACCATTCAGAGTTCGTCTAATTAACGTAATTGAAATACAACCCATCGTCATAAGAGAATAAAACTGTGTTTCTTTCGAAGTACCCTAATTGATCCACCCAAAACACCCTGAATCAAGAGATCCTTGCTACAGATCCTATATTTGTGAGCTTTAGGATAACTCCAAGAGCAGCAGCGGACATCAATATTTTCAAATTATCACTGACGAGGCTGACGACCAAGGATTCACCTTGCTACAGTTGCCACATATATTAAACTTCAAAATAACTTCAATGTAATAAATAAACAGAATAAAGAGATTAATCCTCTCTTTATTATATCCAAATGTCAGGTTAAATCCTTCTCTAGATTTCAAAGCAGCATTTCGTATGATTATAAAATAGATGAAATGAGAGTACAATCTGCTGATATGTAAAGTGATCTAGGAATGCTTTTTAATAATGACTTACTGTTTGCTTAACATATTAATAACATTGTTAGTGCAGCACATGGAAGGCTAGAATTTATTCATGTTAAGAATTCA
Organism: Mantis religiosa; assembly: GCA_030765055.1. Lineage (NCBI taxonomy): Eukaryota > Metazoa > Arthropoda > Insecta > Mantodea > Mantidae > Mantis > Mantis religiosa. The sequence goes on from CM060950.1 coordinate 86,823,833, forward strand.
AGAGTTCTGTTTATGTTACACAGCTCATTTGTGAGGTTAAAACTTGAATATGCTTCTACTAAATGCAATTTTGTAGTGTCAAATGTAGTAAGTAGACTGAAGTTATTCAACAATTTTTGCTAATATAAGTATTTGTTAAGAAGTGTAATTATTTTCCGCATTTTATTTATGATTCATTGCTTCACTCATTTTGAGTTTAAATGCTTAACCCATAGAAGAAATTATCATTTATTACTCTACCTTTACAAATTATTATATAGCACGGTTGATGATAACTTAAAGACAGTCATTATGCTCCAAGTATCACACCAGGCATGTTTCTGTGTATTTTACTTATTCAAAGGATTTATACTAATTTGTATTAATATTCACCTATGCTTAGAATGCAGTTTTTATATAACAAATTATATTAAATACTGATATATTAAGTATGAGTTTTTTTTTTTGTAAATTTGCCTTATATTGTAACAATAATTTTATTATAGATTTATTAAATTGTTATATATTTAGCATCACTTTCAATTTTCTTCCTTTTTTTATTATTTCATTATTTGTGCAGTAATGTTAATTTTGTAGTAATCACTTTATTTTGTTTTGTATTTTTCACTTAGCATAGTTATTTAAAGGACAATGTGTTTAGTTTAAATTATATTTAAAGTGAACATTGTAATTGGAAAACCTGTTATGTTCACAGATAAACAAACTGATAAATATATATCCCTCCCATCATCACTATTCATTACATGAACACATCACTATTCATTACACAAACACACTTCTTGCCTTAACATTTTAAAAAAATAATGGAAAATGGAAAATTTATGAGAGCTGGAGTGAGTGAGTGAGTGTGTGGTGTTTAAGGGCCCGTCGACAACAAGGTCATTTGGGCCATGAGAGCTGGAAATTGCAATTATGTTTTGATAGTAAATGTATGTTAAATGTTCCAGACTGAGGCAAATCCTTTTAAGGCATTTGCTTAAAATTCAAGACATTTAATTTGGTCGTCAGAAACCTTCTGTCGTGGGTTCATGAGTGGGTGAATGTTATGTTACTTCATTGCTCTACAGTGAAATCAATGGAAAACCTTAGCCATGTCATCTTGCCTAATAACAGCTCTTGGCAAATGTGGCTGCCACCACAGCATGACCTGAGGGTGTAGACTTCTCTTTGCACACAGCAACCATCACTATCTTACTGTGCTATGAATGGACTGCGCATAATCCTGTAACTTTAGGATCTTGCGGTACAAGTAAAATATCTACATAATCATCCTCTGAAAGGGAATAAAGGAAAATATTCAGCACACTGAAATTAGGAGTAAGTATTAAGATTTTCTGGATACCCTCTGTGTTGAGCACAAAATTAAGGGCTACATTAAAGAGAAATTATCAAATAAGTATCACATTATCTGCTGGACTAAAAATACTGCTGCTTTCATACCTGTTCATGCGCTGTATCTCCAGGACCAACCGTATGCCGTCTGGCTGTTAGATATTTGTCTCCACCTCCTGCACTTGATCGCCTCTGCAACTCTTCATTTTCTGCTTCCATCTGCATGTCTGCATCACCAAACTGAAACAAAAGGTTAATCAATTAAATCTCACATGTTAAAATCTCTTTCCCTGTATTACTTTGTTGACTCTTATAATGTCAAGTATCTTGTTAAATTAGTTTGAAAATCTATTTTCTACACACTGTCATGATACAAAAGCATCAATTGAAAGGTTCTAGTTTTATCCTTCAACTGAATGAGTTCTCATACTTCTCTATGAGTTCTCTAGTTTCACTTTCTTGATCCCTTAGGTATCTAAGTTAAAAGTATTACATACTGAGATCTCAAATGAAATAAAAACTTTGAGGATTCCGGGGGAGGGGGGAGGGAGGGAATTATCTTTTCAAGAGCAATCTTGGACTGCGAGCAACAGAACTCAAAAACAGAAAAAGTTACATATGAAATTTGGTTTGAAAAAGTAAATTTGAGTTAAAGCTGTGAAGTAATGTAATAATTAAAATTATACTATGTGTATACTATGTCAACTAAGTTGACAATTTCTTGATAATGCCTTTAAGTGGAGGTGAAATGCAATGAAAGAAAATTTGTGGTATATGAAGTACAGAGTGTCTCAATCGAATCATAGTATAATTTTAATTATGAAATTTGGTATTCATCTAAGTCAGATTCTTTTTAGAAATGCAAGGGGAAGATATTTAAAATACTTTTCCCTTTCCTAGCAACCTTTATATACAGATGATAGCTTCACCAGTGATTAGTCGCATCAAATGGATGAAAGCTTTTGGTCATTGTAGACTCCATGGTATTATTATACAAATATAACAATTTGTAACAAATTACATCGTGTAATGAATTTTGAAATACCAGCAGTTGATTCTATTCTTAAGTTTGTATCGTTTTTAGATTTTGGTAATACTGAAAAAATATAACAACATAGTAGCTTCCTTAACGATGAATTTGTTTTCTCCTGTGTTTTTCTTTGACTGAAGATGCGGACAAGAGTTCGTGAAATCGATTTCAATTAGAAGAAGAATTAACATCATTTTCTTAAGTTAAGTGAAGTTTTTTGTTACAAATTGTTATATTTGTATAATATTCATTGCTTCACTGTAGCTAGCTTCATTTTCTATGTAATCCATGGTATTATTCAAGAACAGATGTTAATCCAGCAGACCAGCAGACCAGCAGAAGAATCGAGTCGTCCAGGTTTACCTGGACGTGTTTGCTGCCCAGCACCTAGCCGCTTATTGTGGCTTTATCTGGGCAGTATAATAGAGTCGTCTTTGTCTCAGGCGGTTGTCTTTGGCAGTGGTATGTCTAGTCTTATGCGCGCTGTTGCCCCGTGGGGGTTGTGCGCCCAGTGCTGGCTGCGCTCTTCCGCCTGCCTGGGAGGCATCTGAGAAAAGTCTGCTTAACAGGCTAGAGGGAAAGGAACAATGTTTAGGTAATGGACTTACCAAGCCCATTTCTGGGCCTGGGGGTTTGAAGTCAAGGGAATGTGGCCCTGTTCAGTTCTGGTTACCCAAAGCATCTTTGGGCAACCGGTAGCTCGGTCAACGGCGAGGAACCCTGTGGTCATAACGGCCAAGGGTGTTCACCAAGATATTGGGATGGGAGTCTAGCTTATTGTAGATGGTACGGGATCTCTGCCGCACCACGTCCACAATGTACGGGACTCCGGAGTAGGTGTGAAGGATGTGGGACGGGAATCTCCACCCGGTATCGTAGATCATGCACAGTGCCCTGTTCTGGACACACTGTAGTCTGTGAATAGTGGTCGGAGCCGCTGATCCCCAGACTTCGCAGCCCTACAGAATCAGGAAACACTAGGTTTATGTAGTCTTAGTCTGGTGGGTGGAGCCTGCACTAGCCTAGCCAATCAGATGCGCAAATGGGCCAGGTAGTCCATAGGAAAGAAGGAATTTTCTGTGTGGTTTGCCACCTATCGGGGGATAGTTGCTGTTTATGGTGTTTGATAGCTGGCGTCTGGGCCAGGTTCAAATGAAGTCTAGAGTAGTTCAGATATAACTTGATCTGTATAGCTTCTTTGATGAGTCTATCATAATATCTATCCATGTGCTCTAGTACTGTTACATCATAAAAGTTTATTTTGTAGACTTTCTCTATGTGATGCTGTGCTACTGTTGATTTTTCGGGCTGTAGAAGTCTGATGTTTTGCTGGTGCTCTTTGCATCTTTCCTCAACAGTGCATCCTGTGTGCCCTATGTATACACTTCTATATTCACATGGAATCCTGTATAGATTCTCTAAAATTACTTAACCTGCAAGATAATCACATCCGGTTTACAACGGAAGTAGAAAGAGACAACACCCTACCCTTTTTGGACCTCAAAATAACTAGAAATCGTCATGGTGTAGATTTTGGAATATACAGGAAGCCCACACACATAGATAATTACATAAAGAAAAATGAATACAACCCAGTTTCACATCAACTAGCTGCCTTTAGAAGTCTAATTCACCGGCTATACAACATCCCACTGAGTAAGGACGAATTTTTGAAAGAACAACAACAACACATAAAAGACATAGCGGTATTAAATGGATTCAACCCAGCCATCATAAGGAACATGATGAAGAGAAAGGAAAAACTGAACATAATTTCGAAAAATACCACTCTCACACCACTTAAAAACACAAATTGGCAATATAGAAAATTCACCTACCATGCATGGGCTTTTAGAAAATTTGAATGAATCTTCAAAAGACTAAACTTAAAACTAGCACCCCAAAACAAATTCATTCTGAGGAACCTGCTAAACAAACCACTAAAAAATTCAATCCCCAACTATTTGAAATCAGGAATTTATCAGATTAATTGTGAAACCTGTGAAAAAAGCTACATAGGAAAAACTAAGAGAAACTTGTTAACCAGGCAAAAAGAACACCAGAGGAACATTAAGTTGAAACAAACAGAAAAATCTGCAGTTTCACACCATTTTTGGACAGAAAAACACAACATTAAACTGTTAACATCTTTAAGTACACCCATAGAATTGGATATTTGGGAAAAAATATTCATAAACAAAAACCGTGATAAAGTTATAAATTTTGAAATCCCAGCATTAAATGAAGTATTAAAACTTAGTGTCCCTAACACCAGATGGCAGAGTGATCGGAGCTCCATAGTAGTGAAAAAGAGGAATGTTCATTTAGTCACCAAACAGCTGAGGATGAGATCGAATGATCTTGAAAACGTTTCAATTATACAACAGCAAGTAAGTGAAGTTTGAGTGTAAACATAGTGACTCATAAATCAAACTCAAATATGAAGAATACTTCACTGTTAATAATGCTTCTGCTTTTAATATTTATTAGGTTATACTGTACTTTCTGGACTCATTTAAATGAATAAAAAAATATTTACTAACCTTTTCTAGCAGCTGAGAATCGTTCACTAGAGGTATTGCTGGCATGGATACTAGTGGCGAGCCTACAGGTTCCAACTCTTCACTTACCAAACCTCGGTCAACAACACCTATAATAAAGTGGCAAAAATAAATGACCATAAGTATAGCAGTCACAAACAATATGAATCACAACACTCTCAAGCCAGTTCTCAAAACAGAAATTTTAATTGGACCTAATATTTAACTATGGCAGTTATTTGTTACCCACTCCTACCAAAGTAAATGAAAAGTCAAGGCACATGAACACTGGTCAACTACCTTCCAAGGTGCCATAAAGCAACATTATGAAAAATCAGAACTGTGTGCAAAAATGAAAAAATATAGGAGTGTATTGATGAAACTCAAGACTCAACAGGAATAAAAAAGGGAAATGTAGTGGTCAGGTTTCTTAAAAATGATGACACATTTTCTAATCATGTGTTTTTACTAGCTTACAAAGAAATGTGAGCAGCAAATCTCATTAATGTTGCTAGGCTCTTCAGTGAAAGTATGCACATATCATGGCCAAATGATGTTAAGTATGATAATGTGCTTATTTTTCTTACTGAAACAGCATCTTACATGAAGAAAACAATAGAAGCACTTAATGTCAGCCATCCCAAAATGATACTTGTGACTTGCATTTTGCATGCACTACAGAGGGTGTGCAAAACTTTTCGATCACTGTATCCCAATGTGGACAAATTGGTATCCAATGGAAGGAAGGTGTTTGTTAAAGTCCCTAAGAGGATTGATCTCTTTAGAAACAAACACCCCTAAGTTCCATTACCAACGACACCAAATGTTGCTCGCTGGGGCATTTGGCTTCCAGCACCATTGCACTATGTGGAACATTTTGATAGCTTTAAATCGGTTGTGGATGAACTGATCAAAAATATGCTTCATCTATAGAAAATATTGAAAATCTGCTAAATGACAGTTGTTTAAGAAATGACGTAGCATATATTGCTGCTTATTTGAGTTTCTTGTGCAATTCCATTAAAAAACTAAAAGCAACAATTAATCTCTTGATAGAAAGTGTTAAAGTAATCGTTAATGTAGAAACAAAAATCATTACACACTTGAAGGTTTAAAAATGCAAACTCTAAAAAACAAATTCAAATCAGTGTTTGAAAAAAATACACGTTTCAAATTATGAGAAACGTTCTAGAAGGCCATTAAGTAGACTTTGAAGAGTATAAGTACTAGTGACATGCCTCTTACAAAACATGCAAGAGTGACATCATGTGACACAGAACGAGCATTCTGCCAATACTGGACAGTGCTACATGACAATCGGCAATTTTTTTTTTTTACATTGGAGGACGTATATTACAAAAAAAAAAAAAAAAAAAAAAGACAATCGGCAGAGATTTCTAAAGGACAATTTAGAGAAGGCATGTGTTGTGCACTATAATTTCAAACAATTTCCAACATTTGACATGTGACATCAATAATCCATCACTGGTGAGTTATCAAAACAGTTCTTTATTACAAGTTTTTCTATTATGAAAATTTAAAGAAAATATGTTCCGTTTTAGTAAATATTTTGAATTTTATAAAAAAACATTTTTTTTTTATTTTTAATGCATAAAAAATAAATAAGTTTAACTTTTTTTAGCACCTAAAAATCTGTTTCCTACTCATGACACACTCATGGATATGAAAGACCTTTTTTTAAAAAAGTTTTATACATTAATACAATGTTTCTACACTGAGCACAAAACATTTGTCCCAAATTTGATGAACATCTTCGCACACTTGTATCATAGACACAAGAAAAAATATAATTTCATTTATATGTTAACAATATTTCAGCTTGAATTTGAAATACAACTTAACATATTCCCACTCACTTTAAAAATAACACTCTACTCCTCTGTAAATGAACTGGACCTTAACACATCCCTTTCCAAACTGCATGTTTTGTATTTTCATAGTGTAGATCCTGTAAGTTTATATTTGAGATCAGCATTATGAAGAAGAAATGGTTTCTGGTTTTCAACCTTTTCAATTTTGAATAAAAGTTGAATGGTGATAGTTGTGCAAAGATAATGTACACAGCTCATGTACTGAGTATCACAGAGATGAGACTTCTGTAAAACCATGATTATTCCATACGGGAATCTTCAGTATAACTTGCTTTCATATACTTCTAACTTTTGTATTTACTCTAGATGGAATTCAGTTGAATTACATGTCAAATCAACCACAATCAACCTACTCTTGCTACATCAACATATCTTCCTTGCTTCCAAAATGTTCTTTTGTAAAAAAAAAAAAAAAAAAAAAAAAAAAAAGGGGGGGGATGAAAGCACTCAAAAGTTAACTAAAATAGTTCTGTAGAAATTTTAGCGCTTAAATAGGTAATGGACTCAATGGCTAATGCAATTTTCCCCCCTTTTATTTTACAATTATGAACATTAACATAGGAACAGTGACGTCAAAATTAATCAAAAAAAAAATTTGTAGTTGGTTTATTCACAATTCATCACTTACATTTTTATATTATCGAGGGCCTAGTTTCGGAAGCCATCAACTACAAATAGCTTTTCCAATTACTAAGGAATTGTTCATCTAGGAACTGCTTTAACAAAATAAAACTATAAATAGTAAAACAGTTTGTCTCGAGATGTTTGCAAATGCATTGCTCATAACATCTTAAATATAATAAATTCAAGCACAAAGTTATGAGATCTAATTATGATTTTCTCTATATTAACTGGTAATCATATAAGACACTACTGTTATAACTAAATGCACATAGTAAATTGTATTTAGTATTGTATTGTTAGTATCAAGAAACTAACCTGTTGTAATACTTGCTTTGCGCTGCACTGGAAACATGTGCTTACTATTATTGCCACTATGAACATTATTTTTTGATTTCTGTTGCTCCAGTTTGTCAACAAGAAGATGATATATGGCGCTGATATTACCAAAGCTATTGGAATGCACAGACTGCAACAAGAACAAATTGTGTTATATACGTCTCATGAATATATTTTATTAATGCTTAAAGCCCATTTATTTTAAAAAAGTGTTTGCAATAAAAGCCCATATTCACTTCAACACTTTGTAAAGTGAACTATTTACTCTAGGCTTAACAAAATCTTAAACTTCACATTACAGCAAAATAAGGAAGAAATTTTAACAAATTTTTATGAAATCATTCCAAAATGTCTAACTGAATACCCACCACATATGTTCATTGCCATGCATACAGTAGTAGAAATTAAGTGTCAACAAACTTTTTGAAGTTAGATAATAAATTTCTATCAACAAAAAGAATTTCTCTGAAACCTTAACTCAAGCATATTAAGGAACTCAGGACATACACTAGATGTACATGCACTCCCACAGAAATTGTGAAACTATGTTATCTCTCGGTCCCTCCAAAGTACTGCAAGAATTTTAACTGTACCTTCAACAAAATAGTGAGCATTTTCAACATGAATGGGGAGGCTAGTGTAATTTTTATTTACTTGTTTTCTCTTTCTACTGGTTTCTCCAAATTCAATCCAAGTTATTTCTCTGAGTTATTTCTCAGATTATGTGTGATTGGAAGAATTTAGTAAAAGCGACTTCAAAAGTAACTGAAAAAAACTATTCGTTGTCGGATTTTAACACTGTGTCACGTTTTTAAATTATCGAGAGACTAGTTTTGGAAACCATTGCCTCCATTTTCAAACATCTCTCCAACATTCATTGTCATCTGCTCTCTTCTCTCTGGCGGTGGAACTATGAACTTCTTTGTCAAATTATCTACTGGTGGGATTTCAAAGTTCATTACACAGTCGCTATTTTTCCATATGAATATGTTCTCCCATGTTGTCAGTTTATATCGGTTTATCATTCCTTTTAATAATTTTGGATTTGGATCAAAGTCATGATTTTTGTTCCAAAAATGATATACTACTGCTGACTTATCTTCCTGTTTCATTCTGATGTTTCTAAAGTGTTCTTTGATTCTGGTTTTTAGATTTATTTTAGTTTGACCTATGTAGCATTTTTCACAACTTTTACAACTTATTTGTTATATTCCAGATCTGTTAACTGATGGGATTTCATCTTTTGTTTTTGAATTTAGCAATTTTAAAATTGAGTGTCTATTAGTAGGTACCAAGATGATATTTTGTTCCTTAAAGATATTTTTGAATTTATTAAGTGTTTTTGGGTGATATGTGAATGCACTGAATATGCTGTTGCTTTCTTTTTCTTTTGTAGATGTGGTTGCTTCCTTAATGATTTTCTTTAGTTTAGCTTTTCTAATTTTCTTACACACCAATTTTGAGTTGAACTAGTACTCCATGCTCCATATATTTGCTAATGTTTACTAGAACACAATTTCTTACGACTTTCCTAACATCCTCAGCTAATGTCAACTGATGTTAGGAAGATTCTATCGAAACACATTCTAGGTAAACACTAGCACTATATGGAGCATGCGTACTAGTTTGACTCAAAATTGTATTAATTTTGTGCTTCATTGTATCTTAGTATTTACTTATTAAGACAACTGAATTTAGATTTCAGGTAAAAAAGACTTAAATGTTGGGTGCCTAAGGAAGCAGTAAATGAAATCCAAACTAATATGAAAATAGACTGGCTAAGTCATGTAGCATTAGATGATGATGATCATCATCATCACCACCATCACCATCACAAATTATAATTATTATAATATTTATAATTATAATTATTATAATTGTCGTCATCATCATCATTATTATGATTACCTTGACTATCATTTCTCTATCCAGCCCTGGAAGTTGCAGCATATGTTCCACAACAACATTATTGATTTGTGAAGATGCATCTACATTTTCGAAGGAAGCCAATCTCTGTTCTCTTTCCTTTGGTTCACCCTGAAAACATAGGAGAATTAGTACATAAATTTGCCATAGTTTACTCAAATTGATAAATACACAGTGCAGAGCGCAATAGGGTAGTCAGGTATGCTATACTGTAAAACATTTTCTATTCCTTAAGGCAATGAAAATCTTGTCCTTTATTGATCTCATGATATGTTCAAAAATATCTCATTTATGAACAAGCAAATGAATGGCCATTGCTCTAGTTCATTTCTCTTAATCTAGTAGCTAGAGAAGATTCTGTATTCCTTTAAAAAAGCAAATATCAATATTTTACTTGAAGTTTATGTTTTCAGGGTCCCTGAATTCAAAAAGAGCACTTTAAAAAGGATTCAATAGCAAGTGGACAATATAACTCAAAATCAAAGTCTTGCAAAATACAAACTTGCTATTAAGTTCAGTATCTTCCAGAAGTATAACAAAAAAATGTTTCTTTACCTCAAATTCCTTTTGCTTGGGAGATTTTTAAAAATTATTGATTTTCTTAATGCTAGCTCAATTTGATTAAAATATCACACATTTAAGTTATTCACATAACAAATAAAATGCACATCTTGAATTTTCTGAGAATAACCTGTGAAATTCTCTTCATTCAGAAGGAGCACTGCACAATTTTATATGACAAATAAATTCTAATATGTAAGCAAAAATATACCACACAATAAATGTAGGTTTCTTTAGCATACTCAGATTATTGCAAACAGCAGCATTAACCACTTCCCAATAGTTTTGAATTTTTTATTGTTATTTTTTCTAAATAATTTATGTCCTTCAACATTAAGTCATATCGGATGATGAATGAATTGGGTGAAATGATGCTCAAATGAACTAAGTGTCAATAGAGCATAAAGGTAGCTGACATTCGTCTTTCAGGATAAGAGAAAACTCCAGAAAAAACCTTATCCAGGTAAATCACCCTGACCTAGATTCGAACTTGAGATCTCTTGAACATGAGGCAGACAGGCTACCATCTGCGCTACCGAAGCAGGCAATTGTTTTGAAGTGATATCATCACTGAGTTGTTTTACTACAACGTTATATGAAAACATATTTAAACATTTGACTATCACTTTGAATTCCTGCATTCCCTTTATACCTATAAAAATATAGGCAAAGAAACTAACTCTCTGCAAATGTTTATTTGCTGATAATATTAAATGGACACAAAAATACATTTTTTTAATACTAGTTGAAGATGCATAAAAATAAAAATTAGGCGAGGGAAAGTCATGTAAATATAGCATAACTGGTTTTTAAAATATTTCATGCACTTCTCATATGAACAAGTCACATTATGTTAAGAGTTCTGGGTTTATGCTTTATACTTAGAACTGTGAGCTAGAAATAATTTGCCAATTGCAGTGAGTAAACCCAGGATGCATTTGACATCACTGTGTTAACGCAAAAAATGCTGTAATGCTGATTTGCAACATTTGCTTATACATTCATGAATTGTTTTAACGGTTGTGGTTTCATAGGACATATAAGTCTTGTAATTATGTCTTCATTAGTCTTCAGGTAGTTTATAATCATGTCTTGTTCTACAGGCTGGGTCTTAAGCAGGTAGACACTACAGAATTCACTAATTTGAATTATGATCATGATTAATATAATTTTGAGTCAAACTAATACTCAATGTTCCATTTATTGCTAGTATTTACCTAGAATGTGTTTCGTTAGGATCTTCCCAACATCATCAGCTGTTGTCGACTAATGGACGTTGGTTTGGTGAACTCCTCGGAGGTGACAGTTCACCAAACCAACGTCCATTAGTCGACAACAGCTGATGATGTTAGGAAGATCCTAACGAAACACTTTCTAGGTAAATACTAGCAATAAATGGAGAATTGAGTATTAGTTCGACTCAATATTATATTAATTTTGTGCTTCATTGTATCATAGTCCTTACACATTGGAATATGATCATGATATTTAGATAGTTAAACTCTCATTCTACACCAGAGAAACTGTTCAAAACAGTTCATTCTGTAAATCAATTCTATACATGTGCCTGTTAAGAACACCATTTAAACCACTGTCTGAAGTGTCAAAGCTTTCATTTTTCACCACATCCCTTCAGTTCTGTAGGAAGATGTATCCAGGTAGCCCCACTCCACTATCAAAGCACAATAAAGAATAGCCTCAACTGAGCTGAGTAATCTTTGGGGTCTTGTGTGCAAATCTTGGTTTTGAATAATATTTTCTCTCAATCGATTCATGCTGCTATGTATCTTTCATTATGAGTTAGTTTCAATGACTATATTGTGCTTGTTCCAATTCTTAGAATTTATTGTTTATTCTTCATTAGGCAAGGCCACACCATGGCTGAGTTGTTATACCATTCGGCTCTCACCAAAGCAGCATTGCCTACAGTTTATCTATAAATGTGCATGCAAATTACCTGTGTCATCCAACGATGATGAAGAATCTGTTTGATTCCAAGCCTTCTGTCTGGATCTACAACCAACATATGCCTAATAAGATGCTCACAATCTGAAATACAAAATCAATACCCTTATTATTATGAAGTGTACAAGAATAACTAATGTATAAGTAGTTAATTATGCAGTATTATAACTATAAATGTTAAAGGAAGTTCTCATGCAGGCTGAATATCTAAGTAGCATCTTCTGACACAAACCTCATATAGGAAACAACAGAAATATTTCCTTAACAGTAAAGCAGACATATAAATTAAACTTTAACATTCTTTCTTGCTTCACACATGATATTATTTCACAAGAGTGCTCATTGTGATATAAGCTCCATACAGAACTGTAGATTTCTGTCGATTTTAATGAAGCCTCTGGCAATTTTCAGATGAGCCTGAAAATGCAGTTTCTGGGTTATCAAAATGAATGATATGGTGTTTAAGTCTTTTAAGTAGGCACTTACATATTTCAATGAATATTGAGTTCTTTGGGGGTTTAGGTCAATTTTACAGACTTAATTTCAGTTCTTATCTTGTGTTTTCAGTGGAGAAAAAAAAAAGACAGCTGATGTTTTAAATTGGTGAAAGCAGCAAATAAGAGAGTTAAAAAGTTGATTCCAATATAACATATTAATAAGGTCTGCTTCATTTTATGTGATTCCATCATAATTTTATTCATGTACATTCTTTGTTTATTACATAGTTATTCAAGCCTACATTATATATACATACACTAAAATCCTATAACTGATATAAAGGAGATAAGAGGTGTTTCAAATGACAATTTTTTGGATAATTGATGGTAAACATTTTAAGCAGCAAAAGGAAAAAAAAAATGTTCCATATATTAGAAATAATGTTTAATAAAAACATCACACTACTACTGTATGCAGTATTAAATTATGCATTACAATATTTACAAAGACTATTTCATAAAATCATTAATTACTTTCTGAACCGTCTTCTTGCAACATTTGCAAGTAGCTATATCATGTCACTGTTTTATAAGTAGTACATATATAGTTGTTGGTATTGATTCACTTGATCGTTCCACAAAATGTAAAGAAACCTAAAGTACAAGGTTCTGTCACTGATAGTGACATATTTCAATATTTCTTGCTAAGATTTTAGTAAAAATTTGTAGTTTTTTTCCTCTGTAATGCTTTGGATCCATTGTTATTTTGTCACTAATGACTGAGCATCCGTTCAGTGCTAATTATAACTCACTTTTGCTTTGCTCACTCTTAAACACTGATTAACAACTCTGACCAACATAAACACTAAAATAATACAGAATGCATGTGCAGGCAGTGAGAGGATGAGAATTAGCATACATTAACAACTACCTGTACTGAAATTTAAGATGGGGCAAAAGAATACTGAGAATTATTACAGCAATGTTGCCAGTAAATTTAAGAATAGTGTGTTGTTTTAATTCCTTCTTTATCACTTCTTTCTTCTCTTTCTCTGTCACTTCAGTTCATTAATTTCAGTTAATTATTTTATATACATTACTTTAGGATCAATAATTTGCACATAAACTTAAATAAGACAAACTACTATAAAAATTATTTGTGGTTGGTTTATTGACACTCGTCACTTACTTTTTCATATATTTATGAGAGACTAGTTTTAAAGGCCCTGGCCTCCATTTGGGAAGAGATTGAAAATGGAGGCCAGGGCCTTTGAAACTAGTCTCTCATAAATATATGAAAAAGTAAGTGACGAGTGTCAATAAACCAACCACAAATAATTTTTATATTAATTTTGACGTCACTGTTACTAAATTCCTCCAAACACACATCAAGACAAACTACATTCAATTTCAAATGTTACAGAATAGATCTACTAGCAACACTAAGATTGTTATTGAAAATGGGCAAGTAAATGGGGAAGTAAATGAAGTTGATAGTGCTAATTTTCTAGGGGTAATCATGGACAAAAGTTTGACGTGGAACCAGCATATAAATCATATCCATAGTAAGTTGAGCTCAGGATTATTTGCAATGATAAAATTAAGAATCTGGTGGAAGCTAAGACTCAACAGTAGAATACTATGGTTTAATCTACCCACATTTAACATATGGTATAACAGTATGGGGACTAAAAAGTATACTGACAGAGTATTCCTGCTACAAAAAAAGAGCAGCAAGGTTAATTGTGGGATTTAAACAACCAGATTCTTGTAGACAAGCTTTCAAAAACCTAAACATCTTAACCCTACACTCTCTATATATCTATGAAGACATATTACAGTTATATAGCAGATAAATTGTACGTAAAACCAATTATCAAATACATAAGCACTTCACTAGAGGGGACGCAAACTTTCACATCGACTCACACAGATTATACAAATATATAAAACCAAACCTTCTGCTGCAGCACATGAGTTGTATAATAAGCTCCCTAATATTGATTATATGAATAAATTCAGGAAAGAATTGAAGAAATTCTGCATGGAAGGCTGCTTCTATTCACTTGACAAATATCTCAAAAGTTTTAATTACTGCATAAATAAGCAGTACTTACATAAATTGTTATGTATTATATATTGTAAACATGGTATCTTATTGATAGATAGAGTCAACATGAAAAATTCAATGCCATGGCCGGGATTTGAACCATGGATCCCTGGTTTTTGTCCAGTCGCTCTAATCCATTGAATTTTTCATGTTGACTCTATCTATCAAAAACCTTAGCCTATATAAGGCTAGTATGAAGAAATGATTAATTTCCATTAATTAACTAAAATAACGGTATCTTATTGTATATAGGTTTACTCTAAATTTTGCTTTAGTATATATTAATCACTGTTGTCATTATTTCTGTACATGTACATAATTTTGACCTGATGTGCTATGAATCATTTGTATTTGCTAAAGCAGATAATAAATGAACAAATGAGTTAAATGCAACTGGATTAGGTAGAGTTTTACTTCCTTATAAGGAGAAAATTAATTAAATATTTAAGCTCATTTCACTTCCTAAACTTACCTGCAGACATAAAATAGGGGATGCGAAACTTTCCTGAGATCACTCTTGTGCGTAATGACTGCAGAGTTGTGCCATCAAATGGAAGTGCTCCACATACCAACACATACAAGACTACACCCATACTCTACAAGCAGAATGGCAAAATCAAAAACAGCACCTTAATAATACTGCTTATGCTGCCCTATTACAAACTGAGCACTTAAAAGGAACAGCATTTTCATCTTAAGAAACAACTTATAGTCAGTAACATAAAAATGTATTCTTAAACTATTTTTAAAATTTTCTCATTAATGTTTAGTGGTAGCTACAAATATGTAAATATCTCTGAATGGCCGGTATCTCTTGGATATTTGCTTGGTGTGGATGGCAAATGTGCCTTTCTCTGGATACATGTGAACTCCTACCTGTATCTTCTATTCAGCAGTTCCCGGCAGAACCTCCAATCAGTATTGTCAATTATGATGGTAATATTTCTATTCAAATCTTCAATTGTTCTTACAAATAATGCTAAATTTTATATTAAAGCTGAACCAAATGGAAAATATACTACGATGCCAAAAGGAAAAGTCCAATTATTATTTAGCATGGTTCTTGGACTTGACAACAAAGGTTATATCCTAAAATCTGGTGGTTCATAGACAAGAACTAGGTGAATATCACATTCCAAATATTCATGAATATGGCTTTCTATACCTCACCTACTATTAAAATACCCTACACCCTGTAATTAGGTGTTGGTTATGACCTACAAGTTTGAGAAGTTGAGTAACAGTGGACTTACTATAGGTTGTCTCAACATATGATATAACCTATCACACAACTCTCTCAATGTGATCACCAACTAAACAGTTTCTTACAATCCCCTGGCTAAATATAGCATCAGAGATGTTGCAGGTAGTTTTGAAGATTGAATTATTGTAATCAGCTAAGAACAACTGAACATTCAAAGAGAAATATTGTCACCATAACTAATACTGACTCAAGTTATTGCATCATCCACTTTGGTTCTGTGTGTGTGTGTGTGTGTGTGTGTGTGTGTGTGTGTGTGTGTGTGTGTCTGTGTGTCTGTGTGTGTCTGTGTGTGTCTGTGTGTGTCTGTGTGTGTGTGTGTGTGTGTGTGTGTGTGTGTGTGTGTGTGTGTGTGTGTGTGTGTGTGTGCGCGCGTGTGTGTGTGCATACGCACGCTTTTTTAGTGATATTTCAGTTATGCTATTTCTGAACTGCTTTCCTATTTATTGCATTATTTTTTAATTTGTAAAACACAAACCTTTATTAACATAATAAATAAAACTTTACCTCAGTTCTGCAATTAAAGTAAAAGACTGGTTTTTGTTTAATCACTAAATAGACATTTTCTGTTTAAAGTTTAAAGTTTCAACTTCCTTGTCCTAATTTTTCTCACATCGAAATGTTTCAAATCACTTTAGATTTAATTCTCAAGAGTACATACATATATTTACATGTGTGTGTGTGCCTGCCTTGGTAGCGTAGATGGTAGCATGTCTGCCTCACGTTCAAGATGTCCCAAGTTCGAATCTCGGTCAGGGTGAGTTACCTGGATAAGGTTTTTTCCGGGGTTTTCCCTTATCCTTCAAGACAAATGTCGGGTAACTCTAAGCTCCATGGATCCTGGCCTCATTTGAGCATCATTTCACGCAATTCAATCCCCGTCCGATATGAATTAATGGAGGACGTAAATTACAAAAAACAAAACAAAAAAAAAAAAAATTACATGTGTGTAGCAACAAATCCATATCAAATTATCTATCAATGGAATTTCATTAAGCTAATGTAATACATGCTTTACACCATAATTTACATAGAAACTAGACCACTATTCCAATCCTTCTGCAATATGATTTTTTTTAAAAAAAAATGAGCAACTGTACCCATATATCCGTTTTGGGGCCATCATATTCTCGACCTTCAAAGAGCTCTGGAGCAGCATATGGTGGACTCCCACACCATGTTGACATCATTTGCCCGGGCTGATAGTGATTGCTAAAGCCAAAATCTGCCAGCTTGATATCCATATTTGAATCAAGCAAAAGATTTTCGGCTTTAAGATCACGGTGAACAACATTTTTGTGGTGACAATAACTCACTGCAGCAACTATTTGGTGAAATACTCGTCGTGCTTCATTCTCATTCATTCGTCCATTCGTTACGAGGTAATCTGGAAAACAGTTGGAATTCATTAATTTATACAGCACACTATCTGAACCTACTAAAAGAAATTAACAATTAGACACAAGGTATTTTGTGAATGTAGCCTATGCACTTATTATGGAAATATTTTGGATTATATATACTGAGTAATCACTAAACACATTATAACAACCTGATAGCTAACAAATAGATATTTCATGAGTGTACAATGCATAATTATTACCTGGAATTAATTTAAATAACTTGAGTATTACCACAGAACATTTCATACAGGAGTCATTAATTTAATCAGCAATAAATTACTGTGTTGCAATATCCAACGGTTAACAATTACTACATTTTATTGTTGCTATCATCTTCTTAGAGTAGGCTGTATTATTAATCGCATATGCTCAACATTCTATTTCCTTTCGTCTACTATTGATTTGAGAGTTTCCATCTTTTCATAACAATACTAAACAATATCTAGTTACATCATTTAAACACAGGTTTAGATTATATAATCATTTTCAATATGTATGTAAATGACATCACAACTTCAGGGTGAATACTGTTTTCATTTGCATAATGTTCCAAATACATGCAAGAAAAAACAGAAGTAAATTGTTGAAATACTCAAAAAATAGTTTTCACAATTATATATTTCAGAATTATGAAATGCTTCAGTAGAGCTCCACAATGTAATTCACTAATGTAATCAATTTTTATTCTAGGAAACTTCAACAAAATTGTTACCAACACCACATTTCAATGGCACATTGGCAATGATGGTGGTGGTGGTGATGACGACGACGACGATGATGATAATAATAACAATAGAACACAGCAATTTTTATGCCAACCGGTGTTTCTGATCTGCAGCTACTAAACCAGATGCCTCCGCCATAACGTGTGAGTCTCAAATTCAGGTGATCCCGGATTCAATTTCATTTTGAACCGGCCATTCTGAATTTGGCGGTTTTTTTGTAGTTTTCCCTTGTTGGTAGGCGAATGTTGTGATGGTTAATTGTATAATACCACCAATGTTTCTGTCCCATTTCATTTCTTTATCATGTTTCAGGGCTGGCGGATCAGGCGAGTGGATGGCGAGCGAGGGAATTGGAATTGTGTAACTGTGAGGTCAAAGAGAGATGTAGGGCTGTGAGGGGTCCAGTCGGGTAAGGATGTTATATTTGTAGACATTAGGGACTTCACCGGTGCGCGATCCTGCTGCCCAGGACCTAGTCGTCTTCTGTGCCCTTTGATTCACCTCTTCCCTTTCGACACCCCTTTATCAGCTGCATCAACTCATCATGCTAATGCGGTGCAACTGGCTCAGCGTTTCGCTGATATGTTCTTCCCCTGGTTTTCAATTTGCCGCCGTAAGTTAAACGCCACAAAATCTCAGGCCATGAACTTCATCCTACCCTGCAATGCGTCCCTAATCTTAGATTAGCCGGCGCTGACATGCTATGGTCCACAGAGGCATTATACCTGGGAGTTACCTTGGATGTGCGCCTTACATAGAAAACACATATCACCATGCTAGCAAACAAAACCAGCAGAAGATTGGCAATGCTGTGCCCTTTGTACAACAGGAAGTCATCTTTGTCTCTCAGGAACAAATTACTCATTTACAAACAAATAGTAAGGCCAGTGATCTACACTTTCCAAGTCTGGGGAGCCGCAGCTAAATCCATCTTTTCATTCAAAGTATAAACTTGAAAGAAGCGTAGGGACAGTGAAGCACAAATTAGTACAAAATTGAATCAAGAATATATTGACACATTGCTTCACTCACACTGTTTATTCACAGGACATGTTTCAAGAGCTCTTGCTCCTATCCTCAGCTGATACTCGACTAGTGCAAGTTGTAGTGGTTTCTTCTTTCTCCGTATTGTCAATAGATGGCGTGATGTACTTGTCAAAGATGTCCGGTGGTGGAGTTTCAAAATTCATGACTCTATGACGATTTTTGTTAATGAAGATTTTTTCCCATACGGAAAGGTCTACATATTTTATTAGAGATTTAAAAATGGTGAAACAGAAAAATCAGCAGTGGCTTTTCATTTTTTGAATACTAGACATGAGATCAATTTGGAAACATCTCTAATAAAATACGTAAATCACCCCATAGACCTTTCCGTATGGGAAAAAATCTTCATTAACAAAAATCGTCATAGAGTCATGAATTTTGAAACTCCACCACCGGACATCTTTGACAAGTACATCACGCCATCTATTGACAATACGGAGAAAGAAGAAACCACTACAACTTGCACTAGTCGAGTATCAGCTGAGGATAGGAGCAAGAGCTCTTGAAACATGTCCTGTGAATAAACAGTGTGAGTGAAGCAATGTGTCAATATATTCTCGATTCAATTTTGTACCCATCTTTTCATACTCAAAGTCCTCCAAAACCGTCACTTTCGGATTGCAGTCGCAGCCGACTGGTACACCCCTAACGATAACATCCATTCTGACCTTATCCTTCCCGAAACTGACTACATACTACACCTATCCTATAGCATTTATGCTAAACTTCCTACCAGTTTCAAATTCATCCGCGGCCTCGGGGAGTACGATCTCGACACCGGAGAGAAATACAAGAGACCCAGACTTGTGCTAGGACCACCTTAAGTATCACACACACAGCTCAACCTTTTCCCATACACATTTTTTTACACCTGCTACCCTAAAATTAATCTCTAAATCAATCACCACCACCAAACCACCATCCCTTAATAAAAAAAAAAAAGCCATCCCAATGCCAGTAAGGGACCTAATCCCGGTATGGCCATAGTCGAAGGACTTCAACGACAACATTACTGTGTCGCTCTTCCCCTTGGAGATTTTCAGAGCCACAACAGGCGACTATGCGCCTAGGTACCAAAATCCTGCTATAGTTCCTGATAACCATCAATTGCTTCTGAAGTGTTCTTGAACACTTAGGGTCAATTTGAACTAGACAAATTTTAGTCTCGATATCTGAGAAGAGTATCTGGTAGTAATCTGTCTATCCATGTTCCATCAAGTGGAATCACTAGTGGGATATAAACCACATCAATTGCTAATATAAGTCTACTTGCAATTACACCGGTGCTCTAATGCGGACAGAGATCAACAACCATGTCTATGTTTATTTACTATAAATTATCAACAATTCCAGTTCATCAAATTGTTAAGAAGTTCATCGTCAAACACTTGCAACTGAAATCATCAATACGTTTGCTTGCAGCCTCTGACTGCATCCATATCATTAATAGGGAGAGATAAGATGTATAACTGTTTAAAAATTTAAAAAAAGCTGACTGTCGTGAAACTATCTGGTTCACATGCATTTAAATTAGATCAACTGTATTTAATCCTGACAGAGCATAATTTGTGTGTGGTGTGTGGGGTGTGTGGTGTGTGTGTGTGTGTGTGTGTGTGTGTGTGGTGTGTGTGTGTGTGTGTGGTGTGTGTGTGTGGTGTGTGTGTGTGGTGTGTGGTGTGTGTGTGTGTGTGTGTGTGTGTGGTGTGTGGTGTGTGTGTGTGGTGTGTGGTGTGTGGTGTGTGTGTGTGTGTGTGTGTGTGTGTGTGTGTGTGTGTGTGTGTGTGTGTGTGTGTGTGTGTGTGTTGTTATTGTTATTGTTGATGTGTATTATAAGGACGCTCATTTACATGAAAAACAATTTGTCATGGCAAAAGACATATAAATTTAACTATAAATCAATGTGTGAGAGTTTTTTTTTTTTAATTTTACGTCCTCCAACGTTAAGTCATATCGGACGGTGAATGAAATGGGTGAAATGATGCTCAAATGTGTCCAGGTCCATAGAGCTTAGAGTTACCTGACATTCGTCTATCAGGATAAGGGAAAACCTCGGAAAAACCTTATCCAGGTAACTCAACCAGACCGAGATTCGAACTCGGGACTTCTTGAACGTGAGGCAGACATGCTACCATCTACGCTACCGAGGCGGGCGGGCGGTGTGTGTGCGCGTGCGCGTGCGTGTGCGTGTGTGTGTGTGTGTGTGTGTGTGTGTGTGTGTGTGTGTGTGTGTGTGTGTGTGTGTGTGTGTGGTTTTTTTTCACTTCTTATAAGTGTAAGCGGATACGCAAACCTTGCATTCGTATTTCCTGAAAATAAACATAAAGGGTCTGCTTCCCGATAGCATTAGCAACTGGTTTAAGAGAAGTAGTAATTGAGTTTCATATTCACATTCCTTTTAGGATAAAAATAAATCGCTGTTCATGCAAGCATGTCTATAAAGGAAATATGATCACGCAGTTGTAGGTCGTTTTCGCGCACTCTGGTAGTATTTCAATTTGTACTTCCAAAAACAGCACTCACTTCTTTTACTTCTTTACTACGGCTTACAATGACGATTTTACCACTGATGTAATTGATGTTCCGCTTCCACTATAACATTATTCTTCATTTTGTACTTTTCATCATTAGTTTTACTTTAATTTAAACAGGCTGGCCCCGTAGCTCAGTCGGTAGTGCACCTGCCTGCCGTATTAGGGGTCCCGCGTTCGATTCCCGGAAGTATGAAGGAGAGTGCGAATATGTGCGTGATGTAATGATTAAAACCAACCGATTAAGAGTTAACACCTTCGATATGTCTCCAAAGGAGAACGGCCGCCGATATGACCATTGCAGTTAAAGGTGGGGTATAAATGGAATAAAAAAATTAAACAGTTTTGATAGTCCTTAAGTATAACAAATTAATGCTCGTATTTCGAATTCCAAGTGCCGGTTTCTGCGAATTTCCAAACAATGTTAGGCATGTCAGTGACAGCGCATTTAGGATACAACCACCACCTTCTTTTGGTTATGGAAACGTTTAGGTTAATGAACATTTTCGTATATACGAATGCGGTAGGCTTTTCTTTTTTCTTTTTAGATTTTTTTATTTCTTTTTACATTTCTTAACTGCTATGGTTCACAGCATCCCATTCTATATTGGGTGTGAAACGCCATTTAATTTTGCTCAAAGCCTTTTCTTCCCTTCGGAAGAAAGCTGTACTAAGGATTGCAGTGTATGACTTCAATATTTATCCATTCTGGTATTGCATTTAATGATTATTTAACGAAATATCTATATACGTGCTTACAAAGGTATTTTTAACGTGTCGCCAAATAGGATACACGACTTGTGTTTCATTGACTGCCAAAAGCACTGAAGTTCGTTTTTGTAAAAACTGAATAAGAGATTAAAATGTGAAATGAGAGATTTCAAATTATTACAGTCTAATCGTTGCCTATAATGGTCCAGTTCACCTAAGGACATATAAGCTTGCGTTTTGGCCATGAATTTGGAAGTAAATTCCGACCACTGTGCAACTGACCGATTAAAACAGCCATTCACTAAATTTTCTTTCACAGAAAAATGTAAAATTATTAATGATTGACATATTATATAAATATGGGCACATACGCCTACATTTTTTTTTTAAATTTTTAATTAGGCATCATCCGGTCTGCGCCGATTGTTTTTCATAATTTTTTTATCAATTAACATACCCTTTCCAACAAGCTTGGAGTTGCTACTGATGACTGAAGTTTCGAAAGCTTCGTACGACATTAGTTTCCGGATTAACGAAATATATACTTGAGTTTACACTCCAAAGACGCAAGTAACTGAACGTGTTTAAATTCAAGGTCGGAAATTAATCAACTGCAGCAACCACATATTTATAAAATAGTGCAAGAGTGCTGTGAGTAGGTTTCTTTACAGCACTGGTGTAAATCTTGGCCCTGAGTGACAAAGGCACTGCAGCGTTAGATAACAGTTTAGCGTAGGTTTCCGCGGTTTTTGTTGTTGTTGTTGTAATTTGCGTCCTCCAACATTGTCATATCAGACGATGAATGGAACTGGTGAAATGATGCTCAAATGAGCCCAGGGTCCATAAAGCTTAGAGTTACCAGACATTCGTCTTCTAGGATAAGGAAAAAAAAAAAAAACAGGAAAACCCCTTATCCAGGTAACTCACCATGACCCAGATTCGAACTCGGGACCTCTTGAACGTGAGGCGGGCAGGTTTCAGCATGATACACACCGAGCAACGGTTGTGTGGGACACTGCATTCTTAAGTCGGTATTTTGAACCCGAATGGGGAACAACAATTCATATGCATAATAGTCTACAGGAGTATACACTGCCTATCAGTATGTTGACTAAAAGTACAACATACAACTTGAGACAGAACATTTTGTCCAACCCGAAAATAATTCTCATGTACGGTTTATTTGGTTATATAATTGTGTATATTATATGTACACATGCAAAATGTTCTCGGCTTGTTGGACAGTTTAGCGAACGCAGGCATATTTAGTTCTTGTAAAAGGAAATTTTATTACTGTAAGCCCACGACAAGGAGGCTAGAGGGATATGAAGGGCAGAGGAGCTTGAACTGTTTGTCTGCTCCGGTAGCGGATCTGTTTACTAGGAAGTGAGTGTATGAGAGTACATATGAGTCAACCATGCTGCCAGATCTAACGTTTGTTGCAGCGATAGGTATTATGTATAGGTGAGCTATGTGACAACATTTGTGTATTTTAAACAAGTCTTCCATCCTTGTCATACTCGGAAGGCGAGTATATACCCCGAGGACACAGCTAAAGTGATTGCGTTGCATACTCCTCTAGCTTGCCTTCTTGTCCTGGGCAATCAGTACGTTGTTGTTGACTGGTGAGCATTGTCCGCAGATCCTAAGGGTAGAAGGCCTTTGCAGCATTTGGGTTCAACGTTGCACCAGAGCGTCTTTTTTGTGAAAGTTTGGTAAATAGGGAAACAAACAGGTCTCAGCGGATATTTTGGCAGCCTATCATAATAAAGAACGCCATCCACGCGAAGTATAGCGCCAAAATATGGCCAATGATGGTTTAGCTGAAATGAAGCCACGAGGATACAGAGTTGTGCATAAATATCAGGAAAAAGGTGTAGTAACCTCCGGTTTTTGTTCAGACCTAGTGACGGGAAACCTGCGCTATTCTGATTAGTTTATCGCGCCTAAAATGGCCATTGTGTGAACATTAAGTGAAAGGAATAAAGTGTAAGCGGGAGAAATAGTTCAAGTCAGCAGCAAAAGATATTCGTTGCTGTAAACCTGCAAGCCGAGGGCATCAACAGAAATCAAACTGTATCCGATTTTTTTATTTACGTGTGGCAACCAAAAATAAACTGTTTTTATATCAAAATTCTTTGACGTGTGATTGAAGCTTCCTACCCGTCCGACGACCCTGGATCTTCGACCTCTGTAGCAAATAATGCACAGATGTGTCCTTGCTCATTACGTTCCCGAAGTCCCTCAGTCAGCCGAGGCATTCAAACAAACCCACCATCATACAATTCCTCTTCCCGAAAATACCCACTCCGAGCCGGAGGGATCCGCAGAAGCAGAAGCCAGGAGCCACCATTTTATGAGGACCTCAAAACGCGCACGGAGACTTCGCGGACGCAGCCGAGAGCAGGTGACCCGTCTCAAAATACATTATGGATTGAAACACCAGGCAGCATATGATCAGCTTATGGCGTAATTATTTCCCTTATTTGAAAATAATACAAATAAATATTATTTTACTTACGTTTAATTCCAAAAGCTTTAGGATAACAGTATTTGAAAGCTATGTTACTACGTTTTCTATAGATATGTCTGCCCCAAGTTCAATAGTGTAAATAGCTTGAACAGTTTTTTGATTCGGTCAGATCTAAGCATTGGCCAGTGGCTTTCTTTACAAACACAAATAAATATATTTTGCATCTCACTATTTACTTCAATATACTCGTGTAATAAGTGGTACCTAAGGTGTTTGGAGTCCTCTGTTGTACGAATGCTCTAAGTCTAAGCTGCTTAGTATCTTGAGCTTGTGAAGAAACGAGTCGATACTCCCATGTCCTGTTACTATTGTCATATTTGGTGCGAGGTTGACTTTGATTGTTATTCTGCTTTCTATTGTTAAGAATTTCTTTGTGATTGTTCCTTTTGAAGTTTGTTCCCCCTTTTGTTGCCATTCGTTCACAGATTATCTGCCGAGTTGTGTTTTGGCTGTTACGATAGATAACTTCTCGTAGCATATTTGATTTAGTTTTGCTGTCTCCTTTGCTAGTTTATCAGCCATCTCATTATCCGTTCTCTATAAGTGCTTTAATCCATTTGAATTGTGTAATCCAATTAAGCTGAGTGTTGCTTTATTTTTTGCTTAATCTCTTAGGTTATGATTTTTGTAATTCGCTACGGAGCCAATTGCTCTATCTGTGTATATAGTAGCTTTTCTTTTTTCGTTGTCTGGTACCTCTATCATTCCCAAATATTGGCCAATTGTTCCGCCTGATTGTTCAGACATCTGTCATGGAAATTAAATTTTAGCTGACTTATCAGATAGTTTGCTATTCTCACTTCTTCACTTTTACTTCCGCCCGTAGGGTAGGTTTAATAATGTCTATAACGTGAGCCAAATCATAAAAAAGCTATCACAGTATACCATTATGTTAATCAATTTTAATAATTACGTAGAGTGGCTGCCTATTTATGGCTGACCACCAGTGGCGGCCCATGTTGTCTATACCTAGGGGGCTGC
Organism: Mantis religiosa; assembly: GCA_030765055.1. Taxonomy (NCBI): domain Eukaryota; kingdom Metazoa; phylum Arthropoda; class Insecta; order Mantodea; family Mantidae; genus Mantis; species Mantis religiosa. Next base: position 86,849,775 of record CM060950.1, read on the forward strand.
ACTGATTTTTGAAATTTTACCTTACCTTAATTATTTGAAGATGAACTGCATACGGCGATCTTTCTTTGTAGCAAACTTATTAACCACTCTCTCATTGAACTTCGGAATGTTTTCTATAATTTCTTTCTCTATAGACAACATAGCAAGGGCAGTTAATCTATCATCTCCAATAGTGTTCTTAAGGAATGTCGCTCAGATTCATTTGTTGTTAGAGGCATAGTAGTAGTTATTTTCAAACATTTTAACACTTCAGAAAAAGTGGAAGAAAGATTATTAGCTCCAAGATATTGAAGCAATTTTAAAGCACCACCAATATTCCTGAATTCTTCTCTTGAATAGATGACTAAAAATTCGGAATGTAGTTTGTCCTTATCAAACACTGGGAACATTTTTATGAATTCACTGAACGCAGTTTCTAGAAATATTGAATTAAACTGCTCAAACTGTGAATCTTGTAGCAGGGAAGACACAGAAAGATGTTTTGTAAATTTGAAGCGGAGATTCAATTGTGACAGTATAACATCCCATACTTCCTTGGCTGCTGCTGCTCTGCTCTGTGTGTTTGAAGCCATTTCTCTTTTGTGTTGGTTTTCTGCTACCAAATCACATGACTCCACCGTGTTTCTTACTTTTATAATTTCAGCAGAGAAAGTAGATATGTACACTGGAACTTCGGCAGCATCTATGTGGCGATTCTGTAGTTGATTGTACAGTATTTCTACATGAGGCATAACTAAATGGAAAAAATTAAGACAGAAACAAAACTCATTATTTTCAAGATACCCCAATAAAGCACTTGCCTCATTTATTGTCGCACTGCTTGAGGTCTCTGATTCTGACAACATTTGAAAACATTCTTTCAGTGCCTCCTTTTCGTAAACATATACAGTCGAGGATTTGTAGTTCCACCTCGTTGATCCACCACTGGGTATTCTCTTCTTAAAGCACGAATCTAACACTGATGATCTGTGTGGAGAGCGGGAAAAGAAGGCGGGTATAGCACAAAGATTTGAAAAAAGAAATAAAAAAAATCATAACTTTTGTATTTTGCCTGGCAGCTCTCTCCATTATCACTCTCTCCATAGTTAATGAGCTAAGCAATGCACAAAGTAAGCATTGGGGTACACATATCTAACTTTAGCTTGCACTCCAAGCTCAGAAATTACGACTTCTGAAATTGCATCAGAATTTTGCCCATTCGGAATATGAAATCCCCAGAATCGCTCAACAGGACTACCTAAGGCATTACAATACCTTAAGATTATTACAAGCTGAAACATATCAACAATATCTGGAGTTTCGTCGGCCATAACAGATACATAGTCTGCTGCGTCAATTTCTTCTAAGATGTGTTCTTTACAAACTACAAGAATGCACTGAAGTAACTCGTTTTGTATTGTCTTAGAAGTTCCTTTAAAAAATGAATCACCATTAAGATGCACCTTAAATGGGGAATCAATTTCTCCTGTATATTTAATCAACCCCCTGAACACCCCTTGAATTTGTGACCCTTCATGCTCTTCACGCTCTCTTAGGGGTAGCTCGTGATAACCACAAAATTTCACACAGTTGATTATCTTTATAAGAGCGTCCCTACTTTTTTAACTTGATCGCTGTGATGATCTATTGATTCCTTATAGGCTTGGCTTAAACATGTCTGTACATTAACTGACCCAAGTGTAGCAAAATTAGCATGTTATTAACATGGTTTTTGGACGTTTCATGTTTATGACATTTTTCATATAGTCTCTTGATACCGAAATTAAGGGATTCAATGTATAAAGAATCGTAATGGATTTCAAAGGAATGTATATTTGTATGGGACGCGTGAAGGTGCAGTTGAGTCGAATAGCAACGGGGTTGAATAGTTGTTTTAACAAAAGAAACGTAAGAAACAGTGTCCTTAGCAGAGTTCTAAAGGGTAGCACTTGACTGTTTGAATAGGTATTCTTCGGACCCCTAATAATCACAATTGAGAAAATAGTCACAAAGGGAATCTTTGTGTGTATAAAGGGCTTCGAGAAAGTGAAAATTACACACCCACGCGCAGCTGTGAGGACACTCAGTCCTCGACGAGAAGCCGATTAGGGCAGTCCTTTTCTTCTGTCTTGGTCAAGGGCAGACCAGAAGCGATGAGAGAAGATATTTGTCGGTTCATATATACGTGAAGAACGAATTAAGTTTTGTCGAGTAATAAGCATTTCACATACAGTAACTCTAAACAGTGATATTGGTAGCCCTTGGTCGGCAACTTCGAGTTTGATGTTATGATAAAAGAAGCAGTCATTAAACCAGTGTGAAACGGGCATTCCAGTGTCATTAAAACCATCCTTCTCATACATATCCACGCATACCCTGGGCTAAAACCTCATTGCTTTACCCTGAGGTAAACACTATTTGCTTCAAACTATAGCGGAAACGTGGAACTGTGCGCCACCATCATCTTGCTGCTTCACTCTAGTCTGAAACTCCCTTTTGAACCCATGCAATGTTGGCTGCGTCGTCTTTAATTCCAAATAAAAGGCAAGGAAAACGGAACAGGGAATGGTTGACTTCACAGCCACATATCCACTCATATTTCGTGTAAATTTCGGGACTGAAATACCTGCTATATTGTTTTCGGCGGCTTGTTGCACTGTGAATAATGTTTAACACAGGAGTCGGTCCTCCTCGCACTTTAATGTCACGTTTCTCTTGCAGTGTTAAAGCGCGAAAACGAGACGACTTTAAATACTCGACTGAAATACTCATTGTTACAATCACACCATTGATAGCAGTATAAAATCCCATGCAATTATTCTTTACTGTGAGGAACAAAAATATATTTGAATCACCGTGAAAATGTTCAAAAACCGCCGATTTCACGAAAATCCGCACGAAATTGCACTTACATACACCGCTCTTGGGACTGCAAGCAATGCAGTCCATTGTGTTCACTAAGCTATGGGGCACGCGGTAGGTGAAAACGTGAAGCGGGGGCTAGCGGAGGGAGAAATGGAAGCAATATGCACGTTAGTGTGTTGGCCTGGCAGTCCAAGAGGGAGAAGAGGCTTCACATATGAACTTGTTGTAATGACTTACAATATATATACGGATGTAATCTACCTATTCAATTTATGCAATTAAGGCAACAACAATAAAATTACAATTTTCTGTGGGGGCTGCAGTGGCTGACCACTAAGAAATACTGTTATGTTCATACATCGGACCTGTACCGTGTTACACGGCAATTCTGAAGGAAAACATTTCATAAGGTGTGCGTACTGTAAGGTGCGTACTGTGGACGCAGCCAACTTACAGGTAAACAGACAGGTGACTGCTGATTGATACGTGTTACGCCGTTCTGTGTGCGGGCCACCCTTGCCCAGTTTTGCCCTGACGAGGTCTGTTCAAAAAGTATAGCGAATTTTGAATTTTCGCGAGCTACGTATATTCGATTTTCGATTGTTTTGTGGCGTTATATTGGTACTTATGTCCCTCACTTATGTTGACAAGCTCGGCCATGTTGAATGTTCAATTAACTGTCGAGACCTATTTTGCTTGGACATGTCTTGGCTCGTCTTCGATTTTTGCCTATTCCAAAAAATGGAACAAAGAAGCTGTTTCAAAAACAAAATTAGGTGCGCGGATGCATTCCGAATGTTGACTGTGACATATGGTGAAGCTACCTTGGACCAAAGTAACGTTTATCGGTGGTACAAAAGGTTCTCAGAGGATCGAGAAGATGTGAACGACGAAGCGCGTCCCGGACGTCCCAGCTCGTCAACGATAGACGAAAACATTGAAGAAGTAAAGCAAATAGTATTGGCCAATCGTCGAATCACCATTAGGAAAGTTGCTGAGGACCTAAACATATCGATTGGCTTGTGTCATTCGATTTTGACAATGATTACGGTATGAGACGGGTCGCCGCAAAATTCGTACCAAAGTTGCTCAATTTCGACCAAAAACACTATCGCATTAACGTTGCTAAGGAGCTGTTGGACTCTGCTCTGCGACCACACAAATTTGTTCCAGAGGGTTGTAACTGGTGAAAAATTATGGGCTTATGCTTATGACGTGGAAACTAAAGCTCAGTCATTGCAATGGTTGCTGTCACTCGAGCCAAGACCGAAAATAGCGCGACAAGTTCGGTCGAATGTGAAGGTTTTGCTTACAGTTTTCTTCAATTGCAGGGGCGTGGTGCATCATGAGTTCTTGCCATAGCGTAAAACGGTCAATAAGGAATATTAACTGCAAGTTATGCGCAATTTGCGCGAAGTAATCCGCCAAAAATGTCCAAATTTGTTGAAGAACACAAATTGGCTTTTGCACCATGATAACGCCCCTGCTACCACATCGTTGCTTGTGCGCGAATTTTTTGGCCAAAAACACACTTATGATACCGCAGCCACCGTACTCCCCAGACCTGGCCCCCTATGACTCTTTGTTTCCAAAGCTGAAGAGTCAACGCAACGATTGAGGAGATAAAGATGGCTTTGAAGGAGGAGCTGAGCAAGATCACAAAAAACGACCTTTTCAAGTGCTTCGAGGAATAGAAAAATCGTTGGCACCAGTGTATAATATCTGGTGGGGATTACTTTGAAGGGGACAAAATAGATATTCATGAATGAATATATACTTTTTGAAAAAAAAAAAAAACACAAAATTCCAAAATTCGCGATACTTTTTGAACAGACCTCGGTTGTATAGAAGAAAGATTGGCATGCGCCATACATTCCAGGGCAAGAACTTCGACTGACAACACATATGTAGACAGCAACTATGAAGCTTCGTGCTATGATATTTATAGGAGAAAATGTCATGTGCTATACATGGCTAATGCAAACTGTTATAATTGGTTATGCTTAGACATACAGCTATGGACAAACCATGACGTAGGATGTTGTACTGTACGTACCTATTCAGCATTAAGGTTCACGTACAGTTTGCCTCAGTAAGGCATAAGTAGTGCATATTTGAAGACTTTTGCACTGACGATACCGTTTTGTAGCTTTTTTAGTGCTTTGAAGTATTCGTTTAATATTCTATCGTATTCAAACACGTTGTAGAACTATCTTCATTATTTTATAGTCTTACATTAAATCAACGAGAAGTTCTCAAAACATTTTAATACATTTAGCTGCGATAGATAAGGCGCATTTTCCTTTAAAACAAAGACCGGGATTACTTAGCTGCAAAAGATGGCGGAACACAGAACATTGGCCTGATTGACTTCAGGGAATTGGAAAGCCTATACGCAACGCAAGAATTAATGGCGGAGTGTTGAACCACACGATACTGCACATAAGCTGAGGTTTTCACAGCCGGCGTCTTGAAGATAAATGTTATGAAGCGGATCACTTACCTGATGATGCTATGCACAGTTCACGTTCACTGGCGAAACATCGGTTCATTCTTCAAGAATTTCTAGACCACGCCCATAAGCCCGGTACATAGCATTTATCTTCAACACGATATTGTTTCTGTAAAATGTTACACTGATATCCGTGCAGCGATGGTTCCGTTTAAAGGATACGTTTGGGAAGATTCAAGATACCTATTCTATCTTCGTAGACTTTTATGTTTGTTCCTAGGATGAAAGCGATGCCTACCCCAAGTTGTAAAGCAGCAACTACATTGATTGTCAAGAGTAGGCTAAAAGCAGCTGATTATATGATACAAATAACAATGTGCTATACAGTCATAGCTGACAATATAACAGTAGTACTTCTTTCTCTGGTTTGTATGTATTGAATCTTCATTCCACTGACAAACAGACGGCTATGTAATCTACTTGGCACTGTGGTCAATCTCCTCCTCAGTCTTTGACATAATTCCTTTAGTTCCCTAGGGAGCAAATTTCCTCCACTTTGTCCTATGTGTCTTGCCCCTCCACAGAGATAAACAAAATTAGCTTTCTGTGCCCATATGTTTGTTAATGTTAGAACATTAGAAATCGCTTAATGTACCTCTTAAGATACTATATCTGAAATTGAGCAAATGTCATATCAAGAATTAAAAAATTAATTTTTCAATATATTAAACAAGGGCGTGTGATTCCTCAAACTCTGAGGTGCCTCATTCAATAGTAAAATGTTCCGAATTGCAAAGAATAAGATAATTTAATGCTAAAGATTTTGGTGAATGAAAAAAACAAAAAACAAATCAAAAACGCATAAACGTTAGCATTTTCTAGCTATCATTTGTAGAAGGTAACTGCTAGAATTTACATCAGTTCTTTCTTATTTGAGTGAGATATTAGCTCATCCTTCATTCACAGTGATAAGCACTACCAAATATAAATCTTTTTAAACAGTTTTTATAGCTTCTTTTACACACACTGCATATCAGTGCCAGTCTCACGCTAAACATGGGGAAAACGTCATAGACGGTAAACTAAATTAGCGATTAAAATTTCCATCCAGATCTTGCGTTGGCATCATATTACCAACAAACAAATTTCTTTCTAAAATGAGTGGATTTCCGGAAATACGAAGTAACGTTACAACTGCCATTCCACGCCATTCCTGGTACTTCCTCTTGCTGTCAGTTGATAGACCTTCGCGAGTGCAGATGCAGACAGCTTGAAGACAGCCGAAAGACAACGTGAATATAGATAGTGTCTGAGGGAACAAAGTCGCAAAAAGGAAGAAATGCTGCTAAGGCCCAAAAAAGGTGGGAACTCTGCAAAACTAAAAGAGGAAAAGAACTGATTAAGGCAAAGAACAGAATGTACAAAGCAAATAGGCGAATAAGAAACAACATGCATAAAAGTCATGAAGAAAGAAATGCTCCTGCTACTATGACACCCGCAATACTTTAGATCTAAGCAGCATTTTGAAAAATGCAGAAAACGGCTGCAAATGCGATTAACAAGTCTCCGCGGAAGAGGTTACAATTGAGCTGATCTAGCAAAACAAGAAAAAGATTAATTGTTGGCAAGCAAGGGAAAACAGCATCAAACATATGACATTAAAGCTGCAATCTTGAACATTACGAGGATTATTCAATATCATGTCAGGCGCCATTCCGCATTAACGGAGAATTCAAAAGAACTCCTCGTAAGACATTTGGTGGTTACCATAAAAGAGGCATCTGCACTACTTATACAGAATAATGAAGATATGTGCGTTAGTTCTCAAGGTTTACAGTTTGATATCCTGTTGATGTGTATCTCCAAGATCAGACTCCACACAATATACTGTGCATCAAAATATTAATTTTATTCTGGGCGTATTGCAGAGGAAGCAAGTACCTGCTAAAACTGAATTTTGTGAACTTATATCTCATACCCCTCTAATTCGCTGACCGCTTTCTTGTACTACTTCTTGCTTTTCTTCTAGCTTCTACTGATAGTTAAGTGAACACCGTTTAAAATATCATTTATATCACAATCCTAAAACACATTGCACATAACTTTAATTTAATTTTTCTAGTAGCATAAGTGCCTACAAAATGTCTGCAGAACATCTTGGACATTATCATTCAGCAAGAACATGGTTCTGTTTAATGGTTTGCCATATAAATTAACAAATTTTTATAAAGTAGATAAATAGTATAGTTGAATGCTGATAATGTTAAAACATTTTACGTGTGAAACATTATATGTAAAACAACTGTTGGGAGTATTTTAATAATTTAGCTTATGTTTACAATCCACTGTGCTTAAATCAACATTCTTGGACTGGAGATCTGGGTGCTATTCTACCTTCTATTCATAATAATTTTCTCCTCTACAGCGGGAGCTCAGACAGTAAATTATCTTTATGCAACCTCCTCGTCATAGAAACCTCACAGAACGCTTATCCAGATGGCATTTTCTCACCAAATAAAATAAAGATCGAATCATTAGTTGGTTACCAAGGCAATCTATTTTGCGAACCTGTTGTATCTCCCAGGTTTATCTTGATCCTTTAAATTCCCTTCCCACTTCTATTTTACCAGTGAATCTATGTTTGTGATAATTTTGCTTTAGAGATTGATGTAACACACACAGCGTACTTTCTTGATATAAGTTTATAATTAAGTTGATATAAAGTTTACTAAAATAAGGAAAACTGTAAAAGCAGTTCTGGTAGCATTAGAATAAAATTATTTTAGTATATAAAAACGTAAATCACAATAGTGTAGTCTAAAATACGGAAAACATAAATAACGCTGGCCTGCAACAACAACAACAACAACAACAACAACAACAACAACAACAACAACAACAACAACAACAACAACAAAGTCCTGTCTTGTTCTATCAGTTTATGTTCCAAACACAGGTTAGTCCACAAAACATAACATCACTCACCAGTTCTGAGCAAGAGGTCGCAAAATTGTTTAATTTCAGTTACATCTGATTTCGTTTCACAGTTCTTTCGGCAATTTAAAGAAAGAAAATATAGCATATATCTAATTAACATATACTAATATTCATTAAAATGTACCCATTGAATCTGTTTATTAGTCCTATGTCTCATACTATATTGTGGAAGTTTCTCCAATTAATGTTCAGCAGAAATTAGTCAAGAAATACGGGTTCCATTTGCTACTAGAACGATTTTCTATTCTTGATATCTCCTGATAAAATCTTTTTCCATGCTCGTGAGAGGGTGCTCCCATGATTTATGGAAAAAAATTTCTAAATATTTTAAATGACTGTCTAGAAAGGGTAACTTCAATGACATATTGCGGCACATAGCGTTCTAGGACACTAACTTCTCCACAATCTCTCTGTAACTTTCAGATTTAGTGTTTCCATTAAAACTGTTTCTGAAGGTATCCCAAGCTCTTCTTTCGCGTTTGATTTTGGCCTTAAGTTGGAGTTTTGAAAAAGTTGATTGTTCCGGGGACCAACAAAAATCCTGTCTTGTATTTTGGCGTCACTTATATACGGATTTTTCCGGAATGTACTTCACATTGTTTTCACAGCCTTCAGAAATTAATTAATTAGGACTAGTTTTAGATGCAAATTGGTACAAGGATTCTTGTGCGATCATAAAAAGATATATGTGTCATATTCCTCTTTCCTGGAACTCTACTCTCCAGAATTGGATACTGCTTAACAAGCTGGTTTTGGATTTTTGCTCGGCTGTCCCATTCACAGGGACCTCCTTTCACTCCAGTCACAATTGTCACAGCTTTTGAAGTCCGCACGAATATTCCTGGTACCTTTCGTAATTGAACTTCTCAAGCAAACTTTCAAACTGCCTTCAGACTGCGTTCGAAGTGTCAATAAAACGTCTCCATTCTTGTTGAATTTCCTTCATCAACCCTTGAATATCAGTCAAATTAACCAGATATCATCCATAAGCATTTCATAATGCTCGATTGCTACGATGAAATGACACTTCATCATCAGCGCTTTACTCTTAATGCCAGCAATTGAATCTTAGTTTTGGAAATATCCAAGCCTCTAATTAAGCCATTTAATTCAGACTGTCTATTAAATGTACATCTGTAATACCAGTACCTATTGAAAAGTAAGTATTCTTTCCAACTTGCTCCAGATTCAAACGATTCCTCTCCACATTCAATATCAGTCTAGATTCTATTCTTGTAGCAGTTATGGCACAGGTATAAGTTCATCAAGAGGGTATTGCAGAAAGTAGATTGGGATAGACTATCCCTTTAGATTTACTCCAAAAAGTCATTAATATTTGTTAAAGCAAAAGCATCAATCTGCCACATGACCAAGAGCTTCCCCTTCCCACCATATAATGGGAACAGCAAATGACATGGATTTTCGTTGTAGGTAACCGAACACGAGCTGCATCATCGTTTCGGAGCCCACGCTTTATCCTGATCACCAATCTTATCAACAAAATAAACTTCATATGCTTTCCTCACTAGTGGCGATTGAGACCACCATCGTAATTTTAACGTAAAATCTACGCAAATATAATAAAACATTTTAATTTGGTTATAACAATTTCGTAACTTATTTATGATAAAAAGTAACAGTATAATTAACTGTTAGTTCAGAAACACAATCTTAATTAAAATAAAAAATATGTGGTTTATGTTAATAAATGCATTATGATAACCAGCCATGGTAAATGTAATAAAATACTCTCAAAAATAGTGGGTAGTGAAAAATTTTGGTTTTGATATTTGAATTTAGAGCAGATGAATGTGCATATAAAAATCACATACAATTTAAACAGGGAAAATTTTGACGCGGCCCAGCAATAACTGGTGTTAGCAATGATGAGCCATTATTGATGACCATAAAAGAAAACCTAAATTCTATTTTAAGGTGAGAGAAACCATAAAACGATGGTTAAACAAACCTAAAATGCCAGGCTCTATTTGTAAGATTATCTTAGAACCCACCAAAATATTTTCACTTAAAATATTAAATTACCTTGTTAACCTTTACAGCCTACAAATACAATTCAATGATTTAAAGTTTTCTTTAAACTGACTTTATGGCCTCTAATTATAGATTCCAAAAGTAAAGTAGGGTTGAAGCCAAACGGAGATTCAAGATGTACATTTTATTTGCCACGTAGATATCTTCAATACGAACATGGCTTTTTAATAAAAATAAAAAAATAGAAATTTTCTTTAAGAAAATGAAAAATTTAAAAATGCTCCATGTTAAAGGTATTTTGGGGTTGGGAGATTTCCTTGAAAATCTAAGTGTCATTTCTTGGAAGATCACTTAACTTAAAGTTACTTCTAATTTTAAAAATGTACAAGTTTTCGGGTAAAAAGCATTTAAACAGAAGATATTTTGAGATTCGCTTGCGCAATATCTTGAGTTTACTTACGCCCGACTCGAAGTTGAGCATTCAGCCAATAATTTCATTTGATGTCATAGGTCCTCTCCCCATTATAGTTACGCATAGGAATGTTCTGCTTAGCGATACACAGTCAGTATCTGCTAGTTTATTGTTAATGTATTATGCTACTTGTATTATAACATTTATTCGTTATACATTTAAACCCAATATAAGTTTAATTATAAGACCAGAAGCAGCTTCAGAAGCCTATTCAACATAATTGGAAGTTATTTTTGGGCTGTTGTGCCGTGTTCTGCTGCATATGGATGTTTCGTCCACAGCTGCGGTGGACAACTACAGTGGAGCTGTCTAAGAGTACAGGAGAAGTCACTGCTGTTACCTATATCTAGTACGACAGCATTCTCCGCTTATTGTCCGGATGCCGGTATCGTACAATATTCTGTATCGTACGACCTGAAAATGCATGGCAAGATGTTCTATAGTTCGCCGACACATGCGACAACCGGATAAACAGGTCTGTTTATGCACGTCGTATTGTGAACAAGACAAGTGAATCAGTGCTCCCACTTTGGGACATCCAGAGCTGTAATTATGATTTTTCGGAGTAGTTTTATGTTACGAGAGTGATCCGATTTTCGTCGTTCACCCTTTTATCAGGTATGGATAGGGTCATTTTGTACCAAAATTCGTGTTATCAGTTCAATATGGGATGTTTCCTATGAAAATTACAAGGACCGTAGCGAGAAGGAATTTCCCTGAGGTTTTTAAACACGAACCCTGTACACACTGTTTACGAATGTACGCTCTATTCGTCCCCCCCTCTCTCACCCTGTCTTTCTTCCCGAGATAAGCAGTAATACAACTCAGGAACCCATTCTAACTGTCCACTTAAATATGGACAAAGGTGGCAGAACTTATTTCCCAACATTACATAGTGCAACAAGTCGCACACATAAAAAAACCACTAGAAAGTATGTCGCATCGCATTTGCGTCACTAAACTGCATACATAAATGAGACCTTAGACAGCTACATACTGACACCATTCGGGACAGAGGGATGGCGGAAGTTAGTTCTCCTTGGATCTAGAATCCCAATCAGATGACGAGCTGCTACTTCTTACTAACATGGTTGGCGTTCAAAAGCAAGCATGTAAATGGGTGAAAATCAAACACTTCGAGAAAAATACCGTCAAAGTGAATTTGTGATATTAAGGAGTGAATTTGGTGATGTTGAATTTCCGAAATATTTTCGTTTTGCGAAAAAAAAAACAGTCTGATTTAATGCACACTTTAGTGAAGCAGGATATGAAGGGAAATGAATGTAGTGGTAAGCACCAAATTGGGACTAGAGATAAATTAGCAGTTTGAACGAGGTGAGTGATTTATTGTACATATACGTCACTGATTAATCTTAAAATGTTGTTATTTTAAACATTAATCAATATCAACCGTACGGAGTACGTTTTTAGAGGGCATACACCAATGCATGCCAGGTGAGGTGCCAGGTAGGGTAAGGTGAAGAAAAAAGTAATTTTTGTCTCGTCACATATTGAGAGAACGTAAATTAACAGCAAAGGATTCTTCTATACAGTATTATAACCTGTAAAATGCAATATCAACATATCTATTTGTTGGAAACAACGTAAATGAATTTCTGAAAGCGACTTATTTTTGATGGATTGCTAGCTCTTTGTCCTTTACGTCTTCTTTCTCGTCATTGGCGTAGTTCAGATATGTAACTAAGTTTTATACGCTGTTATTTCGAGCCACTTCCTTATGGAAATTTTGTTCCTGCAGTTTTCAACAACGTGCAACACGACTAGCCCAATCTTGTTTTCTCACTTAGTCAAGTGAAGCATGCATATGCCTTTCAACATCAGCAAGGCGTAAAGCAGTATTCTTTTTTGGGCACTTCCCCTTTTATCTTAGCCCAGATTAATTCTATAGAATGATAAGTAAACGGTTAGTTTGATAACCTTTTTCCACTGCAATTTGAAAGCCTGCATTTATTTTCTTGGGTTTTGTATTGATTGACTTTCTGTAACAATTATGCTACAGTTTCTAAAGAGTAGGGTGATCTGTTATGTGTCTGAATAGCTTGTTTTTTAGAATTAGTAAAGGGAGATTTATCTAAGAATTTAGAATGTTAGCTTGCATTATCCACGATGTAGATGATAATAGTCCTCACTTCAAAACATTTTTACTTCTGTTTATTAACCAGCCCATGTGAAACCCCGCATTCATTTCAGAATGATAGTCAACATTTTTATTTTGTGATCGTAAACGGAAAACCTGATTGCTTTCGGAGTGAAAGAACCTGCACGACAAATTATAAGCCTGTTTTGTTTTCTTTAAAGGTTATCTTGAGACTCTCTTGTCGAACCTTGCCATACGTTTTGCTTGCAATATTTCTGATTTATCCATGACTCTTAAGACACAAATTGGGCCGGTATCTCCAGATTCCTGAAGCCAGCATAGTTCTTAAAATTGAATCATAACAGCAATTATGTCACCTTTCTCAAGCAAGAATTTACATCCATAATTAGTTTTTTTCTTTTCCATCTGAAGCTCATCTTTTCAATATTAATTCCATTGACCTAGAGGAATCCATATAGTATATACTTTCTCTCCTTACATGAGCCAACATTTTAAGAGAGATGTAGTCGCATATTGTGCTTGAAATAAATCTTCAAAATCATCTACATTGGAAACTATTTTCTTTCTCTTCCTTCAATACTTTTCTGGAGATTTAAATAAAGGTTCACCAACTTCTGCGCTAGAAGTTCTGCCCTGTTTCATAATGCGCGAAAAGCGCACTCTTTAGCCTGAGTTCTTGGCTTTGTTTAAAACTGATCTGATCACGCACTTTAAGAACATAATTCTTTAAACAAACTATAAGCATATTTTTGAAGTTAATATTTCTGGCCTAAGAACGGAGTACTCAACCCTAAGTGCCTGCGCCATTGGTACCTTTATTGTAGAGCCAGACTGAAAAATTCAATGCCATAGCCGGGATTTGAACCACGGATCTTCTGGTTTCCGTCCAGCCGCTCTAACCCTTTGAGCTACTATTGCCAACGTGCCAACATGACATTAAATTCGTGTTTTTCCCGGTAAACCACTAGGAGTTCTCATAAAAACATGAGACAACTACCTTAATGGCGACTTACTATGCTTTAAGTACTTTAAGGTCCGGGATTTATAGTTCGGACCACTATTAAGTACAATTAATGGAAATTAATTGTTCTTTCACACTAGCGTATGTAGGACGCACTATTAAAGTGTAGAGCCAGACTGAAAAATTCAATGCCATAGCCGGGATTTGAACCACGGATCATCTGGTTTCCGTAAGCCATAGTAGCTCAAAGGGTTAGAGCGGCTGGACGGAAACCAGAAGATCCGCGGTTCAAATCCCGGCTATGGCATTGAATTTTTCAGTCTGGCTCTACACTTTCATAGTGCGTCCTACACACGGCTAGTGTGAAAGAACAATTTCCATTAAACCATTTATAGTTTGGACATTCATCATTTCTTCCACACTAGCTGTGTGTAGGCCAAGGTTTGGATGAATAGAGACTAGACTGAAAAATGCAATGCCATAACCCGGATTTGGACCACGGATCTCCCGGTCTCCGTCCGGTTCCTCTTAGCCACTGGGCTACTATGGCCAACATGCCGACATGACATTAAATTCTCCAACTGCCTCGCATGTTTCCCGGTAAACTACGAGTCAGTTGGAGTATGTTTCACGGTGAACCAAGAGTCAGTTGGAGAATTAATTGTCATGTCGGCATGTTGGCCATAGTAGCTCAATGGTTAAAAGCAACCGGACGGAGACCGGGAGATCCGAGGTTCAAATACCGGCTATGGCATAGAATTTTCCAGTCTGTCTCTACTCATCCAAACCTTAGCCTACACACGGCTAGTGTCGAAGAAATTATTAATGTCCATTAATTTACCTAAAAAGTAGTGGTTTAACTATGAAGCCTGGGACTTAAGCTCTTACAGCACAGTAAGTGGCAACAAAAAGGTGCATATCTCATTGTATGTGAGAACCACTAGTGGTTTACCGGGAAACATGCGAGTCAGTTGGACAATTTAATGTCATGTCGGTATGATGGCCATAGTAGCTCAGTGGTTTAGAGCAACCAGACGGAAGCCAGGAGATCTGTGGTTCAAATCCCTGCTATGGCATTGAATTTTTCTGTCTGGCTCTACTCATCCATATATTACATTTTTTATGGTGAATGAATCTGATTCTGAAACTTAATTTTCATACGCACGTCCTGAACGGAACTTCCAAGGAATACGTGTGCGCGCTCCAAAAGTGCAGCGAATCGTGTTCAATTAATTTATAAAACAAATTCATGAAGGTCAAGACGATAAGAACCAAATAATACAAGAGCAAAGTTGAAAGCTGGAACATAGCGCAAACATAAACACTGGTCAGCATTGTTTATACCTAGAACAATAACTCCAAAAGTATATGATGCAGAAATATGGCCTTTGAACAGGTTGCTTCAACAATGTTTGCCGCATGTACCAAAGTACGCTGCATTATAATGAACTTCCATTTGCAATTTTGCATGGATGAATAAGCGAAAACCTGAACTAAGCAACACTGTACGGCTATGATAAACCAGACGCTCTAGGCGTCATAGGCGAACCTCTCCTAATACTGCCTCAATATACTTTCTACTGGGACTTTCAAATGGGACGATTTTCGTCCTTGAACCTACAAGACCAGCAACCAATCGGAGTCATCCGGTATTGCCATATTACATTACCTTTAAATGGGTTGTGACGAGCGCCGAGTGAGTCCATCTCTAATAATTAATATTTGTACTAAGACTAAAATTCACATTTTGTAAAAATAAATCCACCGGGAAGGTAAGGAGTAATGTTTCTAACATAACGCTAAAACCCCCATCTTTTTAGCTCAAATAGCTTTTATAATACAAATAAATATAATGCCAATATATTATAACACGTCGTGAACACCGTAATGAATGACCAGCATTATTGGTTGGTATTTATGTGCATGCATATACTCAGAATTAAAATATAAAATACTGACAAAGTGTTAAAAGAACTGCTTTGATCAAGCCAAGGTGTTTGTTAAATTCGAGAAATGGCGAACTGTTCACTTCCGGTTATCCTGAAAAATGCTGTAGAATGCTGGGCCGTCAAATGATATGTTCGTGATTGCTTCGTAATCGGCGACAGTGTTTATTTACCCCACGGAGTACAAATCGGCATTATCCAGTTATTCTTCCATTTAAAAACCAGGGAAACGTGCATCAGCTACATCAACTTGTAACTGAAATGTAACACGAGGCAATCCGCCCGCCCCCTTACCACTGTCAATACAATCCAACTTAGTTGTGTGGATTCAAATAAAAATAGCACTTCTAAACCGACTGAAGTTGAACGACTTATTAACGATAACACAAGGCGGAAAACTTTGTGAGACTCGCAGAAAAATGACTTCTGGGAAGAAATAGAGCGTGACGAAATTTTGGAACCTATCACTGTCAATGATGAAGACAGTGACAATTAGGAATTGTCTCTTGACGTAAGTGACTGGCAGCTATTGGTAGTTCCGATGGATAAGAAAAACAGATCTTTAATTCATAAACTTTAATTGTAATTATAAAATTTAAAGCATAAGCATAATATTCGAATATCCTTGTTCCAATTTTGATTTTAACTACATTACTATAAACGTTTAGAAAATTAAGTTTGGGTTCCCTTGCGTCTAGAGACAAGAACACCTGCATGCTCTAGAATTGCGTGCGAAAGAGAAGATTAACAGGGTCCGGCATCTTAACATCGCAGACCGAAAGCTCTATTTTCTTTTTGGAGGAAAAGTTCGTTATTGTTTATTTTCCCAACAACGGCATTTATGATTTTGATTAAAATATCATATGATTAAGATATTTACACAACAAATGTTCTGTTTTAAGTAACAAATTAATTTTCTTCTTTCTCTTTATTTTCCAAACCGGTGCCCAACACACTTTTTTTCAAATTAAGCCAGAACCAGGTCCGTGAAGATATCTTGAGGCGCAGAGTACTCAAATTACTTGGTCCGAAGTTACGTATCCTGTAACTGTGGGACCCTTCGTGCATAAAGTCAATATCTATAAAATTGCGGGACAAAATAACGGGACTAAGGGCAAATGTATCGCCAACATCGGGACGTCTGGGATCCCTGGTCTAATTATTGTCTTACTTCCTGGGACTGATAGTTTATCCGAGTAAGACACTAATGAGTGTATATAAGCACTACTATCATACACCAACCAAACACAAATCACAAAAGTATTTTTATCAGTTTTGCATTCTGTTCACACGAACCAAGACTGCATGTGTTCTTAAAATATTATAACGTGGCATATTCGTCTGTAATAAAACTATTAAATGAAGCGAAACATTCCTATTGATATCGGAGCCACAGATAAACAGTGCTAAGTTCTGTGGTTCTCAGTTATCAGATAAGATACGGATTATCATTTTTTAGCACGCTTCTTCCAACTGCACGTCTTAAACCAATGCCTTTTGAACCACGCCCTGTCAAAGGCTCATGCCACAATTTTGGCCAGAACTTTAAACGCTGGGAACGAAATAGATAAAAATATGTAGTTATAAACGCCACTTCAATATGTTGCTGAAACACCAGGCAAAAGGTTTTCAAAATACTTTTATGATGGGCTTAGACAGTTTTGCCTTAAAAGGGCGCAATTTCAACAACATTCAGACATTTATTCTTAGTTTCTTATTTAAAAACCGGAAGTTTTTAGGTGTCTAAAATTGGCTTTTTCAGTATCTCATTTAGGTACACAAAACTTAAAATACGCTCTAAGAAGTAAAGCTGCAAATATAATATCCAGCATATAATGTTGACAAATGAACATTGTTCATTGAAAATGATAGTATGTATAGTAACAATACAGAAAACTTTAGACTACTTTAATGTTTAAACTGCCTCCTGAAAGGATTCTACAGTTTCTAAATTAAAAATGCAGGCTGGAACACCTGTACGCCTATGCTGAAATATAGATTAAATGTACAAACGTCGGAATAAGTAGTGGCTTCAAACATTGGGTATGTACCTATTGGCTTTGCAACTAAACCCCAAAACTTTTCTATGTTTTCCAGAGAGAACTAAGGCACTATCAATCAACATTATTTGATATAGAATCTTCTACATCAACAGACGTGACCGTGGTATACTTCAAGTAAGACACACGTTGGAGAGGAATGCTATAATGGGGTTAACTGAAAATTCTCATTAACAGCTCTCTCGTTTTTCTGCAAAACGTTCGCTATTTTTGCGTGCAAGTTTTCTCCCACGTCACCTGGTGTTCCATTGATTTCCTATTTAGTCTCCTCTATTAAAGACATTTTCTCATAGATTCTTGGAAGCAGTTTTAATCTTGACAAAATACTAATTACATGTTATATTAAATTGCAAAAAATTGTGTATTACTTGGTTAAAGTGTTTTTGTGTTAAAGCTAAAAAGGTTTGAGTTACATTTATGTTCAATACTAAGAATTAGCATGGCTCACGTTGTCATTTGGTTTACTGTGTTCATATAGCATTACAATAAAGCAAAATAAAACCAAAATATCTTATTTCTTGCACTCAGACCTTCTCTGATATAAATGTTTTTACAAATATTCTTCTTCTTATGAGTAAGGATTGCGATACAATGTAGCACAAAATCAATATAATTTTGAGTTGAACTAGCACTCGATGCCCCATATATTGCTATTGTTTACCTAGAACACGTTTCGTTAGGACCACTTTTCTAACATCTTCGACATTAGCTGAGGATGGTAGGAAGGTCAAAATTATATTCTTCTTCTATTTGTTTCATGTTAATTGATATAAACTTTTGTAGAAATCGTCCGATTGCTAATTTTCTTGTAGTCACAAGCGGAATATGGGAAAACAGTAGGCTTTAAGCAACTGTCAAATCTATTAAAGCTTGCTGCCATGTGATGGCTTTGAAATTCTGTTCTCTTTGGATTGTTCAATAGCTGAAAATGTGAATAACGACATCCAACTTGTGAAAACTACAAGTAAACTTTAAAAAAAAGAATATCTTCGTAAGGTTCGCACTCCAGGAAAAATTGTATTTCACATAAACTGTGTGTTGTAACAAGATCTAAATTTATTGTGCAATAAGTTTTTGTCTATCACTTGTGGTTTACCAATTATGCAAAAGCCATTCAGGATAAAGAGAACTTCTGAGGATATTCCCCCCAAAAATTCTAGTTACTCATATCATTTGGCATAAAAATGTTTTAAACATTCAGTATTTCAATTAAAAGTGGCAGTAGAGCCACTTTTGAGAAAATAAAAATCTTTGAAAAATGTTCAAGTAAAAGATAGACGTTTTGGAGTTATGCTGCTTATTTTTTATTTCTCTGATATAGAAGCAGCAGTTAAACATGTATCCAGGTTTGTCTTCATCAAGTGACATAGGTGCTAGACATTTTGCTCAAGTTTCTTATATGTCTGTTAATGCATTGTTATTGGAATAATTTTTTGTATTAGCTGATGAATTTATTATTCACTATATGTGTTAATTATATGGTGTTTTACATATAACTAAATGCTGACATTCTTTGTACATGAAAGGATGTAATTTTGTTATAATTTGTACATTATTGTAGAATGTAAGTTAATAACATTTCTGTCATTGTAGTTTAATAGCATGCGGAAGTTTAAAGACAAAATAGGCGCTAACGCTGAAACAGCCATTTTAGGTGCTACACAAATAATAGTTTCTGATTTAATTATTCATGAAAAACTTAAGGGATTGCACTTATGAAATTGATTGAAAATTGTTGTATTTGTACTGCATACTTTCATTTGGCGTATATGATTTCTTAATATTGGCAATATTTATCACTCCGCACGATATCTGAAACATTTTTGAACACAGTACCGTTCGCTAACACAAAGAAAGTCCCTGAAAGGAATGTGCCACTCTTACAAGTCGGCAAGGAGAGCCAATGTGTGCGACAGAGAACGCATGCACACAGTACTGCTTTAATTAATGGTTTTATTAAAGATTTTATACAAAAGAAGATTGAAAAGTTTAAATATCAGAAAACTATTAATGATATTTCTACTCTTAAAAAATAAAAGACGATTATAATTTTAAAAAATTACTTACAATCCTTGGGTTAATAAACATTTTCATTTTTTTTAAAGAAGTTGGTATAACTTTAGTTCCTCAAAATAAATATAGTATTAAAATTTTACTACAATTTTCTAAAAATGATAAAATTCCTAATAATAAAAAATCTGGTATTTATCAATTTAATTGTTTAGATTGTGATCAGGTTTATGTTGGAAATACGAAACGTAGTTTGGAAATCAGAAAGAAATGACATTTTCGTAACATTAAATATAAACAAACTGATAAATCGGCCGTAGCAGATCATTTTTGGTCATTTAACCATGAAATAAATCCCAAAGTTAAATTATTAAAACAATTAAATGGTCCCATAGAATTAATAGTTTGGGGAAAATATATTTATTTAAAAAAATAAACAACGCGTATTGAATTTTGACATATCGGCAGTTGATTCTGTTTTTAGGTTTGTTTCGTCTTCAGATGTTGGTAATGCTGATAAAACATAAGAAACAACATGGTAACCGAGATTACCTTGACAACGATTTGATTTGGAGTAGATGGGCTGAGGACGAAAGCAATTTGCTTTTGAAATCGATTTCCATTGGAAGGAAGAAAGAAGTATTAACATCAATTTTTCTTAAGATAAGTGTAGCTTTAGTAGCAAATATTTATATTTGTGTAATATTTATTGCTTCACTGTAACTAGTTTCACTTTCTACGTAATGCATATGAAATGTTTGCAGCCCATATCAAAACATCTGAGAACATTTAAACTGACTAGCACAGGTTTAGTTCCAGCTGTTCTAAAGTAATCTTTATCTTACTGAACTGTATCATCCTCTGTAGCAAGTAATACAGTTTATTTTATATTGTTTACATATTAACCTTTTCTGGTAAGGACATACTGCTTACACTATAATGTTTAAGAGAACTCACCAGATTGTCCAGTTTACTCCATAACTCTAAACTTTTCCACTGGTAGGCTCTTAATATTGCAAAACACACTCACTTCTAGTTTATGAAATACTTTGAAACTCACATAAGTGAAGGAACATCAGTGAAGCTGGGATCTTGAGTGCTAATGAAGAGAACATTCCTAATCGTCTTTAATAATTACTATGAATGGGTTAAAATCTTTCCTTACCACTTCGGTTTTTAAGGACTCAAAACTGTCAATAACATCTTGTGCACACCAATTATTAAAATTCTCTCCACTCTCTGCAAAATGTTTTGCATGCGTTCTTCAGGATTTCGGTTGAGCTTTACTGTGTGATACGATGGCTGAATCTTAAAAATCGTGGGGTAGGCATCATCAGTTAATTTTGATACTTTTCGAGGGACACGAATTAGTTCACCATCATTTACTGGAAAAAAATGTCTTCCTTAACCACAAAGCGCTGTTCAAAACGATGAATACAAACTACAGTTTTTGTCATTTGTCATATTTCAAAATCTTTAAGATGTATGTTCCTGTTCCACTTAGCTCATAAAGATTTTCTTTAGGAAATTTAAATATTAGTCGTATGAGGTGCACTACCATAATAAGATTTGCAGCGGGGAACAGAACAAGAACGACCCCATTTCGACAATATTTCACACTATACATTTACATAAACTTTATAACATTATGTTAAAAACTTAACTATAAACTAACTCGTTACAAACTAATTGCCATTTTAATGTGAATTACATGAATTCTGCAAACACACAATCAAAGTGAACAAACACACGCTTCACTCGTTGGATATAACCATAACACAGAGGAAGACAGCTTCGAGAGTTGTGACGTATTTCAGCCGGGAACAAGGCCTGCAGTGCGTGTGACGTCAGGCAAGAGCCGTGTAGTACCAAGCTGCCTATATAAATGACACTGCGAGTACAGAATCTGAGGGTTCAGTCAGGTGTAGAGCACTCGATGACAACAATGTAGCTGCCACGTACCAAATGGAACTGTTAAATTTACAAAATAACGATTTATTGAAGGACAAATATACAAACAAGAACGACTTGGCTGATTTTTACAAGAATGTTCCCCAAACCAGATTTCCGAGGTTCTATTCATTTGCCGCACGGACATTGTGTATGTTCGGCTCGACATATGTGTGCGAACAATATTTTTTTGCTGTTATGAAAATAGCTAAGTCCAACCCCCGAAGTATCTTATCGGATCACAATCTAACATGCAGCCTTCGATTACAAATTTCCCAGACATTACGTCCTGATATTGATAAACTAGTTAAAGACAAACGAAACAGGAAGTGTTGGAAAATGTCCATGTAATTTTGTTCCGAATGGGTCTCATGTAATTTGCAGAGAAAATTACTTTGTTTTATTTTATTCACTTTACAACATGCCTGACCTTCAGATAAACTATGAGTTGAAGTTTTATATATTTTCTCATAGCCAGAGCCAAAATATAATTGTTTATAAACTGTGATCAATTGTGTAATTAAAGCAGTTAGCATTAATATTACAACACCCAAGATGTAAGTTTTAGATATTATGAATACCCGATTCGTTTCCTGTCTTTACTACGCTGTCGGAACTCCAACACATCAGACTATTTCCGTACTCTTAGGTAGCAGAAATCAGCGAGGTGACGTCACACGCTAAACTGCCTTTCGTCCGGGGGCATACTTGGCGGTTGAGCTGACGGAGCTTACGTCACACCGCCACTACCTGTCTTAACCTGCCATAACATAACAAGCTGGTCCACGGGCGCCTCCACTTTTCCTACAATCGATTCTCGTATTATAGTCTGAGGTATTGCAGTTGGTGTAGCATAAATCATACTAGGCAGGATATCGGAATAATGTCTAAGCCCCCCCCCCTGCACCTTGTTTCTTAGGAACTTTCTTTGCTGTGGGAAACTCTACCTAATTTTAAACGCGTTACTCAAAACCTTTTTAAAAGTATTTGCATTACTTAAAATGACCCACGTGTTTAAAGTTCTTCAACGATCAACCTCTAATTTTAACAAACTTTAATTAATGATAAGAGGTAAATCCATTTGTGTAATTTTAAAATCATATTCTTCTAATATTTTTCTAACTTAATATTATCAAATCGAAAAATTCCAAACCGCAAAGAGCTTATTACTTTCTATCACGGCTTCGTTTGAATTAAAAACACTTCGGGGTTCTTTGTAGTGTTCTGTTAAATGCAAAACAAAATCTTTAGTGATATGTAAGAAACCGTTCAACTCGTGGGATATGTTTAATTAACACAATAACAATGTTAAGTCAGTTAAACGTAAATTGCTAAGTTTTCACAGATGCGTTGCTTAGGTACGTTATATCTGTTACCAGGAACTCAGGAAAGGAATAAGTTTCAACCTACATTACCGCGGTCTAATTATCATCAAGCGATGGTCTGTTATCGAGAAAACAACTGTGAGAGAGTCGTATTACTGCCGTAAGCTAAAATTATAATTCTCATCGTGACCATAAGTTGAAGCTATTTGTTAATCAGAGTTAACGAACAAGCAACAAAGCGCATACCCTCTCCACATATTTTAGAAAGGGAATTTTGTTTACGACCGCATCATGACATGTGTTCACCAGAAACATGAATTCTCATTAATAAATTGAAATACATCTAGTGAACTAAACACTTGTCCATTCAGCGCATAGAGATAATTATTCAGGCGATTTTGAGGATGAATTCGAATTATTTGAGCGCAAGCGCTGAAGATCTCAAGACTTGAAATCACAACACGCAAATGTTCCAAGTTCCTTAGCCTAAATATCGTATTCTTGTAGCCAACCGACCCTTGCCGTTGAAGCAGGTTGGTTGCATTTCTAAATAAGATAAAGAAAGATCTTTATTAAATTGCTGCATTATTTGGCAAAGTGTACTTATCAAGCACTGCAACAAACTCAACAACTGAGTGTGTGGTAGGGGTTTAAGGGTCGGTAAAGATTGGAGAGAAAGCCATTAAAAGACACAGGTGATTTTATTTAAAACCTGCACTCCTTTCTGTTTGCCTTATGCAAGAATACTGAGATTATTAATTTTAACTGTCCTAAATTGTCAATTGTTTCACTCATCTGCAATAAGGTGTCAAAATAGGAAAGACTGTGATTTGATGCTACTAACAATCATTAATTTAGAGGTTGTTACCGGGCATTCTACAATACAAATTATAACAAAAATACTCTACAATGAATGTCGGCATATAGTTTCATGTAAAACATTTTATAATAAATTAACACATTTATTGAAAAATAACTTAAATACACCGGCGAAAAAGAAAGAAATCCATAAAAAGGATTAATTATGTGGAACAATCTTGCCTACTTGCTGCAGATTTAACAAACTGGCCGCTTTTAATTGTGCTTGCTCATTATATACATCATAAATTTCTAGGGGTAGTGATATTTAGCATTTTGAAATCAGAAATTCATTTAGCATTTTATAGCATTATGAAAAAACTTTAACTTGAGTTAATTGTTTTTAAATGATGAATATTAATATTATTTATGACAGGGTTATTAATGAAGTGAGTTAAAAGTGCATAAAGTTTCAATTTATTTTTCATTAATATAGGTTAAAGCAATACACAGAAATATAGAACAAGCTGATACAGACTAAAGCATACTACAAGGCACAAAAAAGATAAATCCATACTGATGTATAACTAGCACAATAACAAAAAATTGCACAAAATTGGCATATAACATAACTCAATTTTATGATTCAGTAACGCTGTTGAATGAAAGCAGTTAACATATTTCAAGACTCTGTTCTGTCATTTAGTTCCTCATGTTACTCACAATCAAATTATATTTACTAAAATATCTTTCAGCATCTACGCTGTTGGTAGGACCCAAAATGCACTGCAGAGCAATGGTGGGCAATGGTGGAACAATAAGCTAATTTAGCGGGAGGGGTTGCGTTCCACATTCCAGAAGAGTGGTCATTTAGTTTTTATAACTTTTTAAATATGCAAAGGTTCCACAGACTCTTCAGTTAAAGTTTCCAGAAGAAAACCCCTGGAAAAAAAAATAATTACTTGGAAAAGCTTCAATTTCGCATTTATATCGCATATTGAGTCAATGTCGCACTTTATCGTGCTATATCGCATTTGCGAAAAATCACCACCCCCAGCTATTGCTTATTGTTGGGCTCATTTTGGATGTCCATTGCAGTCTACTGCAAAAACATGAATTTCCATTTCCTCATTTTAAGTGGAAAATAAAGTGAAAAACATTTCAGAGGTATTTACGGTGGCAATAAATATTCCCGAATATATACTTAGTACACACAGTACATAGAATGATTAAAAAAAAAGTAAAATAAGAAATTATTTTCAGTTTGACTATGGAATTATTGGTCAGTTAAAAGATGTCCACGAAACAGACTTTTATTTATTTTGGCTCCATTAAAACTTACATTTAGAGGGAGTATTACAATACCGTATAACTTATAGTTATCTCATTTTCACCAGTACACTCAAATCCATCCCTCCCCTCTTCTCAGCGAGTGAGCATTGAAACTGGGACATTACCCCGTCAGGCGGGGAAACTAGCAAGAGAGATACAGAGTTAAGAGTGGCGATGTACGAGAGTGACCTTGAGTGGACTAGCCAAAGTGAAGGGCTGTGGTTTCTGAATAAGACTTAATAAGTTGTATACCAAACTTCATAACAATGTGTTTGACCAGCCTCTCCGGAATACGCAGCATACATGCAACATACAAAAGTGATTTTAAAAATATGATTCATTACATTCACATGTTTTTCCCTATCCACTCCTTCACAGACTATTTTTACTTAACCTTACTCTTCTATCTACCTTTTGTTAGTGCAGATAAATCTTCATTACTCATTTCTTCATTTCGTTGTGGAAATAAGAATACAATAAGTTAAAGCAATAGTCAACATGTTCCAATCGATGTCTACGATATTCTCATCTGCTTCCAGAAAAGAAAAGAATTACGATTTGTAGATGTAAAAATGATAAAGGATCTGCAAATTGACACCAATAACAATGAATATCTCAGGTATAGTTAAAGCCACAAAAAGTTTGACAAAGTCTGTACTTCCATGAGACCTACTTTTTGCGTAGTAAGATTTCGACTATCTCATACGGTTCAGTAATTTTACAAATATGGTATAGTTAAAGCCACAAAAAGTTTGACAAAGTCTGTACTTCCATGAGACCTACTTTTTGCGTAGTAAGATTTCGACTATCTCATACGGTTCAGTAATTTTACAAATATGGTCAGAATAAAGAACACTTCAAAGGCTACTTCTAGAAATTTACAGATATAAATTTTTTGCGATGAAACCAACTTCAGCATATGGTATTTTAATTAAAATTGTAATACCCATTTCTGAGAAAAATCAAATTTAATATAACGCAGCTCTGGGTAGTTCGGAGTGCGGGAGTTTCTTAAAATCGTGTCGCCTGGTTCAAGTCCTAAATTTAAACTACATTTAACAGACTTTACTTCTTTATACACTCTCTGCATGTGCGCACGCACGCACACGCATGCACTGGATACCTCAAAACATTTCCGGTGTAATTTCGACCCCGATTTTTTTTTTTTTTTTTTTTTTTTTTTGAATGGAACGCAATATTTTCTCTACCTTAAACGCGAGTGAAGAAAGTACAATGTGTTCTTCGTTTCTAGGTAGCCCGTCATGTATGTTACTTATTATAATTAAGTATAAAATATATATTCTAAAAATATCTATTACACTTTTGTTATAAGTGGAAAGTGGATAGAAATGTTGTAACAGGTGAGTTTTATAACATATTCATGAGGTCATACTTTTTAAATGTATATCTTTATAAACCTTGAAACATCATAAATCCCTCAAAGATTTTCTCAGTTTCCAAACAAAAACGTTATCAACAGCTAATTGCTAATATACAGTGAGTATAAAATATGTACGTCCGTACACATAGGAATTCACATTACAATACAGGGAGGAAAAGAAATGGGATGAAATATGTCAATAAATTAATCATTTTCAATAGGCCATTTGGGTTGTATGTGCTCATATAAAACTTGACAAAATATACAAATTAATTAATAATCTCCCCTTAATATAAATATTATTTCTCACAAAGTGACGTACACCTAAAAGTTTAGTAATGCTTTTAAAAATATACCAAAATTCATTTCGCAGGCTTCCCTTTTGCTTTTATAACTTCTTTCAGTTGCCGTGGTGGCCGCTTCTGTAGCGTAGGTGGTAGCGTGCCTGCGTCACATTCAAGAGGTCCAGAGTTCGAATCTCGATGAGGTTGATTTACCTAATAAGGTTTTTAGCATTGTTTTCCCTTATCCTGATAGATGAATGTTGGGTAGCTCTAAGCTCTGTGGACTTATTCGTCCATTTCATTCATCGTCCGATAGGACTAAATGTTGGAGGATGTTGTAGGACCTTAAGAAGTCTCCGTGCATTGATTCCACTAACTCTGTGGTTGGTTCAATTAAATCCCATTCAATTTGAAGCACCTCTTTCAAGCTTTCTTTATTGGAAAAGGTGTGCTTTCTGATGTTCTCAAAAATAGACCTCAGGTACTCTAAGGGGTCAATATCTGGTGACTGATTTATTTGCTTTGGTGTGATGTAAAGCAGCTACAAGCGAGTATTTCCAGCCGTATGTTTGGGGTCATTGTCCTGCTGAAAAATAAAGTTTCCTTCAAGACCTAGTTTCTGATCATTAGCATCACGATTTTGATTTAAAATGTCCATATACACCTCATGGTCAATTGCTCTATCTATACACCACAGTCGACCGAGAGCTTTAGCGCCCATACACTCCCAGACAATTACTGATCCACCTCCATGACTTGGATTGAATTGGATTGGTTTGGATTGGATTATTCGGAGGGGATTCGGCACCTCGACCAGACTGGTCTTTTGTACCTATGCGCCCAAGCGGGTCACCTTCGGGAAGGGGGATGAGGTGAGAGGATACAGAGGACGGCCGACCCCAAGGAGTCACTACAGTACATAGGCCGGGGTCCCTACACTTTACTAAATAGAAACTCCCCGGAGGTCCAGGACAATCGCCATTCCACCTAGCGTGGCCCCGAAACAGTCACGAGGAGCAAGGAAGACTCCAAGCAGATTTGCACAACCGGCTTCCCGCCGGCCGCGTTCCTGAATCGGCCCACTAGGCTGGCTAGGAGACCGGAATTCGTCCCGACGGAGGAGAAAGTGTTTGTTCAGAGCATATCATCCCGCCATGCACCGCCGACCCTTCTACCGCCAAAGAAACCACCAGATGAGAGATGATATGAAATAATGGAGGTGGAAAACAGCGACAGGAAATTCGGGGGATGTAATTAACCTTACCCGCATTCGCCTAGCGACCCGGGAAAACCCACGACAAAAACCATGGGTCAGGTAGGTCGGTGACGGGAATCGAACCCAGCCTCCTGAATGCGGGCCACAGACGAAATGCCTGAGCATCCCGCTCGGAACCTCCATGTCTTCCTTTGGGCACTAGAGGTTTTGGATCCATCTCCATATTGTTTTTGCGCCAGATCATACGTTTTCCATTGGAGCCAAAAGCTTTAAAACTTACTTTCGTCGGAAAAATAACTTTTCCAAGTGCTCTTTTGCGAAGTTTAATCGTCTTATGTAATTTCTCTTATTGACCTAGCATCCAATACGAGGTATTCGACCATGGTAACCGGTTTCTCGATAAAATTGCGCATACTACTGCAAGACAAATTAAAACTACGTCTTTCCAGAACCGCAGTCAACTTCATAGGTCCAATTTTCGGATCCCTTTGTTATTTTCAGGATGACAACTCTTATAGTGCCCTGTCAACAACTTTGGCCATTCAGTTCTTGGTCTGTTTTGCATCCTTTTTAAAACACAAAATCAGTCTTGACTGTGAAGTGAAGTCTATCAACAAGTTGAGACATTTCTCGCAGCGATTTACATCGATTATGCACTTCAATAATTATTAGTTTTGTTGTTTCTCAGCTTGTTTCCCTGCGATCGATTCCCATTTTGACTTTCCTGTGTGTTTGTTCACTGTTTGCTGACGACTACTCCGTTTCATTTCTTATCTCTACTATCGAAAGGTAAGCAGAGCAGTGAAGGTTGGCTAGAGTGTTTGCTTTGGTTCCCTACGTCCGGAATACGCCCGGGATCGATCCCACCCCTGGGGGATGCGGATTTTAGGTCCCGAGTATGGGGTATTTCCTCAGCATCGTGAGGAAATTAGGAGAGAACCTTGGTCTAGAAAGCCAACTTTCCGGCTGGGG
The DNA here is from genome assembly GCA_030765055.1 of Mantis religiosa. Taxonomy (NCBI): domain Eukaryota; kingdom Metazoa; phylum Arthropoda; class Insecta; order Mantodea; family Mantidae; genus Mantis; species Mantis religiosa. Next base: position 86,878,886 of record CM060950.1, read on the forward strand.
TGGCGAGATACTGAACACATCTCCTGCCCGTATCGCCTGGATGATCGCCCACCTCTGCCTTGCGTATGTGGGCGTGAGGCCGGCAGTCAGGTTGGGAGGCTCAGGCCCACTTTATGTTATTACGCCATGGGTTACGTTTACTACCTCAGTTGTTCGGTCATTTTTTCTGCCTATTATAGACATCTTTAGGTACATTTCATTTCACTTAAAACTCTAGTCATCGTATTGCGGGTTTATTGCTACATTTATGCAGAGTAGTACTTACATATATTTCGTACTCGTGTATTGTAGGTACGTTATGTATTTTTTGACATCCGTGCTACTTTTTGTATTGCCCTTTTTATACACAACAATACTGGTGTACGAACACTTTTTTACACTCACTGTAATTATTATATATGATTTGTATGCGACTCTTGGGCTTTATTAGTTAAATTAGAAAATACAGCTATGCAAACTTTTTGTTATATTCAAACTCAAATAGGACTCTAAATTTTAAAAAATAAAACACTGTAAGATCATAATTAATTTGTATATACCATATAATTCAAGATATATGAAAGAATTATTAGTACAATTTTTCCGAGTTTAAAATATTTCAGCTCATAGAATGAAACACCTTAAAGGAACTTTTCCATTCATTTGATATAGACATTCTCTGTCCAAAGCTGAGTTTCCTATGTATGAGTGAATCGAAAACTGAAAAAGTAATACTAAATTAACAATGTATAAATAAAAACGCAACAATCTAGCTGAGAGAACGCAGCGGAAATAATGTAGAAAATGGACCCATACAATGCAGGATAACGACTGCGAGTTTCTCTCCTGTCTTATATTTGCACGCATACGTTATACGCATGCATGCAGCGTATTTCTTCCTCTTCAAAACACATCGCGTTTCCCTATTCACAGGAGCGTCAACGAGACAGTTCAATTTCACCCCATTCATCGCTGTACTGCTCTCGTTTACCTCTGTTTCTTCTGGCATATGCAACATGAATATCAATGCCATATCAATGCCATCGAATTATTTCTAACCTAAATGTTTTCCATTATCTACACTTAACTCGGGTTACATAAAAAAGATAATTCAATGCTATTCTCTACTTCATTTCTATTAGTTGTAACTAACCTGTGTTCTAGTCTTAATTTGTTCCTATCTCATTGGCTGTTGCAGCAGTGCTCACTCGATTCACGAAAATAGATCGATGCATCAACTTTCTATATTTTTGCTGATCTGATATTGGCAGAAACTTCTTATTCTTTGGCATCCAAACCGGGTCCTTGCTGAATCAAATTGAATTCCGGTGCAAGTACATACTATCACATAGCAGATCGCACAGTCCTCCGTGAGGACTCACAAAGGAGGAAGCAAGTTGCCGTGAGAAATAAACAGACGTTCAAGGGCAGCTGACATTAGAAAGTGTAATTACCACGTAAAAGACAGACTTGCTTTAACTACCATATTATACCACTAAGTGGTGTCAGGGTATTCTTGTTCCTGTTAACCCTTATGTCCGTAGCCGGCAGATTGAGGAACGGAATCTATGAATCAGTGAGAGAGAGAGAGAGAGAGAGAGAGAGAGAGAGAGAGAGAGAGAGACAGACAGACAGAGAGAGGGAGAATCCAGGATGGGAGATCAGCCCGATGCCTGGTATGAGCGAAAGAAGTGAATGACGGAATGCGGGCGAAATGAAATGAAAGATGGAGCACTGGTGGAATGCTGACGGGGGAAACCGGAGGACCCAGAGAAAACCAGCCCAAAGCCATGCTGTCCACCCCAAATCTCACTTCGCAGTCGCCTGGCTCGAACCCGGACCGCCGTAGAGAGAACCAAGCGGTCTAACCGCTCGGCCACGGCGCGGCCTACAAAAGACTTTCGCGGCTGCAATTCTGGAGGCTTCGAATTCTAGAAAGATCACCGCGTCAGGCAGATATATAAAAACCGATGCATGGCCGAGATGAGTCACTACTGAACAGAGTCAGGGTGTGTAGTGTGAGTAGTATACTATACAGTTACTCCGAGCAGTGAGTAGTCACAACTGAGTTGGCAAATGCTTGGTGCTGAGTGTGATAGATTGCAGGATCCGCAATAAGGAGGTCGGCAGGAGGCAGTTCACGGTCAGTAAGAGCGACTGAGTGCGGAATCGCCGAGCTTTGGAACCGGCAGCGAATTACTTGTGAATATCGGAGTTTTCTGCAGAATTAGTACGTAGCTCCGTGTTAGAGGCGATCTTGTGTGGAGGTGAGAGAGATATAGCAGCACAAAGGGTGAATGCCACAGACTTAAGGGAATCTTGTAAAGACGTTTCGAAGTGTTACATTTGTGTAAAATAAAGGCTGATTGCAAGTTAGCATTGAGTTAATAATTTTGCTGAAAATAAAGCAGTCTTTTGTCTTTTGTCACTATACATTAAACTACGAACAGATGCTAATTCTAGGCGAGTAGTGAACTGGATGGTACAATAAACACTTGAAGTGAACATGGACAACCAAAAGTTGTTGAAATTTGCTGAGTAATAGGGTCTCATTCGAAGCCTGCGATATCAATCACAGAAACATGTAGCAATGACCAAACGTTACTTGGTTCAGTAATATATTGTTGCACCAATATTATTATTATTATTATTATTATTATTATTATTATTATTATTATTATTATTATTATTATTATTATTATTATTATTATTATTATTATTATAACTACACCAAATAATAAACTAAATGAAAAAGGAATCCCCAAAGGGCTTTGCATGTCTACAGCTGTCACTCACCGTGTATGTACTTAACCCTGACCTCTTGCCCTAGCTATACCAGAGGCCAATAGGAAACTGAGGTGAAAACCTATGATCTATGGCTTTATCGAATAGACGGAAATACGCTCTACTTACGTCACTCATATGCTACAGAGACCATATCTAACATGATTTCAGTCATTTTGGCGTCTTATGTGGCCAGTCGGCAGAATTCAGAGTCCTAGAATAAAAGGTTTATGCCAGCCCTCTCCAGAAAATAACATTACCGCTATCTACTAATACCGCATTATAGTGAAACACTCTGTTTTATTTGAATGGCTTCTGCATGCGAGTATCTGTGTATACGTTACGGGCAAAAGTAATGGAACAAGGTAATTTTAGATGGTCATATTGGTTTTCATTTTAAATAAGCTGAAGGAGTTGAGAATTATGTTAAATAATCATCCTTGTTTTATGCTAAATAATACTATTTTAATATTATATATTATTAAATATATTATTATTTCATAAACTTCAATATAGCTAATACTCGAATGTCTACAAATATAAATAGCTTCTTTGGACTTTTTTTTGGTAACTTAAGTCCTCCAACGTTAAGTCATACCGGACGATGAATGAAATGGATGAAATGATGCTCGAATGAGCCCGGAGTCCATAGAGCTTAGAGTTACCTGACATTCGTCTTTCATGATAAGGGGAAATTCCGGAAAAAAACCTTATTCAGGTAACTCACCCTGACCAAGATTCGCACTTGGGAGCTCTTGAACGTGAGGCAGTCACGCTACCATCTACGCTACCGAGGCGGGCTTCTCTGGACTTGACAAAAGTACTGGAACGTGAGTATTTTAATAAATCAATATTTTGGATCCGTCCTTTCCCTGCAATAACTGAAGACGGTATTTTGAGCATCAATCGGTCTCAAGTTATTATTGTGAACTCCAGAGTTATTTTCCCGCTCTTGCAAGAGAACTTCCTTCCGAAGTACTTTGAATCTAATATTGTATTTTCTCAAAGGGTCTTCAGATTATTTACAAAAGTATGTATTTTGATAGCGGTCTGGGGATTTTAGCAAACGCATGGAAAGAGTTTAAATGCATACCATTTTAAGGACACCTGTATGGTACAGTTCCTTAATACTTTTTATCGCTATTCCCTTTGCATCTATAGTGAATTGCGCAAAGGTTCATCTCGATTGAAACTGAGATAGAGAAATACGTTGCGGCAGTAACGCCGCTCACAAGCCTCACGCTACTTACGTACCAGGGTTCGAAATCAGGACTATTTCCTCGGTCTCCGCCGTCGCTGGTCTGCCGTATTCTTTCTCGTTGCCTCCAGCTGCTGTTCTCAGCCTCTCCTGCATGGACTCTCAGGGTTCTCAGGTGGTAGGACCGAGACAACAGAACACTCGGTATTTTCTGAACACTTAAAGATACCGTTTATCTACACTTATGTGGGACCCGGGCACCTTCCGATATCATCACTCTCAACCGGCGGTGACCGCCTACATAATGCTGCTATAGTACAGAAAAATTGATCGGTGCACAGTGAAAGAATTAATCAGCCAATAGACACACCAGACGAAATGAACAGATTAGAATAGAATGGGGGTCGAATGGTTCTTCTACCCCTTATATATTGAAACTAGCAGTGTATTGGCCTGTCTTAACGGTACATCGAAATAGCTGACATACCATGTTATTTACCGATTTTCGCCCGTTTCTGGTTGAAGCCAGAGTGCACGGTCTTTGTTAACTAAATTTGCTCAGGTCCTCGATACAACATATTACACAGACATTTCCATTTTCAATTTTACAAACATAGCCAAAGTAAACATTGTACAGTTCTCAAAATATACACAATTATTGAACCAATTTAAATAATTAACGATAAGGAATTTATTGTGCTATTATTAAATCATTTATCTTTATGATCAAAAGTTCCTGTTTCAAAGTCTTCGTAAGAATAGTTTGTATACCAGACAAAGACAGGGGTAGATAAAAGTTATGAACGAAGTGGCGCATTCTACAATAGATCGTACAGAACTCGACGCGGCCCGGGTTCGATCCCAGGCGACCGCAAAGTGAGATTTGTAGTGGACAACACCGCGCTGGGGCGGGTTTTCTCCGGGACCTCCGGTTTCCCCCGCCATCTCATTCGACCGGTGCTCCATCTTCATCTCATGTATCATCAGTGTCACCGCCTGCGGTGCCATATGTAGTAAAAGCGGGCGTTAAACACTACACACACAGAACTCGACAGGGAACCGCCATGAATTTTCCTCCACCAACCAGCAGCCTAAGAGTGTTCCGATCAAGTATCTTTGTCTCTGACTCACCCTCCCAATTGTTTGAAACAGTATCCTTCATAATTTGAGACCGCTTATAGTTATTCATTTTATTGGTATTGTTTTTACGTTTAAGAACAACAATTTCATTTTTGTTCCGTCCTTTTATATATATACTATATAATCACATAAAATTGAAAAAATGTACAAGTGGTTTAGCTAATGAAGACTTCGAAGTTTTTCAGGTAAACCGTGTAGGTTTTGTGTCACACTTTTTCCCCCCATTAGCATTTCAGATACTACTAACGCGAACTCGAAGTCCTGTCTCCCTATAATATCAGGGG
>CM060950.1:86885270-87048130 GCA_030765055.1 Mantis religiosa
TATACCGTAAAACCATTTTTCAATAACGACGAGAGTTACGTGATCACCCAGTGTGAATTAAGGAGAGCTCGGGAGTCATCGCTACCATGGTGATCCGTCAAGACCTGCTACTGGTTATACACAAAAGAACGTTGATAAACATTAAAACTAGGCGTACCCATATGTGCAGAAGTGTTCTGATGGACGAGGGGATTGGAGAGGCAAGGGGAACAAAATTCTATGATCGTTTAGTTTAGCCTAGTGAAAGCAAAGACCAAGTTTACCTGCTGATAAACACTGACGTTACCCTCCACCGACCACTGGAGGCACGTGGCGATGAACTATCCTGCCTAACAGTCTAACCAACAACAATAATAACAATAATAATAGCAATAATAATAATAATAATAATAATAATAATAATAATAATAATAATAATAATAATAATAATAATAATAATAATAATAATAATAATAATAATAATAATAATAATAATAATAATAATAATAATAATAATAATAATAATAATAATAATAATAATAATAATAATAATAATAATAATAATAATGATACTAAAAGCTGACCAGGATGTCTTAGGTCCTGGCATTCTGATCCCAAGGTTGCGAGTTCAGACCCGGTCTAGTTCGATGATTTCTACGTGAGGCTAAAAGTGAAATGCATCATATCAGTTTTACTGACATTTAAAGAACTCCTTCGTGAAACCTCCGACATTCCGGTGACGCTAATGTGATTTTGTATATGAACTGTCATTATCAAACAAAATATTATTTTATATTTATTTTGTTGGTCATTAAGTCATTTGGTAACTTGATGGCTATATTAACTGTAGTAGTATGTCCATATAATCTGTTCTTGAGAACTGTAACAAAGAAATAATGTATTTATTTTCGGAACAAGATACACTTAATTTTAAGTACCACGCAGTTTAATATTATATTACCTAATTGTCGCTAACCTATGAAAGTATTTCGTTCCAGATAAAACTACAAGTTTGAGTATTGGAAATGCATTTAAAAAGAAGAAAGGGAGATTAAAATGGTTGAGGTATGTGTGTGCCAGAGAGGAAGAGAGAGAAAATGACCTCAATAAGCAAAGGATCGATAGATACCTAAGTTGATAATGGAGAGTTGTATAAAACCACCTACGTTTCATGTGGCAAAATTGTGTTTATTTTCCACTGAGGCTTAAATACCTGTGCGCTGAACTGGCTGGTCAGGTATAAGGAAACTGAAGCGTCCTGGCGCAAATAACTGATAAGAAACCCGCCTCCCTCCCGTAGGTCAGCCTTGCACGTATCGGAATACATTTGCTCGCGTCTGTACACTCGGGAACATGGGGCAGAGAGATCACTGAACGGGGCTCACACCGGTCTGCCTGCCGTGATTCTCCTTTACACAGGCTTTCCGATCGAGGCGTTCGGCGAATGTTACATATGTTCATTCCCTCGAACAACAAAATATAAGTTTCACATGCACTACGCACATCTCATCAACAACTTTCTGACGAGACATGACGCTATTTACATTTATCAGGGCTTGTTAACAAACAAAATTGGTATACACAAAAATCATTAGAAACTTCTTCATGGTCTGTCAAGTTACATGGTGGAATATGATATCTACGTTTGCATTTACCAGTTCATACATCCTGAATGACGAACGGCGGGGGGATAGGCTTTAACTGTGACAAACCAACGCTACGTTCTCGTGTAGAATGTAGAGCTTCTTGGCTCCCACACTTGCTCGTCTTCTTGTGGACGAAGAAATCATATTCCAACAAGATGGGGCTACAAACCATACCACATGAATTTCCATAGCAGCAATGAAGAATGTTTCCCCAAACATGTCTCCACAAAAGTGAATAACATATTGCCGGTCAGCTCTCCCAATATCTTAGCCTGTAACTTTCTTTTAGGCGGTATTCGAATTCTTACACATTTTAGTGCTCCAGCAGTTAAAAGGGATTCGGAAAGAAACTAAACGCATTGCTGTGATGCTGTGAGAGTAATGAGCGCTATTAACAGAATGCTTACCAAGTACGTACAGAAGAATAATGGTCATAATTTTGACCTATTTTTGGAAAACAGTACGTTTAATTGGTTACATTGTTTGTAAACTACATGCACACTACTTTGTGTTTCGAGGTGATAAAGGTTAATATATCTTGTCATGCACCCATCAGAATGCTTTTAAAATCATGAAATTCATGGTCGCACCTATTAATACCTTTTGCTGTTCAACACTCATTCATATTCCACACTCTGTGAGAAATATCATTAAATTGGTCCTACATAATATACGTGAAACGTTGCATTGAGCTTTAAACTCCACTATTTAAAATCTTCCTTGGACCACAGTTTATAACTTGGCATGACACTTTATGATAACTTCAGGCATTACAGATTTACAAATTGTTAAGCATTCGTTAAAAATATTACAAATTTCGTTTAAAAGTTCAAGAATACGTATACAAAAATATTTTCCTCCTAAAACAATTAAAATTAAGAAAAGTCTGCACAAGTTCTTTAAGTTTGTATACGCAGCACAATTAAAATCTTGGAAACGATACGATAATAAATAAAAAAATAACAAAAAATTAATATATTAATAGTTTCACCTAACTTGTTAAAATTTTGCAGTATTTGTTTCATGCTGAGTATTAAACAGGTGAAAGTAATCAGAATAAAACTGTAGAAGTTAAAAGGTTTTCACAGATGCATTGCCTTAAAGAAAAAGGCCCCATTCCAGCTGGGTGTCGAAATTGGAAGCTCTGACTGAGAAACCAGAGCACTGACCAAGTTTGCACTGCAGCCTTTGTTGCATTCAGCAAAAGTACCAATAATGTAACGTTTCACAATTTTTGCACACGTATTACCGTGCTACTCAAAAGGTTACCCTGGCTTTATCTTTGTTAATAGAAACTCTCAGATAATATTGGCTGAAGTGATGCGTTCATTGGTGCTTAGCAAACATCTGCGAAGCGCGCAAGTACCCCTCTCACTCTTTCGACAATAATCAGTGCGTTTTTTGAGATGTTTGTGTGAACAAAGATAAAGCCAGGGAAACCTTTTGAGCAGCACGATAATACTAAGGTCTCCAAGAATTCTTGATAGAGAACCTCCACGTCCCACCCCGAAAAAAAGAAAATGTAACATATTCCAGTATTTTCATCCACAATTTACATTGTTTTAGAAAGACATTTCAACTACGTAGACAATCCCACAATAGCAAAATCATTTTAGCAGATTCCTTTGGTAAACTTCATTCACCCCAGATCAATCTCCAAGTGCTTCTGGAAGAAGAAGAAGAAGAAGAAGAAGAAGAAGAAGAAGAAGAAGAAGAAGATGATGATGATGATGATGATGATGATGAAGCGTAGTTTTCAGGGGTTCTGGGAAATGCAGAAAATCTAACAGAGTCGTGTTGGGGAAGTTTGCAAAATTTAATATACCCTTATTTATCAAATTTAACTGAAAAAAGTAAGAAGCAAATAAATTGTAATCAGTTTCGACCTGATAGAAAGGTCTAATACGCGTAGTAGTTTAATAGTCTATTACCTACCCTTAGATTAATAAGTGGGTGTGTAGTGTTTAACGCCCGCTTTTACTATATGCGGCTGATGGTACATGAGATGAAGATTGAGCACCGGTGGAATGATATGGCGGGAGAAACCGGCAATCCCGGAGAAAACCCGCCCAGCGCCGTGTTGTTCACCACACATCTCACTGCGGTCGCCTGGGATCACTTGGTGAGAGTCGAGCGGCCACGGCGTGGCGAAATACGAGGTAAAGATATATCGGTAGAGTAACAGCTATTTTGCAACCGTTTATACAAACAGTTCATGAATAATTATTTCAGCTGCAGTCGTGGTCTAAAACAGCTATTTACAGAAGACTTTCTGCTTTATTAGCACATCTGAATAACGGCACTTCACAGATATTACACATTAGCGCACATCAGTGTACGGTTTCATTGACGCCTTATTCATCAAATGGTATTGAACATAGTTGATAGCTTTAAGGTGTGGTGCTTAAGAGCTGATAATAAATAATCACTCTTTTTTCTGGGACACACTTTTATTCTATCATCTCTACTTTGACTCTACTATGAATAAAGGTAGCCTATTCTCATACATTTTCCTATTCACGTTAAAAAAAACTATTCACAGTTGGCGGTTGGCAAAAACTTTCAAAATGGTGAGATGTTATCTGCGAATTGACACTGGAACTGATGTCATAAGGAGAAGATAAGGTGATAAAGTAAATTATTAAGATAATTATCTTTCATACGCTAAAATTATTGCACAATGTAAGACGCGAGAATTACAGTCACTAGCAAGACAAGTTAGGAGTTTTACATTAGAAAGCTCAATTAGCAACCTCCGTATTCAACGAAACGCAATAATTAGTATAAGCTAGTGTAGTTTATACGGCCAGTATAGCTTTTCTTTCAGTGTGGATGGCGCAGTTAGGTGCTGGCCTACTGATTCCAAAGTTACGGTTCAAACCCGCATTAGACCGGTGAATTTCAAGTGTGCTTCAAAGCGACGGCCCCATTTCAGTAGTTTTACTGGCAAGTAAAATAACTCCTGGGGAACAAAATTTCAGCACATCCCCTGATATGATTCTGTTAATTGACATAGCTTTAAATTATAGTACTTTTTTCTGAAAATTTGAATAGGAACGAAATAATTCCAATTTAGCAAATCATGGACTGAAGATTGTATTTCATAGGCCAATGAGAAGCGTTAAAAGACGGCAATATAAACAGGAAAGTTGTTGGAAGTAATGCTTAATATGCGGCGTGTATTTGTAAAATTTGTGTCTTTTCCTTCGCGCTCCACAAACCTCATAAGCTAGGTTATCGACAGTCCAGAACACCTAAGGACCACAGACGGTTAAAGAGATTTAGCAGTCGCCGCCAGGGAACTTTTCCAATTAGCGTTCAGCGACTAGCATCAATAAGTGATGTCTCATTGTTATTAGTACTTCAACGGTCACAGTTTCTGTACTAAGATTCACAAGCAGTTAATATTAATTTTTCAAACGATCGGCAACTCCATTAAATTTGTCAAGGTTTATTCTCACACATGCCCATGCATATCCTGACAGGGTAAGATCTCATAACTCACTACTATAGCAGCTGGCAGTAGATTCAACGAAGGCCAAGAGGTGGCGGCTAAAGGTTAAATCATCCAGGGCCGCGGCAGTAGAATTCAAACTATAAAAGACAGGATAGCATCTAACCACGCATGATACATGAAATTGGTCAACCACTTCAGTGATTATGCCAAAATTACAAAAAACTGGCAATCGTATTCGCTTTGTAATCATTTCAGTGGTGATATTATTACATACAGAAAATATTGTGCCTGCCTCACACACACACACACACACACACACACACACACACACACACACACACACACACACACACACACACACACTGGGAGGCCGCGCCGTGGCTCAGTGGTTAGACCGCTTGGCTCTCACCAGGGCGGCCCGGGTACGATCCCAGGCGACCGCAAAGTGAGATTTGTGGTGGACAACACGGTGATGGGGCGGGTTTTCTCCGGGATCTCCGGTTTCCCCCGCCATCTCATTCCACCGGTGCTCCATCTTCATCTCATGTATCATCAGTGTCATCGCCTGCGATGCCGTATGTAGTAAAAGCGGGCGCTAAACACTACACATTTCATTTCTCACACACTGGACGTTTTAATCTCGCTTGCCTGTATACGGTTTTCTCCCGAGGTTCTCCCTTAACCTGAGAAGTTGAATGTGGGAAACAAAGTTTTATTGATTTTAAAACCAAAAATAAAGACAGGGTATCGTCGCATAGTAATTCTTAGACATCGGATTGGTATGTACGAAACGTATTTAAAATATCTCGTATTTATGCTATCGAAATCTTCCAAATATCCTCTATATTTTCAAAAGTATGTACTTATCATGCCGCAAAACTATTAAGGTACACGTCAGGCACCTACAATGTCGTACGTGCCTCCTTAGACATAATTCCGATCATTTAATTCCGTTTGGAGAACACACTTGTCCAAATGCTCATAAATGTACGTTTATGACGTTCATCGGATAACACAAGTTTATACGCTGAGAAGTCCTTTCCACGTCTACTGATGTCATTCAGCAAAACTTGAGAGCACTTAGTAGCCCTGTGGAAATTTCCTTAGGAAAGGCCACGTTTTCATCTTGAAGATATTTATCCATAGAACAAAAACTTTAATGTCAGGATGTCCCTCTAAAACACTGCACAGTTTACCATTTAACTTTCCTGCATACCTTAAAGCAGCACTCTCATATGCCCGCTGCACGACAAATGAGACATGCAGCAACATATCCGAAATATACAGTTATAGACAAGCACAGAACATGTAGCATATTGTAATGTTTAATTACATGTAACAAGTAGAAAACAAGGAAATATGGATTTGCGTACAAAGTCGATGTCTCTAATAATCTGTCTCAAACTAGAACGATGACGTAAACATTAATATATCTCTAACTCTTTCATTCTCACCTCACATATGTTTACAACAGGATCGTTTTTTCGTAAATTTCTTACCGAATAGTATACTTGCTTTTGTACACATGTTACTGAGCTTTTAAATTTAGGTTTGTCGTTAGATAATTATTCGTTAACCTCAATTAACTGCCAGCACTTTTGTATTACTGAAGATAGTTCAGGGCATTATTCTTCCCTTCTTGGAAGAAATGCCTTTTAAAATCAATTGTTGTTCGCATCACAATGTGTATAAGGTTTTATTCCTCACAGATGCTTGTTTGAATCTAAAATTTCTCAGCTTCCCTTTTGCATTTTTTATTTTCAATTGCTTTGGCAAAACGAGATCGCAATTGGTTTTGTCTTTGCGCTTTCTCAATTGCTTCCCGAGACTGCTATTGAGGGCAAGGGCAAACTTATTCTGTGCGACCACCAAGCGACATGATGTCAACTCCGGTGCATGGACGCATGCCCCAATTTTACACCATATGCACCAACGTAAGGTGACCACATTCCTCAGAGCCGAACTTGACATCAAATTACCCTCGGGAATTTTGCCGATTAGAAACCCAAGTCATTCTAAATGTGTCTGTTCATATATTCCAGTTGCTTCGCCTACCATTCTACACTTGCAAAATATTATATTGATGTGGAAGTCATTGAAAAAAGCCTTAATATTATTAAACGCAAGGGTGCATACTGAACACAACAGGTTATGAACACACCTAAGGTTATGACCACTGCCGATAGAGAATGTAAAGGTAAAAAGACGCCGATATGAGCACTATAGTTAAACGCGGGATGTATATTGAAGTTTTCCCAACTTGAAGGTTACATTTAATGTTCCTTCAAGTTACGTGTTAGCTTATTCATCTTCCTTTATCGTACAAGTTCATTACTAATGAAAACTGGCTTGTATAAATCGCCTATAAAGAATTCTAGGCAATTATTTAACCTGAAGTAAACACATGATCAGTATTTATACCAGGTGGCCCAATCTAGGACGACAGCTGTTAGTAAGGTTGTCGCCGTACAAACAGTTGTCGAATTTAAAAGCGTAATTATTTTATTCACTCTAACGGCAATTTCATCGATACTCTCCTCTTCGAATTGCTGTTTGTCTATATTTTGCTTTTCAAGCGGCGCTAATGAGACGCCTGGTATATTACGTATACCTCTCCATTAGTATAATGTTAGTGAAAGTCGTCATGGCCGCACCGTGGTCGATTGGTTAGACCGCTCGACTCTCACCACGGTGGCGCGGGTTCGATCACAGGCGATCGGTTGATAACACGGCGCTGCAACCCCAAACTGGAGTCAAAATTCTTACCCCAACAATTTTAGTTTGTTAGACGCACTAAAAACCAATTTATTATTGCTAAGATATTAGTACAGGGCATCAGAAGATAAAAAAACACGTGGAACGACGGTTTCTATAGAAACCCCATTTATAATGTAATATGACCTATGCTCTGATATCTGTAGTCGTACCTCAATGGTAAAAATGCACGCTGTGTGATGGGGCAGAGAGATCACAGTTCGAACCTAGCATACGACCATGCTCTTTCATTTCAACGTTGTTACTTTGTAAAACACGATAGCGAATGCGCTTTCTAGGCATTATTATTCTTGGGTATTGTCTTGCCTTTAGTGGAGGGGCTGTTTTGTAACTAGCAGAGATACACAATATACCTTTTCAGTTTTTTTATTTATAATCCGTTGGAGTATACAGGACTATATTACACCTGTAAGTTTGTTCTTCTGAGAACTCTTCAGTTTCCTATTACTTTATGTATTAGTTTATTCTTATGATCAGATGGATTTTATATAGAATTTAGCGGTTGGGTTCATTAAGATTATTATTTAACCTATTAGCATTCTCTTTTAAATGATGTAGTGATAATTTAGCCGTAACAGAACATTTGTAAATTGGTTCGTTTTGCGTCTATCAACCTAAAAAGCTTGGGATAAAAATGTTGACTCCAGACTGCGCTTCGAACCGTGAAATCTCCGTCCCATTGATACAGCGTCCGTTTAATCACTGAACTACGAAACCCGTCGTTTGGGCGCCGCTTATACACAAATGTAGATGTTGGTTAAATTATAATCATTCCACGTGTTTCCCATTTTCTTTGATATTCTGCGATGCCATGTAGAGACAGCTTAGCCGGCAGGACACAGTTGTAAATTTGTTCGTTATTTCTTCTAATAAAATAAAAAATTAGGAGATAAAAAGTTTACCCACATGTTACGAGTTTGAATCATGAAGCCCCGTCGCGCTTCTTACAGCCTGCGCTTTGGCACTGAGCTATGACAGCAGTTGACAATGTGCCTTATTCACAACATAGATATTGGTTCTGATAAAATCATAATTTCAGGTGTTTTCCGTTTACTTGCATAGTTTCCATTGCCATTAAGTTAACAGCTCAGCTGCAAGAGAACTGTTACTTGCTTTGTGATACTTAGTCAATTTTTCGCCATATTGGCCTAATATAGCCTTAGAAATCTTCGAAGTGAGTAACAGTTTAAAATGGTGACCACGTCGCTATACGTCAAGTTTAGTTTTCATACCCTGCAGTCACGGAACGCCTAAATGAAACTGAGCCGCGGAAAGGGTGTATTTACTTTCTTGAAAGATATTACAATTAAGTGTAGAGAACCGTGTTGATATGAATGCAGTGGTTTATGTTGGCAAGAAAACACCAAACCACCTGAAAGACAGCCGGTTCCCACCCGTTACCTGGTTTTAGCATTAAACCTAATATCTGTCTTACTCTCCACTTTCCCTTTCCTCCTGAGCCTGAAACCGATTTATGTTCATTGATTAATTTTGACTGCCAGGCAATAGGAGAGGGACTCGACTAGGTACTAGTACGGACCGTCATGATGAAGCATGCCTTCCAACCACTCAGGTTTAAATGCTTCCGTGCTGCTGCACTTTCATTTCTCATCTAGGCATGCCCTAACCAATAAGAGATTGGCTTACCCTGGACACATTTAATAAATAGGGATACTTAATTTTTTTTATTTGCATATTTACATTTTGTAGCGGCTTGAAGAAAAACGCGTAGCTGATAAGCAGCTAATATCATACCGTTAACGTAAACATAAAATTACATTTATTAAGAATTAACAGCGAAATAAAAATGCATAACGGAAAGTGTGCATTTTTTAAAGTTAACGTAATTTGAAACAACTCAGTGATAAATAGAACTAATACAAGCTGAAGTATTACACAGGAAAATAGAGAAATTCTAGTGCAAAAAGCACAATATAAGTACAATTTACAAAATTATCTCGAATCATGCAAGATGAATGAAACCATAAATCATGCCACAACATTTTGTCAAATACACCTGAAAAGTGCTTTAGCAAACATGGTTCTAACAGGCAGTCTATAAATTTATTATCCTGCATAACTGTGAATGCAGTGGAGATTTAAAATATTCACATTCTTCTTTAAACGATAAAAACAGTCCTTATTAAATCGAAAAATAGAAGCTTTCCTTTATTTTCACTCAAATCTTTCTAATGTCTTTACAATTATTGGTCAGCCCTAAATAAATTGAAAAGTTTCCCAACTTTTTGAGAGAAGAAAGGGAGAACAAGTGTTTTTCACACTTTCTTCCTTGGGACTGCTCAACATTTGCAATAAACCAAACGTTCCACCATTGCATTATTATATTATGTTTTAGAGTGATTTGCACTTTTAAAATAAATTTCTCATTTTATCGCAGGTTTAAGTTTCCTACCACGTACATACTAGAGCGTAATAATTGCATTCCATCTAAAAATTCGATACCGGGATTTCACTGGAAATATACTTGTTTTAAAGTCTCCAATTAGCCGAGAAAAAACAACGTTTTTAATAAGTTTTGTCTGAGCAGCAAAACTCAAAGACAAGAGGTCCGTTAAATATCAAAATGGTATTACGAATATTTACAAGAAAATCTTTCAAACTCAAGACTACATTTCTCACAGAAGTTTTTTTGAAAATTTTGATTTCCTTAAAAATGGCTCTTAACGATTCGGATTTAACTACCGCATGTTTAAGAAATTGTTA
This sequence comes from Mantis religiosa, assembly GCA_030765055.1. Taxonomy (NCBI): domain Eukaryota; kingdom Metazoa; phylum Arthropoda; class Insecta; order Mantodea; family Mantidae; genus Mantis; species Mantis religiosa. Next base: position 86,895,852 of record CM060950.1, read on the forward strand.
TGCCAAACTAAATGTATAACTTGAGTTCTCGGAATACACTCAGAAATCCCCTTTGTTCTAAACGTCTTTTGCATTAAGTGGTAAGAAATATGTAGACAAAATCTTATTACACTAAAGTGTAGATCCTGTTACAACATACACTTTATGTCAAAATTTTTGTGGAGTGGACCATTTCCGATATATTCCTTGTTATTTTAATTTTTCTCTATACTCTTCTCAAATAAGAACACGTTATTCGTTTTCTATCACTTGGTGATGCAAAAACAATGGAATTTCAAAGGCATGGCATCGACTAACTTTTAAAATATCCAACTATCTCTTAAAAGCTACTATATTCCCATATTCCTTATGCTCGACTTGGTAGGGTAGATGATGGCGTGTCTACCTCACGTTCAAGAGGTCTCGGGTTCGAATCTGAGTCAGGCTGAGTTATCTGGATAGGGTTTTTCTGGGGATTTCCCTTATCCTGAAAGATGAATGTGGTTAACTCTAAGCTCTATGGAAACAGGGCTCATTTGAGCATAATTTCACCCATTTCATTCATCGTCCGATAAGACTTATCGATGGAGGACGTAAATATATTTTTAAAAAAATATGCACCTACGGGAAAATTAACAATATGTTAGTCTCGATTAACATGATGTACAGAGATAAGCGTTTGCAAGAATAATTGTACAAGAGTAGGGAAAAGCGTACGAGTGGGAACACTTCAAATGTTTAAAATACATTAAATAATAGATTAGAGGTCATGAAACATGAAAAAAATACTATATAAACTTTTTGGACATTTCGCGGTATATCGCATTGTGATAAATCGCCGTTCCTTAGATAAGACGCCTCTGCTAACATTAAATTAAGAAACACACAATGGGAAACCAAAAACATTAGTAGATTTAACTGTACCTTGGTCTGAATATACAAATGAAGCAACACCAATTTTCACTAGAATCCCATTTCACATGTTGACGAGTTTGCGAAATGTATACTCCTCTGACAAAATGAAATCTGGCAGTGGCGTTGGGATCTGTTTCCACCACCGCAAGAGTCCCGTGGTGGCATTTACATCAGCACTGCAAGATAACTTCCTACGGAGGTTTTATCACCAGATTGGTAGATATTCACCGCCGTCGATGATAATACCAAGATAGTTCCATTGTTCCGGTGTTCCTTATACGTCTGTGCAATTAAAGCTGCAAAACACGAAGCAGCATCAAAGCTAACACGGATTACTAATTGCACACATCTACTAGACAAGGCACTGCTGCAATAATTAGTGATGTGCGTTGGTTCGGAGAAATCATAATCCAAACAGGTGGGTGGGTATACGTCTACCGTTCCTGTACTCAACATGATTAGACAAAACAAGTTCCTGAATTCTATATGCGTCTTAATTATGCAAGGAACATTCTAAGTATTGTTAATAAAGAAAGTTTCCAACTCCAAACTTTACGCCGCAATTTGACCTATAATCGACCCAGCCTTAGAACTGGAATTGATTTTGATTTGATGCAGAACACTCTGCATACATCTGCATTACTTCGTGTTTGTATCAGCTGTGAGGAACAAACAGGTATGACGTGGACTCATGTTATACTTATAACGCAATAGAACGTTATATGAATAATAATAATAATAATAATAATAATAATAATAATAATAATAATAATAATAATAATAATAATAATAATAATAATAATAATAATAATAATAATAATAATAATAATAATAATAATAATAATAATAATAATAATAATAATAATAATAATAATAATAATAATAATAATAATAATAATAATAATAATAATAATAATAATAATAATAATAATAATAATAATAATAAATTACAGTTGAAATGAAGAAACGGCAACTAAAATAGAACCAGTTAATATACAGCTGCATCACTATGGGGAAGAGGTGTAAAATCTCCATCAGTCTCTGCAATGTCTGTAATTATTATTAGGCAGTGCATTTTGCAAGCAATTTTCTTCAAGTTGTCTACATGAAAAGCATTAGATCCGTAGCACAAAACGTAAAACAGTCGTGGATATGAATCGCAGATATGGAACGGGACACGATCAGCTGACCGCTACAAGCTTATAGTCAGCTGATTAAACAACTACAGCATGGCAATGCTATGGACTAAGAAGCATATGCTGCCTCATATTTACATATTTTCTATTATCTTGTGCAATATATATTGTCGCGAGGCATTGTTGCAACGGGCGCGGCCGGCGCGCGCAGACAGGTAGTGCAACGCGGAGATAAAAGGTTGCCGAAACAGAGAAAGAAAGAGAGAGATAGTTGTCCGGAAGGTTCGTCTTTCTGGTGCCATCTTCATTGTTACAGAACGTTCCACTAATTTCTAGAACAATGAGTGGAGGTATAAAAGAAGTCGTGGCTATTTTATTAGGGGACAGTCGTAATTGGACTCGATAATCTTGTGCGTCCAGCTGTGATTTGAAAGTGAACTCTTTTGTTTGTGGTCGTGTGGCAGACGACCTTGAAGGTTATATTTGTGTATGTTAGGTAATTCTGCTGCTGCAAAAGGGTGTACAAACTGCCTTTCTACGGAAATAAAGAGCATTTTGAATTTCTGCAACTAGATTTTTAATTTTACGAGCCCACAAAGTCACAATGCAAACAATGTATACTACACGGATGTATTAAATCCAAGATTTATTTTATCTTTACAATACTTAGAATAAAATTTTGGTATAATATGAACGCAATTTTTATTTTAATACACAATGCATTTATATATTTTAATATGCATGCTATGAATTTTCAAAAGTGCCTGTAGCTCGTATGTTCAGGGATACAATCCTCTATAAGATGAATATTTTTATTGTTAGTGGCTCCCGTGCGTGCACCTATTGCAATGAATCACCATGCGCATCTTGAAGTTACTGAAGGAGAATCACTTACGATTTGAAGCAAGACATCATGAAAATCTGTGTGCCATGTTGCTAGACGTGATAGATGCACGGCATTTGATGTCAATTCCACCACCGAAGACAGCAGAACAAGGTGTAATGTATATGCGCACAGACTGTCCAGGGAGTGGGGGCAGAGATGGAACCTCTGGCGGCACTGCCTACAGTCCAGTAGCAGCACAACCCAATTTCGGTTCGTTCTGGCGTTAGCGCTTACGAAATCCTCAGGCTAGTAATTATATTCATCTAATTTCTCTTCACAGTCTTAAATAGAAATCCTAGCCAACATTTACGAAAGGTGGGTTGCTTAAAAGAACAGTAGTGTAATGGCTGACAGAATTTAAGGCTTCATTTAATGCTGGCGGTTCATTGTTTATTGAATTTTCCTACGGGCAGTACATTTGCTAAATTCATCTGCTTTTCCAATTCTCATATCTTTTTTGGTGTTCGCAATGTTCCCTTTCCTTTACTTCTTTAAGCGCATATGCAACGACCCACTTACAAACATCGTATACGTTCATTATGAATGCATATTAATCAAACTTTTCAAAATATGTTTGATTAATATACTTCTTAAAAAGTCGCAGATAATCGTGTATATTTAAGAAACTGTATTAAATTCTGCTTTCCTTTCCCGCAATCCCAGCCTGTGTTTACATGAGCGAACGATTATAGCTCCACCTCGGTACGAGTCTATTTACTACTTTATGATTACTCTTCGGATCAAATCCCATGCAAGTGATAACGAAATTTGGAGGATGAGTGAAAGCACATGTTTGGTTATGACAATCTTACTAAAGGCGGAGGTATGTGTGCTCACATACGATACAATTTAGCTGGACACAGAGTATGAATGTCAAATGTACAGCACGGCCATCAAATGTGCAAACGTCGAAAACAACGTAACGTAGTACTCTGCGAACTACTGTCTGCCCACCACAAGAAGGCAAGCGGATCATGAACAAGGGAGAGGGGTTTGAACTGTTTATCTTCTCTGTTAGTGTATGTGTTTACTACGAAATGAGTTTGAGAGTGCATATGAATCACCCATGCTGCCAGATCTAATGCTCGTTTCAATAACTGCAGTGATAGGTATTATGCACAGGTGAGTTATGTGACAGAACTGTATATTTAACATTAACCTAGCATCCGTATTGTGTCCAGAAAGCAATCATAAACACAGGAAAAGTGATTAAGTTCCACAATTCTCTGGCTTGCCTTCTTGTGGTGGGGAGACGGTAGTGAAGCATTGCCTTGCAAATGTATGCCGACACAAGGTCAAGGTGTAGTATAACGCGACTGTTTTGTTTCTTCTTGCTATACTACGTGGCAAAGCGAAAAGGCGTATCGGGAAACATTCGCAACAGAGAGCTGTTTACGTGAAGTTATCGCACATACACAGCGGCTCCAGTGTATGTACACTCTCTTCAGATACAATCACAGTAACGTGTCATACATCGGCAAGTGCGAGAAATCATATACAAAGTGACTGAATATTGTGACAAGGAGAAAGTTGGAATCAAAATCCCTTTATGATTTCTCAGTAGATTGCTGATCAACTGTCTGGGATTGTAGGTATTTAATCTATAGCACTTTAACCCTGCAGGTACATTGAATCAATTCAGTAGAATTGTTTCTCTTTCATTTCATGCATGTTTTGCATTCGTAACTATGTCGGGGTGGGGGAGTCTTATTTTATATAATGTGAATTTGACGTTGTTTTATTTATATGTTTTCATTCAGATCCATCATTATTAAACTAACAAGAGATTGTCTTTTATTATTTACTGCAATTAAATAATAATAATAATAATAATAATAATAATAATAATAATAATAATAATAATAATAATAATAATAATAATAATAATAATAATAATAATAATAATAATAATAATAATAATAATAATAATAATAATAATAATAATAATAATAATAATAATAATAATAATAATAATAATAATAATAATAATAATAATAATAATAATAATAAAGGCGTATTTGTACAGATTGATCACAGTTTAGAAAATTCTATCTTTTTTTTTTGTAATTTACGTCCTCCAACGTTACGTCATATCGGACTATGAATGAAATGGGTGAAATGATGCTCAAATGAGCCCAGGGCCCACAGAGCATAGACTTGCACGACATTCGTCTTTCAGGATAAGGGAAACCCCGAAAAAACCGTATACAGATAATTCACAAGGACCGAGATTCGAAAAGTAATTGTTTTACCATATACTTCCTATAATTACAGAAATTATTTATTACGTAAAGGTTTCCCTTAAGGACAGAGGTTTCCTTTTTTTAACGAAAGAACTACAAGTATTGATAATTATTAGGAAAAGGAATAGATTACTGAAACAAGCAGCTTGAGCTTGATTTATATACGTTAATAGCGACAATGACAGACATCTTTCAGTGACGGAACATCTTATTTGACATTAGGCCTTTGTCAGTTGAGTAAATCACATTTCTAGAAATTATTCCCGTTCTACAGATTGATCGCACTAGAAAATTAGTTATATTACCGCGCGCTTGCTATAGTTTCATTTAGTAATAAACCTGTATTAAATAATTTAGTTGGTTTTCGCTCTTTTCCGTAATGAAAATTGCTGAAGATAGGGCTGTTTACCCTCATTTTCAGTATTTGAAAAATATTACAATAAATAATTACGTGGGTACATAATTGTTGCATTTATTCATTAAGATTAGTTTCTCTTATTATGCACTGTGTTGCGTATAAAAATTGGCTGACCTTTCATATCAGACACACAGCTTCCAAGTGATCTATTTGTGTTTCGTCACATACTGTACGGCAACTTATATGATTTCACTCTTCTTATCACCAGATAAGAAGGCAATGGCAGCGCCAGCCAGTCAAGGTCAATACACTTCGTCGAGTAGTACCTACCTGCATCCCGTAGGGGAGGGGATGCGTCCCCTTCAGCTGTCGTGGTGCGGGCGCTGTGGACCCTTAGCACTCGTGGTACCACTGACGTTACTAGAGGAACCTCGGGCCGAACTGCCGAGCCCCTCCCGACGGGGAGTTGCTCGGATTGGGTTGGACTCGAGGGGGCAGTGTGTTCACGACACCCACGGGGAATTGGGTACCACCGGCCAGGCTACGGCCGCCCGGAGGGGGTAGAGGGTTGCCTAATGAGTCCCGGGTACTAGCCTGCAGAGCTAGTAGAAGGTGTGCTAGATCACCAGGCGGTCCCACTGAGATTTTCGGTAGTCTTCCCTGCGGGGTTGACGCGCGTAAGTGGCGTATCCACTTCCATCCCGTCTTGACGTTGTAGCCGATGGGGGGGGGGCTTTTTAGAGTCAAGGTATTGCCCCATGGAAAGACCCCCGGAGTTTTCCATCGCTCCCGGGTAGAATGAGGCCCATGTCCTTGGTCCTACGGGTCCAGGACTAATGGGAGTAGAACCTCTGCCGTTAAACAAGTACCTACCTGCAGTTGTTTACATGCGCGAGCGATAACCGAAGTAGTTCATGTACAGTATACCTATGCAACAACGCACGTGCCCGCCTCGGAAGCGTACATGGTAGCGTGTCTGTCTCACGTTCAAGAGGTCCCGAGCTAGAATCTCGGTCAGGGCGAGTTACCTGGGTAAGGGTTTTTCCGGGGTTTTCCCTTGTCCTTTAAGACGAATGTCGGATGCTCTATAGAACATGGGCTCATTTGAGCCTCATTTCACCCATTCCAGCCATCGTCCGATATGACTTAACGTTGGAGGACGTAAAATTACAAAAAACGCACACACCTCAGGCCTTTAGATCTTACGTATAGCTAGAGCTGTGGTCGAATGGCGAAGGATGACAGTAATAAAAAAGGAAAGCGTGCATGTTTAAATCTCGCATATTTAATCCCATATTTCAGGTATGCGTTTTTATTATTAATATAATTTCACAAATGTATATTTTAAGAATTATTAAACTAAATTACATGTATAAATTTCCCTTCCTTTCAATGCTAATTTCTTCCACAGAGTAAGAAGGAATAGGTACTGTGTGACTGTCCATTTATTAAATATTTATGTTATGGCATTTAAAAATATGCATATCTCAGCTTGCAATAACTTATGTATATTTTATTAATTGCACTAGGACTGCTTTTATGCTGTTCTAGAGCGAGCCACATAACCATCGCTCTCGACGACTGAACTGTCAGAACACACCTTAGCGTAGCGACATTCCTGAATGTCTGTCGAACTATGGAACAGGGTCGAAGACCCACGCAAAAAGACCACATTATTTTCAACGGCTGATTGACTCCATGGCGAGTATAATAAAATTGTATAACAAAGTTTTCCAGCTTGTGGGGTACTAGATTGGGTATTAAATACTTTTATTTTTATTTTTGTCCTACTTTTTCCTTTATTTTAATGTTTAATAGAGAGCTATATTTCTCTCAAGTATAAATAATTATTTTTAGTCCAAAGAAGGAGAGGTGCAATAACATGAATTGTAAAAATAAAATAGTTTAAACTCCCTCTTTACTTAGCTATTGGCCATGCAAACTACGAAAACACTAAAAAATATGAACACAACAGTGTGGGACATTCGAAACTTCCGCAGTCCGTTGCCTTAACGCCCAGATAACAAAACAGTGTGATGAAGGTCGGGGTTCAGCTGCATCTGACAGGTACCTTTTTCCGATGTATCTCAGATAAACAACATGAATAAAAATAGACGTTAAAAATACTGAGGAAAAATGGACTTTATTTCTTTTGAACTGGCTATTACTTTTAAGCATACATTTATACTAAAACTCATCCGTTATACGATGTTAAATGCCTCACACAAACCAATGTTTATTGCTCAAAGGGAAAAAGCTTACTACAGTATTTCATAATGTAGCAGTTGCCTGCCGTGCTAGGGGTCCCGGGTTTGATTCCCGGCGGTGGGGGTGGGGCTTTTTCTCCGACCAAGATAATTCCCCATCTTCCCCAGAGTCTGGAAGTATGAATGAGAGTGTGAATGTGTGCGTGATCTAATGATTAAAACGAGTTAACACCTTCGGTATGTTCCAAAGGAGAACGGCCGCCGATATGACCATAGTAGTTAAAGGCGGGGTATAAATGGAACAAGGGGAAAAAATGTAGCAGTTATTATAAGCTATGGGCGTCTATAAACCTTCCACCCTGTATTTAATTAACCACATTTCGGAAAAGACTGTATTCAGAATAAGGTATAAACAGCATCTAACATCAAAGAAAAACTGACATCCGCTTATATTGTAATATGAAAGCGTTAACCTACACATTTTTATATTTAAATTTAATGGAGGTACGTAATCCATAGAAACATAAAAATATAGTGAACATGTGTATTTTTAGCATTCGGGCATCGGTTGTTTAGAAAACAATGCACGGTGTTCAGCTGGTGTAACCTTTCGCCCCTTGCTTTAGATTTAGAATATATGTACTGTAACATAAATATTTCAGTATCTCTTGGCTGATGTATCACAGCTGTTTCAGTTGCATTTTACATGAAGCTGTAATTTTAAAGCTTCTCCACTGGTCCTCAAGGGCATAAGGAGGTTTAGTGCACACCAAATGAAACCTGTCTTGAGAAAATTCAAATGTTGGTTCTTATTTGCTTACAATAAGGACAGCAAAATATACTGTATCACTTGTCCCCTTACGAGGTTGATCGCAAACGATTGCATTTAACCCTTATAAGCCTTCTATATATACTGCCCAAGTGCTTATGATTTACCCCATGAGACATCCTGCTAATTATACAGGGTCATCGAAAAAGGTTGTCCTGCGCCATGGCGTAGTGGGCTGAGGCATCATGCCTTGGTTCCCTGCCACGGAAAGCCACCCGGGTTCTATCCAAACCCGGAGGTGTGGATTTTAAGTTCCGAGTATAGGACCGGTGCCCACTCAGCATCGTGAGGAAATTTGATGAGCTTACGATAAGTAAGCGGCCCTGGTCAAGAAAGCCAACTTTTCGGCTGGGGGTGTCAAGATCCTGACGACATTTCTTCCCCGTATCGTTTGGATGATTGCCCACCTCCACCGTGCGAATGTGGGCGTGAGGCTGGCAGTCGGGTTGGCAGGCCCTGGTCTGATATGAACTGTAGTGCCACGGGTTTAACTTTTTATCGAAAAAAAAGTTCGCAGCAATTTCACAAAATCATATTTCCCGTTGTAATTGAGATAAATTAATTATTTAACCTGCAAACTAATCGGGAACAAGTTTTTTTAGATGTAACTGTACCCCGCTCATGACCATCAGCTGCTACGCAGAACGAGTGCAGTCACGCCATACTGTTTTTGGTAGAGAGTGCGATTGCAATGGCGAAAGTTCAGCAGAAAGCATAGTGCGTTCTGTGGTTAGCGGAATTTAAATCTGTTATAATTGTTCAGCGCACTTTCCGACGTGTTTATGGTGGTGATCCCCCTCAGGCTAATAGCATGAGATGGTGATATGAACAGTTTCAGGAAATTGACAGCGTTGGTGTGCAAAAGCTCACCGGACTTAAACATGATAGAACAGTTCGTTTTCCAGCAAGTAGATCAAATTGAAGAAGAAAATTACGTAAGCTTATTATTTTAACAAGATTGGGCACCCCCACATTTTTCCCTACCAGTTCGACACGCTCTACGTGCAACATTCCCTGATCGGTGGATTGGTAGGGTTGGTCTCTTAGAAGCCCTGACTTGACACCCCTAGACTCTTTTTATAGGGACACGTCAGAAACATTGTGTACAGTAATCCGATCAGAGATCCACAACATTTAAGGCACAGCATCACCGATGATGTTGCAATATCACGCCTGAGATGATCCAGCGCTATTGGGCCCAAACCGACTATCCGCTTGATGCTTGCAGGGCAACCAACACAGCGCACATTGAAACATTCTAACGTATGGGAAAAACTTTGAGTTGAACTGAAAAAAAAGTAGTTTCGTTTTATTATCTCAAATACTTCCTGAGCTATGATTTTTTGAAACTGCTGCAACCTTTCTCGTACTGCTTAATCCTTGGTCGCTTACAAGATCACAAATGAAGCTATTTCCTTGAATACCTATGGATGCAGATTTCTGTTAAAACCGAAAATATCTGTCATCAATGGGTCAGTTATCTCCCAAATTTTGAGGACGGTTTATTCAAATGCTGTCATTATTAGCCTCCGTGTCTTCCGTTGACAATTTATCACTCTGATATACACGAATATAGCACCGAAACCAGCCTGTGTTTTCGATAATATGACCACTTAACTTAATTTTGTGTTACGGTTCTAAGCTCATTTAATATATCTAAAACCAAAATTTAGTTAAGAGATATAGACTCTATTGTTTTTAATTTACGTCCTCCAACGTTGTCATATCGGACGCTGAATGAAATGGGTGAAATGAGGCTCAAATGAGCCCAAGTTCCATAGAGCATCCAACATTTGTCTTAAAGTATAAAGGAAAACCTCGGAAAAAACCTTACCCAGGTAACTTAACCAGACCGAAATTCTAACTCGGGACCGCTTGAACATGAGGCAGACACGCTACCATCTACGCTACCGAGGCGGGCACTGGTTTTACTGTAATGCCTCCCCATGTTCGTCATGGATGCATTAGTCTATCTCGTGGTTAAAATAATTAAGCTCGAAATATTCTATGTGATGCGTTACTTTAACTTCAGATTAAAGCTCTGTTCTGCAGAGATTTTGCTTTCGTCTATTTTACAACGTTGTTCAACGACAATGTTCCTATTCCTACAATTTCATAGTTCCTTTTCCCTGAAATATTACGATTGCAGATATCTCACTAAACCTCGGAAGACTGCGTGGGTGGGGGTGGTGGGGCTTTAAGGCATTCTTATTATCCTGAAATTAGCTTCAGAAGGATTGACAAGACTGTGCTCCGGTTTCTCAAATATGAAATACATACGCACTATTTAAGCAATACTATTTCGCAATAGTGAGGCAATATATACATACTGTGACTTTGTGGGTTCGTGGAATAAAAAGTCCAATTACACCACTCAACAATGTTCTTTATTTCTACCGACTTACAGTTTAACACTTGCCAATTTCACAAAATTACTTGCTGCACACAGTTACAATTTACCAGTTCGTCCGTTACAACTTCACTTGTACTCGCGATTACATAAACTCCGATGCACGCATAGTCTTCTCATTCACAATCCTTTCGTTCATTAACACGTCACTGACTAACTCTTCTTACACCAAGAACTGTCCTCATTCACTAACCAACTGATTGACCAACTCAAACCAACAACTGACTGACTACACCAAAACCAACTCAACAACTGACTCACACTGTCTGTCTGTAACCCTCTTTATAGGAATATCGCCGGTTTCTGGTGTTTACACGATTGTTCTGGTAACAGAAAGATCGAGAACCAGGTGGAAGGAAAACAGACGCACAATTATGTTTCTTTCCGACCGCTGGCTGTCACCACTATAAGACAAACGAGGGAAAGGCGTGGCTAACCGAGCCTCCCCTGTCTTCCGTTCCCAGCTGCTCACAGGGTGTTTCAGCGCTCCCCGTTACACTGCTCCCTTCTCAAAGCTGTTCGCCCTCGAACAGCCCCATCGTAGCGTGCGAGGCGGTCCAGGTGTACCACCAGCATCTGCTCGGAGTCTCAGCCAGAAGTAGCGCTGCCGTAGTTTGTGAATCATTCGGTTCGCTCCCAGGTGTCCTCCTGAAGTACCGGCGTGCACTTCCTCCAAGATTTCCGGGACCTTACTCCGGGGAAGTACCAACTGTCCTCTCTGCGCCTTCCCATCGGGTGACTCCCATACCCGGAACAGCACGCCCACTCTGGTCTTCAACGAGTCCCATTGGGCCCAGTGCGACTTGTAGGTGGCGCTCCTCGGTGCGATGTCCTCCCAGGTCGGTCTCGTCCCTGCGTCCACTTCCCTCAAGAGTGGCCCCAAGTCTGCGCCCGCCAGCTGCTCCCTCCTCAGGCCTGCGCTATCCCAGCCTTCAGCAGGCACTGCCACAACTACTCGGACTGCTGCGGCACGCTCCTTCTCTTCCACTCTTGTGCGCTCGTGGCCGTCCTGGATCTGCGGTAGGACACCTCCAATGTAATGGTCGCTAGCGTCGGTGTCCACAATGAAGGCGCCACCCGGTTGTGGGAAACCCAAAATTGGAGCACTGCACAGGGTCCCCTTCGGGTGCTGGAAAGCGTCTTCGGCGTCCTCCGTCCACACATAAGGCCGGTTTTCCTCCGTCAGGCGGGTGAGGGGTTTTGCGATGTTGTCGGCCTTTTCCTCTAAATCATTAAGGCGGTCGTCTACTTGACCCTTCCGCTCGCCCAGCTCCGTCACGTCATCCCTCACGCCGGCCAACCGTTCCTCAAACTTGGCGGCGAGGACCTCGTTCGCCTCCCTCATCTCTGTTGTCAGTTCGGCCATCTTTGCGGTCATTGTCGTGGCCAAGTTGTTGCTTGCCGTTTCCATCTTCGCTGTTAATTCGGCCTTCATTTCTTCCATCTTCCCGGTGATGTTGTCCTTAGCCATCTTCATTTTTTTCAACTCGGCGGTGAGGTTGTCATTTATAGTCTCCAGCTTCGCGGCCAGGCTGTTCTTTGCCGCTTCTGTTTTTGCAGCGAGGTTTTCAGTTGCCGTCTTCATTTCTCTCAGTTCCGCTAAAATCTTTTCTAATGCTGCCTCCATTGTTGTAATGTTCGGTGATGTTGTTTTCCCGCTTCCTGACACCAGTGTGACTGTTGTTATCCCACTTCTTGACACCAGTGTGACTTTGTGTTATATCCCACTTCTGACGCCAGTGTGACTTTGTGGGTTCGTGGAATAAAAAGTCCAATTACACCACTCAACAATGTTCTTTATTTCTACCGACTTACAGTTTAACACTTGCCAATTACACAAAATTACTTGCTGCACACAGTTACAATTTACCAGTTCGTCCGTTACAACTTCACTTGTACTCGCGATTACATAAACTCCGATGCACGCACAGTCTTCTCATTCACAATCCTTTCGTTCATTAACACGTCACTGACTAACTCTTCTTACACCAAGAACTGTCCTCATTCACTAACCAACTGATTGACCAACTCAAACCAACAACTGACTGACTACACCAAAACCAACTCAACAACTGACTCACACTGTCTGTCTGTAACCCTCTTTATAGGAATATCGCCGGTTTCTGGTGTTTACACGATTGTTCTGGTAACAGAAAGATCGAGAACCAGGTGGAAGGAAAACAGACGCACAATTATGTTTCTTTCCGACCGCTGGCTGTCACCACTATAAGACAAACGAGGGAAAGGCGTGGCTAACCGAGCCTCCCCTGTCTTCCGTTGCCAGCTGCTCACAGGGTGTTTCAGCGCTCCCCGTTACAATACTATTCTGAGACGTTCCGTATTTGGTTTATTCACACATTCCTTCTTCATGGGGTACGACGGTACTGTAAGCGGGGTCTGAAGAGGGAGAGGGACTTGAACTGTTTATCTGCTCTGTTAGTGGATTTTTTTACTTCAAAATGAGTATATGAGAGTGCATATGAGTCACCCATGCTGCCAGATCTAATGCTCGTATCAGTAACTGCAGTGATAGGTATTGTGTATGGGTGAGTTACGTGACAACACGGTGTATTTTAGATGAACATAGTATTCTTATCATATCCGGATGGCGAGCAAACCTCATACGGACAGCAAAAGTGACTACGTTACACATTCCTCTGCCTTGCCTTCTAGTGTTGGGTGGACAGTACCTGGATTTAATCCCAGTAACGGCATTTGTCTCGTGGGGCCTTTGTAGGAATTACTCGACTAGAGAACTAACGGCTCTGGTCGAATGAACGAAGACTGGACATGACTATGCCACAACTGTGATCTAATATGCAGCGGTCGTGCGGGAGGTGTGAGGCTCACGCACTGCCGCGACATGGAGTTCATATAGATAGTCAACAAGAAAAATTTAATTCCGTGGCCGAGATTTGAACGAATCTCCTGGTTTCCGTCCAGTCGCTCTAACCAACTGAGCTACCATGACCGACGTGCCGTCCTGACATTAAATTCTCCATTTGACTCGTATATTTCCCCGGTAGATCACTAAAGGCTCTCGCATCCGAGATACACCGTTTGTGGTGACTTACTATCGTAAGTACTTGAGTCCCAGGCTTCAGCATTTAACTCTTATTATTTTATTTAATTGATCGAAATTAATCGTTTCTGGACACTAGTCGTATATAGCCTAAGGTTTTTGATAGAGTCAACATGAAAAATTCAATGCCATGGCCGGAATTTGAACCACGGATCTTCTGATTTCCGTGCAGTCGCTCTAACCCATTGAGCTACCGTGGCCAACATGACGTCCTGACATTATACGAGTCAAATGGAGAATTTATTGTAAATATCTGAGACATATGTTCACGTGCCATTTAGTACATGTCAGTATTTAAATACTGATAGCCAGGATTCGAATTTCGATTACTTAAAATGTTTGAGAAATGAGGATATGAAAACTGAATCGATTTTTTTTTTTAATTACAGAAAAACGAATATTTGCTTAATTCATTAATGTTAGTGTACAGAAACTTAAAAATTAATTTATAAATGGGTATACATTTCAATATAGAAGAACTAGATATAACGTAACGGCGAGATAACATTGGAAATGAGTTAAACGCAATCCTATTTGTTCACAGCTTTTATTTGAAAAATCTTAAAACAAAATTTCAAGAACGTCTCTGATACTGTTCATAGAAAACAGTATAGCATTAATTCTTTGGAATCCTCAGATTATATAAAATATATTGTGAATCAAGAGGGCTTCATATCCTTAGAGTAGGTGTTAGCGTGTCTGCCTCACGTTCAAGAGCTCCCGAGTTCGAAACTAGGTTAGGGTGTGTTATCTGAATAAGTTTCTTCCGGGGTTTTCCTTACCCTGAAACATGAATTTTTGGTAACTCTAAGCTCTATGAATCATGTTGATACCGAAATTAAAGGATTGCAATAAGTAAAGAATCGTGATGGATTTCAAAGAAATCTTGTATCTTTGTGAAACGCAAGCACGTGCAGTTAAGTTGAGTTGTTTTAACAAAAGAAACGTAAGAAAGAGGGTTTCTTAGCAGGAAGGAATTGTAAAGGAGTAACACTTGACTCCGTTTGAAAAGGTATTATTCAGACCCTTAATAATGGCGTGACTGAGACTAACAATCACAATGGACAAAATAGTCACAAAGGGAATCTTTGTGTGAAAAGAGAGCTTCCAGAAGTGAAAGTTACACACACACACACACACACACACACACACACACACACACACACACACACACACACACAGGCAGCTGTGCATAGTGTGAGGACAGACAGTTCGTGGCTGGCAAGCCATTAAGGTCATATCACTTCTATCTTGGTTTAAGGAGACCAGAAGCGATGACATAAAATATTTGTCGGTTCATATATACATGAAGAACGAATTAAATTGTATCGAGTAATAAGCATTCTACATAGGTCACTCTGAACAATGAAATATTGATAACCTTGGTCGGCAACTTCGAGTTTGATGTAATGATAAAAAGAAGCAGTCATTAAATCAGTTTGAAACGGGCATTCCAGTGTTATTAGAACTATCCTTCTCATACATACCCACGCATACCCTGAGAGTTCCTCATTGCTTTACCCTGCGCTAACCCCTATTTGCTTCAAACTGTCGCGCCAACGTGGAACTCCTTTGCTCCACTCATTATATCGCTTCACTGTGCTCATTTCAGCATCATTTCACCCATTTCATTCATCGTCAGATGACTTAACGTTGGAGGACGTAAAAAAAGTAAACAAAAACAACCCATGACTCGTCATAAGGAAAGGGGCACTAGCGACCTGACAGAATGTGTTTATTAATGCAAAATGAGAAAACTGCCTTGTCTCATCACTAGCTTCATAACAGCAATTATAGCGGCGTCCCTGACAATAGGCGCTTCTGCCTCCGCAAGCATTTCTTTCCAAACGAATAATGATATCCAGTAAAAAATAATGAAAATGAACTAAATAACGTTGTAGAGGTAAAGAAAATTACAAAATAATGATGTATAAATGAAACAAAGGCCTAAAAATATAAAATTACATAAATGATTAAAAATAATCCTTTAAGATATTTATGGTAAGGATTTATTTATATAAAGTTTAGCAATACCATGGTACAATAATTAAAATATGACAGGTTATGCCCTGCTCATAACCTATTAATTCTGTCATGTTACAGAAAACACCCTAAACTCCAATGTTGAACCTACTGTCCGGCCGCTGTATCTTCGGCTCTGACATTTAGTGGCTGCAGGAGGTGGAGGGGGAAGGTTACTAGTACCAACATATAATGAGTAATTGAAAACATATCGTCATAATTATCTTTATAATGAGAGTATAGGAATCTATTAGCTTCAAAACATTGAAATACAACTTGTAATTTCATTATCATGCAAGCTATTCTTTACAGCATCACTCCATTCAAATATTTCGTTCACACCTTTCACGCACACCAACTGCTTCTGTTGGTGATACTGGGAGTCTGTACATCCGGTGTCGTGGTCAGGAAGCTAAAACTGTCTGCTAGCGCCAATCAGCGTTGTCGCTGGTAGGCGTGGCTCCCGAACCCAACACCGTGTTGCCAGCTTAAATTTGTTTGAGCCACGTGGCCTAATAGAGGCTTGCGCTGGTGAACTTTCTTTGGTATAATTTTCGTGCGTGAACTCCGATGTTTAGTGTTCGTAAGTCCTATTATTATCGCTATTATAATAATATGGCTACTGGTTCATGAAATATGCAAATACATGAAATATTTAAAATACGCATTGTTCCTCTGCTTGAAATTCCCGCTCAAGAACTGGCAACAGCCCGCTTCCCCCTCTCGAGAAATGTCAGAGCCGCAGATAGAACGGCCGAGGTAGCGTTATAATAGATACTACACATTCTGCACAGAAACAATGCGCATGCATAGTTGAACAGTATATCCCCTTGCGTTACAGGAATAAAACCAGATTCGTGTAACTGGGTAGCTGTTTTGTGACAGCCCGTCACGAGATCCCCTGCAGCATGCAAGAATAGACAACCAGTTTTACCCCGTTATCAAACTTAAACAGCCTGTGTAGTTTATAACAAGGAAATTTGATAAATCTTAAGATGACATATATAGGACATTGACGTATAAGAAAAAGTTTGGAAAGTCCATCCCCACTTACGTTTTTAATGCATTGGGTAAAGTGAACGACAAATTGGTTTGTGATTCACACGAAGGTCTGAGTCAGGCAGTGGAGGGTGTGGTATCCCTCGGACAAATAACTTAAGGAAGGTTAGCGATGATTGGTTACGAGTCCTCTGACAGCAGCTTTTGTCAATCACAATTTCTCCCTCATTGTAGATTATCTGTGCTGTCAAATGGCTTTAGTTTCTCCTTTTGTTTGGGTTTTCTCGGAAGTAGCTGTCTTTTGTTCAGCGAGACAGTATTGCTGGACTCCGGCAGCGGAGGAGGGGGGACAATTCTGCTTGCTGCTGTCGTAGCTGCTGTTGTAACATGCAACAAGTGGCAGTCGAAAATTTACTTTTGTGGGTCTTGCGTTCTTTGTTTTCATTTTACGAAACAATAATTCCTCTGCATAGAAAAAAATTTGTAATAAACAGAATGAAATTTGTGTAATAAGCTATTCCGAACAGATTAAAAAGTATTCATTGCATGACGAGTTTATTTTACGAACATTATTTGTTTTAACTAAAAAAATTACACTTTCTCTATCTTAATTTTTGTGCAAATTTCATACTTAGAAAAAACATCCTTTTGTTAGAAGCTTGAAATGTACTTTCTACACGATCCAGTTAAACGTGAGTTCATATGTACAATTTGTACACATTATGAAATTGCTAGCCCAACATCTTTATATACGTCTAAAGTTTATATAGATATTTGTGAGTCCCAGTAATTAAAATTTAGTCTACAGATAAGCCCATTACACTTATTTACACATAGAATACTACCTACTTTTTTGTAGAAAGTGTTTTTGCCATTTTGTTTCTTGCGAGGTAATTTTAAGAATAACAGTCTACATATGTTACTTTAAAAGGTTAATGTTAAAATGTACTGCATCAATTTTGCAGCAATAACATTTCATAACGTCATACCTCAGTAACACAAACAATGGAAGCGGCGTACAAAGTAACGCCAAAATTGGAAATTTCATCACCGATTCTCCTTAGACATAGATATAATATATTAAATTAATTAGAGTCAACTAAAAAATTCAATGCCACAGCCGGGATTTGAACAACGGATCTCCTGGTTTCCGTCCAGACGCTCTAACCCCTTGAGCTACCATGGCCAACATGCCGACGCGACACTAAACTCTCCAACTGACTCATTGTATTTTCCCGGTAAACCACTTTTTGTGGCGACTCACTATTGTAAGTACTTAAATGCCAGGATTTTTATAACTGAATTCTTAATGTTACGTTAAGAATTAATCCTTTTAAATACAACTCCTGTATATAGATGTTTTAATTAATTAGAGTGAGCTGAAAAATTCAATGCCTCGGCCGGGATTTGAACCACGGATCTCCTGGTTTCCATCCAGTCGCTCTAACCCCTTGAGCTACCATGGCCAACATGCCGACATGTATTAAACTGAAAGAAATTATAAAATCCTATTCTAAGGCCTGTTTTTACAGCAGGATCAATTTGACCATGTTCTTTACAGTAAAGAAATACCACACGCGTGAAGACTGGAGAAAAAGAAGTAGTTTTAGAGGCAGTAACTGCTATTTTATTTCAGGTACTTACCAAAAATTTCACCTCCACTTGCATACTCAGTTACGAGGTATATCATTTTTTCAGTCTCCATTACCTGGAAAATAATAATACGTACTATTACACATCGCTAATAGAAGTTCGTAAATTTTAAGTTAAATATTGCTATAACCAGCCTGCATATACAGTAGCAACTATACATCGAAACATCCATTATTAAGAACCAAACTAATGTGTAACATTCACATGACCTTCTCGACCCATTGTCGTTTATTTTCATACTGTCTCTAGAAACCATTCTTATACAAAAAACGTATTCTTCTACAGAGTGATTTATATAGAACTGACATTTCTTTCGTTAATTATTCTGTTCAAAATTCATTCAGTGACCTAATTTTAGCACCAAATGAAGCAGAACCTTCTGGAGTTTCGATTCCTTGTCACTAGATGCGCACATGCTTATGTTTTATTGCTATTGTTGGCAGCTGTTTTCGACGTTTTGTTCTAGTCAACGTGAAAATGCAGTACACATTAAATTAAGGACTCTTCCTTGTGAAGCAATACTGGATTACGAATTCAATTACAGCTACTCAAAGGGCATAGCAGAGAGAATTTGGTGTTCGCAATCCTCCCAAAAGAAACACAACACTGGGACTGGTTAAAAAATTGGAAACAACTGGATCTCTGGTGAGTGAAAAAGGCAAGCATCGTTCATCTAGACTTCCCATGGTTGTTGTTGACGTAAGAGCACGACTGGAGCAGTCACCCCAAAAATAATTAAGACGTTTGTCGCAGGAAGCAGGGTACAACTACTCAATGTGTCAGAGAGCTGCGAAAAGTGCAGGCCAAAAGCCATATAGAGCTACGGTTGTTCGTCAGCTACAGGAACCAGATAAGGATAAAAGATTGAATTATTGCCGTTGGTTTCAGACGTTCAGTGTGCAAAATCCCGCCATATTTTCCACCACATAGCTCACAGATGAAGCATGGTTCCATTTATCCGGTTAGGTGAATTCACAGAAATCACGCCATTGGGCCATAGAAAATCCACATGTCATCCATGAAGCACGCATTCATCCAGTTAAAATCGTATTTTGGTGCGCAATATCCGCACAGAGGATAAAGGGGCCTTTTTTGTTTTAACCAGACTGAACACTTCGGAGTACCGACTGATTTTCATGGAGTTTGTTGAGCAACTGCACGATGTAGAGCTCAGTCAAAGATATTTTCAGCAAGATGGCACTACATGATATATCAAATGAATCCATGCAACTAATTGCAAATTTCTTTGATGACCGGATAATTTCCAGGAACCTGTGGCCACCAAGATCTCCGGATTTGACATCGCCGGACTTTTCTATGGGATTACTTAAAAGACAGGATTTACGCCACACATCACCAGACATTGAAGCGCAGCATCACACAGGAGATTCAAGCTATTGACAACAAAGTACTCTAACGAGTGGTCAGTAACATGGAACGACGTTTTGAGTTGTGCCTTATGCAGGATGATGGACAATTTCAACATTTGCTAAAGAGGTAAATAATCTCCAAAAATTCTTCTACATTTTAGGTATAATAAGTTGTCGCTAGCACAATTCGTTTTGAAACAATTAGTGAAGGAAATGTGTCAGTTCTATATAAATCACTGATGATGATGATGATGATGATGATGATTTTTTTTAATTTTACGTCCTCCAACGTTAAGTCATATCGGACGGTGAATGGAATGGGCGAAATGATGCTCAATGAGCCCAGGGTCCATACAGCTTAGAGTCCCCAACATTCGTCCTTCTGGATAAGGGAAAACCCCGGAAAAACCTTATCCAGGTAACTCACCCTGACCGAGATTCGAACTCGGGACCTCTTGAACGTGAGGCAGACACTCTACCACCACGCTACCGAGGCAGGTGATGATGATGATGATGATAATGATGATGATGATGATGATGATGATTGTGCTTTAGGGCGCTCAACAGCGCGGTCATTAGCGCCCTGAAAGTGCTAAAATCGTGCTAAAAAAGAGAGAGATAAAATACGGTCGTCATAAAATAAAAGAAACACACCCTTCTACGTAAAGGTCTAAAACAAGCCTAAAACCATAAAGGAGTTAAGGATAAAAAACGTAAAAACTAGATTCTAAAACTGAGGGTTAAAAACAACTTAAAAACTTTGGCCACTGCTTGGTTGTCGTCTGCCAGTATCTCTGCCAAGCTGGCCGGCAGCTGGAGAGACCGGCAAAGACGAGCCAGGTAAAAAGTCTAAAAGAATATGCTGGGTCATGAGAGCAGCTCCGCAAAGCGGGCAAACCGGAGCAGCGTCATTTTTAAAAAGGTGACTATGTGTAAAAAAACCAGTGGCCAATGCGCAATCGAGTCAATTGAACTTCTTCGCGACGGGACGGACGGCAGGAGGTTACCCAGGGAATTGGGTCGTCCTTCACTAATCGGAGCCTATTGCCGCGCAGAGCGAACCACTCTGCACGCCAGGAGGACATCACAGCTCTCCGCAGTTCAAGGCTAAAATCCGCAGAAAAAACTAACGGTAGGGCCGAATAGTTGCACACTTAGCCGCCGAATCTGCCCGTTCATTCCCTGATAAGGCAACGTGTCCAGGAACCCATGCAAAAACCACGTTAATGCCACGAGTGTGTTAAAAGTGGAGGGCGTCCTGGATGTGCTGTACAAGGGGATGTTAATTGTACAGTACACGAAGGCTCTGAAGGGCGCCCAGAGAATCACTTAGAATAAGGCTGTCACCCAACCTTCTCCGGCGAACATGCAAAATGGCCCGGTATATTGCCTGGAGCTCCACAGTGTAGATGGAAGTGCTACCATGGAGACCGAATGTAAAGGGTTCGGTACCATGGACAAACGCACATCCAACACCGGCAGAGCTCTTGGACCCGTTGGTATAAATTAAAATAAAATCTTTATAAACCGATAAAAATTCTAAAAACAGAGTGCGCAGGCTACAAGTGGGCGTCGTGGACTTGCTGTGCACAGCCATACCCAGATCTACGGCAGGTGCTGCACGCAGCCAAGGAGCATACACGCTTTCATCCCTGCGAAGCATCCCAGGTAGATCGAGGGCATGCCGCCTAAGAAGCTCCCTGAACCGAAAGCCTTGCTTCTTGGGGCTTATACGCGTGTTCCTATAATGAATGTCAAAGGAGGTGTCAGCAAACGGTCCAAACGTCGGATGCGAAGGCACACTACTTAAACTACAGCCATAGTTCCTTAGCAGAACATCCCGCCGTAAGCTATATATAAATCACTCTTTATCTACTTCATGTTAATGGAGGAAAATTTTCACACAAACGTTACTTTCTCATTAACTTCGTTATCAATAAAAGAGGTTCAGCAATGGTGAAATGTTTAAAACCTGATCGCAATATACAGTCACAATGAATTCCCATACACTTTCCATGACATTGCGAAGAACAACTGAATAATGATAACACTTTTAAGGATGACAAATCACTGAAGGATTGAATAAAACATAACGGGCATGCCGCCAAGGGCTGATGCTGTAAAAGCGTTGAGATTAATTATGTGCTTCAAAGAGAGATGCTTTGCGGGGAAAGGATCAAAGGGACATTCCTTTCTGTTTCTTATGGTTTGGCCTTTGTACATATTAGGTAAATATTCTCCCGAATGATGTCGACTTCACAGGTTATCTATATAAAATTCAATGTATACATGTTGACATGCAAACATCTTATGATATTTTAATCAAAATCCTTAAGACAGGTTTAAGAAAAAATATTGAAAGATTTCCATATTGTCACCCAATTATCGGAAAGCCCGACCAACGACAGCTGAGAAGGGGCCAGAGGCAGCCAACCCACACCCACCCATTAGTCTCAAGTCACTAACTGAGGGGATGATTAGGGGAGTGTTACTTGTCGCTGGCCGCCTCTTTCCCCTTCCACTGCCATCTGGAACCTTCGCGGTGATTCACTGAAACCAGAGACTTCTACAAAACAGTGATATTCCTATAAAAAGGGCTGCAATGAGTGAGGGAGTCAGTTCTTGGCGAGCAGCGAAGCAGCGTCGTGCTAGTGTACGGACGAGAAGACTGTGTACGTGCGTCGGAGGAATTTACGTAATTGCGAGTGCAAGAGGAACTGTAACGGACGAACTGGTGAATCGTAATTGTGTGCATTACGTAATCCTGTGTAATTGGCAAGTGTTCAACTGTAAGTTGGTGGAAATAAAGAACATTTTTGAGTGGTGCAATTGGACTTTTCATTTCACGAACCCACAAAGTCACAATACAAAGGATCAAGTCAGTTCTTATTTTACTTTTACTTTTGGGTTGTACTGCTTACACACACGTACGCGCACGCACGCACACACACTCACGCGAACGTTTTTACACCTGCTTACTGCTTTAGTTTTAGTTTAGCAAGCTTTAGTTCAATTTAGCTCCGTTGAAATGAAATTGAGGTATGGGAAGTCGCGTAAAGAAAGAAAGGTATGCATTCAACCCAGCGTTTCGCTAAGACGTAGAAAATCCGCGAAATAACGTTTAATATGATTGGTGGGTCACTGCAGATCGGACCCGCGAGTTCCAGAATGCGAATCCAAGCCTTAGCGCCTAAGTCGGCACGCTCAGTACAAAGTTTTCATAATAAGCAACGGACCCAATGCGGTTTTATTCCGCTTGATAGTAAAATTGTGAAAATAAAAGATGGTTTCCACAATATGTCATACTGACAGAATTCCAGGTACCAATCTACGCAATATCACAACTTTCATTGCTCTAACTAAATGCACTAAATGCACATGCCTCCTTGGTAATTTTGTTTGTGGTGCAAACAGCAATCTCAGCCACAGCTTCCGGAATCATAAAAGCACCATGACGCCACTTGTATTAGCTTATCAACTCAGATGTAAAAAAGACGAACAAAAAGTAATCCCCACTACATAATACACATGGTCGGAAACTGAATCTGCTAAAGGCTGCAACCAGGTTCCCTCAGCTTTGCACCACTTCTTGCTGGAACTGGAAGAAAGGATGTTCAGCAACGATCCTTCTACCATTCGTTTATTTTCAGACTCTTGCTTTAGTCAGAACAAGAATAGTGTGCTGATGTTCATGCTTATTGCTTTCCTGCAGAAGAGTAAAAAAGAATGTTCCCGCATTTCACGTATCTACCCTAGAGTGAGCAAAGAAAAGAAGAATGATATTCAGAAACTAGCTAAATCTTTTGAAATTCCAAAAACTGCAAAAGAATTTTCTGAAGATATACTAGGACATACCAATAAAGGTTAAAGCTTACTTATTCATATTGTATGAAATTTCTTTGCATTCAATATGTTTGTTATATAAATAAAACAAATTATATTATTATTATTATTATTATTATTATTATTATTATTATTATTATTATTATTATTATTGTGAATGTAGCAGTACCTAGTTTCTAAGTCTATATATAATCAACTAATCCTTATAAACATTAACATGTTGGTTGTATAATACATTATGTATTATGAAAAGGTGAAAATAAATAAAAAGAAAGAAAATAAAAAGTAAAAAGCAACAAATGACAAAAATAACAAAACTTCATGTGTTCATTTCTCGCTCACTCAGAAAAGTTTATCAGCATCTATCGGTTTTTGAAAAAACTCTGTAGTTTCAAACCTTAAATTTGCGCTAGTTAAATTACGGTATTTGTTTCTTTTCACATTCAATGAGGCAGTTTCAGGAAGGAGAATTGATTAATATAGTTGTTGTGCTAACCAATTAGTATTGCCAATAAATAGAAAAAAAACGTTTTTCTCAGAAACGCATTTTGTGCATCTACCGAGTTTTGAAAAAACGTTCCTAAATTTACAGTAGTTAATGTTACTTGCTTTGGAATATATCCCTAAAACTCGTAGCATTCCATAGCACCATTTCATTTCAGACGGTCGGAATACCTTTATAAAGTTTATGTCTACATCACAGCCACTACAATAGAAAATTTGTTTTCTTCCCTAGAATAGCCTTTCCTGGAGTGCTTTATATAATGCATATCAATAACTAAAGAGAGGGGAAAGAAAAGAAAAAATTGAAAGCAGCCTCTAACATGCCACATATTACTATACTTGGTGCACTTACACAATTATTGCCGTTGGTCACGAACATGTTCATTTTAAATGCTCAAATAATTTATAAAACGCAACTAAAAGCGCCGTGGCAGTTATAGGTTGTGGTCCTTAACTACGTTTAGTCCTTTAAGTGTCGATTATCAACTTTGAAATAATTTCATTATTCATAAATCTATTTTGAGCACTCAAAGCATTTACATCTAACACTAATTTCATTCCCCCCTGTGCACAATGTACAGTCACGGAAGAAACATTTGGCCTTGCTATATGCGATGCTAATCTCCTTAGTGAGGGATTTAAAATAGGTATGTAAACTTGCCGCAACCAACGAAATTAGTAGAGCACATTTGTTTAAAAGACAGGTTAAACGAACAATCAGCATCACATATCCTATGAAAAATGCATATCTTATCATCAGACTAAACATCCCCAACCTAAATTTTGTCTCTTTACAAGAAACAAAATTTAGAGGCAAGTTAAGCCTTTTTAGGTAGGTATTGATAACGTTTTAGTATTTGTTTATCTTATCATTAAGTTAGGGTTACAACGGAGGGGATTCGAAACTGCGACCAGTCTTGATCTCTTGTACCTATACCCCCAAGTGGGGCATATCCTGGAGGCAGGATGAGGCGAGAGGAGACAGAGCGCCGCCGTCTCAAGGAGCCACGACAGTACAGAGGGCAGGTTCTCTACATATGTACTTAGATGGAAACCTCCCCCTGTAGGCCAGGACAATGGACATCCCCCTACTGTGGTTCGGAAGCGGTCCCAGCAACTGGTTCGGGGACCGGCAATCAACCTACCGGAGAAGGAAGACGTTCACTCAGAGCATATCATCTTGCCAGGCAGCGCCGTGACACCAGCCGATACTTCTACACTGAAAGAGACCACCAGATGAGAGATGATGTGAAATAACGGAGATGAAATGGGGGGGGGGGTGCAGGAAATTCGGGTGATGTAATTAACCCACACAGCATTCGCATGGCGATCTGGGAAAATTCTCGGAAAAACTCTATGGGTCAGGTATGTCGGCCACGTGATTCGAACCCGGACCTCCCGAATGCGGACCACATACGAAACCGCCTGAGCCATCCCACTCGGTTTACGTTATGATTCATCCTTCATGAATTTTCCTATAGGACATACATTTTTCCTATAAGAGGTGGTTGAATGGTCAAACTAACGGATAGTCGCAAATCCGAGGTATTCAATTTTCACGAGGAGCTACCCCCGCATCCCAATCTCCTGTTTTAAGTATTACTGTAATAAAAACAAACATTAAGCTTTCATCAGCATAATAAGCTGAGCACCTTATATAATCTAACCGAGAGCTGAATGCCCTCAAAATTACTCCATCACCCAATAGATATTTAGGCTTAAAAATAACCACGCCCACCTAAAAATAATAACCAACCTACAAAATCCTGTAGAAGTTCCTTTCTCCGGTTTAACCCACACAGGGCGGGCATGCAGGAAAAGCCTTTGTGCTGTGTATAGCCTGTCTACACCACGGACAAACGGATTAAGCTATCCAAACTATTCTAAGATGCCTGGTAAGTGAACATGTACCACCAATTTCTCTTAAATATTCTATGTTCAGGATGAGCGTTTTATGTTGCACTAAAGTTCCAATGTGGGATGAGTGTTTTTCAGTATATTTCTGTAACACACGAATGCACCCCGCAATAATCTTAAGAATAATTTTCTAATACTATCTTGTGAGTTTAATATTGTTTAAGGGGCAAAACAAAAAATAAATAAATAAAAATAAAAACAAAGCTGACATAGCTGTGGTATAAGTGCGCAATATAAAAATAAATACCAATCAAAGTACATATTGGATAAATTTGTCCAAAGTTCATGGCGTTTTGAACTTTACTTGAATGTCTCATCTGACTTTTTCAACGGTATTTCCATCTTTAGCTGAACTGAAATAACTAACGGAATCTGTCTCGAACGACCTCGGCTTCGGCACTAACAGCCTCATATTAAGCTGAATATCCTCAAAGGGGGCAGTTTGTCTCTCGTAACACCGAAAGATTCCAAAACAGCAGATAGGAACAGGGACTGCATTATTTTACGTCCTCCAATATTAAGTCAATCGGAAGATGAATGAAATGTGTAAAATAATGCTCAAATTAATTCAGGGTCTACAGAGCTCTGAATTACACGGCATTCATTTAATTCTGACCGGATAAGTGTTTTTCAGGGTTTTCCCTTATTCTGAAAGATGGATGTTGTGCAACTAAGCTTTGTGGACTCTGGGCACATATGAGCATCATTTCACAGATGAGTCCAAGGTCCACAGAGCCTGCTTGTGCCATTAAATCTAAAGGCCATTATCGTGAGGACCACGATAACTGACTGATCGCAGGTGCAACAATTCAGGCGTATTGTAAGTGGCCGGCGTGCTGGCAACTTCGCGTGCGTGGACACACAACAATCTAGAAATGGCCGCCATTCGCACCACAGACGGCAACTCGCATCCCTCCTTAGGGCTTATCGTCCCGTCATGCACCGACCTTGCAGGCGAGGCGACATAGCCTCTTCCCTCGGGACAGCCCCTGGACGCGGTCGACTGCATTATTAATCTTCTTCACCACTATATAGGGCCTTGGCATGGTTGTTGAAGCACAGGGCAACGCCTCTTGGCCCGAGTAGGGCGATACAATCACACCAGATCACCTTGCTGGAAACCTTGTCTCTTCGCTTGCCGATCTTAACGGTCGCCTGCTACATGGATTTGTTTGAGATTCTCCACGTAGTCGAGGACTGCCTTCTCTGCTTTAGGGGGCTCCCAAAATGCTCTTCTAGAGTCATGATGCACGGCTCAACCATCCAGTCTGACTCTGGGTGGAGAAGTATCGTGACGTTTTAAATAAAAGCTGTGGCTCCGGCGTTTCCCTCATCAGGTTTGACTGCAGTGTCCTGATTGCTGTATAGCGGGTACCACAAAGCAGCAGCTGAGCTGCTCCTCCAAGGAGTTTGCTATCGTTTTGGTCTTCGGGTAAAGAATATTGTACATCTCCGCCCCTTATTGAATTCATAGCCACAACAGATAATTGTTTCCCCAGTCGTACACAAGGAAAGGTCCAGCTAAATCCAAGGTAATGCATTCGAAGGGTGCTAAAAATATGGCAAAATTTATTGAGGAAAATATATTGTTGCTTGTTTCCAAAAGTTGAACTCGCATCATTGAGACATAAATAAAAATGAAGTGGAACTGGACAGCGAGTGTAGTTTGGAAAACGTTGGTTACATTCCCTAACATATTATTGTACGCTACTTAGGAAGGGAATAAACAACTGATGTATTACGTTCACATGGATTTCTCAACCCATTTTTCAACAAATAGTTATTTGAAATCTTTTTCTTCTACTTCATGTAACGAGAGATAGAAATATACATACATTTTTTCATGACTTACGCTCTTCCTTGTAGGTACAAAAGGATTAGCACAAATACAGTAAGTTCAAGCAATACAAGTTTGGCTCGCTATGGATGGTTTTGAAACTCCGTTGTATTTGGATGAAAATTTGAAGAAATCTGATGTTACATTCGTTTACTTGCTCCACCCTCTATCGTTTATTAGTGGGTATACAAAGTATTCTTAGGAAAGCTTATTTATAATTTAATAAAAAACCCTTTTTTAAATAAAAACATCCTTTTTATAAAACCCTTTTTAATACAAATCATTCTAATCCAAACAACCCTTTGCAGAAATAGTTGCATTACACGTTCCGTTAAGAATTAAAACAGAACAGCGAAGTCAATTTTAAGAACTGGACGTTATATGTTGCCGTAATTTTCTATACTATTTACATACAATTGCGAGTACCGTGAATATCGACAGAATGACTAAGCATTAAACATTTCGAATAATAGACATTTCAAAAATGACTCAAGGCACAAAATAAAGTTGAAATAAATTGCACGTATTAAGCTCATTTACATTTTTGTGCAGCACATTTCTGTGTTTCGCTAAACGTTGACTAGTTACATAAGATTATGCAAAATTCATTCCAAATATTAATTTTATCGCAGTTAAACATATCTTAACCTCTTAAGCCATTTTTTTAGGAAATCATAAATTTTGAGAAAAAATTCGATGTACTAAATAATTTGGTTTGGCGGAATTTTCTTGCAAATCTTTGTGTCGCATCTTTGAAAGATACTGAACTTAAATGCCAAGGTTATTATTGGATTTAGTTTTTGAATTATGCTACACCGACGCCTCTCTCTCTCTCTCTCTCTCTCTCTCTCTCTCTCTCTCTCTCTCTCTCTCTCTCTCTCTCTCTCTCTCTCTCACGCGCGCGCGCGCGCGCGACTAGTTCCTAAACATTGCTTTTTAATTCATGGGACCATACGAGGGGTTAAAAACCATGAAAAAATGGATGTATCATAACCACTTCCTTTACTTCTCGATATAGCCTCCTTTGAGGGATACACACTTGGTCCAGCGATCCCACAACTTCTTCACTCTATTGGAAAAACAAGTTCCGTCAAACTCTGTAAAATAACGTTGAAGGCAACTATCACTTCCTCATCTGATGAAAATTTCTTCCCAGCAAGTAGAAGTTTCACGTTAGGGGAAAGAAAGAAGTAACTTGCGGTTATGTCGGGTGTATAGGGGGATAAACAAATTCATACACTTTCGCCATTGTTATCGCTTATGTGTAGCTCGGGACACTATCCTGGTGAAAGAGCACGTTTTGTGTGTTAATCTCGTCCCCTTTTCACTCAACGCAAGTTTTCAGTGAATATTCAATGAAACATCAAAAACAAAGTTATAGTGGTATCTTTTTCCAAGTAATTTATTATTGTTATTCCTTGGGAATCGCTAAAAACAGTGGTCATCACCTTACCACGTAACAAAACGTCTTTGTCCTCTTTGTTGTACTTTCAGCAGCCGTTGCCCTTGTTTTGATTCTGGTGTGAAATGATAGATCCATTTTTATCATGTCAGCGCCAAAATCTTGCGACTCGCGACGGCTAACATCGACAGACTGTGTTGAGTGTGCCGAATGCGCTTGTCGTCTACTGTGAGCAATCGCCTCACCCACCTCCCACAGCCAATTTTACGTGCATTTTGCCAGCTCAGAATGCCTACAGTCTTGGCAATCTCACGACCTTTTATTCGGTGTATTGCATTATCATATCACGGATTTTGTCAATGGTGACCTCAATTGCACGGCCGGAGCGTGCTTATCTTCGGAGCTTGTCCGACCAAGTTTAAATGCATGGTGCAAAGGATGCGTTAATTTCATCCAACTGTTCCGATTTGCGTGGCAGTCCAACCCTTCAAATTAAAATGAATTGCACGGAATTTGGTTTTCCCCAATTTGAATCGCAGTCGACACGTTAACTAATTCAGACGGTTGTCAACGATGAACTGTAAGCTGTATGTTACTGAAATTCTTTGTACTATTCAAGTTTACCAACCATGAAGCTGCAAAGAACAATTTTCATTACTTCCTGAAAATTTACCAGACTTATCAAACCACCTTCTCAGAACATGGATTTCCAGCGAAATCTCCATTTTCAACATGAGTGTAATGCAATACCTTCTCTATCTACTATGCTATTAGTAGAGAAAGTATTCGTAAAAAAATACATTTCGGAGCGGTTAAATCAACTTATTGGTAATTCGAACTAATTCACATCTCCTTAAATTAATGTTTAAAAATTTCATATCTTACAATCGACAGATATTTTACATTGGAATTTCATTATTTTCCTTTAAATATTTATTCCTTTTATATTCGCGTTAAGTTGGGTCCCTAATTTAAAATATAATTTTAAAATGTGTTGCTATTCGTCGTGTGGGGACGCCAATTTATAACATTTTATATATTTAATTTTGTATGTAATAATGTTGCTTCAGGTTGTGCTGAGTTGTGATTACTTTAGAATATCTTCTTCTTACGCACAAGGGTTAAACCTTCAGACCTGTTCCGAAGCTAACAAAACTGATCGCTCCATATTTTACGTTGTCTTCCAACATTTCATCTACCTAACGCTTTATAAAATAGGCTTGACGGAGGCATTCGTAGAACATGTTCTATCCATCGTTTTTGATACTTCTGAATTTCTTCAGTAATAGTTTCTTCCATTAACTGTTCTCTTATTACAGTGTTCCTAAACCTATCTCTTCTAGTAATTCCCAATAATGGTCGTAACAATCTTATTTGGACTGCTTCCATTCTTGACTTTTCTCTGGTTCTTTATGTCCACATTTCACAAGAGTAAATCAGCGCTGGTTTAGATATTGTATTGTGCAGTCTTTGCTTTATTTCTGTCCTCATGGTTATATCAAAATGTCGTTTTATGCAACCATTTAATCTATTGTATACTTCAATATTCTCTTCAATATCCACCTTGGTGTTCAGAACTGATATATTAGAAGTTTAATAAAGAACTTTTAACTTCGATTCTGCAGCTTCACTTCAGTTGGCGAACATAAAACTTTATCTCTGGGTCGTGGTCTCGGATCGATGTATTTTATTACTTCTTAATTACTAGGGGGCAGATTTTGCCCTATTTGCCTATTTTATTCCTTTTTCAGAAACGTAGGCTTTTAAGTTATAAGCATGTTTCCTACAATTAATTAGCCTCATTTCTTAGTTTTATAGTGAATATAAATGCCTATTTCATACGTTTGTGCCTATTCTGCTTCTTAGTGCATAAAACTGCCGTTTTAGCCAATTTCTTCTGCTTGTAATTTATGACAACAGCTTTTGCATTTGTTGGTTTCAAAGTGAAATTTTCGGGGAAGAGAAATTTCTTACTGCTGCACATTGGATATACAAAAAGATGTTTATTAAGGAGACACATCTGTGCAAATTGGCCCAAAACTTACAATAATAACAAATTTAGTCTTTTTTGTTTTAAAATTAATATAGACATACTTCAATAATATAAAGTTGTTTTTTTTTTCTAGCGGCTCTACAGAAAACGTCACATGACTATTTAAATAACCCTACACCTGTATCGTAGCTGCTATTACGTAATTTTAACCTCCGATTTCTCAGATTCCATATTTTCTACATTTTCCTAAATTCAAAATGTTCCACAGGATGCAGTTTTCTATTATTCTGTATGAAATACTACACATGCCTGTAAGGTCAACTGCATATTAAGTGTACCCATTTACATTTGTTGTGTCTTTGTTATTTGTATTGAAAAGGATTATAATGCTTACTGAAAACGCTTAGGAAAATAAAAATTGTTAAATAGGTATGATTATTTTTCCCTTCGTTGATATGACGAAGACAAATATTTCGAATAGGTACATGTCATTAATTGGTTAAAATGGGTGCAGAAACTTATACCCCAAGCATTAATTTTTAAAACTACAACATGTGAGACATTTTGAAAATCGTCTGTAATTTAGACATAAACTGTTAATTCTTCAGAAGCTATTGCAGCTAGAAAGCTGAAACTTGGTATTATTCCTTTCTTGATCGATCACAAAAATAAATGGTATAAATTTCAAACAAATCTAACCAAAGCTTCAGATATTTCAATTTTAACCCTTAAGCCCCCCCCCCCTCAAACCCATGTATTTGCTTTTTAACATAGTTAATTACTCCACACCTTTCTACACATTATGGTTCTTACTTAGTGAAGTGGATTTATGAGCATTTTAATTATACGACATTGTCTGTTATTTTAACTTGCTATGGAGCCATTTATGAAATTTGGAATAAATGTAGAACTATTTCGCCTAGGGAACCACAAAATAGTATGTGTTTAGCGAATTTGTTGCAGCATATGTTGCGATGATCGTAATTTTGTCATAGTGAATTTATAGTGCATTTTAAGGACCATTTTACTAAAATTATGTATTTCTGAGTGTTTACTTAGCAAATTTTTAGTGGCTATTTAAGTGCCCATTTTGCCTATTTTAGTGCCTTTTTGCCTGTCTATTTCACACATTTCAGTGCCTATAAATCCGCTCCCTATTAGTTACTCAAATAATAATACTTATACTTCTTTGAAGACAATTATTTATTTCACCAACACAAATTATGAATTAAAACAATGCAATTCTTAACAATTACTTCGGAATATGTCGGTCTTGCACAAATACAAAATCTCTCCTCTTCACCAAGCGTCTTCCGGATGTTGATTCCGTCTCCCTTAGTAATCATTCTCCATCCATTATACATTAATCCCTCAACGGTAACTGTATGGTTTTTTTTTTTTTTTTTTTTTCACCACAACTACACTTTCACAAAATATGCAAACATTTTAACTTCTTTTTTTAAATTTATAACAACACCACAAAATCCACAAACAACATTTGATTTGGGCCAAACATAAATAACGGAATCAGCATTTAAACGTAAAATAATAAAGTGAACAACAAAAAATACCCCGAAGAATGAGGAAAGGCAGGGTTTATAATTTAAGTAGTTAATTTGCACTTTTTTCTATTTTAAAAAACCTTATTACATTCATATTAAAAAGAAAACATTACCGGAGGGCGGATATGAGCCTCAATTGTTATTACTGCTAGCTGACTGCTCGGCTATCAGCATATTTTTGACATTCAGAACTCGGTATGATTCCAATGACGCGTGCAGAGATGAAACTGTGAATCCGCAGTCCTTAGAAAAATGTCTTTGTTTATAAGTAATGGTACAACCGAGAATTTCTGTCACTATCGTCCTCCAGAGCAGCTGTGAACGGTTATTAAAATCCTGTTCTCATTAACCAAAGCTCTTTTGCAACAGCTACACATCCCACCTGTTCTGCTGAAGAGAAAATTAGAAAGGAAATGACACATGACTAAGTTTCTTTGATTGACTTGAGTAGTTTGACTTTATATGTATACGCATTTGAACCTATCCATGCGTAGGTGTACACGTGCATTTTCCATTGTCATTAGCACTCAGTTTCTTGAGGCTTGGTACAGTAGATGTTTGAAATTATCTTTCTTACGGGACAAAGAACTCTTCAATACCTTACTAAGCTGTCCACAGATGGCTCTACATGTAATAATGTTATCGCATGGAAAAACATTTACACAACCACTCAGTTTTATAACAATTTGTAACCTTTTTAGTTTGCAAATACCTTATTTTAGATTGGCTTTTATTGCGTGAGAACAAGCAGTACCTGTAGTATATACTGACAAAGTATCACAAGAAAAGGCAATTGTGTTTGAGAGAACAAGTCTCCTAAACAAAGAATATTTTTGAACAGTTCGCTTTCTTGTTTCATAGATCCATTGTCATTACTTTGATGTTTAACTCATAGCCATTTTGCCCAGCTTCAGCTTATAGCCAAGTGATACTTTATACATCCAGACATTAACATAAATGTTAGCTCACGCTAATAGATTTTAAAAGTTTACACAGAACTGCATTTAGAACAACATTTCGATGTAGTCTATCTAACAACGTTGGATCTAATTTACTACATTTCGATGTCATATTTTTTGCTTCTACTGTTTTATTCCAATTTCGGTATCCTTGCATCATACATATTCTATCTACACATTGTAAATATTTCATACACGAACGGAGTTTTTATTTAGTTTATACTTCATATAAATATAATTGCAAAAGACCTAAAAGGCAACATTCATCTAATTTCTATTTCTAATTCCACAACATTTATGGCCACAGTAAAGATTCTACGAACATATCTACAGAATATCACATAGAGAGAATTCCATTACATGACCGTTTTCATAGGCTCTAGAACCAGGTTTTACAGTTACAAATACTTCATCCAGGAAATATACTGTAAAACTACTTTTATGTACCTTAATTTTATCATCACTTTATATGGAACTTTTTTCTTATAAATTTTGCAATTCCTCAAATGTGTTCAACGACGTTGTTCAAAATATCGCATAATTAAATATATGTATTACAAAAATGCATATTTGAGTTGTCAGTGAAAACCTTGTGAAATCCTCTTAATTTAAAATAGATTTACTATAATCCTGTATAATTGCAAAACCAAGCGATAGACTATTTAATGCAAACGCTTGTTTGCTGCCTCTCCAAACTAGCGGTTAGAATGCTGACATTCAAATCTGGAGGTTACGTGTTCGATTCCGGCTGGACTGTGGAAATGTTTATTTATTCCTTATCCTCCCTAGAGGACGAAAGTGTGAATGCTTGTTGATTTTAATGTAATGGCCAAAAGTAAAAACTACCCCAAGATTAATGGCAGTGGAAGTGAGTGAACTTCACTACCAATGAGTAATTGTTCCAGAGATAAGAAGCCGCTGATATGACCCAAGATGTTAAAGGCGGCAAAGTCATTAACGTACTTACTACACAGATACGGGTAGTCAAACTCGCTGAAGTTCAAATCGCACAAGTCATCATCCCTGATAGATTTTATTGCAGGTTTTACTTATTCCTCATATTGGCAAATGTAGAGGAGATGCCTTTAATTTACAAAGGCCTGGAACGTCTCTTTCTCAAACTTTCTTCCCCAATTTTATTTCATATATCATTAATATCTACTTCCTGCGGTGTCATATGTAATCAGCACGGGTGTTAAGCACCACTGAGGAAAACAGAAACATTGTTCTACCTTCATCAGAAAAATCGCCAATGTCCTTGTATAGTTCGTAAAATTTTCATCCAACATTAACAGGAAACTCTGATGTAAACACTCTTCTGAAAGTTGAGAAATGTGGATTATTCCCTAAAATAATTTAAAAAAAAATACAATATAATTGACATTCGCCTTCCATTTCCTGAAATCACATTCTAATTTGATGTCGCGCAATCTTCAAAAACGGGATAAAACCTTCAATCTGAACTCGACTGACAGTAGCAAAAAAGGAACATGCAATTCCAGTTAAAACTTGGATGTTTAATGCAGTCAACGTCATTAATTATAAAGTGCGGATTATGTGGATTATATCAAATAATGAAGGAAACAACAAACGCATGAAACAATTAAACACGGAGATGCAGCTCAATTAAAAGCTCATTCGAGCAAACTGACCTAATGGGGATTACCAAATAGTTTTGTATCACATTTCTACATTGCCACAGTGGATAAATTGGGAATTAAACACGCCATTTTAATGCTTTCGTTAACTTAGCCCCCCCCCCCCCCCGATTAATTTGTTTCATTTTCTCTCTCCTCTTTTTAGAGCGGGTAGGTGATACCAAAGGATAAATGAATTACTGAGATGAGTATAGGGACCTAAAGTACGATAATTTGATTTTCACTTCAGACCTAAGGGTAAAAATGGAATACAGAACTCAATCGTGATTGTAGTCAGACTTCACCAAGATTGAAATCGGAAAGCATGAACTACATATCATTCCTAGCAAACACAGGAATCTAAAATATGGCATTTCAATCTATACGACAGAGCAAAGTCATTTTTGCATTAGATTATATCCCACCGCGATAATTAACTAGTAACTGCTGAATAAACAGAGTAAAGATAAAAAAGGTACTATTAAGGAAATGACTCGGAAAGAACATTCAACACCAAAAAGAAAACTATTAAAAGATGTGATTGAAAAGAAAATTGAACATGAAAAATAAAACCATGCACCAGGTGACTGAGAAGAAAATTCAGCATAAAGCATTACTAGAGGTCAGAATAGAAAGAGATCTTAGCCACAGCGCTTTTGAACCGAACATGAACTGTAAGGTGCATTGAGGCAGGGACGTATTTAAGGGGGGGGGGGCCTCCAGGGGCTCCGGACACCCTCAAATGAATTATCATTTCAAATCTTAAATAAATATTTGAAATAAAACTTAGTTTAAAATAAATCGAAAAAGTTTATTCAAGCTTCTCATCTTAACGTCTCTATTCACTGTCAGGCAAACATGCAGTTAAGAGATAAACGAAAAGTTACTGCACAGCAGCTGTAGAACTCGTCAAAATACACAAATAATTTCAATTATAACAATGTATTGCAAAGTTAACCAATTCCGACATTAATTTGTTGATTATAATTCCCAGATACTTACTTAAAGGTATGTAATTTTTAACTTCTAAGTTTCTATTCCCTTTTTCACTCACGGAGAACTAATACTTCAAATGCATCAATCAGTGGTTCGCTTTTTTAATATCTGATTACTGCTTATATCACTTTATCCCAGGTACAAGAACAAAAAATGTGCAACGTGCAAGGCCTTTCTACAGACTTTATCCAAAGAAACAACACAAAAACAAACTTTTCTAAGTACAATTTGTAGAAGCTTGGGTGGAGAAGGTCATGAATATAATTATTACATGTATTTTTATTTTTACTAACATAATGAAAGCACATCGCTGATTAATTATTTATTAAAAGCAAATAATTCAACGTAGATTTTTGGACCCCCCCCCCGGAAATTGTCTTCTAAATACGTGCCTGCATTAAGGTTCTATTGAACATCAGCATTCATTGACTTCTTTTTGCACAGTTAAATTAGGATTAATCGAAATTCCGTAAAGTTAAATTGAAATGTAGAAACTACACATTTCAATAAGTATGTTTCTAGAAGTTAGCAACGTAATCTAGCAGTGAACATAGCAGAACGCATAGTGACCGCAGAACAGATTAGATCTAATGTAATCTTAAAGAATTGCCTCTTAGGGACATCTGTAGTTATTAGGGAACGGATTTTTAGGTAAATGGAGATTTTTATAAACTTAAATATTTTGCGCAATTGAGTTATTAGTACATACTTTATGCATGTTACGATATCTTATGCGTATTTCATGCATTTTGTTTATGAGAAGAGAAGCCGCCTGCTTATTCTGTAACGTTAGGTTAGATTAGTGTTGTCAACAGCTCGCTACAATACATAGACACGAAACTCGCAGGAAAGAGATTTCGATGTCAGAGTATTGCACAGTGTACTTGAACTCAACACGACTAGTATGGGTTGCCCGTTAGTTCCTTACGAATGAACCTCAGCAGAAAATCCAGTGAGCTGGCCTACAATCAATAAACAGATCACAACATTGTTTATGTTATGATAACAAACAGCTCTTCTTTCCCCTGTACCTGTTCGAGTTATTCCTGTTCCTTCAGTGCTTCGAGATTCACGTATATACCGAAATGTCAAAGTTAAAAGGTAGTGATAGTTTTCGGTTGCGGCAGTACGTTAAAGAATTTACAGATACATTCAAAACAGTTGGAAAATTTCTATATGGACAGCCTTGTGGAAAGTCTATAACAGCCGATCAATGCTCCCACGTAATGTAGCATTTATGCGGCAATAAACGTATCTTGGCGGTTTCAAATTATTCTATGAAGCAGGTGCTTTTAAGTGAAGAGATTTCTAATGGACAATGTAGAGAAGGCATGTGTTGTGCACTGTATATCCAAACAATTTCCAACTGACATGTGACATCAATGATCCATCACTGGTGAGTTATCAGAACAGTTCTTTTTTATTACAAGTTTTCCTATTATATAAAATGAAAGAAAATATTTTTTGTTCAAGTAAATATTTTGAACTTTTTAAAAATATGTTCTTGGTTTTTAATGCATAAAAATAAATATAACTAAAAATCTGTTCCCTAGCAATCATTTACCTGAAGCTAGCGTAACATCGTGCATGCCGTTAGTCAAACTTCCACTCGCTTTTCAGCAGCGTGCAGCACGCCTCCGGCATTGTTGGGAAAGAAGATCTGAAGGGAAAAATGGCGAAGCATTGTTATGTGTTGCCTTGAGGCTAATGATGGCCTGTGAGCGGCATCTTCCGCAAGTGTATAGGACAGCGACACACGGAACCAACTCCTTGAATAATGGTTTGGACAGCCACATACCTCAGTGGCTGCACGGAACATTCAGAATATCAGTCAATCCATTCTGCTACCACTTTTACATGTGCAGGGAGATGTTTTATTTCAGCAGGATAGTCACCATTTACATCCCCCTTATCCAAGCAAGTTACTTCAGGCATGTCAGTTTCCATTACAAGTTCAATTAAAGATGTTTCCTCCATCGACCAAATTGTTGGATTGAATGGTCGCTCTTGGCCCTATCTCCTCTTACATTAACGACTCCTGCCCAACTGAGCTACCAAGTACACTTCTCGTGGAATTCCATTCCAAAAGATGATATTTGTTACTGAATGATCGTTCACATCTTAGAATCGTATTTTGCGTTATTGTACTTCAGGACATACTAAGTAAAGAAGTACCCTGCAGCCTTACAAATAGATTAATAAAACATACGCACGGTTTCCTTATACCACTATTTAATATGATTTCTAAAAGGGTTTCCACACCTTACAGTGGTTACTACTTGCGAATAAAGGACACCACAACAGAGATAGCTGTAATCAAATAACAGTGTTCCACACCAATGGCATGGCTCATAAACAAAGCGCTTGTCACATTCTGCTGGGCCTAATATAATTCGCGCAAGATAAAAAAAAAGATACAGACGATATACCGCTTGTTTGCAAGAGACAACAAACACACACTTGCAACAAACCATGCTCATGCACATTGATTTAGTTGGAAAATAATTTTGGATGGTCCTCATACAATTCAATATATCATACTGAACAAAACTAGCTGGTTGACATTTTCTATATTGCGTTTGTTCTGTTGTCCTCTTGCATCATAGTTATCGTAATCTGACGTATGGAACAGTTAAAAAGGACAACCAGGGTCCAAGCAATGTATACATATAGGATTTCTTACAGGTTGCACATGAAGGCCATTTTCTTTTAATTTGAGGGTTAATACTTCATTCGCGGTATTAAAGGAGAGTAAGTATATACACAACCTACACAATTTTTTTCAAATCAAGAGACATCGTGAAATTGTAGTCAGAGCTAACAAGTCTTAAATAATGCTTCTTATTTTTCAAGAAAGTTCGTTTCTAAAACTATAAGAATGAAGCCAGGATTATATTATGCATCAATCCGCCGCAGAGCCCTAAAAATTATTCAGTGTGAATTTACTACTATTCTGTAGATTCTGACCCTGGGGAACAGATTTCATTGCGCTGTTGGTTTGCTCTAAACGTGCTCCTGGATACCCGCCTCGGTAGCGTAGATGGTAGCGTGTCTGCCTCACGTTCAAGAGGTCCCGAGTTAGAATCTCGGTTAAGTTGAG
Organism: Mantis religiosa; assembly: GCA_030765055.1. Taxonomy (NCBI): domain Eukaryota; kingdom Metazoa; phylum Arthropoda; class Insecta; order Mantodea; family Mantidae; genus Mantis; species Mantis religiosa. Next base: position 86,935,691 of record CM060950.1, read on the forward strand.
TTACCTGGATAAGGTTTTTTACGGAGTTTTTCCTTATCCTGAAAGACGAATGTCGAGTAGCTCTAAGCCCAATGGTCCCTGGACTCATTTTGAGCAGCATTTCATCCATTTCATTCATCGTCCGATATGATTAACGTTGGAGGTCGTAAATTAAAAAAAAATGTGCTCCTGGACAATTTATCATGGACTGTTCACTATCTGCATCTCTCTCTCTCTCTCTCTCTCTCTCTCTCTCTCTCTCTCTCTCTCTCTCTCTCTCTCTCTCTCTCTCTCTCTCTCTCTCTCTCTCTCCTGTAAGTACCAGTAAGAAACAGGGCACCGTTAGAACATCATGCTATCGGGGCGGCAGCGAGTGCCTGCCGTAAAAGTATTCAACCATTGACGTCACGAGCCGGAAGTACATGACTCGTACCGCGCTGTTTTCCAGACCGTCCGAATTCGGTAGATCTAGAAGATTTGATGTCGACAATCTCCCATTCTTTACATTTGGGAGATTTCGGTTTCCAAAACATTTCTTCCGTGGCCGGCAGGCTTATATAAGGGGGTGCAAAAGCCAGCCTCGGAGTTGTTATGAGTTGGTCATAACTAACCCATAATAAAATGAATGAATGTGTAGTGTTTAACGCCCGCTTTTACTGCATACGGCACCGCAGGCGGTGACACTGATGATACATGAGATGAAGATGGAGCACAGGTGGAATGAGATGGCGGGGGAAACCGGAGGTCCCGGAGAAAACCCGCCCCAGCGCCGTGTTGTCCACCACAAATCTCACTTTGCTAACCCATAATAGAGAAGAGGTGTGAAATGAGGGCAGAGAACAGCAAAGTTTATGAACGTTGTCAAAGTCCATAAGGAGTTACTGTGTTAAAATTAGTGCTAGTCTGCGAGCAGTGAACGTCGAAGAGTTTCGAGGGGCATGAGTTGGTGTGTGCTACAGAGCCATAAAGGAACATTAGACTGCCGTGCTTGCACTGTGTATTTGTAAAGGCGAGATAAACGTGGTTAGCATCATAGGAAAATCTTAAGGTCTACTCAAATTGTCCTCTTTGTATGCAGTTCTGAACGTTCTTGTTAGTCTTTCCAGCCTGTGTGTATTTGTTTTTAACACCATTTCATTTACTTCTTATTCACTTATTTAATTGATGAAAATTAATTGCTCTTCTAGCCGTATGTAGGTCAAGGTTTGGATAGGCAGAATCAGACTGAAAAATTCATCAATTAACCTTATAGTGTTTGACTATGAAGCCTGGGAATCAAGTACTTACACCATAGTAAGTCACCACAAAAGGTATAGACGTATCTCATTGCATGTGAGAACTCCTAGCGGTTTACCGGAAAAAATACGAGTCGGTTGGAGAATTTATTGTCATGCTTGTATTATGTCATGGTAGTTCAATGGTTAAAAGCAACCAGACAGAGACCGGTAGATCCGTGGTTCAAATCTCGGCTATGGCATTGAATTTTCCAGTATGACTCTACCTATCCAAAACTTGTTCTACACAGGGCTAGTAAGGATGAACAATTAATTTCCCATAGTTAATTTTTAGTTTTGTTTGCATTATTCCTAACTTAGGAAAGATCCTGTACACGAAGCCTTCATTTGGATGTGTGGCCGGCCTAGCAAGAATTTATGGAAGCACGCTGCTTGACAGCAGAGGTGGATATTTATAGCTCCTTAAAGTGCAATATCTTTTATAGTGTTCAACCTTTCGTTATTCACTTATGCTGTTCACAGACAGCTTTTTGAATTTAGGGAGCCCCAAAATGTGCATTTCTTTTGGAATCTCAATATCAAGCGTTTTGATTTTTCTTTTGGAATGGAATACTTCTACACCTATAGGTAAGTATTAATAAAATAATATGCATAGCTAATATTTTACTGTCGATTTTTTAGTTATAATACTTACTCCTTTTAGAGCAAATTAACAGTTACAGGTGTTGCCCAGGATTATACAGGATTTACATTTATGACTGCTGTAGCTGTCAGATGTAGCATACATTCCTAAACTTTGTCCATGTTACATGTTTTAAGAGATGAAAACAACTGTAGTTTAATAATGTGTGAAGAATTTGGTCGATTAGTGTCTATTCTCCACCACTTATGAACACACTATCATCCTGAATCACAAATTTCTTATCTGAGAAGTAGTGCTTTACGATGTACCAGAGAACATATTTTTGTCGGTACGTAAAAAGGAAAATAAGTTTATAACGGTATGCCGAATCGGTGCGTACCGACCCAACTAAAGCACCGGCAATGATTTTTGCATGGCATGGAATCTGCTGTCAAAACAGCCCTAATAAATCTGTATAGTCAGAAAGTAATAGCAACTTCTGTCACTTGTTTCAAGCAGCATATCGTTTGAAGCTTTTCTCGGTTTTGCAGTAATTGTTCAAGAAAAGCACAATTGATTAGTCATACCACATTTAGCTTATCTGACCTGCACCCCTTTACACCGGGCTTCCTATAACCTGTAGAAGTGGGCTTGTCTTTGATGTGCCAACTAACGAGGAAGGAACTTCACTTTACCTCATTATTTTGTCAAATAAAAAGCTATCTTCCGATCCACTTTACGTTAATGATGAAGCAAACCTCCCCAGACATTATTAATATAAACTTCGCTTTATATAGAATGTGCAGGTAAAAGAAGACTGTTATATCAGGGACATACCTCGCAAAAGGGGTAGAGCAGTTCTACTTTCATCTTCCATTGCCTGGCACAGGTTACGGAGTCTTAATTTTCATAAACCAAACAGTGTCAAATTACACTTTATTGAAACCCTTCATGGATTATATTAGAAGCTTAATGAAGTTAGTTGGCTGCAACTTCATGACTGGTGTATAGTATACCATAAGGACCTAAGCGGAAAGCCGAGGTCGTTAAGGCATATCCTAGGAAAATGGAGGTCTGCAGTTCAAATCCGTTCTCCCTGGCCAAGATGCTTTCCACGTATCACTTAACCCTCATAACTGTCAAATAACGGGGAGGTACTCGAAATTTTGGCCTAGACATTCCTCCCCAATTATTTCATTTCATGTAACATCAGTATCACCGTCTATGGTATCGTATGAAGTAACAGCGGGCGTTTAATGCAATTCACAAACACTTACATCTAAGGATTCAGGAATAGGGGTTCAACAAGATAAATCGGTAAGTTTTAAATATGTGAAATAGATGGCGCAATAAAATACACACCAACAAGATACAATACAGTGAGCAGAGGTCACTTTACAAATAATTAATGTTTTACAAACTTTAGTTGGCATATTATTCTTTTTAACAGCTCTATATTTTCCTATAGAAGTTTTAACTATCCTTCATTTTACCTAAGCACACATAAATGGGTGAGAACGAAGTGGATTTCGCCACTTATTTCAATGAGATAAATTCGCCTTGCTGCCATTTCAGTTTCCATGAAAATTCCAGCAATTTTTGCCCTAAGGTCTTTGGCTGGGCTCAAATAGCAAATCTGTATCTTTTTATGTAGAAAAGAAGTGTGTAACTGTTACACAAAGTTATACTGCTATGTTAGTTTACTTGAATATTTCTGTGATCTTTACGAAATCCCATGTTTTGTTTTTTAATTCGGCCCAGGCCTAAGCGTAAACAGTGGGTTAAAGAAATATTAAAAATATATACGGCTCAGAAATTAATATCATGCAGGTTAGGTACCTTTATTATAATACACGAAGAACAGTAATCTTAAATGTTGGTTACAAAAATACAGTTACAATTATATGGATTATTTGAGATCGGAATCGATCCCGATAATCAAAATATCCGGATAACTGGTTAAATCGTGAAGAGCTCATTTCTTTAGAACAAAACTAAATTTGTATTCTGAAATTTTAATTTAAATATTACAAATCAGTGTTATTTACATTCTATCCAGTATTATACTTGCACAAAGTGTCACTTGACTTTAGAACGATAAAAACAAAGACATGGTACTTTACAACTGTGCACTACAATAACTGTCGAACAAAACCATTTCCTTGATTTAATAAAGTTAATTTTATTCATTCAGTATTTTCCCACATATAGGCGGGAGTTCCAGTAACTTGAGTTCCATTATACATGCCGTTTGGGACGTAGATACAGATATTTTGATACTTCAGTGTATTAGCTACTTTTTTCTATTCATATAATAGTTTTCCCGAGAAACATCACGTTTACCACCTGATGTTTTCTGCGTGGTCACAACTGCGCCGCGAAATAAATAAGGCTAATCAGTATAGACCAGTGGTCTTCACAACACGATAAAACGGGTACTGGGTAAGCAGTGCACCAGCGAATGCACTATAGTGCGGGCGGAGTGGAGAGAGAGGCGGAGTGATCAGATAGGCTCGTTAGTTACCTGTGTATGGACGATTGAGTACAAGATGGCTACATGTTCACGAAAGTCTTCTACCCCTACGTTATTTAATCCTTCATAGGAGCAGGCATATTTTTTACACCATTTGATAATGCTGCGCGATGTTTAAGATGCAATAAAGTCCTGAATGTCATACGAAAATATAGTTTCCAGCGCCATTATGACAATTGTCATGCTAGTGATTACGACAAATTAGAAGGTGATAAACGAATCACAATGCTGGAGCAGTTACGGGACACCAGCAGACAGTTACAGTACGGTTATTATTATTATTATTATTATTATTATTATTATTATTATTATTGTATTGTCTGTTGTGATTATGATTATTATAATTATTATTGTTATTATTACACTGTTCTACAAATTTTGAAAAGTTGCATGTTACGACAAAAAAATACGGCTTTCTTATGTTTTTAGGTCACTGAACAAAAATTATACTTAAATTGATTGGTTAGCTCTTGTTTTCAAGATATCACTTATTGTATGTAAGTTACAATAAAATATGAAAAAATGAAACATCGAAAAAAATTGTTACCTTACCGGCGACTTCTTTTGGGCTGTCTATGATATTCTGTTTCAGGAGCATCCCTTTTCACCATCCAGCAATAATCGGCTAATATAGCAGCATTCCATTTCCCCCAGTACCTTTGTACCATCTCCGAAATGTCCTGATGAAATCGCTCACCATATTCATTGCTGACATCACCACAATTTGGAGGGAAGAAATTCAGGTGAGAATTCAAAAATTGGATTTTTAGTGACATATTGCTTCCCAGCTGTTTATACGAGTCCATTAGATTTTCTACAAGTTCTTCAGAATATTCAGCTTTAAAATTTCCCAGACATTTTCGAAACATTTTTAAAGGATTCCCATGCTGCTTTCTCTCTTTCGTTTTTTTACTTAACATTGTTTCAAACTGGCGATCTTTGAAAAGTTCTTTGATTTGAGGTCCAACAAATACGACTGCTTTCACTTTTTCATAACTGAGCCTCCGGAATTTTTCAGAATGCAGAACCATTCACATCTAAAGCTTTTACAAAATTCTTCATAAGCCCCACTTTTATATGTAGTGGGGGTAGTAAAATTTTGCTTGACTCTATCAATGATTCATGTGCAACATTTTTTAATCCTGGTGTTAATGACTGTCTTTTGGGTCAACTATTCCTAACATAGTGACTGTCTTGAGCACGGCTATCCCATTAGCACAGGAAGCAACAGTACTTGGTGTAGCCGGCTTGCAGTCCTAATAAAATGGCAATTACCCTGAAATCACCGCATATTTCCCACTGAAATTTCCTATAATCTACTTCCATCATTTTTTTTCTTCATATTTATATACGTTTCTTTTGTGATGGTAGAGTATTCCACAGGAATGGAAGGAAACTTATTTCCGTTATGTAAAAGTACTGCTTTAAGACTTGTCTTCGAAGCATCAATGAATAGTCGCTACTGATCTGGAACATGCCTCAAATTTAATGCATCCATCAGGCAATCAACGTCTTTGCAGTGCGTGAAATCTCCTTCAGTTATAAAGAACTGCTCCAAATCTTTATTTCCAGTTCGAAATGCTGTCACTTTCACGGAGGGGTGCAGATAATTCCATTGTTGCAACCTCGATGCCAGAAGTTCTGCCTTATGTTTAGGAAGATCTAGATTCCTGATTAAATCATTGAGCTCTTCTTTGTTGATCTTATGACTGGACGCGTCTGTGCTTGGCATGTAGGTAGTCTGCATCTCTTGAAGTTGATGACTCCGGTTCTTCACTGTTTGAGGAAAACTGTTATGTTCGTCAGAGTCAGCAATAAAATCTTGCGGGGGTTGAGGAACAGGGAGTCCTTCACTTCGAAGTAAAGGCCGAATTGCTGAAGGTATATTAGGGTATATAAGTGTTTATTTTCCTTCATGGACATACCTTTTTTGATAAGGGGGGGGCATACAGAAATGACAATCAGTAGAATGATTGGTAGGCTCCCTCCAAACCATGGGCACTGCAAACGGCATACGTCCTTTTCCTTTGACCCACGCATTAAGTTTCGATGGCGGTAGAGCACCTGCCTACCGTGCTAGGGGTCCCGGGTTCGATTCCCGGGGGTGGGGATTTTTCTCCGACCAAGATAATTCCCCATCTTCCCCAGAGTCTGGAAGTATGAATGAGAGTGTGAATGTGTGCGTGATGTAATGATAAATAAACCAAAAGATAACGAGTTAACACCTTCAGTATGTTCCAAAGGAGAACGGCCGCCGATATGACCATAGTAGTTAAAGGCGGGGTATAAATGGAACAAGCAAAAAAAAAAAAAAAGTTTCGATGAACATGTAGTGCAGCACACACGTGGTGTCCATCTTTTGTCCTGTCCCCTATCTTTACCCAAAATATAACAAATATGCCTTTTTAATATATGGTGTTATCGAATGCATCCTCGATGCCAATGTAACCTCTCCGCATATATAGCAAAAGTTATTCGGATTAGTCACACACTTCCAAAGCATTTTTCTATTTGTCTATAAGAATAGAAGCTTAGATGATAATATAAAACAACAAAAGTATTATGAAAACACTTCGGAACACAAGAGCTATACGACCACTTTTGTACACTTTATAAGAACTGAAAACCCTCCCAGGCGACAATTCTATCGATCACGAACATCCGCTTTACCCCTTCTAACAAATGTCCCGTGCTATGGAGGAAAATAAATAACTATGGCTTTTGTGTGCCACACGTACTTAGAGAAACACATTACTTTCAATACCTAAACTTATTAGCCTAAAATGAAGTAAATATTCAAGTAATACACAAATATGTACAGCTAGGCCCTAAGACTTAATGCGCGCACACGCGCGCACACACACACACACACACACACACACTTAAATTGTAAAAGAGCAGAGCAAGCGTTAACACTGTTAAAGAAACACCCCCTACTTCAAAGTATTATGTGACCAATATTATAAAGCCTTTAAGTAGATGCCTTACCTAATGTATAGCAAGAGCCCTTGTTTCCTTAGCATCTACAACCAGCTTCATTGCCCAAACACATGTGTTTAATCTGTTTGTAAGGTTTAATAGAAATAATGTAAACTTGTCTTACCTTACATATGAATGTATTTGATAAAAAAAATTCTCTGCCAATATCTTAATCCAGAGATTATCCGGTCTTAATGTTGTTTTCCTTCAGGAATCTGTAAAGTACGTAGCTCTTTTCCAAAATAGTGAAACAATTCACTGCACTACAATTAAGTATTTCGATAAAAATGGCTTTGTAACGCGATTCCCGTTAGTATACGCATGTCGACTATCTACTTTAATGGAAAATGGTACATTTCGCAGTGTAAAAGATGGCGGCGCTCTTCCTACTGAAAAGTGTTAACAAAACGCTTCAAGGTGCGTTTACACTCCCGTCATTTCCGGTGGAATAAACTGTCGATGTTACAATTTTCCTTCGTTGTACAAGTTCTGAGATTACATTGCACATAAAAAGTATGGAGTAGGTTATCCGGAAGTAAACCAAATATTCAACCAGAAAACATGAATAAAGTATTTCATTAATATCTATGAAGTTGTCAGGATATCCAAAACTTCATATGAAATGGATTTTCTAAGTGCTTAATTGTATTTCTTTTTGTTCGTGGGATGCAAGAAAGGGTATTTCATTTGTGGGTATAAAGAGATTACGAGCAAATATACAATTTTCGCCAGTTAAAAGCAATATACACGGTGTTCACTTTTATCTGTGATTTTACCGCGCAAACTTTGACGTCATCAATAGCATCGCTGACGGCGGGAGTTTATATATGAATCCCCTAGCGGCTTGCAATCGTATTTGATGCGCTGACAGCAATATCCGAAGTTCATACTATCATACTACAACGGTAACTTTCTTGTAATCTTTCCACACGTGTGCTCTATCACTGATGTTAACACTGATAATTATTAGGCCCAGATTTGGATTGGATTGGACTGGATGGAGGGGTCTCGGCACTGAGTTCCAGTCTTGGTCTATTGTACCAATGCCCCGAGTGGGGCATCCCCGGGAGGAAAGATGAGGTAAGAGGACACAGTGGGCGGCCACCACAAGGAATCACGACAGTGCAGAGGACAGGTCCCTACAACTGACTCGTTGGAAACTACCTGGAAGGCCAATAAAGCCGGAATATCGCCCACCGTGGTCTTGAAACGGCCCACCAGGCCGGCCCGGAGGCCGTCCAACCGAAGGAGGAAGTGTTTACCAGGAGGATGTCATCCTGCCATGCAGCGCCGAGACTCCAGCCGACACTTTTCTGCCGTGAAAGATAGTGCGAATGAAACAAGAAATTCGGGGATGTAATTAAGCTCTACACGATTATCTGGCGACCCAGGAAAACCCCCGACAAAGCCACGGGAATCGAACCCGGACTTCCCGAATGCGGGCCACACACGAAACCGTCTGAGGCATCCCGCTCGATAGACTTTTATTTAAATAAACGTTTCCCCCAATAATAAGTACATACCTAAACAAAATGTAGTATTCTAATCTAGGTCCAAGAAGTGCACTTGTCAAATGCTATTAAATATATGAAAAAATATGTAAATTAACTATTGAGCATGCAATATATACTTTAGTGCTTTCATCGTTATGTTCATAACTGATGAAAGTCTTAAACAATTTATTAGTCAGGCCGCTTGTGTCGCCGTGTTTGTTGCCTGTTGATGAGATCTCTCAGCCGCCTGGATCCCGATGGTCTGGTCGTCTAGTAGATTAGGTCTATAAGCTGTCTAATTCATTGCCCTGGCTAGTCAGGGGAGCTGCTATATGCAGGGTATGCGTGAGATAGATTGACGAATGAAAATAACACAGTTCCTTGTAATTGCTTTATTTCTCAGCTTCGTACCGTGCTCACAGTTCACCACGAGTTGCCGCCATGTTCAGATCCAATGACTATAGCTTTCCGCTATCACGGTTAAACTATACGGAGTGGCTGAAATCTATCAAGGTGGAATAAATCGCTAGCACTATTTTAAAAATATACTTCGGCGCTTACTTCACTGCTGAGAGATATTGTTCACTTTATAAGATACGCGCTACTGATTGTTACTTCTCTGCGCAACTCAACGTTTGTCAAGGGCCGGCTAGACACGTAGGCACCGCACCACGTCTCAGACCAGAAGACTGACTCTAGACCATCATCTCCTCTACCAAAAACAGATATAGTCTCGTCCCCGGCTAGTTTCTCAGAAACCCACTCTAGCTAGTGAAGCGCCAACACTTCCCGGAAACACTGGTTTGAGCCAGGTTTGGACAGGTCCCGACCGGGCTGCTAATGACCCAAGTAGCGAACCATCCCGTGACAACACCTTTAGAAGTAAAATTTTAATCCCCATAGACCAGCAACATTATTACATAGCTCTGAATTAAAATATTTACTCGCATCCTAGTAATTGAATTGAAACAGGATTGCTTCGTTTCATGAACTTATCCTCCCGTAATAATCATTATATTAAATTCATTCACATTACTTCCTCATTATAATTTAATTATCATTTTAGTAATTATTAAAACCGTATTCAATCATACGGCTAATAAATACGGCATCATTCGATATCTGGTGATCCAGCTGCATGTGCGAGCCGGGGTAGTACAGAAATGTTCCCAAAGATTACATCATACATAATTGTTAAAATGAATGGCGTAGTGTGCTGAGCTCAATATTGTTTGTATGATGATGAGGTAGGTGTAAGGGCGCAATATTGTTTGTACCCTGTTGCATAAATCATATGTACGTGCTAGCTAACGGTGTGAATTAAACATCCTCGTGAAATCGTTTGCATCAATATGTATTACAGTTTGGAAACCCTTTAACCCTGATGGCAAAATACTATTTTGTCAGCCTTGTTATCGCGTATCAACATTACGAAGTAGTGCAGGATTTGCCAGGAACTAAGCAGCAGTGGCATCACGTGATTTGTCCAGACAATTTCTCATAGAAGGATCAACACCATCCTCTTCTGGCATTCTTAAATATTCAGAATTTTATTCAGATTTGTGTAAAACATTTATTTCAAGCGATGTTCCCTTTATAAAGTGAATAATTCCGAGTTCAGAAAGGTTCTTACTAAATATAAATTCTCCTCATGAGCCGAGGCTCAGGAAAAATTGTATATATATAATGTCGCCACTGAAAGAACAAATATTTATGCCCGTGTTAGAAAAGGGGAAATGTAATCATAGATGTATTGAAAACAAAGGGGAAAAATCCAAACAAAAATGTCTGCTAGTCTGTAACGAAATGCCAGCTGCAAATCATCTAACAATACCTACAGGTTGTTTAATGAAGCTTTGGAAACTTGTCCCCAAATGGCGTAAAATGTGACAATTTATTGCTTCTGCTTACGAAATCCAGAGTATGAATGACGAAAGCTGCTTAAAGTGTAAGTGTAAGTTTTCCGAATATGATTCATATAATTTGATTCATTCACACTCCGTAAAGATTTACATCACGGATTGATACTTTCAAAAATATTAACCCAAATCTTCCATTTTCTCCTATACCTCCTTAGGCACACGTTGAGATACCAGGCTTAAAGCTGTTGTATATTACGCAGGTCATTTGTATCATTAGTAAGTAAACTGGATAAAGAAGCTGCTTCTGACACTAAGATTATCCAGTTGCTAGTTTAAAATATGACTTCGCCTTCGTATCTTACGATGTCTGTTTTTTGATAGGCTCAATAAACAAATATTGAGCTATTAAGTAATCAATTAAACAGCTACAGTTTATTGAAAACCCATTTCACATACCTGAAGTTGAAAAGCAGAAGTTTTAAGGAAAACAATTTTAGGCCTGCTTTGAGCAAAAGCAATGCCCACCAAACCATGAATAACGTGACTCAAATTCTATAAGGGGAACACAAAGGTAAACTTGACAATGTGCCTGTTTAAGGCTACTCCCCTCTTCAAAAATGCAAGGTTGACAGGGTGTGTTGCAAAACGTTCCTTTTCTCAATATCAGGTATTACTGAAGGATAATAGGCCAGGTTATATGATGCTCAATCTGAAGATGGCATTTGCTGTATACTGCAACTACGAGATGTTTAAATCTGATGACTAGCAGTAAACTGATGAGTTCGAGCATGCATTATTTTATATGCTAAATGTTTTTTGTGTTTTGTTGTAATTAAAGAAACATTTTTCCGCTTTAGGATACGTTTTTAGAATCACTAGCGATTAAAATAAACATTTTAAATCTTTGAGTATATAAAATTCAGGGTCATAGTGATAATAAGGATTTGTAGAAAGTGGTGTGGACACAGCATCCTGGAACAGTTCAAACACCTCAAGACCGCTGAATCTTCAAGCACACCCCCCCCCCCCAACCATACAAACGAACACACACAATGCATATTATGATATTTTTTCGAGAGCATTTCTGAAGAACCGCACATGCTATTTACTTTCTCTACCCTATACACAGCGTCAACAAAAAGGTTGCAGAAATGCCGATAGTCGACTTCGGCCCAACGGCACTGGATCATCTCGGGCGTGATTGTTGCAACAGCATCAGTGGTCCTGTGCCTTAAATGTTGCATATCCCCGATTGGATTACTGTACACAATGCTTTTTACGTATCCCCATAACAAATCTAAGAGTGTCAAGTCAGGGCTTCAAGAAGGCCATTGAATAGGACCGGCCCTACCCATCTACCGATCAGGGAATATTGCATGCAGAGCGTCTCGAAATTGTAGGGAGAAGTGTGGGGGCGCGCCATCTTGTTGAAATAATAACGTTATGTTATTTTCTTCAATTTGGTATATTTGCGGGAAAACGAGCTGTTCTAGCATGTTTAAGTCCGTCAATGTCAATTTCCTGAAACTGTTGATACCACCAGCTTGAGGGGGATCACCTCCATAAACACGTCGGAGAGTGTGCTGAACAATTATAACAGATTTAAATTCTACTAACCACAACCCGTACTGTGCTTTCTGCTGAAATGTCGCCATTGCAATCACACTCTATACTAAAACAGACCGCACTCGTTCTGCGTATTTGGCTGAAGGTCTCGGACGGAGTACAGCCACATGTTTATATATAAAAAAAAAAAAAAAAAAAAAAAAAAAAAAAAAAAAAAAAACTCAATGAGTTCCAGATTAGTTTGCAGGTCTCAATTACAACGGGAGATATGATTTTGTGAAATTGCTGTAACCTTTTTCGATGATCCTGTACAGTACATAGAGACGGTACCAACTGCATTCTAGCCAAAATTCCATATAGAAATTTGTAATGGAAATGCACGTTTCGAGGTATGACAAATCCAAAATAATAGCAATTTCAAAATACGAGTAAAGTGCGTGCACACTCGTGTGTATCTGTAAACTACAGCTAAAAATGAGAAGTTGGGTAAGCACCAAATATCATTCAATGGAATTTAATTATTCTTTCACACTGGCCGTGTGTTTCCACAATTTAGCCTACACACGGCCAGTGTGAATGAATAATTAATTTCCATTAATTGACCTAATAGTGGTTAACTATGAAACCCGGGCCTTAAAGTTCTTACATGTAGTAAGTCGCCATTAAGGTAGTTGTCTCATGTGTTTATGAGAACTCCTAAGTAGTTTACCGGGAAAAACACGAGTGAGTAGAATTTAATGTCATGTCGGTACGTTGACCATAGTAGCACAATGGTAGTGCGGCTGGACGGAAACCAGAAGATCCGTGGTTCAAATCCCGGCTATGGCATTGAATTTTTCAGTCTGACTCTACGTTTCCACCAAATACCATATTTAAAATCAGTCTTCCAAGGATTTGACATGAAGATTTTCAAAAAAATCAAGAGTTCTAACTGCCCTTAAATGTTCAGAAATTTTTTACTTTCTCAACAATACCGCTAGCAACTTTAATCAATAACACGTATTTTATATGTCTACATGAAACATAAAATGTGTATCCTCAAGGGTTAAATGTCAATCCACTGCTGAGGACATTGATATTTGATACGGGTATAAATATAATTATATCTAGAACTGGGTATAGCCTTTGAAGTTCATTTCACTCAAAGAATTTTGAGTACGTCAAGCGATAGAAGAAAATGTAGGTGTCTTCGAAATCCAACATTTCTTATACGATTTTCTTTTTGCAGCGTAAACCATTTCCGAGATATCCGTTAGCAATAGGTAGAAATGTTCAATACCTTGTCAGTCTTCAAATGTCCTTTCAATTCTCAGTTGTTTCTTGCGACTGCATGGAAGGAACGGAAGTTTAAGGATAACATATTACCGTCCAGTTAAACACATGACTGTCATGTTTCCTTTTGTATTTATAACGAAATGTGTAACTTCTGTAAAGTGTTCTCACGATTAAAATTAAGATACAAAAATAAGATTTCATATGAACAGTTTATTTACCTACTAATAAATGACAGAGAGGTAGAAAGGTTTATTTGAATAAATCACTTCACATTTTGCCGTAATTAATCTACATTTTTACTGTACATTAATATAGATGTACCGGCCTGGTGGTACCAATAAAATGGTACTTCATTATGAACTCCCTGCCCAGTATTTTGGCGTTGCTTCCTTGACTAATATTTTATTCCTGAATTGTTATTCCAGTACTCCGATTACAATTTTATACTGCATACAAAAATACTGGGGTTACACGAATCTAATTCTGGGGGAATGATTTGGGCCACAATTCTCTTATGGGTATAACATCTTTGTTATTTAGTCGTCATTAAGATGGCATTATCAGTCCGTCCACTTAAAGGCAAATTGTGGATTCTTCTATTGGTGTCGGCATTTATCGTTAGTCGGAAAACATTCCCAGAAAGAAAATCCTAAGTACTGCATTCACATAACTTTCTCAACTAACTTCTACAAACTATTTTTATAAAAAACTTATTCTTCCATCTACTTCTTGTTAATACAGACACGTTCATTACTCATTCCATTGTAGTTAGAAAAAAATACAATAAGCTAAGCGATATTCCATTTTTATTCGAAGCCCATTCCTATGTGATGGCTTTGAAATTCTATTGATTTTTCTATTTTCTAATAACACCAACTTACTTTGAAATGCAAGTTATTGTATACCTTTCTAATCGTTTCAGAACATGCAGTAAAATGTGAGCCTTCCGGTACATCATTGTTGATCCATTTGGTTTTGAAAATATGTTACATGCGTTGACTTTTGTAATTCTTAGCTGTAGCGAGAGGAAATAGATCCACCTACTCACGAAGTTCTGAATGAATTTCTAAGACTGCCTAGTCCAGGTCCAGATGATGTCTACATGCACAAGATGGTATCAGTATCGCCTTGCGCGGTAACTGCGTTTGGCTTAACCCAGAGTAGTATAATATGCATATACAACTGCAGTTAATATTCATCCAATATAATAATTGATGGAGAAAAATGATAGAATTTTTCGTAAGGAAATTAGATTAATACCTCAAATTGCTCCAGTGATTGCTGAGGAAATAATTATTGAGCGGGATGGCTCAGGCGGTTTCAGCTATAACCCGCATTAGGGATCTCCCTCTCCCTCCCCCTCCCCTCCCCCTCCTCCCCCTCCTTCTCCCTCTCCCTCTCCCTCTCCCTCTCCCTCCTCCTTCTCCTTCTCCTTCTCCTCCTCCTTCTTCTTCTTCTTCTTCTTTTTTGTAACTTACGTCCTCCAAGGTTAAGTCATATCGGACGATGAATGGAACGGGTGAAATAATGCTCAAATGAGCCCAGGGTCCATAGAGCTTAGAGTTACCCGACATTCGTCTTACAGGATAAGGGAAAACCCTGGAAAAACCAGGTCCGGGTTCGATTCCCGTGGCCGACCTACCTGATCTGTGGTATTTTGCGAGGTTTTCCCGGGTCGCCAGGCGAATGCTGGGTAGGTTAATTACATCCCCCATCTCCTGTCATCTCTCATCTGGTAGTTTCCTACACGGTAAAATTGTTGGCCGGTGTTTCGGCGCTGTCGTGACTCCTTGGATCGACCGCCCTATCTCCTCTCGTCTAATCCTTTCTCCCGGGGATGCCCCACTTGGGGCTTAGGCACAATAAACCACGGGTTTCGGTGCCGAATTCCCTCCGTAGTAATCCTAATTAACCCAGAGAATGGTTGCTGCAAAATTTAGAAAAGGTTCAAACGGTAAGCCGTTAGAAAGAAGGATACAAGCCGTCATTCTTCCCTGACCACATAGCTTTACGAGAGTGATTTTGACTGCAGTTGCCATGCCACGCAACAAAGGCACGTCCCCAATTATATCATCTTAACAAAGACGTTGCATACCACGTGGCTTGTTGAAAATTTGCATTTATAGTCGCATATCGTTTGTACCTCTTCTGAATGTTGCACGAAGTTTTAGATGCCCCCAATGCAAATAATTATCGCGAGAATCGTACGCTGAACCGCACCGCGGCAGTCTAAGGGATGGATGGAAAATGTGTGGGTTCCAATAGGTACATCAAATGCTGCTGCAGGCCACCAAGGCGCATTACGGTCCATGCAAATCTGAGGGAATGGTATAAAAACACGGTTACCAAAGAATCACACCTTATATTTAATTTCACTTCTTTATAGTTTTTGTGTATCGTTCCACGCTTTCTACAAATTTCATGCTCTTTATGTAGAGTGGGAAAAGATTGAGCTTATATAACGGGTTATGGTTATAAGCAGAGTATACAACGAAAGGGGACACCTGTGATCTACGGGATATCTACTGAGACTATCACTCCGCTCCAGAATAAAGGAATGAAGTGAAGGAACTACAGTTATAAATTATTACCAGGCTGTCACTATCAGGAAATATACATTTTAATCAAGTAAACAATTTAAACCTCATCAAGACAGAAATTAAGTCTTATTTAAAACCAGAAGTTCTTATTGTTTCAAGCAATTATATAAAACACATTTTACAATATTTATATAATGTTTATTTTATTATATATTATTTATATAATTATATAGCTTATATTAATTATTATATATTACTTAAATATTTTTATTAATTTATAATTTTTATTTTGTCTCTGAAGACATTTGCAAAAGCATAGTACTAATTCCGGAATTATGCACTGATAGTTCTGAATGATTTACTAAGACTCTTCGGCAGAGAGATGCTTGAAATGATTTTAACTTCAAGCCCCAAGTGGTCCAATGTTTTCGTGGGCAAATGGTCAGATCATTTACCTCTCCCCTAGGTAGCCCGAGTTCGATCCATGGGATTTGTGGTGGACGAAGCGGCCTTTGGAAGGGTTTGCTCAGGATTACTCGGTTTCATCCGCCATTCATTCTACCAATGCTCCATCACTTTTCATTTTATTGATTTCGCCACCATTTCATATCACCTCCATCCAATAACAGGCTTTGGGTTGATGACTCTCTCCAATCCAGAGTTCCAGTGTGTCTGCCTCGTGTTTAAGGAGTCCCTAGTTCGAATCTCGTCAGGATGAGTTATCTGGATAAGGTTTTCCGGGGTTTTTCCTTATCCTAAAAGATAAATGCCTGGTAGCTCTAAGCTGCATAGCCCCTAGGTTCATTCGAGCACCATTTCACCCCAGGCAAGTCCTGGAGAGGACGGTTGCCAGTCCTATCGACGAGAAACGTGAACAGAGAAAGAAGAAAGGGTCCGGTGAGCAAACCTTTCACCCTCCTGCAGGTGGACAGAAGCATCTTGTCCTGTACTATCTATGCAAATTGTTTTGTTATTTCGGCTGATGGATCCAATATTAAAAATCAGCTTATGAAAACCCAAACATCTCTGGCACACAATTCACAGTCAACAGTATTTAGAGAAACGTTCAATTTTTATCTGAAAATATAGCAATATTATTTTATTATATGGTGAATACGGCCTTATTCAGGTTACCAAAAACAAAAATGGTAAATATTCCAATCACATGACAGGTAACAAATATTTTAACTGGAGCCACTGGCTATAACGAGATACGAGTAAATCACCAAATAACCTTCATATAAAAGAACTATTTTCGTCTTTTTGCCAGTATTATGAGGCATTATATATTTCAGGTCATTATTATATAACAATCGTAAATACTGAGTGGTTCATCTGTCAATTGGTTTTATGCAGCCACTAGTTTTAGTCTAATCTCAAAACATTTTTTCTAGAACCCATTCAGGATTAATATAACAATATTAGATTTGTTTGGATCGGTGATGGAAAAAACACACACGCACGCACACGCACAAGCACGCACACACACACAATAATTATTAACGGCGATGTGAATTGCCAGAATCATATCAGCGCCGCCTGTGTGCCGAAATTTCGTCCCGCAGGAGTTTTTGTAGCTTAAGCCGTTCATTTAACTTTCGTTTATGTGGCAGAACATACGTTAGCACTGTATCGCTGTCGTAACATTGTAATAGTAGTTACTAACTGAATGTGTTTCGAATAGACATAGCCCTTGCAACTAATGGCTGTTTCTTATTTTTCTTTCTCCTTATTTTACAAGGTTTTATTGCTTCCGTTTGATTACTGATGGTTTCCTGTATTTTTTTTGACATATATACACTATACACCCATGCCCAAGGCGGGACTCGAACCCGCGACCATTTAAGAGCAGTCTAATTCAGACGGTTACAAAACAGCCAGCAAGCACAGTAATATCGTCCTTATTTTTTCAAAGCATCGCAGTGCTGTATATCCCCATGAATAATAAGGGGCAAGTGAACCACTCTGTGTGTAACTGTAATAGTTAAACAAAACAAAAACAAAAAATCGCCTGACATTGCGATTAGTCTCATTTTCCTCCTATAAGCACGGAGCTTTACCGCTGCATACACATCAGTTTGTTCCAGACAAATGACCTTTGTTCTGAAGTCTCCTTCCTGTACCATCTGCTTGAACAACAAACAGGCTTTAAAACTGACGAAAGCTGCATAAACGGTTGTGTGTGCTGTTTATTTTACTATCACTGATTTCATGGAAGTTATGAAACTTTGGGTCACTGAAGTATCCAAATTTAGCTGAAACCATCAGAAGTAGTCAAACGAATTGGCCGATGTACGTGATTTGAACATGAGATCTCCCGAATGCGAGCTATAGACGCTACCCATCTCTACGGAGGGGCATTGAGGAATTGCTGTCATGCACAGCAAGTTCTTTAATTTTAGGGAGTTACATTTCTCTGATTAGTATAGAATTGCAAATAAATACACACAACACACTTAAACTCTAATGCAATGTACACTGGCAGTGGAAACTTCCCTACCTATAATTGACATAGAAAATTCAAATACATATATCAAAACAGCCGTAACAGCTCTAGTGGACCTGGACCTGCTAACCCGAATTCCGGCCTCACGCCCACATACACAAAGTAGAGGTGGGCAATCATCCAACCGATAGGAGGTGGACATGTGGTCAGAATCTCGGCACCCTTAGCCGGAAAGTTGGCTTGCGCAACCACAGCTACCTGGCGTAGCTCCTCACCTTCCACCGGTCCTATACCCGGGACTTAAAATCCGTACCCCTCCAAGTGGTGGGGTCGAACCCGGGCGCTTTCCTTGGCGGGGAACCAAAGCATGACGCCCACGCCACGGCTCAGGACAAATTCAAATACACTATATCAAACAAATAAAACGAATATACTGTTTATGTATTGGCATCTCTAATTTATACCAAGGAAAAGCCCCGCTAAATTTAGAAACTTTCGTCCACTTATTTTTTCTTACTACATATTATATTGTTAAGATACTATAATAAAGTCTTATAATGACATAAAACTAAACGAGGGCAGTTCAAAGGTACCCATGATTCAAAATAGATGGTGTTGCTAATCCAAATTGGTGGTACCATCATGTACTGTCATTTGTTACACGCCACCGAAATATATTTGGTACTAATTCATAGGTTAGTATTTGGCAGTATTTCAGTTATTTGTTCAACGTATTTTTACTAAAATGGAAAAAGAGCGTATCGATTTCTCAACAACTGATTCTATATAGTAAGGGCCGGGAAGTACGTGCATTTATATATTTTTCCTTTGTATAATTACAATGCTGGTACGCTGGTAAGTTATTTGCACAAATTATCAGTCTATATGCTTATTAAAACCAATTTGATGCTGCATATAAATGAATATTTTAGTTTTTAAGGTAAAAGCCTAATATTTTTATTTTAATATTTTTGTGGGATAAAAGTATTTTTCCATGCAAGATTAGAAATGTGAGCCGCTTATGAACACGTCGAGCAAGTCCTGAGCTGTTTATCTAGGAGATAATATGCAGTTGGGTAGTTTATTGGATAGAGTGCGTCAGCGTCTCTCCAATATCACCTTAGAATAATTTGTTCCGTGTGCGAAATTGTAGTACTGCATTCCACTTGATTCCTGTGTGTACTACTTTCATTTTTTATTTTAGAAAAAAAAAAAAAAGGTTTGTCAGTAGTTTGTCTTTCTTAATAATTATATTAAAACAGCCTTTATTTATCTTCAAAATTAATTTGCAGGTGATTTGATTTGTGCAGACGGCACAGCATTGTTTTGTAGAGCAAGTAAGAAAAAATATGGGAAGTGGCAAACGTTCAGGTTACAAAACACGCAAAGCTCAGCACTATATAAACAATTATTGGCAAAAACAAAGAGGAAGGAAGAAAAGAAAAATAACACTAAAAAACCCGCGAAAAAAAGGTTAGCCTAATCAAAAGCAATGTTTATGGAACAAATCAGATAATTTTTTTTTTTCCAATTTAAATGTAATGCATTTTTAGCATCTGATACACAACTTTATGAACTTACTAATTTTAATTTGATAAACTTTTTTTATACATTTTAATATATCACATATCGTGTACCTGACGAAAGCACATTACGAAAAACTGGTCAGTTGTTTGTATCACGATTGCGAGATAAACTGGAAAATTAGATTATTTGCGTCTCGGAAGATCAACAAGAAATTGTAGGCTGGCCCCGTAGCTCAGTCGGTTGAGCACCTGCCTGCTGAGGAAGGGATCCCGGGTTCGATTCCCGGCTGGGAGTGGGGGTTTCTCTCCTACCAAGATGATCCCCATCTATGTGCGTGATCTAAGGATTAAAAAATACAAAATACAAGCAACCCAACGTATACGAATTAATACACCAGCGATATATTCCAAAGGAGAACGGCCGCCGATATGACTACTGGAGTTAAACGAGGGGTATAAAATGGGATAAAAAGATTCTTAAGATAGATTTATTGCAAATATAATGGTTGGTGCCCTTAATAATCAGGAAACAACGCTGCCATTATTTCTTAATGTGATACATTTTTAGGTTACAAACAATATAGCAATAACTCAATCTGAAATTGACTCTTGAACATTACTATGGTCAAACAAATTAAATGTGATAGGGTGCTTTATTCGCTACAGACGCAGCCAGCTACGTGATTAAATCAGGACGCTCACTGAACTGCTTTTTTCCCTAATTAATACGTTTAACGTACCTCGCACCTCACTCCACCGTATTTGTGAAATACGGTAAGAATTTAATTTAGCGGATCGGCCAATGAGTGACGTAATTTTTTTTTGGGGGGGGGGGCATCGAGAGTTCAGTTATTTAGGTACTTAGCACCATCAGCTCCATTTCGTTAGATGGAAACGTTCATACTACCCTCTACTGTGCAGAATAGTCAGTAAAAGTGGTTAACTCTTACACCCTAGTATACTGCATGAATTGGCAACTAATCTTGTTTTTTTCTTTCTGCACATGTTTCAAGGCTACCTAGAGGTATTGCCTCCTTAGAAACAGCAAGCCTAGCCTTAAATTTAACATTCAAACTATGCTAAGAACAATATCAAACTTAAATTATGTTTCCAATAGTGTAGGGGAAATACTAAAGAACTAAGTGATAGCTCCAATATAAAAAAATTCTGGATACCAAATGATAAGCAAAAGCAAACACTACAGTTAATCTCCCTGAATTGAATTTTGCTGCGAACCAGTCAGAATCGTTTAAATATGTGCCAGTATAGACAAATATAGACAACGTGAATTTTAGTTACATATTCACTGGCATATTTTCACGTTTTTAAACAAATATATACATGCATATTTCACAGCATTTTAAAGCATGACATTCTATAAGTTCCCCATCCAAAACTGCGAGACATTGCAGGTCATTTTGCATATTTCAGCACTTGTCGACACTTTCTCTGCGGACTCACCCGAAATGTACCTTGATGCTACCTTCTTGAGAGAACCAACAGTTTCAAGGAGTGTTTTAAGGAATCTGTAAGCCAGTTCAATACACAGAAATTCTGGAAAAGAAACTCAGACTACCAGCCTAAAATAATCATGTAACTCAGCGGGACCACCTTATTCTTTTACAGGGCAATTACTTTTCTCGAAATTTTAAATGTCTCAGCAAGTTCTTCTGCAGCTTTAAGACAGATGGAAATGTAAAATACTGTCTTAACGCAGTCCAAGCTGTCGCATGCTGCGTCTACGAGTTGCATTGCTTGGAAGCGATCGATTTCCTTGTCCTGTAGTTAGGAGCAAGTGGCCAAGATATCCCAAGCGCATTGGCGAGTACATAATAACTGACTGTCTCATGACTTCGAAACATGAAATAAGGAAAATACAATCGTTTCTCTGCTGCTTCCACTGCGAATGTCACATAATTTTTGTAGAGCAATAGTTAGAGCAGAAATGACGTCTTGAAAACGCATGATAACATCATGCCAACATATTTCATACAGTATATTTTATGAAACTTTTCTGCGGATAGATGTGACTGCATTTCTTCCTCTGGTAAGTTCGTCGCTGAGCAGAATCTCTAGAAAAGTTCGCTAATGAAATAAATATACCAACAAAATTTCGTGTGCCGCTCACAGTACAGGCTTTGCTTAGTACAAGATTGCGTCTGTGATTAGCACAGATAGATTACGTCTGTCAATCCAGTCCATTTTAGAAATGTTTCTCTTATAACGCTGTTTTCAGTTATCAGGATCAAAGATATGTATGAAATATAATAATAAATAATAATCATAATAATAATCATAATAATATGCTAAAATCCATTGTAACATCTTCTATCATGGCAAAACATTCAGATTTTTATAGGGGAAGTATTGGGGATGTATTGTTAATACTGAGATTTCACTGGAAATAGCTACATGTTTAGAGACTCCCTGAATTTAAAAAAGCTTTTCACAAAAAGGTGTGTGCAAATACCATATATCAAAGGTACCCTCTTGAAGTGACCGTTTCCAAAGGCGCAATATCATACATTTAAACCAAGCGGGATGGCTCAGGCGGTTTCGTCTGTGACCCGCATTCGGGAGGCCCGGGTTCTATTTCCGTGGCCGACCTACCTGACCCATGGGTTTTTTCGAGGGTTTTCCGAGTCGCTAGGCGAATACTGGTAAATTACATACCTCGAATTTCCTATCCCTCCATTTTACCTTCATTATCAGATCATATCATCTCTCATCCGGTGGTCTCTTTCAGGATAGCAGTTTCGGCGGGAGTCTCGGCGGTGCATGGCGGGATGATATGCTCTGAGGAAAACGCTTTCCACTCCGGCGGGACGGACTTCGGATTGCGAGCCGGCCTAGTGGTCCTATTCAGAAGCGCGGCATTCGGGATGCCGGTTGTGCAAGACTGCCTGGAGTACAATGTTCTGGGGAGGCAGCCTTCGGCCTCCGAACCGGCCTCGTGACTGTTTTGGGACCACGGCAGGTGGGATGACGATTGTTCTACCCACCACCAGAGAGTTTCTATCTGGTAAAGTGTAGGGACCTCACCCTCTGTACTGTGGTGACTCCTTGGGGTCAGCCACCCTCTGTCTCTCACCTCATCATCCCTCCCGGGGTGCCCCACTTGGGGCATAGGTAAAAACACCAGTCTGGTCGAGGTGCCGAATCCCTTCCGTACAATCCAATCCAAAATCATACATTTAAAATATGTTCATGACAAACGAAATGTGTATCTTGAATTTTCTAGGAATGTCCTCAGAATTCCTGTTCATTCTGGATCACTTCTCAATAAGAACACAGCAATCTAGTTATTTTATGATGTCCTCCTTCTAGTTAGCATTTCTGAGACCGACTACATCTGATTGAATTAATATTTCATCGCCTGCGTTCACCAGAAATTTTAGCAAAGCACAAACCTTCCCTCTGAACCTTGAAATCGTTCACTGTCAATCTGCTGACTACATTCACCAAGCAATAATCGTACTCATATCCTAGTTGATCCATTTTCATTAAAACATCCGTTGATGCAATCACATATGCAAAAGTTCGGCCAGGTAGCCATTCATCTTATGACACTCCATTTCTCGGTGACTATGTGTAATTTCAGCTGCTTTCTCGTACTTTGTCAGTGGGTTCATTCATTACTTTTCCTAATTTTGTCATTTTTTGCCCCCCCCCCTTCACCATAACGAAGAGAAAAAAGCTTTAAAAAGTTCACTTGCTGTAGACCAACCAAAACTTTTCTTCTGACCATTTTCTTTTTTTAAGGAATGCATTTTATTTCCTTCCACATTTTCCGGAAAACAAAATTTGGTATGAGGTACGTATATCTGCATTAATCACTGAAGTATTTCTTGTCCGTTAGATGTATATTTTATTCATCAAGTGACCTATTTACACTATAGTCTCGTCATTACAAAAACAACTCATTTTACTTAGAGCGGAATTAGATATAGAAGAAATAGTTGATTACACAATCGCTGGAGAAAATGCATCCTAAGGAAGTGTCTTTGCCGTTTAGAACCACGTATACCTGAAGAGCACAAGAGCAGGCTTCTCTCTGATAGTCAGGCAGCCTGAAAACAATTGCAAGCTATCACTTACTTCTAAGTTACCCTAGAACTGTCTGATAAACCTTATACAAGTGGCAAAACATAACAGGTTACTCTTGGGTGGGTACCAGGACACAAGGGAATCATAGGCAAGGTAAAAGCAGATGCCTTGGCAAGAAAAAGACATGTAGAAGTATTTAAAGTTTTTGGTATCCCTATAAACGCTGTTCGAAAGTCCACCGATGGGTGAATTTAAATATTATCATCAGCAAAAATGGGTGCAAACAGAAGGAGACAGGCACAGTAAAGGAATTATGAGTAGTCCATCTTCCTTATTAGCTGAAAACGTACTTAACAGATCTCAAATAAACCTGATAACAATCCTATTGACTGTATCATTATATATTAGCATTGTAAATTAGGAAACATCTCGTCGGAGGACGTAATTTTTTTTTAAAAAAAAGCAAACATCTATAGGTATACAATGGAAATCTTCAAAGAACAGCCAATATGTAGGTTCTGAAATGAAGAGGAAGAAACAGCCTCTCATATAATATTCTACTGTGGAGCTTTGGGTAGGAAAAGGATTGAATTACTAAGCTTAATAAGCCAGAAGATGGTCTTCCTAAAATTGATTTAGTTAATGATCTACTGTCCCTCATTAGAGGTACAGTGCTATTTAACTAAAACTGTAAAGTGAAATAACCTAAAAGTTTCAGTGCTAAGAGCATAGAACCTGACTCTTCCCTTATAATACAAGTCAACGCAGAACAAAAAGCATACTGAATATTGTATGTTTACAAGCAATTGCTGAAGTGATCTCTTTCATTCCACAAGTAACAGGTTGTCAACCTTCCTAATTCAAATTATAGGAACAGCAATGCACCTCTACTACAACCAGCTACTCGCCATAGGTACAGGCACTCATGCAGAATGTACCGTCATGAATAAAATGTTCTAACAGGTCGTTCTAATTAGATATTTATGCCAAAACCGTCACAAGCGGGAATGGGCACGTACCACCTGCAAATCAGCTGATGGCTGTGAAGGAACTTTATCCTTACCCTTGTTTAATGTGGCAACGTTTCTTCCTTCCAGGAAAATGGAACATTTTCTTCAATTATACAATCATTCATTAACCTACATAAATACGTGAAACCTATTGTCTGGGTTTTGTATCACCTCAGCCGGAATTCCATCAGACTCCGATGCCTTCTTTTCAATTCTTATGGCCGCCTCTAACCTCGTGACGTCCAATGGGCATGTAAGTTTTGTATTAAATATTCTGTATCGTGTTCCTCCCTCTTGACAATATACTCCTAATTGTCATCGTCTTTGTTATCTGCTAGTAATAATTTATCTAATAAAATATTCACTGTATCGATCTGTTATAGTTTAACCTCTATTTCATTTTTCTAGCATGCAATTACCTCCGGCGCGGCTACTTATTCCATCATTATTTTATAAGGTACACCCAGACATTGCCTTGCAGCTTTTGTTCGACAAAATTTTCCCACGATTTTCTTCTTGTTTCTTCACCTTGACTACGGCATGCTTATAAATGCCCTTCCCTTCCCTTCCCTTCCCTTCCTTCTGCTATTATGCTTCTCTGATATGTGCACTGATCTTTTCTTTCGTACTCTACTTACGATATTGCTCATTCTAAACCTTATGTTCATTACAATTCTTTGCTTCTTACTTTTCGTATGCAATAGCCATTGTTTCTTGAACTCGATCACACAATTTTTTTAGTTTCGCTATTAACATAAACTGTATTTTCATGTTCTGGTATTTTAAACACCTCTTTCAATCTTTGTCAATTGGCATTTTTAGTTAGACACTTCCTGATTTGTACGGAGGCTAATGACCTATTAGGCTTTGCGCCCTAAACGCGCATTTCATTCATTCCAGATTTGCCGTGTGTTTTCATTTGATTTGCTTCTAGGAGGACGACACTGAAAAATGTTATTTGTAAAAACAAATAAAATTTGTGTATATTTTATAAATACTTGATACTGATTTGTGCGTTGATTGACGTGTGGTTTGTTGGATTTGCTCTAACAGTTTATCGTCATTATAATGATTTTGTGCTCACGCAAAAATGAATATAACTAGAGAACATTTTGTGTTATGATAAAGATTTTAAACCGTCATTAACGCCTAAACAATGTGAACATCGGCTTAGAAATGAGTTTGGCGTAGAAGTCCCCAACAAATAATTGGTATAGGTAATTCAAAAGAGATCGGTTTCTTCTTAACGTTGAATTTGGTGAAGGACGGACAAAAATTTCTGTTACATGAAAATACTACCGCTGTTTTAGCAATGCTTGAAGAAAGTAGATGAACATCTCATAAATGTATTTGGGTAACAAATGGTATACTATTCTGATCCTGAAAAGAAAAGTCAAACTGTTCAATGGATCTTTCAAACAAAACCTAAGCCTACAAAAGCCCGAAAAATTCGCAGTACTGGTAAGAAGATAGTTAAGTGTCTTCTTTTCCTTCCTGAAATTTGCTACTCAAGTATTAAAAGATACTGATACCGTTAACTTATTACCGACTGGTACGCAAATATTTGTTCACGTAAATGTTTTAAAAACTTGGATAAAAACGCCCAAAATCTATTTGTTCTAGACGTTCTCGGGCTTCGAGCCAGGTAAGCAGATGTTGAGACATCGACGTTTCGGGAGCGTACATCTCTCCCATCTTCAGGATGTTGAATGACTTAGGGCTGGGGTGACCCATATATATATATATATATATATATATATATATATATATATATATATATACTGGTCTCAAAGAGCTGATAATTTATTATCCTATCCTAAATTTTGTTTTCTCCTCTTGCCATCCGTAGTTCTGTTCCACCACAATAAAGACTTCGCTTTTGCATATATTGGAAAATATTACTGGTTAATCTATGTATGTTCCCAATACTTCCTCTTTATGCATTATACTCGATTAAGATATGGCTGGTGTGCGAAGTTTGGACTCCTGCAATTCTAACAAAAGGGTTCCAACGTGCTTGGTACAATATAACCTTTGACATAGACGTAATTGGTGAATGTTAGAGGAAGAGCTGAGACATATCACCCGATTCGTGAAAATATCGAAGTTGTATCTTACTAATCTTTGGTCAAATATACACAGAGTGCTATTAGAGAGAATTTTTAGTCATTAAAATCGATTAAGAGACATTTTTGCGAAGAAATGTGTCAGCGCTACGAGTACTTTTGTGAATATATATTTTCTTTAGAATTTATCAATTATTTTCATAATAAAACACCACATCCACTGTGATAAAACATTTTTATTTAAACAAAGAAGAAAAAAAAATGATAATAATGGATCAACAATTGAATATATAGGCAGAATTTTCAAACTATGAACAATCAAAAACAAGAAAGATGTAAAACTTAACTGCCAAAAACAGGGTAGAACGTACTTTGTGTAAGCTGTTCTTAATCAATCCATAATGTTTCTCTCAAGTAGGTCATTTTCTGCACATTTAGAAACGGAATGGCTTACTGAATTTTAATAGAGAGAACCCCACAATTGTTATTGTTGCTGTTAAGTAATTTATTTCCCGTCTCCTGATCCACATCTCCCAGCAGGTGTCCACGGTTATTCTCTCTTTCTCTACCTTCCGCTCTTCCTTTTGTTAAACGTTCACTAGCAAACGGCCGCTTCTGAACACTGAATTATGTGTCAACACGTGTTAATGTTTTCAAAACATTCCGATGATGCAATTCCTTTTTAAGATGATTTTCACACAACCCCAGGAGAATGACAATACCTTCTGAAGCTTATTAAGAAGTTATTCTATCCATATTAAACAATGATGAGCATACTTCTTCTTTCAATTTTGCATCAATAGTATTGCTAACGAGCAAATTTAATTCCTTATCCAGTAAGAAAGATGTAGATGTTTCCGGGCTTACTGGCTGTGGTCTAGTAGGAAAAACTGAAGTTCCTGACGTTTCGATCGTACGTGCGTCGAGCTTCCTCAGAGGACTCACGACAAACTAGACTAGCCGGCCGTGAAAGCCTAAGTTGTTACATCAATTCCTTATGTGTCCTAGAATATCAAATTGCATATCTATTAAGTAATGTTTGGTCATCTTATGATATATATGCTATTTTAGGAGATGTTTCGATTTTGCGTCATTATTTTGTATTCTTCTTGCACTCAGCAACAATAGTGCCCGATTTCACCAACAGATATTAAGACACGACTGTTAGTCTATTTAGCAATAGTTATAACAAAAATTGCATTACACCAACATGTATTAGCTTACACCCGTGTTAGCTAACATGTGTTAGCTTAAACTTCTTGTTAAACTGACAAGCCATATTTCTGTTAAGCGTTAACAATTATAGAATTGTAAAGAAAGCGGGCGTGAACGCAGCTTTTGATGCCGATTTCCTATATTTAGACCGCCTAAATGGCATTCATAATAGAGAACGGCCTATGAGGATAATTTTGAGCTATCAAATGGAGGTATAGACCGTCGAAACAAGTTGTTAAGGTTACTGAGGAAGTACAAGAGAGGTTACAACATGCATCGAATAGGAATATGCCGATCTCGCCTTTACTTTAAGTATTATTAACTTCGGGATTTTATGCGACAGGTACGTTTGAATTGATGATTGGAGATAATTTTCGTGTTTCAATGACTTCGGTTCGCAGAATTGTTTCGAGAGTGTCTTCGGCTATAGTAAGGATCTCAACGACCTATGAAGGTATGTGTCATTTCCTGCAGGTCATGAACGAGCTCGTGTGATACTAGATTTCTATGAAAAGTTTCACGTTCGTCTAACGAGATTTAATTCAATCGCTTATGTAATATTAGCTTTTTTCTTACCATAGTATTGTGCATCGCAATCAGCGGGATTGCTGTTCGGCTGTATTCGATCTTCAATCAAGCTCAGGATGCTGTCATCAAACTTTTTGTGCAATGTCCAACTCCCGTCTTGAAACGTCCAAGTGTCTCGTCACTTCTGTCCCTCATCGTACCTCGTTTTACACTTGCGTAATATTGACGAAACTGCTTGGCACTTCCGGTTGTGACATTTGCATTCGAATTAAACTCATTTCCAATTTTTTTCCATGTCACATCTTTCTCTTTCACATTTACGGTATACGTCGTCTTATTATCCAAAATATCGTTATATTTAGTTACTAATTCACTAACCATTTTTTCTCGATTGATGAGAAATTTGTCAACACGACTTTTCTTCTGATTTTGTTCACCCGCCATTTTTTCAGCTGTGTGTAAACGAAAATAAATGTAAAAGTGCATCGCAGTACGTTCAGAAAATAAGATTCATCCACAGCCTTCTATATCTGTAACATTTCCACGTCTCTTGGCGTTAACACGTATTTGTTAAAATATTCAGAAAACAAATTCTAGAAATGCAAGAATTTTAACAGTTTTGTTTATGCTGTTACAATTTTTACGTTACATTTGTCAATGTCCATTTTAACATCTGTTGGTGGAATCGGGCATAAGTCATTTTCTTGCATTTGCTTCGAGTGTATAAAGAAGTTCACATAACTGACTATTTTTTACTTGCATTCTTGATAAAACAAAACCTACTGAATGGTTGGTCCACAAAGGGTTGCTTGTCAGAGAAGCGCGTATAACTGAATAGCCAGCCACAACAAGATTGTAACACGTTTCTTCCAATGTCGAATATTACAAAGAACGATAATGTTAACGTGTCTTAATCGTTAACCTCACGTTCAGGAGGTCCCGAGTTCGAATTTGTCACAAGTTATTTGGATAAGGTTTTTTTTTTTCCCCCCCGGTGTTTTCCCTCATCCTGAAACATAAATGTCGGGTAACTCTAAGCTTTTTGGACCCTGAGTTCATTTGAGCATCATTTCATCAATTTCATTCATCGTCCGATGACTTAATGTTGGAGGACGTAAATTTAAAAAAATAAAAGGTTATTTGGAACAAGGCAGAGTTACTGGAAATTTCGGAGAGCATTGGTAGAACACATCCAACATCTCTGCCTTGTCCCAAGCGCCATGTAACTTTCAG
The DNA here is from genome assembly GCA_030765055.1 of Mantis religiosa. Taxonomy (NCBI): domain Eukaryota; kingdom Metazoa; phylum Arthropoda; class Insecta; order Mantodea; family Mantidae; genus Mantis; species Mantis religiosa. Next base: position 86,965,846 of record CM060950.1, read on the forward strand.
CTTTGAAAGAAACTCACAACACTTGCTCTTGGTGGCTATTCAATTACAGCTATGAATTCACGTCCCCAAACTAGGGATAAGATAGGTCAGTTTTCCCTTAATCCCGTTAATGAATGCGCACTGTCTGTTGTCCTTATCCCGTAGGGGAGGGGATCCGTCCCCTTCAGCTGCCGAAGTGCGGGCGCTGCGGACCCTTAGCACTCGTGGTACCTCTGACGTTACTAGAGGAACCTCGGGCCGAACATGCCGAGCCCCTCCCGTAGGGGAGTTGTTTCGGATTGGGTTGGACTCGAGGGGGCAGTGTGTTCCCGACACCCAAGGGTAAATGGGTACTTCCGGCCAGGCTACGGCCGCCCGGAGGGGGTAGAGGGTTGCCTAAAAGGTCCCGGGTACTAGCCTGCAGAGCTAGTAGAAGGTGTGCTAGATCACCATTCGGCCCCACCGAGGTAATCGGTAGTCTTCCCTGCGGGATTGACGCGCGTAAGTGGCGTAACCACTTCCATCCCGTCTTGACGTTGTGTTCAGCGGGGGGGGGCTTTTTAAAGTTATAATAAGGTATTGTCCTATGGAAAGAGCCCCGGAGTATCCATCGCTCCCGGGTGGAAGGAGGCCCGGGCCCTTGGTCCTACGGGTCCAGGACTAATGGGAGTAGATCCTCTGCACCTAAATGTCCTAAATGTCTATTGTCCTTATTCCTGTATCGTATCCAGAGTTAGGGCTTTTACGTCCCCCGCGGGAGAACACAGTTAACTGCTACGCGACGTAATACAACCTACTACGTCATGCGTCAAAACGCTCAGGGTCGTACAATCACCGCACGCTCTGCCATTAGTGGCATGGTGGCGGTGTTTGGAGACAATGATTTGTTCGCTGACAGTAAAGAACATTAGTGTCAGAAGCACGTAAACGCACGCTGGACGAAGAGTTAGCAAGACGTGAAGGGAGAAAATATCCAATACAAAGTATGCTATGTAGAAATTAAGGGCACTAAACCCAAATGGCTGAGACAGCACTGCATCACTAAGAACCATTAAGCAAGGATTTTAGCAAAAACAGAGGTCGAGGAACAATCAGGACCAAGTGTAACTTCACCGTCTCAGTCCGAATTCTTTCAGGACTTGTGTAAGATGATGGTGTGTGCAAATATATCGATGCACACAGTAGAAAATACTCATTTTAAGTACTTCATACAAAAGTATACTAAATGCGATCCTCCTTCTCAAACAAATTTACTTAAACGTGTATTACCACGATGTTATAAAGATAACGAGCACATTTCTGCAGTACGAGTCGCTCATTCCCTCATTTCAAGCAAATTACACGAAGATTTGCTCTTCACCAGAAACTGTTTTTGAGACCTATCCAAAACCATTGTCATGAATAAAATAAAAAGCAAAATGAAAACCATACTTGAGAAAAGCCCGTATATTTTAAAACTGTAAACATTAAAAATAATTTTCAAGCGCATAAGAAAACAGCTCTTACAAGGCAATATGATCTGTAACATTTTATGTTTGCACCTGTTACATCATTTGATGTCGTGAGAACTTTTTCAGATTGCAAATATTGCTTGAGTGACAGAAGTTTAAAATGCATGTTGTTATACACTGTAATAAGTTGAACAGTTAAAGAGCAGGCATTTATTTTGTAGTGTAGAAGTAACTTATTTTACTGTATTATTCAAAATGTGTTTTGTTATACATCTACTTCTATTGAAAGTATTCTGAAAAAGTTGACGTAATTTACATATTGTTTTATTAAAACAGTTTGTTAGTACATTTGTATACCCCTAAGGCGGCCAACCTTGTTTACTACTGGAAGTAAACCACGCCCCTCTTCCTATACTCACAGCATGCACGCACAACCAGCCGAGTCCTTAAAGTCCTAAGTCTAGTCGTATCACAGGCTGTGATGTTCTTCATTCACAATGTTTACCCTCTGAGAAAACCATTAAAGCTTACGTTTTGTTAAGATCTACTTCAACAACAAATTTCTTAATTTTCTTTTCAAATTCCTCAAAAAGAAAACGAGATAAATATATTTTCAATCAATTTTCTAAGTATCCGTCGTCATCACACCTATACCCATTTTCGCTACTTATACAGCAGTTACACAAAGTATAAATTTTCACAAATTACATGTATTTAATTACTTTTTCAAAAATTTCAGGCCATGAAAATTCGAACCTTCACGACGAGCCAACTACTAGCGTCAGGAAATCAACTTGGACTGCTCAAGACAATGTTACCTTTTTATGCCCATAAAAGTGAGTCTAGGTAAAGTAAGAACCGCACTGAGAAGCAATTAAATGCAGACACAAGATAATGTTTGACAGGCACGTGTCTACCTTTTAAACAACCGTCAGTCATTTTATGACCGAAAATGTCTCAAGGACGCATAATACCAAAATGTGCACCAGCCATATAGAGACTGAAAGCGTGTGCCACTGAAAGCGTAAAATCACCTGTTTTAAAATCCTGTCATTGCACATTACATCAGCAAAATGCAATTATTTTAAAACAGAAATTTATAGCAGGAACGTATTTTTTAATGTCAGAATGAATATCATTTCCTATCGTCATTTATTTCAGAGAGACGAGACGTATATGTAAAAGGCTTCCGTAAACATACGCGGTACGGTGCAACACAGTATGCTCGTTTCACAAGTAAAAAATCATGACCTAGTTCACCTCATCCCACAAAGCACAGAGAGAATCCGGCGAGTTCGCTCTGCGGTGATGTTATAAGCGTCACATTCGTGAGGTCTCGCGTTCGTCTCCCGTCGGGCCAGCCACTCTAAACATGGGTGAGCGAATTTTGGTGTGGTCCCCCCCCTCTTCTACCACTAATTTCCCGTCCATTTTCTTTCATCTTTTTTAGGGTTGTAGGATCAGGTGTGACGGTTGGTATGTTGCGACAGGACGGTGGAGCACGCGCTTTGGAAATATTTGTCCCTGGCGCTTGGGAAGGCTCTTGGGGCCCCCTTTTTCAACTCCAGCGACCCCCACACTGCGGTGACTAAGGCAGGGCAGGGCACGTCGGGCTCCTTCCTTGTTAGCACGCACCATCGTAAGGCTTTGGTCATCCTTCGGGACTCTCTCCCAGGGGTCACGTTGGAAGCACTGAGGGCACCATTATGGCCTACGGTGATGTGTTCCAGTTATTGGAAGACTCTCCACCTGATTACCACTCTTAAACAACCACAAAGCATTTGTGTTCGACATTTCTGGTGTAGCCAGTTTTTCTGAAAACTTTCCTCATTCACTCCTCCCCTTTTGTGTTACTATTGTTTTATGACCATTTTAAGTACATACGGCACCACCGACGGTTAATTCTGAGGATAAATGAAATTATAATTGGGAAAGTAAATTTGAGGATAGGTTTTAGGACACCTCGCATGATTCGCCAGTTATGTCAGGATTTGGGGAGTGGGACTTGAACCAAGACCGCGGTTTAATCGCTTGTGTGATTTGTGGTGGACCACATGATGCTGGGCCGGGTTCTTTCCGGGTCACCCGGTTTCCCCCGTCAGCATTCCACCAATTGCTCCTCACCATCTTTCCTATGATTCATCTCGCCCACATATTATCATCCACTTCCTTCGCCTTCACACCAGGCAATGGGCTGATCACCTATCCTGGTTCTCTAAAACTTCGATTCCTCAGGCTAAAAAAGGGATAGAGGATAGAGGAACAAGAATCCCCTAACACCACGATAATGGTACCACTAGGGAAGAAGAAGAAGAAGAAGAAGAAGAAGAAGAAGAAGAAGAAGAAGAAGAAGAAGAAGAAGAAGAAGAAGAAGAAGAATTGAACCAGGCATCTTTATTTCACAAATCCACACCTTAAACCACCAGTTACGTGCCGGTCTTCACTCCCTTTCTGTGTTTTGGAGAGCCTCTTTAGCTAACACATCTACCTTAAAAACCCGCGGCACTACAGTCCATATCGGAGCAGGGCCTGCCAACCCGACTACCGGCCTCACGCCCACATACGCAAAGTAGAGGTAGGGAATCATCCAACCGATACGGGGAGAAGATGTGGTGATGCATCTCGACATCCCCAGTCGGAAATTTGGCTTTCTTGACCAGGGTCGCTTACCTATCACAAGCTCCTCAATTTCCTCACGAAGCTGAGTGGGCACCGGTACTATACCCGGGGTGGCATCGAATTCGGGGCGCATTCCATGGCAGGGAATCAAGGCAAGATGCTTTAGCCCACTACGCCATGGCGTAAGAACCTCTACCTACTAGTGTAAAACGTATTATTCTTTTAGTGTTTTAACACCCATTCTGACTGCACAACGGCAGGCTGTGCATTGATGCTTCATGAACTGAAATTATATTTGAGGACAGAAATGGAAGGAACGTTTCAGGATTAAGTTTGAGGTTCATTTGCTCTTTCTTCGTTGGCCGCTCGGCAATTAGGCCTGCCTCTTGCCCGGCACAGCTTTCTCATTGAGAAACAAACAGTAGGACAAAATGAGATCGTCAGCAGTAACTATCTATTTGCACTGCATTTACCGCAATACTGAAGTCTGTTATTCTAGGGAAGTAGACCGTGTGGTTGTCCTCGTTCTGTACCAAACACTCTCAGAATTGTCACTCACGGGTTCATCATCCAAGGAGTATTTTTCTTACTTTTTGTAGCTGTAGGCAAAGCTAGCAATAGAACATGACTTAGCCGGCAACTATAGCGTGGTGACTACTTCACATTCAAGCGGTCGAGCTTGAATTTTGGCCAAAGTTGATCTGGAGAAGGTCTTTTCCCGAAGTCTTCCTCTATGTCTGATAACTCTAAGTTCTATGGATCCCGGATTCATCTGAGCATCATTTTACAAATTTCATTCCTCCGATATGACTTACATTGGAAGAAGATAATAATAATAAAAAAGGAACAAAATCAAATATTTCTCAGTTGAGTGAGAAATGCAAAAACTCTTACATGTTCTCTTCGGAACAAGAAAAGCTAAAGGGGTGGCATGGAAATATTTCGCTACGCTTATAACTGACTTCTGACTGCATAACTGCGACTGGACATTTTGTAGCTTCGAATGTGTACAAGAAGGGGAACAATTGCAAGACCAGAAATTAATTGCATCTGTAGAAAATACTCACTACACATTCAAGTAATATTGCAGGAGTAAAGATCTGCTTGAGTAATCAGAGTTAAGAAAGAGAGAGAACGTTTAAATAGCTAATCTTGTCCATGCAAACACTTTTGTCTCTTCCACAAACAAAAATTAATAGAAAATCACCAAAGAGTGTACATTAAGAAACTAAATCTCTGAAATCTAAAAATCTATGGTTTTGCTCGGTTAGTTTAATTTTTGTTTTCTCTATCATGTGCAAAGTTGGCAAAGAAAGTATAACAATCTACCCAAAAATTCCATACAGATATCTCACTAAAAATACACGTTTTGAGGTTCTCCGAGTCAATAAAGTAGTTTTGGAAGGCAGTTTTTGCTTACATTTTTGTCCGGTGTTTCTATCAGTGAAGAGCATGACTCAAAAATGAAAAGTTGCTTAAATACCAAACTTGGTATTGAAGTTCGTCTTCCAAGAATAAGACAAAGATTAAAAAAAAAATCTAACCTAAACTACCCTTCAAATAAAAAAAAGTGTAAGCCTTATGTGTAAGGTTAACACTTCATGACAAATTAAGTGTACACCTTGAATTTTGAACTTTTCTGAAGTTTTCTTTATTCTGAATACCTTTTGCATAACTGGTAAGGCGTGAGGGAAAGAAAAAAAAAACATTTTACTGTAGAAAAAATGTAGATATTCTTCTGTTGGTATAGGACACAGTCTTGTTCATTTATGGTTCTTTACCCATTATGTCATTTTAAGCGTCGGGTGAGGGAGCCACAACTAGGGATCAGATACAGAAATCCCAGGACAGGTGATCAGGCCTATGATCAGCCCCATGTTGTCCCCGGAATGAGAAAGAGGGAAGTAGATGAACGGAATGAGAGCGAAGTGGATGAAAGGAAAGATGATAATGGAGTAATTGGTGGAATGATGGCGGGGAAAACAGGAGATCCCGGAGAGAACCTGCCCCAGCGCCCTGTTGTCCACCAAAAATCTCACTTTGAGGTCACCTGAGATCGAACCCGGACGGAGTGAGATTGAACTATTAACTATTTTGGAGACATTGTTTCAGGAGGGAATTTTCAAATGTTTATACTTTTCTCAAATAAGAAGTCATTTGTTAAAGTTCTGGCCATGCAAAGAGAATGGAATTTCAATGAAATTTCATTACTTAGCGACCAACTCTTACAAGATTTCTTTTTTCATTTATACCCCGCCTTTAACTGCAGTGGTGATATTGGCGGCCGTTCTCCTATGGAACTTGCTGCTAACTCGTAAATGTTAGGTTGCATCATTAGATCACGCACACCTTCGCACTCTCGTTCATACCTTCTGACTCTGGGGAAGATGGGGATTCATCTTAGTCGGAGAAAAATCACCGCCCCGAATCGAACCCGGGATCCCTCGCACGGCAGGCAGGTGCTCCACTGACTGAGCTACGGGGCCAACCCTACAAGATTTTATTATCGTTTAAGTCCACTGTACCTACAAGGAAACATAATAAAACCATTTTTACAAATGTGCATCTGTTTTAACATGAAGAAAATTGAATAATCGCTTTGAAGAATAGTTCGTACAGGGCAAAAAGACATGTAAATATATACTCAGATGTATTGCTTTAAATGTGTAGCTACATAGAAGTCTTATTTCCAGGCTTCCGCTTTACACATCTCATGGCTAAGGTTCAATTAGCCTAAGTAAAATCGAATGGAGGTTTCATTGCTAATTTCAAGAAGCTATTCCTCTTCCCTAGGAATGACAATCGCGCACTTTATTGCATAGTTTCATTTGAATCGATTGAATCGCCCTACTCTTAGTTCATATTACTTTTATTAAATGATGAGTAAAGTTGTACAATGCACAGCTATGCCATATTTATATGTTGTATTCAACTGCTTTGTTAAGCATGTCATGGTAGTCCCTAAGGAAATTTGCCATACTGTATGACAGCTTTCTCTTTTCATGGTGTTTTAGCTTTTATTCTGATTAAATAGTTTGTTTCTGAAGTTCAATTCCTTTGCAAGAACACACACAGTGTATTACTTATACAACAGTTAACCAGGGATTACGATCGAAATTTAACTTACTACTTTCTATTTACGCCTGCTTTTAATTTAATTTATTGACACCACTTTTCTCTATTGGTGTGTCACTTATATTGTTATTTTTTCATCCTGATCTGTTTTCCGTCTTAATATTCCTCTTAGAATAAATAACAAATGTAAATTATTTGTGATTATTGTAGCTAGAAATATTAGTACAGCTGTTTTTCTCAGATTAGATGTTCCCCCTTTTTAGCTGTACTACTCATATGTGTGTTGGGTCCCCTGTTTTTAGTTTTTTGTTACCCTCCTCTTTATTTTACGTATCTCTTTTGCTCCGCCCCTTTCCCTCCCGAGCCTGCTATCGTTCGTGCACTCTATCGCTGTCCTTCCGTCGCCACACGGATAATCGCCCTTGCAGACAGGCCTCTCCAGATGCTTCGCGCAGCGCTCTTGTTCGAAGGCACACCCCCCTTGGACAGTGGTGCCACCATCTTCTTTCACACTTCCGGCACTGAGGGAGCTTATTTCCCTCCTGGAGAACTTTATGGTGGTGAAGGAAGTGAAACTTTCGCATGCTGGTCCACAATGAGGCATAATAATCGTTGTGCTCGGAGGTTATGCCTCTACACAGGAATTTACGGCTTTACCTCCTGTATGGACGCTTCAGTGCCAGAGCTCTTCGTCTCATTAATTCAGTTCAATGGCGCACTTACACTACTAATTGCAGAAACTCTTACTGCGAGCTATTTTGTGGTGTGTTGTATGCTGTGAGTTAAATTATGCTGTCCCAATGTATCAACAAAGAACTCATGATCATGCTTTTCTTTACGGCAGAACATAGTTCGACAAACTCTAGCAGAACCCCGACATGTCGCTAGTGTGCCTTGGTGTGTTCCTCAGGACTTCTGTGTGCTTAGGCACCAGCAGCGAGCTGGTTCTTCGGACTCAGTGCTTCTATGTTTTATCTGCTACTTCTCATCGTTCTCTCTTTTTATTTTCCCCTAGCAATGCAAACCACCTGTTCCTACCATCCCGTCCTCAGTTCTCCGTGTTGTCCGGCCCATTACACCGACTCCACATTGTATGGTATCTTTTGTATGGAAACATATGTAAGTACATATATAAATGTATTTTGTCCTTTTTTCAGCTGTGGACAGCTGGGGTTCTTACCGCGATAGAGGTTGCGAAGATAATACATTTTGTATTTTTATGACAAGTGCATGTAGATATTCGAACGATAAAATATTCAAGTCCAGATACTGACTTCCTGTCATATATGTGAAGTAATTTTTTTCCGGAAGCTCACGCTATTTAAGAGAATGTGTGATTCCTTGGCAATAATGCTTTCTCGTCACACACGTGGAGTCAGCTTAGCTGACGTGTGCTGACAAAGGCTTCACTCAGCCAGTTTGTCCGTTAGTATCTGACTATTGAAGGTCTCCAAATTTCAGCTAGCATTTTAATATGTAAAGTCCTCAAATTTAGACTTAGCGGACATTTACCCACATACTACGAGGACCTCGCAACACTCTGCTCCTTAAAGATCACTCTGACCATGTCCACGTTGGAACTTGAGGCACAAAGATTCTCCGGAAAGGTAAAACCAACATCTGTTCATTAGTAAGTAAATCTCTTAATCCTTGTTTCACATAAGCTTGCCCCGTATCTCTTAACGGTCACGTGGTCTAATCACCTCTCATTGGCGCTGTTGTATAGACTGTTGTGCGGTAAAAATTAGTTTGTTATTTAACACGGTGATATATCTTTATATGTTGGAAGAGAATTGTCAAATTTACATTTTCGTAACTGTTTGGATTAAATATATTACGCAACAAAGTTGATTTATCTGAAATGCATGTTAATTCTTAAACGAAGTAAAGAGGAGGTTCCTTTGCTCTCATCCCACCTTTCATGACACGATAGCACGTGCTTCAGCGGTAGTGGTGACATATTTGTTGATATGACTTATCATTGGCCTTGTTTTGAACTGGTTTAGTCATATATCGCCGAAGGTGTGATGTGCCGAGTGCGAGAGCTAAATTATTTTATTAGTCGTTAATTGCGCGTGTACTTATTATATGTATAATGGCAGAATCTAACGCCAGGTTTTTGCTGAAGAATCGCAAGGGAAAATCTTTACAAAGCGGCGAAAATGGAATTGCGGTGCATGTGTTTAATGCACTTACACAGAAGAATCCGTCTTGTCAGTGAGAAAAGTCGGACAGCTGTGCTCTGAACTTACAGGTGTGTTAGATGCGTAGAAACATCGCGACATGAAATTGAGACAACAGGAAAAGTTACCATTCCAGGGGCGATATTGCTGTGTGGCGAAGACTTTATTTAAGAACAATCAGATTGTACTGGGATACAAGTCGCAAAATATACTACCTTGAGACTTGGGTGAATGAAGGACACACGACAAGTATGGTGTGACAGGTCTTTTAAGACTGAAAGACCAGCATTTTTGCAAGGTATGTATGCTGGTTTAAAAAATCCCAGTGGAAAAGGCCGAAGGTCTTTCATTATAAACTTGTTTCAGTTTCATTGCTCATTCATTCAGTTTCAACTTGCTAACTTTCATTATAAACTTGTATTTTTGCATGCCTTCATATTCTTATTTGTATGATTTTATCTATCTTCCTGGCAATTATTATGACGTTTACTGCAGGTTTAAATGTGACGGGAAGGCATCGCCTATGGCCTATGGCGCGAAAGAACTAGCCAATTAGGGTGAGTGGGAAGGTAGTTGCACGCGGAGTGATACATGTCAACGGGGCAAGGTTATATGAAACAGATATTAGTTTACTTACTTCACTCACTGTTGTTTAGATTAGAAACTTTGTTTATGTAGACTGAACCGTCTTTATATAAGAGATACATCTCACTTCTTAGCTTACTAAATTCCCAGCCGCCTTTGAAAAGTAAACCACTGAGCTAACCCCTTTCAGTCCCCTTCCAGTTACCATCCGATGTTACACGCCGTAACAACCTTCGTTATATCTGTGGAGACGCAAATTGACGTACCCCTCTGAACACTATAATGTTCTGATATATAGATTTCACAGTCAAGTCTGAAATATATTCACAAGAAAACAAGTATAGTTACATTGACAGAATTTTTCTTGATAGAAGGATGTACATAAAATGTAAATATATACAAAATTATGCATTAAAATAAAAAAATACTTTTAACTGCAAACGTGCATTACTTTCTCTGATAATAGATGATATTCTTGCCAACTCATTTCGTTTTTAGATTTAAAGTTCTCTTAACCAGTTCGGTCATGTCGGACGACGAATGAAATGGCCGAATGATGCTCAAATGAGCCCAGGGTCCAAAGTTCTTAGAGTTACCCGACATTCAACTTTCCGGATATGATAAATAACCAGAAAAAAAGCCTTATTCACATAACTCTCCATAACCTCATTCGGGATATCTTGAACTTGAGGCAGGCACGATGCCACTTACGCTACGGAGACGGGCAAACAACTCTCATTTCAGAATAACGCATCATCCACATAGCGAATTTCGTGTATTCGACATTCTGCTATGTTAAATTCTTTTCATCCCACGTTAGCTTTTGTTGATAGATTTAAAACCAACGGGTAATTTGTTGAACAACGGTAATTAAGAAAGCATGACCAAATACCCCACGTAAATAACCTATAGGAAGCTATATTTAAATTTGAAGTGGTTAAAAGTAGTTATGTGCCTGTTTATAGCCTAGGATACGCAGATTATATGGTAAAAATAAATTATTGGACTGCCCTACTCCTACTCCAACTAGAGTAAGGGAAATATTCTAGTAATTTCATTAATTTGAATTGAAATTGCTCAAAACCACCATTAAGTTTAAAATACTTCAACAGGCACATTTCGGGCGTTTACCGATATAACTGATAGTTTCATCTTACAATTCGTCTAAACAAGATGTTTGTGTCTCTTGTATCAAACGTTTACTGGAACAAAGTACTTACGGCTCCCCCTGCTTAAATTAAGTAGTTCTTAGTTTCATTCTTGCATTGTGGGATTATCCTTTACCCACCCTAAAATGTCTGGAAAGTATTAATGTAAGCTGAATTTAGAGCTTGGTTTCATACTTCAGAACTAACAGAATTACCTGCTTCTTTATTTTATTAAAAAGATATGAATGCTGGCCCCGTAGTTACATTGGTAGAGCACCTGCCTGCTGTGCAAGGGGTCAAGGGTTCGATTTCTGGGTGGAGGTGGGGATTTTCTCCAACGAAGATCATTCCCCCATCTTCCCCAGAATGTGAATGTGTGCGTGATCTAATGATTAAAAAAGAAAAATCCAAAGTACCAGCAACCCAACGTCTACGAGATAACACCATCGCGATATGTCCCAAAGGAGAACGGCCGCCGATAGGACCATTGCAGTCCAAGTTGGGGTAGAAATAGAACAATAAAAAGTATGCGTTAAAACATCGGAATATGTTTAAACCAAAGCAGCCGAAGCTAGGAACAACATCCATCCATCAACAATAATCCATCCGAAATATCGATATCGTGACTTTACACGCCCGCCTCGGTAGCGTGGTGGTAGAATGTCTGCCTCACGTTCAAGGGGTCCCGAGTTCGAATCTCGGTCAGAGTGAGTTACCTGGATAAGGTTTTTTTCCGGGGTTTTCCGTTATCCTAGAAGACGAATGTCGGGTAAATCTAAGCTCAATGGACCCTGGGCTCATTTGAGCATCATCAATTCCATTCATCGTCCGACATGACAACGTTGGAGGAGTAAATTTAAAAAAAATCGTGATTTCACTGGAAATACATGTTATGTGACCCCCCTGAATTAACGAAGATTTTAATGAAAATCCCTTGATCACGGACTACACTTGAGATGGAATATTTTTTTCAATAATTTTGATTAAATGCCATATGTTTCATATATATAATGAATTTAACGAATTTTCTGAGGATGTTCTCGGAAGTTCTCTTCATTCGGGATGACTTGTGCATAACTAGTAAACCGCAAGAGGTAGATAAAATCTTACTAAAAAGTAATCCCGTTAAGACGTACATTTTATATCAGTACTTTGTAAAAGACTTTTAATATACTCTTCCACTGTGTGATTCTTCATCAATTTATGACAATTTTTAACTTGGGTTCCTTGTATTTGTTTACAAGTTAAGTTAAAACATTATTTACCAGCTGGCACATGTAGACTCATATGAAGGCGTGGTCTTGGACGGATATCTTTCTCGCTTCCACGGAGACGGTTTACCAAAAATGAAACAAATTATTGAGTTTCTTTTTAAATGTATTGAATTTAGTTCATGCTTAAAGTTGACAAACGAAGTTGAAACATAATTGAACTAATATTCCCTCACTTCTTATCGCTCTTGTAGCGTCCGTTTCCTATAAATCTGGAGCCTTCAAACTTATTCTCTTTATTTAAACTGATAACTTCTATCTAACAAAAATGATTTACTTAAATTCCTTTCATTAACACGTATTTACGTATTAGCTGTACCCTGCAACGTTCGGACTGATTTTGATTTACTTCCGTCTTCTATGACTAGTTCCTCTCCAGAGAAAGATGTTGATTGTTTCTTTACCATGTCAATTATACATTTGTTGCTGACTACCTCATACGTAACGATCAATAAAAGCGTTTTATTTATTTTCAATTATATAACTTCACTTTCTAAACTTAATTTAAACATAGTAATACCCCACACATTATTCAAAACAATTTTCAAGTTCAAATAGCATCTTAAAACACTTTAACAATATTTACTTTCTCTTTCCTTCCTGAGGTTGGATTCAAAATAACTGTTACAACTATTTTTTTTAGGAGTAACTATTTCGAAGACATTCTTTAATATTTGTCTCAAGTTTGCAATACTATACTTTTCTCAAATAGGCAGTCATTCGTTTTCTTATCTCTTGGGTATGGAAAGAGAGCAACTTTTCAAAGACAAGTAGCAACCAGTTTTAAAAGACTGACTATCGCTTAATGTCTAAAATATCCCCGTGTCCGCTTGCGCTTAAAAGAAAATTGACAGCAAGATAATTGTTACAAATGTTTCATTTTCTTTCTAATTTAACATCCTCCAACGTAAGTCTTATCGGACAAGAATAAAATGGGTGAAATGATGCTCAAATGAGACCAGGGTTCGTAGTTTTCAGTTCCCTGACATTTCTCTCTCAGGAAAAGAGGGTTGATGGGTGTGTGAGAGTGTGGTGTGTGTGGGGGGAGGGGTTCAAGGCCTCGGCGACAGCTGTGTCATTGATTCAGGAAAAGGGAAAAAGTCAGAAAAATTCAGACAACTCAGCCTGACTGAGATTCGAGCTCGGGACAAATTGGATGTGAGGCAGACATTCAGGGGTGATTAAAAGGTGTATTGGGTTAAAACATGAGATTTTCTGTTTTAGCGTTATTATTATTATTATTATTATTATTATTATTATTATTATTATTATTATTATTATTATTATTATTATTATTATTATTATTATTATTATTATTATTATTATTATTATTATTATTATTATTATTATTATTATTATTATTATTATTATTATTATTATTATTATTATTATTATTATTATTATTATTATTATTATTATTATTATTATTATTATTATTATTATCATCATCATCATTATTAGACGTTATCTAAACATTTCGATATATAGTCTAGTGTTAGGAACGCATTACAACTATTTTTACTATATTTTTTTTTAACTAATTGGGCTAAAAATATGAAGTTTAGCTCATTTAAGTTAAATTTATGCTGAACGATTGGTACCACAACTGCTACGATGGCCGCTAAATGTGCGAGGAAAAAATAGTCAACATTTTAATTTTAAAAGTGAGTTTTTCTTTGTTTCCTTCATTTTAATCTTTCCGTAAAATACATTTTCTTTTATAAAGGTATAGTTTTCTCAAAAACTCTGAAAGCTATCTCAAGTTTTCAACACATACCAAGCACACTGTAACAAAGTTGTGTTGATTAGTGAAATATATTTTTTTTAAGTTGCCTTGTTATATAGTAAATTAAAGATAAAAATGTTGCAGAAAAATTCTAACATTTACATAAATAGACATAAAAAATCTCGATCCACATACTTAAGAACATTGACCGAAACATCTGTAACAATGTCACATTGATATCTGTAGTAGTTCCTGAGAAAAGTGCACCTTAAGTTAGCAAGTTTAACATTGGCGGGATAGGGCTTTTAATCTCCCCTTAAAATGAAGTAGATAGAAAAATAAGCGTTTGTAAGTACAGTTTATACAAGAGTTGAGAAGACCAAGTCAGTGCAACGCATTCGATTTTTTGTTTGGGTGGGGCTGCAGACGAAACCGATGTGTAACAGGAGAATTATACTGCTTTTCTAGCAATTTCACATCTTGATGTCCATTTCCCCAGTCCTATTTCCAAACTAACAATAGACTGTGCTAGGGTTTCTTCAAGAAAAGAATGGATATTATGATTTGCCAGCAAACGTAAATTAAGCCCAAATTGGTTGTCTAACGCAGAATGAGTGACGAATTGGGTTTGTGGTTTAAGGCAAGTAAAAGTAGTAAAGAGTTAGTTCTATAATTGAAAGTACAGGAAACAATGGTTTCGAGTCGGAAACTTAGTACATATATCCAAAGATCCGGCGCCTAATGCAATCGCAAGTTTAACAAGAACTTCTCGTGTGGTCTATCTATCCCTAGGCTTGGTCCTGCATTCAGAAACGCTACGATATACAGCCTTAGACCCCGCCCCACCACAAGAATGAATGGATAAATAAATAAATAAATAAATAAATAAATAAATAAATAAATAAATAAATAAATAAATAAATAAATAAATAAATAAATAAATAAATAAATAAATAAATAAATAAATAAATAAATAAATAAAATAAATAAATAAAGAGCGGCTACCAAAAACAAAGTTCGATTCGGAAAATACTGAAGCATTCGATGAAGCTGCGTTCACAATATACACCTTGGAAAGGTGGAGTTAGACTGAAAAATTCAATGTCATAACCGGGAATCCGGCATTGAAGTTTTCAGTCTGCTTCTGCCTTTCCATATGTTGGCCTACACACGGTTAGTGTGAAAGAACAATTATTTTTTCCAATATACGCTTTGATACCACTCTGCCTTCATTTCAAAGCTATGCGATAGATAGGGAGATGCGTTGCGGCTTGGCCGTATGCATGGTAGCCAAGCGGTAAAACGCATGTGAATCAGAAGTGGGCCAACATGAGTTCGAAACCTCGGTGTGCATGTTTCTTTTTATTATTGTTACTTAAATAGCAATACCTATGTTTTTCCTGCAGAATATAATAATATTTTAAACACATTCATTTATAAAAACGCAAATAACATTCTTGTTTTCAAAATAAATGCAATGTAATGAGAAAGTTGCCTTAATATTGGTTGTTTAAACACTCGGGCTCATTCATCTGTCACCATAGTTGCTGGCATATAATGCCAAGTAATCTCTCGTGAAGATTTTACTAGGCATTTGGTCTCACCCATGTCCCGTAGAATGAGGGCAGTAACAGAAGCAGAGAGTTTACACACCCGATACTAAGTTAATTTCCATGTTTATTTTATTTTCTATATAAGAATAAAACATTTACTTCAGTTTAAAAGCAGTAGAGTGTTTCAGTTTTTATGTGGGAGCATAAATGCTATAAAATCAAGTAAACTTCAGCAATCGGAAGTTACATTACAGTGTGCGTAATACATATTTCGTATTTCTACAATAAAAAAATCAAAATAATGCCTGGGATTCGAACCCTTGTAGGTCTAGTTCCTATAGTATACCACAGTAAAGAAAGTCTCTAGGGAATGAGACGCAGGAGAGCTGGAGAACATTCCTACACCCTTCATCGACAGGTTTATGACACCCCATGTCAGTTCAGTTACAGACCATTCAAAAACATTCTGACGGCTTCCACTTTTGTGAATAAATATTCTTGGTTTTAATGTACACAGTGAACAAGGCGCATGTTTTTTTTTTTTTTTTTTTTTTTTTTTTTTTTTTTTTTTTACCGTTCTGCTCCTTGTGTAGCATGCGTACTCTGTCACACACATTCGCTGTCCTTGTCCCACTGTGTAAGGGTGGCTCATTCCTCTCAGGGACTTACTTTACGTTGGTGGACAGTACATACTTGTCTAAAATCGCTCGGCCATCAGTGCACGTTTAGTGAGAGTCAATTATGAAACTCAATTTTTCGCACACATTATAGTGTGCGAAAAAAGGAATGATTCCCTATGTGAATATGCACGAAACAAATGAAACAATACACAATGTGTGAACATTATTATTATTATTATTATTATTATTATTATTATTATTATTATTATTATTATTATTATTATTATTATTATTATTATTATTATTATTATTATTATTATTATTATCATTATGAGAGAATTCAGTAAGACGAAGTTAAAGAGACGCGTTCCGTGACACCACTGTAAACCGGTTCTGGAGACAATGTGGACTTAGAAAAATATACGCCCCCAGCATGTTTTGAGGGGGTCAAAGGATGTATGTGCACCTGAAATCTGACAAAGAACTGAGATGACGTGAAGAAGGCAGAAGAAATGCCACATTATTTAATCCACTTTAATCCACTCAAAAAATTCGCCAACCAGTGAGAGAAAACTGCTAACAAACCCAAGGTCAGATTAGCCGGCACAATGTGAATCGAGCATGGGACCTTAGGAATGCGAACTACATGCCTCCCTGCGGAACCATCTCGCTCCGTAGTGCCTTCTTAGACTCGTTTTGAGAGGGGAAAAAGTATTTAATATGAACACTAACATAGCTTTTATGTACACCTTGCATGCAAAATCAACCTTATTGAATGGGTAGGAGGAGATCTTAATATAATTTCAATCTAATCCAATAAATTTACGCCTACATAATCGGTTCTCGAATTCCACATAAAAAGTGAAGGATAAGAATAGACGCTGTGAGGAGCTGGAAAATAATAACCACGCAATGGAGGAACCGAGAAACCATGAGGTACAAAATGGATCTAACGAAAGATGGAATCGTGCGTATGATTGTCAATTTGCTAAGAACACGCCAGACGTGAATGGGGTAATATAACGCTTCCTACATCATAAGTTAAGTGGTTATTTTTATATCAACCGTAGTCATGATCAAATCAGCTGTACGGATAGTAGACCCAATTCGCCCAGAAAAGGGTGAAAACATCGAGAAAGTCCCACCATTTCTACTGCGAGTATGAAGACTGCAATTGGTATACTTATGCATTCTTATTCCTTGTACACTTTAAGTTACTGCGGGGACTTGATTTTCTGTCGAACCACACTTATAGGCCAGATATTTTCGATGCACTTTAATCTAATATAACCTCTATTCCAGTCCATTAGACTAATATCGCAAGTAGTTCGGAGCAGTAAAGCCTAACCAACTACTATCACGTCGGGAAGATATTCTTATGTCTCTGATTGGCTAAAACCCTATGTGAACCGATTCCTATGGGATGCAGTTGTATGCTTCATTGGGTGGAGTAGAGTCCATTGCCACCCCACTTTCACCCAGTGGTAATCGATTCACATCACTTTAGTATATCTCCCATCAGAAAATCTCCCTCCGCGTGGAGTAAATCACGTGATAACAACTGGTTTCGCTTTACTGCTGTAAACATCTTAGGTCTTCTTCACTTCAAGGCCTGTTCCGTCTTCAAAGTCCTCCAGCCACTGCTTCTTGATCTACTTACTTTAGAATAATACTGCATTATTTGTTTTTATGTGGCATTCTTTCGAAAGGACTCTTCCTTTGAAATATTTTAACCTTTCATTTATATTAAACATGTCTAACTCTTTTCTGATACCCTCAATTGTAATTATGTCTCTCTTCGTACATCCCTTCACACTTCTTAAGAATTTCATTTCGGAAGCCAAAGTCTCAGGTATAGGTACAGCCATAAATTTTTAAATATTTTTTTTTTATTGTTCCATGTATACCCCGCCTTTGACTGCAATGGTCCTATCGGCGGCCATTCTCCTTTGGAACATATCGCATTGGTGTTATTTCGTCGACGTTGGGTTGGTGGAACATGGAGTTTTTTAATCAGTAGATCACGCATACATTTGCACTCTCATTCATTCTTCCAGACTCTGGGACAACTTGGTTGCAGAAAACTTCCAACCCCCAGCCGCGAATCGAACCCGGGACCCCTCGCACGGCAGGCAGGTGGTCTACCGACTGAGCTACGGGGCTAGCCTTTTTAAGGGTTTAATTTTGTTTCTAAATTAGCAATTCATTTTTCCACACACTCTGAAATTTGCATATTTTATTTTACACGTCATATTCCTTATCATAAGTAACGTCATTCCCAAGTAGTTAAAATGGTTCACAACTACTTTGGCCTAGTCGATTCTTTCCCTTTGAATGCCATTACCTTCGTTTTCATAAAAGAAATTTTCATATATTATTGTTCACAAATTTCATTAAGTTTAAAAATAAGATTTTTGCAGAACAGTCTCATTATTTTGAATAACAACCAAATCGTCGGCAAACAGTATTATATTTAAAAAATTGTTCTTTGAGATTTTAAAACCTAAATTCACTAGTTGCTTCTATTTCCTCACTAGATCGTCAATGTAAATACTAAAACGTGTAGGTGATAAAGTACGCCCTAGCCCGCCTTGGTAGCGTGGTGATAGCATGTCTGCCTCACGTTCAAGAGGTCCCGAGTTCGAATCTCGGTCAGGGTGAGTTACCTGGATAAGGTTTTTCTAGGGTTTTCCCTTATCCTAAAAGACGAATGTCGGGTAACTCTAAGCTCTATGGACCCTGGGCTCATTTGAGCATCATTTCACCCATTCCATTCACCATCCGATATGACAACGTTGGAGGACCTAAATAAAAAAAGGTACGCCCTTGTCTGACACCCTCATTACTATCATTTTTTTCGAACGTTTTACCACTGTTTCTCACATTTACTTTTATTTGAAAGTAGAAGCAATGTATCGTACTTAGAAGTTGTTGTGGGTATCCTTTTTCCTCCAATATTTGCCACATTTTACATCGGTTCACTCTATCAAAAACGTTTTCAAAATCGATAAACGCTATATGCGTTTGAATACGTAGAGTCAGACTGAAAAATTTAATACCATAGCCGGGATTTGAACCACGGATCTCCCGGTCTCCGTCCCATTTCTATTAACCATTGAGCTAATATGACCAACATGCCAGCATGACATTAAATTCTCCATTGACTCGTATTTTCCCGATAAACCTCTAGGGGCTCTCATACACAGTGAGATACACACCCTTTGTGGCGACTTACTATGTTGTAAGTACTAAAATCTCAGGCTATATACGTTTCTTTATTGAATTCCCTGTTTTTCGGCAAGCTGTTTAATGATGAAGACCATTTTGTTCTTCTGAGAGAAGATGTTCAGCAAAATGTTGTAATATTTTATTATTTTTGAAAATATTTTATAGGCAGTATCCAATAAACATATTCCTCTATAATTACAATCGTGTGGGGAAAAAAAGTCTAGTGTTTAACGCTCGCTTTTACTACAAGCGGCACCACAGGCGGTGACATTGATGATACATGAGAGGAAGCACCGGTGAAATGAGATGGCGGGGGAAACTGGAGATCACGGAGACAACCCGCTCCAGCGCCGGTTGTCCACATAAATCTTATTTTGCGGTCGCCTGGGATGGAACCCGGGCCGCCTTGGCGAGAGTCGAGCAGTCTAACCACACAGCCACGGCGCGGCCGCTACAGTCTTGCTGTTTCTCTTTCTGGAAGATAGAGATAGTTTATTAGGCCATAAGCCCGAACATCTTAGTTTCGACTGTAAATAACACAGGATCTGCATTGAGGGTCAATTGAGACAAACTTTTGGATACGCGCATAATATTCAGAAATGTACACTATCGCTTATTTTGCACCTGAATTTTCATCATCTGCAGTTAACTTGAAATAAATCAAGGGGGGCCAGATATTCGTGAAAGAACTGGCGAATAAAAATAGAACTAAGCGTGCAACTGTTATGATTATGACGCATGCTGTAATATGCCGGGAACAATAAATCAGCCACTAAGTACATACACAAAACATACAATGCGTGTGTACTATATGTATGCACACGGTTGAAGAGATGGTAGTTACATGGGAATCAATACATGCTGCTAGCTGTTAGCATTCTAAACGGTTATGAAGTGTGATGGCCTTCTTCAACACCAATTTTATTACACAGAAGACTCAAAAAGTGTTGCAACAGTTATTTAAATTGCAAAGGTTGATTAGCCTTTAAAAAGTCTTATATTACATTTTCATGACCTTTTCTACTCACTGTTGTTTATCTATACAGCCCCTACTAACTATTCATATGAAAGATTATTCCTCACTTCACTTAATTTCAACCCAAACTTCCCTGTCTATATTTGGCGAAGTTCAGCATCTTCCAATTATGAGACATGAAGATGTTCAAGGAGAAAACTAGATTTTCACAAAAATGGCTATAGCGTTTAAAGATATTTTCATGACAAATGAAATGTAAATTTTTAATTTTCTGGAAATAATCTCTGACGTCTTCATTTTAGATGACTTTTACACAACTAGTAAACCGTAAGGCAGACAAAATCTTACTGCACAAAACATTTAGATTTCATATAAGCATTTTTGTGAGAAAAGAGGCAGAAAACATTTTAGAGACCTTTATTGGCATCAAATACCTAAACTTTTCTCAACGGAGAATACATAATTGTTTGTTTTTTAATCTCTTGGACATGCAAAGAGAATGAAATACAAAGCCTTCACATAAACTTCAACTATTTTATTCGCTTAAAGCTTTCTGTATTCCCCTTGTACTTATAAGAAAATTAGTAATAATACAATTTCTGGAAATGTTTATATCGTTTAGCATGAAATGTACAGAGCGATAAGCCTTTCTGAGAAGGGAACTATAACTATGCTCATACCTGTATTTGCTTGAGAGTTGATGACATTATATCTGCACTATGTGTGGGGCCTGTGTGCAAAAAATCGGATGCGGAGTAGAACCGCACCGCCCAAAACTGAAGTCTGAAGTGCCGCATGCGACCACTTGCAAGTAGCTTCTGGACATCCCTCGAGAGCTCTGCGCCAGCGTTTCTTACGTATGCCATGTGTAGACTGCTGCCCGCAGGGGTAAACAATCCCTCCCGTACAATGCTATTATGCCTATATGTTCCTATGTATTACGGACTTATTTTATGGCACTTCCAGCTATACTCCGCACCTGATTTTTGTCGCACAGGCCCCCCCTCTTAGAGCACAGATGATGCCATGACACTCTCAGGTGAATACAAGTACGAGCATAGTAATAGTTCCCGTGTACGAATAATCTGTATAAAAGAAACTCATATGAGTGCAAAACTTCATATATTTTTCTGTCTACTTCATGTTAATCGATATTAACCTACACGGAAAGCTTAATTGGACATTTGGTTTTAGGTACAAGAGAGGTAGAGAAAACAAAACTGATATTTAAAAGCGGCTGGCTATATTCCACTTTTGAAACTATACTTTTTCCATGGTACTGCGAGAAGCCCCTGAATAGACAGAGCATTTTAAAACTAGTTAAAGAATTAAACAATTCAAACTAATCATAACGGCTATCTCCGAAATGGTTTGTTACGTAGTTTTGTAAACTCGGCACAGTTATAACGTAATTAAATTTTTAGGATCATAAACGGCATAGCCAATGGGTTGGCTTCCCTACTCTCCTTACTTAATTGGTATAATTGGCCACAAAGTAGTGCAACCCTGTTGTAATCATCTGGGAGAGGAGAAAGAAAGACATTAATGAATCCTTTTGGACCCCTGATCGGTGTAGGGAAACCCATGAATGCTTTCTTTCTTTTTTTATCACATACTGCAAATAATTTTCTAATCATTGCTCCGCGTGAATTTATTTCGGGGAGAGAAAAGTCTACAAATGTTTTACATTCGTTTCCATACTCCACCCAGTGTACATATGTTAACATTAAGCCGCCGTACAACTTTCTTCCCCCATTATTTCCCCGCCTTTAACTGCAGTGGTAATATCGGCGGCCGTTCTTTGGAATATATCAATGGTATTGGTTCGTAGACGTTGGGCTGCTTGTACTTTGTATTCTAATCATTAGATCACGTGCGCATTCACACTCTCATTCATACTTAGCATGAATACTTAGCCAGACTTACACTCATACTTAGCCAGACTCTGGGGAAGATTGTGAATCATCTTGGTCGGAGAAAAATCCCCACCACCAGCCGGAAATCGAAGCCCGGACCCCTTGCACAGCAGGCAGGTGCTCTACCGACGGAGCTACCTGGCCAGCTCGACAGCACAACTTTTGAAGTGAGTGAAATAGTGAAGCGTGAGTGGTAGTTAGTTTCTACATTGCGTATATTATCGCCTGATACATTCAAGTAATGAACGGGGTGAATAAATACTGTAATTGACTTCGAAGCCATTAAAACGAGATCTGCAGTGAATGATATGATGGTCGCGATAAGAGTCATACGTAAACAGCTGACCACAGAGAACGTTAACATGTGTTTGTTGGCGGAGTGATAGAACAAACACAATATTTATGTGCATCCCCCTTTAAGCCTAGAGGTACTGAATTCTAAAATATTTACTACACAGAGAATAATAATTATAACAACAGTTAATAACTTACTGTTCAATAAAATGCAGCCTAATTATCAGTACTGATAAAACACTTCTATAATATGCATACCTATACTACACGGCTCTCTGAGAACTGAGTAGGTCCTAGGGTGAATGTAAGCTGATTCAGATGTTGTTTAGCATGGAGAGTCGCTTCTGACTATATTTCCTGTTCTCTCGCATGCGTCAAAGGCCCAAAACACCTGCATGCATTTTATAAGCGGTCAGCTATCATCGTTAAGTGACCTATCAATAATTTGCCGAAATAAATCGAGGTAGATCCGCAAATTATATCGGACTGCTTTACGATGCTTAGGGGGGCACCTATAGGCTACTACATTGAATAGGTTACTGGTAATGCCTTACTCGATTTATTGTCGAGAATTTGCTAGTGTTGCTAAAGTTATATGCACACATACAGCATTCACTGCACACGTGTCGGGTCGTGTCAGCTCCGCCTTGTTGATTACAACAGGGCCGTTCTTGTCCAACAAAGTGTACAATGAGAGAGATATTACTTTGTAATTGACAGAAGCTCCTGCTGGGCAACTGCCGAAAGGCTCATCTACGTAACCGATCATCGCTGACCCGGGAGTTTGTCTTCCGGAAGTTACTTGTCCGAGAGATACACGCTCTGGCTGGCTCAGAGGAGCGTGTGTCAATCACAAGGCAATTTCTCCTGTAGTTATTGATTCTTTTTTTTAACGTCAACAAGCAGAGGTGGATAATCGATCGTCACTTTGCACAAATGTTAATGTTGGCGGCCTTGCTACTGAGCCACCTTAGCAACAGCTGATAGTTTCTTGTTCATTTTATTTTCACATCGTACTTTTTCTAATATGAATCATAGTCGAAAATCTCGATTTCATCCATTATTATAAACCTTTTCCGTTGATCCACTTAACGCACTTGTATTGTAATAAACTATTAATCCACACGTGTTTATGAACAGGTATTGCTTTTATTAGTTTAAAATAATACTTTTTTTTATTACACTGACGCCTGAGTTTTCAAAGGTCGTGGAAGAATCTCTAAATTGATCTCTGCTGCCATTATGAGGTTTGTAGGTAATATTTACTATTGCATTACTGGACAGCGTTATGAAGTGAATACACGCGAACCTCTTGCCGAGCAGTTAAGATTAAATGTAAACAAGAACAAAGTGCTTATTTGAGAACTGCCTGGCTTGCTCTGGATAAGAAACAAAGTAGAACAACATGGTATTAGAAAGGAAGGTAGATGATCATGTAAACCCTTCTAACTCATCCAGGAATCCGTACCAATTTAGTAACATATTTAGTTTTCTGAAGTCTACAAAGATGCCCTTTCTATTGTTTTAACTTATGAAATAAAACTTCGTGCAGTGATTTGATCTTTCATTATTCATTGTATATAAGCGTTGTATTTTTTTAGGTACTCCCACAGGAGGTTATTAATTTATCTGATGACACTCATAACCTCCGATGGCATTTAATTTATTGAGACTATTTCATGAATAAAATGCAAGAGATCATATAAATATTAATTATTTTCCTACTTTTGCTGTCTAAAATTAAATCGTTAAATGAATATTCGAATCTGTTACGGAATGTGAATCAATGCTAGCAATAATGGGGAATGTTAACATCAAGATAAGATTACATCAAAATATAATAAAGACACATTATTTTCAATAACACTATTGGGAAATATACGCTATTTGAACTCATAATTATTAGCACAACTGGATGCCGTTACTTATTAATATTACAGTTTAGTACGGAGCTGAAGTTTGATCCGATAAAATGGCATTCTTGCAAGCATATTATATCTAATATAAACAACCTTGTTATGTGGATATCCCAGCACTGTTAGAGCTATTGCTCAATATAAAATACCTTCCGTATGATTGAAACAGTTAACATTAAATAGCACCAAGATGCAATATTCGTCATTTAATAAGTTTTCTGTTAATATAAAGCTTCACTTCTTTAAGTTTTATTAATTTGCATTCAAAGAATGCTATTTAAAATCCTTCTGATCATATTTATCGATTTCAAGAGAAACAGTACTTCACTTTAGATTGGTAGTTTTGACCTCAAATATCAAACGAGTATATTAACTCATTTAGATTTTATAACAGCCAAATACAAACGTTTTCAAACATATGAAAAATATTAGACTAGGAAGATATATACACATATATACATATACTTAAATTACATACGTACCTGGTACAGTCTTATAATGTGTGGGTGTCGAAGTTTTGACATTATTTGTATTTCTCTAAATATTTTCTTTAAGTTTTCTTCATCTAGTTTAGTCTTATCTATTATTTTAATTGCAACCTGAAAATAGGGAAAAACAAAGAATTAGTGATAATAGAATAAAGAATAAAATAACGAATAATAAAAGACTAATAGTATCTTTTAATTTCTTAATATCCTTTACATTCCACTTTTATAAAATACGTAGATAATTATTTTCCTGTTTTCTATGAAGAAGGCTTAGGTATGTGTAAAACAGTAATGAATTCAAGATTGTCCCAAGTTGCTTCTTCGCAACTATTTGCGTTAGCTTTATTTATTTATTTATTTATTTATTTATTTATTTATTTATTTATTTATTTATTTATTATTTATTTATTTATTTATTTATTTATTTATTTATTTATTTATTTATTTATGCATTTCTTTATTGGCGCTCTTTAACCACTATGATTCTGAGCGTCCCAATCTATATTGAGCCTGAAAAATCGCTTAATTTTACAGGTTAAACCTTCTCTTCCATTCTATTACAGTTATGACAAACCGCTTAACTTTTTTTTTTTTGTTATTTTACGTCCTCCAGCTTTAAGACATATCGGACGTGAAATGATGCTCAAACGAGCCCAGGATCCATAGAGCTTAGAGTTAGCTGCATTCTTCTTTCAGGGTGAGGGAAATCCCCGGGAAAAATTTATCCACTCACCCTGACATAGTTTCGAATTCGGGACTTCTTGAACGATGGACAGACACGAATCTCTCATGAAAAATACGATCTGCGAAAGGCGGATTAAAATGACTTCTGCGTTCCCATCGATTTATTCTGCTATAAAAATAATGTAATGAAAATTGTGAGCTTCAGGTGTATGAGCAGAATACAAATTATTTTCATTCTTAAGTTTCTAGCAAGAGAGGCCGTTAATCGGAATCCTTGCTTTATAAAAACGACAAATAAATTTATATATAGAACAATACTCCATATTACCCAAATCAATTTTATTTAACAATTAAACATGATTTCTCCAATATAATTTAAAGGTAACTTATTTAATACACTGTCCGAAAGCTTCTAACAGATTATTATTATTATTATTATTATTATTATTATTATTATTATTATTATTATTATTATTATTATTATTATTTAAAAAGTAACGAGCATACTACACGGAAGACAAAATTGAAATTTTCCATGTCTGATTTATTGCTGCATTAAGTTCAATATTTCTATATCATAATATAAAAATAATGATCATAATAAACACAGTAATAGTTACAAATAACTTAATTTGTTTTACATCTAAGATTTAGCTATCAGCACAGAAACAGTTACATTATGCATCAATATAGAACACTACCAGAACGTACTGATTCAAAAATCGCCGGTTCAAACCCGGCAGAGGTCGATGGGCTTTCAGGAGTGCTTAAGAGTGAGAGCTCCATGTCAGTAGGTTTGCTGGGATGTAAAAGAACTTCTGCGTGACAAAATTCTGGCACACCAATGGTACTGATATATTCCTGGCAACTGACAGCATCGTAAACAAATAAAATACGAGAGCTGTTCAATCAAGAATGATCATAATTTTTTACGGTCATAATTTTTCGCACTAAAATTCAATCTTATTATATTCTGTTAGCTTAAAGTGAAACAAACTGGCGTTGTAGTTTCAATGTTGGTACTCCTGGTTCCCGCCTGTGAGAACTAGGCAAGTTCAGATATGTTCAGTATCACCTCCCACTGCAATGGAGGTAACACGCCAGGAACAATATGCGGCTTTGAAATTCTGCTTTCGTCTCAACAAATCTTCAGTTGAGGCCTATACAATGTTACAGGAGGCCTATGGAGAGTCTGTTCTTCCCTACATCACAGCTCGAAGGTGGTTTAAAATGTTTAAAGAGGGGAGACAATCAATTTCAAAGGAAGGTGGACCCGGTGCTCCAGTTACTGCTCTTACGGAAGAAACCATCAACACTGCTGCTGCCATTGTGAGAGAGGATCCACGAATTACCTTAAGATCACTTTCTGAAATACTGAACATTTCATTGGGTGCCACCCACACGTTGGTGACAGAAACATTACACATGAGACGTGTTTGTGCGCGATGGTTTCCAAGACTGTTGATTCCCGAACAAAAGGACATTCGCATGCAGGTCTGCATGCAGTTAAAGTTGATGTTAGAGGAAGATCCGGAGTTTCTTTCAAACATAATCACTGCTGATGAAACAGCAAAGCCCAGTGTGGAAATCTCCTTCATCACCAACCCCCAAAACAGCAAAAGTGGTTGCTTGTGCTGGGAAAGTTATGGTCATCTCATTCTTTGATATTCGTGGAATGGTTTATCAGCATGTTGTACCTGCACACACATCAGTAACTGGACAATACTACAGGGATGTCCTGAAAACATTTCAAGTCCATATCAGGCGCAAAAGACCACATTTCCATGAAACAGGCTGGATGTTACACCACAATAATGCACGGCCGCATATTGCCAATGGTGTTGCTGAATATCTTGCAAGAATCAACGAGAAGTGCATCCCTCATCCTCCCTATAGTCCGGATTTAGCCCCATGTGACTCTTTTCTATTCGCTAACTTGAAGAAATGCCTTCATGGGAGGCGTTATCCATCATCAGAAGCAGTGGTAAAGGCTGCGGAGACGATTTTGAAGGATCTCTCAAAAAATGGTTTCCAGCATGTCTGTGAAGACTGGCAGAAACGTTGGGACCAGTGCATCGCATTCAGGGGAGACTATTTTGAGAAGGACCGTAGTGCCTCTATTCTTTTTCTTTCTCCCCCATTTTCTGCACCGTGTCTGAAACTCGTGTGCAAGAATTAATAAGTAGTTTGTCCTTTTTGTGGGATACTACTAAAAATATTTAAAGATAATTGGTTAAGAGTTTATTAAACGTCCATCGAAAAATAAAGAAACAAGAATTTTGGGTTTTTAAAAATATTCCAAATATCTTCTATTTATTTTATTCAATACATAGTTGTCTTATATCTTGTCTGTAACCAAATAGACCATACACGCCGATGAGCTCAATTATTACTGCTCAAATGAACTGAGGGATCTAAAGCATCTATGGTACCGGAAGATACTGAAGGTATGAAAACTCAGCCAGGCATTCGAAACCGGACCACCAGCAATAGGGCTAGGAACCTTGTGCCTTTTGGGAGTTTGAAACTACATTATAGTTGCATATGATAACTGGAGATTAACACATTTCTCAAAACTCTGCTTTGCGCATCCTAAAATGGCTAAAAAATATTTTTCAAAATTCTGCTTTGCGCATCCTAAAATGGCTAAAAATTATTAATCTACTTCTTGTCAATCGAGACAAACGTTTCTTTTTGAAGTCACTTTAATTATAATTTTCTTGTAAGTGCATGACAAATGTGGGAATACAGTAGGTTTTAAGAGATAGTCAAATATATTAAAGTTGGTCGCTATGCGATGACTTTGAAATTCCGTTCTCTTTGCATGCCCAAAATAAGTATTGGAAATTTCTGACAAATAATAAGGAATATTTGTACCAAATGGTCCACTCCACAAAAAAGAATGTATTCCACATAAATTATACTTTAACGAGATCTACTTTTTAATATTTTTATTATTTATTTATTTTTGTAGTAAGAGTTTTGTATATTTTTTGCGTTTTCGAGTTATGCGAAAGTCGTGCACTTTCACAGAATCTTCAATATATACATTTCATTTGTCATGGACCATCTTAAACATGGCATTTTAAGCAACATTTTCGAGAGATGTTTTATATAAAGGTTAATCTGGGTTGGGATTATCAAATCTGCACACCTTTTGGTTTAAAAGAAAAAAATCCAGATTCAGGGCTCCCAAATGTGTATTTCGTTGAAACTTCAAATCGAAGTTCTGTGGAAAGCAGTACTTTCTCCACTTTAGGTAGAAGTGGAAGTAAAAAAGACGTTAATTAAAAAAGAAAAATGTTTACAGACATTCATTATGTCACTTTTTTCTTGAGACTCAATAAATGAGCGAGGTATTTAAACTTTTTGACTACATCCGACATTAAAACCATTCCGGGAAGTTAAGAAACCATTCTCTGAGAAGCAGCCTTAAGTCAAGTTCATAAAACGTTTCACAATAACTGGTTGAGCGTTTCTTAGCACTTAAGTTAAGACATATATAATTAGAGCAAATAGATATTTGGATTCAGGGTTGTATATTAAATAAGTTCATAAGACTGGCATCGCAACTGAAGTGTTCACAGCAGGAAAGCACAACCAGCCCTTATCACTCCACGTGAGGAAGCTGTTCTCTCTGATTGAACGCAATGGCTAGAGTAGAGTTTTCTGCTTATGTATCTACGCACGCTCTTTAACTACTGTGTTTTTTAGCGTCAAGCCTCTTCATATGCCTTGGGGTTCTTTTACTGCCGTTTATATACAACATGAGACCACTGGCTTTATTTTCCTTCCGAAGGAAGACATGCTAAGGATTAGAGGTTTTGCTACCCCGCAATCGATTCATTATCCAATTTTAGCCAATCATGAGAAATCAGAATATGTATCTTCTCCACATGGGGTAGGTTAGGATAGAATAGACTCGAACGGAGGTGATATAGTACTGCGACCAGTCTTGATCTATTGTACCTATGCTCCAAGTAGCGTATCCCGGGAGGAAGGATGAGGCGAGAGGAGACAGAGGGAGGCCGTCCCAGGAGCCACGATAACGCAGAGGGCAGGATCCCTATGTATCCCACCCACCGCGGTTCTGAAATGGCCCATTAGGACGGCCCGGAGATCGGAGACCGTCCTATCGGGGAAGGAAAAGTTTACCCAAAGCATATCATCCTGCCATGCACCGCCGAGGAACCCGCCAAAACTTTTATCCTGAAAAACATCGCTCCATGAGAAATGACATGAAATGATAATGGAGAAGCAGGAAATTTGAGGGGATGTAATTAACCTACCCAGCATTCGCCTGCCGACCTGAACAACTTTCGAAAAACCCATGGGTTAGGTAAACCGGCCACGGAAATCAAACACGGACCTCCCGAATGCAGACCACAGACAAAACCGCCTGAGCCATTATTTACTCACATGAAATAAATCACAAGGTCTGTTTCCGTTAATGTGTAATTGCGATATCAGTGTAATCATAAAATAGACTATGCACGTTAACCTAACGTATTTGTCGTAAATAAATGTTTCAGATATAATATCGGTTTGCAATTTTTTTACATGCATAGGTTTATAATGGATTAATTTTCACTGCCCCGCAGAATGCTCTTGGAAAATGTATTTGAGTGGGGCTCGGAATTAAAGTGAAGTATATTGGACCCTCTCCTTTACTTTAAAACAACAGGATCGCCTGATTTACACCATACAGTTGTGTACTTGAGCACCATTTGAGCGTGAGGTATTTTACAGATAGGGCCCGCCGATAGAATGACGTCAGTCCTACCTATGAATGACGTCAGTGCAGGGAAGTCGCTACGTAAACGTTAGAGGTTAGATCAAACTAGGGTCAGGGAGGCAGGACGGGAATGAAAGACAACAAATCTGAACCATCTATAAAGTTACTACAAAAGTGAAACTTCCACATTAAACATGCATATCACCAAAAATGTTTTATGTTCTCGTTGCTCTCTTTAGTAAAAATCAATTACCTTTAAGTTTCTTCACCGTATGACCTAGGTACTGGTAGGCATGTGCGTATTGCATTTAAAAGACACAAATTAAAAGAGTACGTAAAGCGGTTTTGCTTAGTAGATGGTTCAGGTGCTACGAAAATGAAGTAACAACATCAATAAGACGAGTAATAACAATAAAATATACATCAGCAGGACCGGATTTTGAGGACACTAAAATGTGTGAAAATGACCAATAAAATAACCGAACATTTTAACACATAACGATTACAAAAAGCTAAGGTTTAGTTAATTTATTAAAAAAAGTGTCCGCAGAGAATTGCTTTCTTTGTTAACTGTTTTATTTGTATATTCGAATTCTTTGATTATATAGGGGGGTTTTAACTTGAGAAACAACTATTTCTTATTTTTCTCGCTAAACTCTGTGTAATCGCTTTAAAAGATTAAACGCAATCACAATTGTTCCCACATAAAGAAAGATGTAAAAGAAAAATTTGCCGCTCAAGCCGAGAAATGAACCCGAGACCTTTGGGATGTGAAACTAGAACGCCAATCATTGGACTACGGAAGCAACTGCATTAATTTATGTATGCTATAACTGCTGAACAATGACAAAGAGGCCCACCTTGGTGTCGTGGTGGTAGCATGTCTGCCTCACGTTCAAGAGGTCCCGAGTTCGAATCTCGGTCAAGACGAGTTACCTGGATTAGGTTTTTTCCGGGGGTTTCCCTTATCCTGTAAGACGAATGTCGGGTAACTATAAGCTCCATGGACCCCGGACTCATTTGAGCATCATTTCATCCATTCCATTCATCGTCCGATATGACAACGTTGGAGGACGTAAAAAAGAAAAGATAAAGAGGATGCATAACAATGACGATGAGATAATTAAAATTTTTATTTAAAATATGGATTTGAATCTGAAAAGAAAATTAAAAATCTGATCTGAAGCAGATCTTACAAAGCAGCAGCATTCACGCTTTTGAGTTCCCAGATTATGCAGAATTCATAGTGAATGAAGGGCATTTCAGGGAAAGGTCACCTGTCTCATTCCGTAGTTTGGAACCGGAGGATCTCGACTGCGAGCAAGGCAAATTTCTACCTGTTTTAAAGTGCCAAACTGCGGGCGGCGGTCATTTTTGGGTTTGCTGTGAATTCCTACAAATTTGTAGTAGATAAAAAGTTTTGTAAAATGGAGATACGTTAATTCCTACAAATCTGTATTGAATGGTAAACCTCTTTATCTAGTAACTCACCCCGATCCACTCACAGTTGGGGAAGGAACACCCTTGTATTGCGTCCTACACTTTCACCAATTTTACACCATCAATGGTCACATAAATAATACTTACGTACCACGAATCTTCGCACTTTTGCTAGATAACAAATGTGAAATATATACCAGACTCTGAAATATTATGATCAATCGAGGAGTTTTTCCTTCAAACTTTGTCATGGAAGGTAAAATCTGTGTGTATGGGTGGGGGCAGACCTTTATTTAATGCATGTTGACATCCTGGGATGTGAAAAGATCTTTTCACAACCTAGCGCAATATTTAGAGACAAACGACATTCGTTTATGATGGACAGAATCGGATCGCATACACCTTAGCAATCAATGTCCGCACACAGGTACTATAAGAGGCCAAGCGAGACATCAACAAACGTTCGAGCCAACAAGTATGCCGATGACCTGTGTGTGTACACTCCGGTACGGATACAAAATGTAACCCAAGTTACAATATGCCATCCTCCTCATTGCTTTCGATTCGGGAATTTCAGTGAACAACCATGTACATGCGTAAATTGTGGAATGTGAATTTTCTGCGCCTCTCGCTGAAACAATATAAAAATATTGGGAGAAAATTCGTTCAACGTCACATGACGTTAATGGTGCATGAGTAGTACAAATCACTTTCATGTGTCTGTCCGAGACCTAGTTTATTTCCTATATTACGCAGTACTGAAAATCCAGTATTTTTGTGTAGAATACTGGACAATTTATTTATTTATTTTTGCTCGTTTGGTAGGTGGTGCATTCTGTATATTGTTAACTTTTGCAGACACCTCCTCAACTGCTTTCAGATAGCTCCAAATTACATTCTTCAAGCTGTTTAATAGTTGTTGATAATACCCAAAACTTTTGATTTATAAAATGGAAATTGCCCAATAATTATTTTGAAAGGAATGTTATTAACACAATATGTCAAACACTTTGCACTGCCTGGAAGACAGATCTACCTGCGTGGGCTAGCAGTAGTTGTATTGAAACTAAAGCTACGCGTTGCGAACCGGACTACCCCTGCGTGTTGTCCCCGGGACTGACGTCAGCAATTATATACTGCGAGACTCGTAAATTTCGTATCCTTTTAAAGGTGTACGGGATCTGATGTTTGATGATGGACAGAAGACTTGTTGTCCACTACAATTTTAGGGGAACGCACTAGGCGCTGCCA
This sequence comes from Mantis religiosa, assembly GCA_030765055.1. Classification (NCBI taxonomy): domain Eukaryota; kingdom Metazoa; phylum Arthropoda; class Insecta; order Mantodea; family Mantidae; genus Mantis; species Mantis religiosa. The sequence continues at coordinate 86,998,984 of CM060950.1, forward strand.
ACTACCTACGAGTGGTGAAAACACAACAATAAATGAGCAATTTTCACTCATTTCTGTAAATTTATGTGACATACAGTAGCATTTTATGAAATATTTTAACACGTCTACCAATTTTTTCAGCACATATAAAGTAAATATTTAAGCTTTTCTACAACATAAAAATCTGCTTCCTACCCATGATTAATATCAATACAATATCATTCAACGAGACTGAAACTTCACGAGGTCGTCACGTCATTTTTCTTCTCGATATAAATTGATTATGAATTAATTTGACGTTCGATTCAGAAGATTATCAATTTTTCGAAGGCTAAATGTCTGTTTCAAGAAATGTACACAATCACCTCTGAAATTATGATGAGATCTAAAACTTTTATGAGTAAGGCTCATTTTAGTGAATTACTATACTTAAGTCATCATTAAATGAGTGCGAACAGCCAGGTGGCTATTGTCTTTGACCTTGTCATTCTGTCGTGACTCAGGGCTGTCAAATCCTCTTCATCAGATATGAATTTTGTATATGAGAAGTTAATGTTGCTGATGCTACAATTTTATCATGTCATGCTACAAAAAAATTTTCTTAGACGTTTACTTCAAAGTCTACAAATAAGAGCACGGAACAATTAAATAATTAATTAATTAATTTCAAATCACCTCATTCTCATACCCACTTCTTTTACTTGTATAAAGAATTTAACCAAGTGTAAATTAATGTATAACTTTCTGTGCAACACTTCCAAACAATTAATGATATCTCAATCTTTATATCATTATTGAGCGATTATATGGGGCTTTAAACATTCTAGACTCACTTTATAAGTTATTATTATTATTATTATTATTATTATTATTATTATTATTATTATTATTATTATTATTATTATTATTATTATTATTATTATTATTATTATTATTATTATTATTATTATTATTATTATTATTATTATTATTATTATTATTATTATTATTATTATTATTATTATTATTATTATTATTATTAACCCTTAAATAGCACCAGAGCTGTGTAGTAAACAAAACTGTTATAATCTGTATGTTCTAATGAGATACATTTAAATACAATACCAACACCAACACAGAAAACCACAAAATTAAGAGTTTCTTGGGTTACGTTGCACATGCCTAGGTAAATTTAATAAACCGTTTATAACCCAATTCATAGATGAAAGGCGGTATACCGAGAGAGATGGCTCCGAGAGATGGCTCTGCATTCAGGAGGTCGGCGCTTCATATCCTGCCAAGACCGTCCTGACCGACCGAGGATTTTCCTAGATTTTCTCAGGTCTCATAACTGGCAAATGAATGCGTTATGGCTATTGTCCTTGTCCTTGTCCTTGCCCTTATGTCGTGGAAAAGACAAAGAAGTCCTCTTCATTAGATATGAATTTTTTATATGAGAACTCCATATTGCTCACGCTCCACTTTTACTAAGTCATGGCACAAAAACAATTTTCATAACGTTTCCTTTAGAATCTACAAACAAGAACACGGAACAATTACATAATTAACTACTAGTGAGTCGTCTCATTATTTTTATACACATTCTTGTACCCTAAACTTAGGCCTGGAACATCCCAAATATTGTTTCATGTCGTACAATGGATGCAAAACGTTTGAACTGTGACCGTGCTTGCCATGCCAGCTACCAAGTCTATGAATTATGTTTAGCTTACTCGGAGAAGCGTATTTATATATTATACCTTTGCTTATAAGAGCGCGTAAAACATATATACGTCGGTATTTAAAGTTGGTTATGTTTACAAAGAGAGCAGTAAATAGCGGTCATTTTATATTCGTGACATCAGTATGGTACCTACGTTAACTGTTAAGTGAAAAAAGTGTATATGTCTTCGACTTCAGGAAGCAAGAGGCAGAGAGGAAGGAACGAATGAAGGTGTGGTGCAGTGTATAACCAGAGTACGGTTTGTTAATTTTGTTCTACGCACTGTGCACCAGCAGTCAATCGATGACCACCTGCTTATTACGAAGCTATCATTTAGATTTTCACATCTCAGAATGACTGCACCAATTAAATCAGCAGAGGCAAGCGTTTTTGTTTTTAACGATTTTTGGCGAACTTTCGCGAATTTTTCCTTTTCCCGAGAATAATAATTTTTTTAGGGATAAATGAGAAAATTTCTATTATTTTTAGTCTGCATAGAAACATTTACATTTATTATAAATTGCATAAATATAACTTTAACTTAACATTCATGTATTCATACCGTGAAGCTAGAAGTCATGAAAAAATGTTTACAAATTTAACGAAAGCAAGATAAAATTTAACACTTAACAAAGCCAATACAATGACATCATGCGCACTGAAATAACAGCTAAGCAGTAAACAATAAACTGACACCACAGCACTCGACTGGTCCGTGATACTCAGAACGGTTTGTCGTATGCTAACTGGAAATTTTATTTATTGGATACCAAAAAAAAAAAAAAAAAAAAAAAAACCCTCCTATTATGCTGACTAAAGTTACTGAACTTCCAGGAAGCTACTGGGAACTACATTAACATGAAAATATTGTGCCTCAGGGCTTAAGAATGTGTTCCGAAATGCCCGAAAGATAAAAAAACGAATGCAAACAATACCTCACTGAAAACCAACCTGATTTGGAAGCTTAACTGTTCCTATTACACCTTGGTCTGGTTGGTTTAATTCAGTAGTTTACATTGCCAGCTATTTTGATACAATTGTCGATTTCTTTTCTAAAAGAAAAGCTTTCAGTTCCTGCGCAAAATTTGTTAAATGATCACTTTTGCGTGCCAAGAGCTGCAATATTGTAAAGGTACAACAACAACGATATTTGTTTCTGAAATTTTCAGATTGATAACAGAACCAATATTAGAATTTCAATTAAAAAAACTGCGGTTCATCTTGTTTTATCCCGAAATTACTCGCTGTGAAATATAAGAGAGTGATCACTTTGGAGACAGAGTAAGTGCACTTGTAGATCATATCATGGATCACAGTGTTAGAAAAGCAGTAGAAGATACTCTAAAAGTTCGTTGCCGTGTGACTGTCTAAATTAAACTCCATTAAGCAAAAGAAACTGATGATGTAATAACCATAAAAGCTATATCACTTGTTTGAACCTTCTAGGCTAGTTACTAAATCAAGCATAGGTGATTTAGATCATGTAATGGCAGCATTTAAACAACTAATGCCCGATTTCACCAACAAATGTTAAGACTTAACACGAGTTTAGCAATAGTTAAAACAAAAATTGCATTTCACCAACAAGTGTTAGCGTAACACTCGTGTTAAATCTCATATTAAACTAACAAGCCGAATTTCTAATGTTATGTCCTTAACAATTGTAACTAGTCAAGATGGCGAGCATGAACTCAGCTGTTGATGTCGATTTGCTATATTTAAGACCGTCTAAATGGCATTCATAATAGAGTACGGCCTATGAAGAGAAATGATTTTGAGGAACTATCCCAAGATAATTGTTTTACGGAGGTATAGACTGTCGAAACATATTGCTATGAAGGTTACTGTGGAAGTACAAGAGAGGTTAGAACATGCATCGAAAGGAATATGGCGATCTCGCCTTTGCTTCAAGTATCAATAACCTTACGATTTTATAATTCACTGAATTATGTGGATAATACATTGTCCACCTGCCGTCTTGAAACGTTCAAGTCACTTGCCCTTCTTCGCTCCTCGTTTTAAATTTACGTAATACTGAGTTAGAACATGCATCGAAAGGAATATGCCGATCTCGCCTTTGCTTCAAGTATTAATAACTTTGCGATTTTATAATTCACTGAATTATGTGGATAATACATTGTTCATCTCCCGTCTTGAAACGTTTAAGCCACTTGTCCTTCTTCGCACCTCATTTTAAATTTACGTAATACTGACAAGTTGTTTGGTGCTTGTAGTAATGACACATGCATTTGAATTAAATTCGTTTCCAATATTTTCCCCGCAACATCTTTTTCTTTTACATTCACTGCATCCGTCCTCTTATTTTCCACGATATCCTTACACTCGTCACCATTTCAATTAACAATTCTTTCTTCGTCGATGAGAAATTTGTCTCACGGCTTTATTTATGATTTTGTTCATCCGCCATTTGTGCAGACGAAAATGAAAACAAAAGCGCATCGGAGTACGTTCAGAAAATCATCCATAGCCCTTCTATAGCTGTGATATTTACAAGTTTCTTGGCGTTAACACAGGTTTGTTAACATTTTAAGAAAACAGGTTGGTGAAATGCAGGAAATTTAACATTAGTTTTAGCGCTGTGACAATTGTTACGTTACATTTGTTAACGTCGATTTTAACATCTGTTGGTGAAATCGGGCATAAATGCATTTAAAACCAGTGGTATTACTTGTGATTTTGATTTTCTTCTTTGTTACAAAGAGCTTTGTTACATTGTTGAACAGCAGAGCCATGATGATAATAACAGATCAGATGTAGTAGCAGAACTCTTGACATTGAAGGTAAAAGCTGATTCTTACAGCAATTTCTGTGAAAAGTCCCTTCAATGTTTTTGTTTGCCGATGTCAAACGCTGACAGTGAGAGATTTTTCTCTACATATAACTTAGTTGTGACAGACAACAGAACAAGTATGAAAAGCGAAAATATCACAACTTGTATGCTGCAGTTTGGCTATGTGTGATGTGTGATATTTGATTTTATTCAGTGTCTGCTGATTTAATTTGGAAAAAGGGGGTTTTAACAGTTGTGCTACTCCAGTTACCTGTTACTTTTCATTTAAGCCTTGCCATTACTCATTAATTCTTCCCCAAAAATTTGCGCGATATTAATGCGAATTTATGGTAAGCAAACACAAAACACCACCAATTAAAATTATTAATGCGAATTTTATAAATAATTGTCACCACAAAATCTTGTCTCTGATCATCAACGTCCACCGTTTGTGATGCGTTAGGGAGTAATAACTAGAGTTAAACACCATTAAAAGATTGCACTTTGCTTGTAAATTAGAATAACCAGCAGTGTTGCGATTTAAACGTGAATAGGCAGAAACGGTGTCACTGCTCATCATCAAGATACCGAAAATAGAAAACATTATCTATCTGTGCTTGTAATTCACAATTGCTAAGCGTGTTGTTACTTGGTCAACGCTGTCATTGCTATGCATGTCACGTATGTAGCACACACTATGAATGTGACATGCACTAACACAGCATAAACGTAACAGTGCAGCAACGAGAAACTGCACATTAGAGCTGATGTTGGAGCGTATTTGCTACTACAGATTGTTAATCTGATTATCTGAGAAGAAATTGTGATTGAGAAGGGAAGCCACAAATGAGCAAGTCCTTCCCCCAGCAGATGTCAACTCAATCTACTACTACTGCGTAGTAAGCGGGATACGACGTAGAATTGTATTGGTCCTATCGCAAAGCGTTCCAGTAAATGTTGCTTTAGTTCAGATGATATAAAATGAGCTATGGCTTTGATTTTTAAACGTCTGTCTGTGTGTGTATCTATTCTGAAACGACTAACATTTATTTTATCCAGTCAGATATGCTGAAAGTAGCGAAACTAGTGGAATGAGAAATAGTCTTGTTATATCAGAACTCAGTAGTTACAGTTTCGAGTGATAAACCTCAAGAACAGTTTTGTTCTTCAATGCCCCCACTCCCTGTACAGTCTGTGCGCATATACACCTCACGCTGCCCGCTGTCTTCAATGGTGGAATTGACGTCAAATATTATCGCTTTGCAGTTATCATGTCTAGAACAGAGTTCCTCACGATATAAAGAATATCTTACTGCAAATCGCAAGAGATTCACCTTCAATAATTTCAAGATGTGCATGGTGATTCACTGCAATAGGTGCATGCACACGTGCCACTAACAATAAAAATGTACATCTTATGGAGGACTGTATCACTAAAAATGCAAGCTAAAGGTACTCTTGAAAATGCACAGCATGCATATTAATAGTATATTATGCAACGAGACTATAATGGTAGTAATTAAAACGTGAGTATTATTATGATACTCCCATTTTAATTACCATTATAGTCAAGTTTCACACGACTGTTTATGCTCGATCATGTATCTATGTTAAAGGCTCCAGTTCAAAGTATTCAATTCTGGTTTGAGTGATATGTTACAATCGTTATTGTTTTGTCTAAAGTTAGACGTAATACGTAGTACGCAGGCGCAGAAATATTGATTACTTCCCTATAAACAGCTGTTAACGTGTGATACAGTTTAACCTAAAACATTAAAACAAAAAACTGGTAATGAAACGTACTTTTATAATGAGGTATTTAACTTTACATACTTCATTTATAAAGGTTTTCAACTCATCAGGTGTAAATGTTCTAGCTTGTTTCCCCTTTATATCTTTCTGATTTGCATTTTAGTACGCTCTTCAGTTTCAAGTATTTTAGATAAGTCAATTTGGTGCCTAATGTTGTGTGTTGATTTCAAAACAAAATAGCGAGTCCACAAGGTTGATGATTTCATATTTTGAGACAATTCTTCAAAATACACTAGGAATACATTTTCTGAGAACGAATTTATACCTTTTGATATTCTCCAATCCATGAATCGTGAACAGAATTTCTCGTACATCTTTCTTGGCTTTTGTGGCAACAAATTATTGGTAACATTGAGTGCTTTTGTCGTAATTTCTGGGGGTGTAAGTTTAATGTCACTTAGTAGTGTCAGACGTTTTCACTTTTTTTCTAAACTGGAGCTAGTACCGCTGTCGATCGAAACGAGAATAATCGATACTTGCACTTTCACAATATTCCGTGACCATTCTAATTGGTCGAATACCAACACTTTAATGAATAGGTGTACTTTAATAAGGCCCATTGAAGTATTACTACCAGTCGTATAAATACTGAAGCTTGGCATGGCCGAGCATAAAGTGTATAAATAAATTGTATATTAAAACGATAATAGTGTTCACAATATACTAAAATTGTATTCTAAATATTGTTAAGGTAAGATAAATATTGAATACAATACGTCCGCGGGTATACTTTGTACTGTATATATTGCATAAGGTAATAGGAAATAAGTAAACACGAGACAGAATATGTTTCTTAGTCGATAGCATTGCCATGCTGTAGTTGTTTATTCACCCGACTCTACGCTTGCAGCGGTCAGCTGATCGTGCCCCCTTCCTTACCTGTGATTCATATCCACGACTGTTCACATTTTGTGCTACAGATTTAATGCTTTTCGCGTAGACAACCTGAAGCCAACTGCTTGCGAAATCCGCGGTCTACTAATTACTGTACGAGACATTTTAAACCTCTAAGTGCCCGCCTCTGTAGGGTACTTGGTAGCGTGTCTACCTCACGTTCAAGAGGTCCCGTTCGAATCTCGGCCAGGGTGTGTTATCTGAATAAGGCTGTTTCCGGCGTTTTCTCTTATCACTTGTACCTCCTATTTTGTCCCATAGTTCTTTAACCACTTAAATATTAATGTTTGCATATTATGGAGAAAACATTCGATACAATGAAATAGACAACGAAAACGGCTGAATATGAAGATTCTCCAAACCGAGACAACCAAGTTAAACGTAAAGACGCCACAAGCTATCCGTTATTAATGGTTCGAATTGTGCAATACTCAATCATTCTTTTAAGTCTCGTCGATATTCAATTATTTCTTGCGGTTGCATGGAAAGAATAATGGAATTTTAAAGGCTAGCCTATAGCGTGCAGTTCAAAATTTAACTACTTTTATTTGCTTTTTGTATGTACATATATAAAAAAATTTGTGATGTAGCAATTTTTGCATCGGTTTGCCACGGTTAAAATGAAGCGGGTTGCATTTAAACGCACAGGAAAGAGACCTGAATACACTTTGTAAAACGAAAGCGGCGCCGGTACTGCTTTATAGATATTTCTAGTGGAAAAGGAGAGCTTCACAATTCAATTGAATGAAAATATCTTCCTAGAAGCATTATTAAGGTATCGTTAAACAGACGGATAAGAAAATTAAATTAAAAGGTAGATCGGGGATATTTGAAACGGATGAGATACCACAAAGAATGGCCTTATTCAAATCCGCATCAGAAGAGAGCGACTTGTTAAGAAATAAGGAGTCTAATATCTTATATAACAGCTAACACGTTCAGGTAGTGCTCGATCACATCACAGCCAATCTGGCATCATCAAGATGGTTAAGGAATTGAATCACTGAGTTCAAAACACTGCCAATAGGTCCCCAAGGCCTGAACCTTGAAGGGAAATAAAAGAAAATTACACCAGAGCTAGACGTGGCGTCACAACTTTAAGGATGCACATTGCTTGGACAGAAGGACATGCGACAGTTAATCCCATTATCAGTCTTCTGGGAACACAAATAAAAAATTAACATGTTAACTTCCCTCAGAGACATGACTTCGACTCTCGCTTGGTGAAATAAAGCTCATACGTCGTGTAAGGTACTTGAAGATAGCAATGTTTGGATATTCCGTTTTGATCTAGGAGATTTTCTCACTTAAGCAAATCACTATTAAAATAATTACTTTCTATTATTCTGATTTTCCTCACTTTGTCAAAGTTCTTCACTTATCTAAAAATATCACAATTGTGGTAGTTTCTCTCAACTTGCGCTTTCACAATGTTACGTGGCAACTTCTAATTGATCGAATACCAATACCTTAATGAACAGATGTACTTTAATGAGGCTCATAAAAGTACTGCTACCAGTCGTATAAATACTTAAGTTTGGCTGTTCGAGCATACAATATATTACGTAAAAGTTAATGCATTTACGGTGCATGTAAATTCTTATCACAAATTACATGCAGAATCATTGGGTTTAAATTTGCCTCTCAAAATTACAAAAGTGTCTTGTATGTATCTATAATGACATTTTTATAATGATCAATTTTCATATAGCTTTTGTGATCCACTCTTGCATTGCACACGGCTTGTTTGACATCATTCGAAGGAGTACATTAGCCAATCATGGTAAAGGGAAAGGAAATGCCAGGCAGAAGAATAAATGTCAGCGAACAAGGTTATAAATAGACGCCGGATTTTGATGACCTAAATAATATTTAAAAATTAACTTAAAATGATCTTATGATCTTATATTTTATTAACAAAGAACTAAGATAACATAGAATGACTTAAAAATTACCTTCTTTTGTTGAGCTCCTTGCCCATTTCACTTATTGTTTAATCACTAGATTTGGACTGTCTATTGTCCACAATTACGAACTTACAGATACAAAAGTTTCTTTCAACATCTATACAAGATACTGGAGCACGCTTAAAGCAACGGATATTACGGGTTTCCAGTTCATCAAGGGAATAATTTCTATCTGACAGCAGGTCAGCAATCTCGTAATATTTCCAGTGTTCTTGCTGAACGCAATTTTCATTTTAAAAAAGACAACTGATTTCTCCAGTTCTATTGGATTTTGAATTTCGAAAAACACTGTATTTTACTTGCGGCATAATCTATACAAATATCTCAACCATTAGCTTCTGTTCCATAGGTGCAAGTAGGCGCAGTGAAACCTTCAAAAGTACATTCCATTGGACGTATTAATCTGTTGTTGACAGCCTAAGCGTTTAACAAAATATGAATAAGGGAACCAGATTCTAGTAGATTTCCGAGAAAGTTTAGATTCTTTATACTACTACTAACAATACTGTAATCCAACGAACGAAAAATAACAAAAACACGTGTTTTTTTTCTTCTTGAAAATGACACAGCTTGTATATATAAAAAATATGCAGTATTAGATATAAATTTCTAAAAGTGCATAAATTTGAGGCTTAAAAGTGGTACAATTTCACTCAAAATGATGAGAGCCAAGTATGTTTTCCACATAGTACCGCCCTAGCACAATCAGAAAAAAGACCCAAAGCCGTCGAAATCGTAGTTATTAGAAAAGGGAGTTAGCTGCTGTTAGTTCGGATAGAGAAAAATCTCCTTGTAGCTCTTTATCTTAACAAGCGGAAAAGAAATTCAGGAAAAGGATCTGTCAAAGCTTACCTCCTGGAGAAATACCGTCATGTTGTAAATAACTATAAGGTAGTGTTCAGCATGATAAAATAACATTGGATAAGGATGCGAAAACTTCGTTTAATAAGAGAGTAAAAAGACTTCGGGGAAATATTTTATAAATAGCGAAGAGAACGAAAGATTCGGAAGCGGAAATTCACAATTTTTTATTGTTCAGTGAACACGTAACGCACGTGTTAGAACATCCGAGGTATTCTAAATTTATTTCCGCCAAGAGAACGTGTAATTCAAGTGCTGAAATTTGCCAAGGGGAAATTAGTGAGCTATGTGTAATGGTTACCGTCGCAAAGATTCCATTTTCTAACCTAATCACAGGTAAAATCGAAGAGATTCGGTTGCCCAATTTAAAACGTGAAGAAAAAGGCGATAATCTGCATTAGTCTCGAGTCCGTCACCCAAACTGTAAATGCTGGGTAGGTTAATTACATCCACCGAATTTCCCGCCCCTCCACTTCACCTTCATTATCATATCATCTCTCACCTGGTGATCTCTGTTAGGGTAGAAGTGTCGCGGGAGTCTCGGCGGTGCATGATGATATGCTCTGCGTTGTTACCTCCTCCGGCGGGACGGCCTCCGAGCTGGCCTAGTGGGCCGTTTCAGGAACGCGGCATGAGGGATGCCGGTTGTACCAGCCTGCCTGGAGATTCCCAGCTCTGGATGCGGCCTCCGGTGTCCGAGCTGCCCTTCGTGGACTGTTTCGGACCGCGGTAGGAGGGATGCCGGTTGTACTGGACCGCCGGGGAGTTTCCAACCTGTAAAGTGTAGGGAGCCCACCCTCTGCACTACCGTGACTCCTTGGGGTTGGCCGCCCTCTGTCTCCTCTCACCACATCCTCCCTCCCGGGGCGACCCCACCTGGGGCATAGGTACAAAAGACCAGTCTGGTCGACGTGCCGAGTCCCCTGCGTAAAATCCTTCAGATTTATACCGATAGTATCCTCCATCATCCTTTTGCCTCGGGTAAACGTATCAGAGCTATCAACATAATACTGTCGCGAAGCCGTTATCTACGATAGTGCGGCTAGCGTGTATGTCACGGAGGTAATGGACTTGCCGGCATAGATTAAGTTACGCTTCTGGTAGGTGATAGAATTTTCGGTTTCTTTACTGTCCCAGAAATCTCTCGAATTTATGAATGAGATATATAAGAGATTGTGACACGCCAGCGGACAGTTGTAAAACGAGAGTAAGTCGCGAGAGGTAAGCAGAGAACAGCTGAGAGTGTTGTAACGAGAGCTGATCTTGTAAACTGAACGCTATTTGTTATTGTGATCGACCTTGGAAGATTGTGTTTTATATGTGATGTAATGTTGTTACGTGAGAATTGAACAATGTATTTCTACGGAAATAAAGAACATCTAGAATTTCGGCAAATTGGACTCGTAATTCTACGAACCCACAAAAACTGCCAAATATGACTCATTGTACACGAGTGAATTGATACCTATCCCAAAAGCCGCAAAGCATAGACAACGAATGGTTTTTATAAGAAGAGGAGTGAAGCCGAAGGTTGCAACTATGAAAACATCTCCAATAATCCAGCACCGCGAGGAGATGCCTACAAAAAGTCAATATAGCGGTTTTCGATTTTCCTTTAGGTTGGCCGCGCCCAGCGCACTCTACACCATAAAAACTAGTAATGTTTCCTCTTCCTACGCGTTAATTTTCCTTAAAAAATAATAAGACTTAAAAACTATGGGTAGGTGATACATAAGCTTTCGAGGTGAACACATCTACTTCTATAACTGAATAACGTATTTATACATTCTATTTCACTTATTTTACCACTTTTGATGGCTGACATTAGATAATAGCTTTGCGGAGACAGTTGAGAAAGCCGAAAATTTCGAAAAAGTTCCATGTTAAGGTTAGTGTGTTTTGGGGACGATTTGTCTCATCTCCTCATCCCTGAACTTCCAATTTCGGTATTTATCCTACTTTTCGTTTTTCAGTTATGCACACATAGGCGCGCGGGCCTTTTTCTAAATATATTTTTATTCAGGAGCATCAAAATATTTACTTCCGGAGAAATCTCGAACGCAATTTCTTGATTAGAATACAATACTTCCTCCTAAGTAAGTAAAGCGTGCGTAAGAATAGATTTAGACGATTAAATCTAAGAATAGGCTTTAGTTTGTACTATTACGTAGACCTTAGGGTAGCTTTACAAATTTAACCTTCCTGACTGCCCATTTCGATCTCCCCCCCCCCTTTTAATTTCTTAATTTCGCTGAGATTTAAAATATATATTTAATAAAAATTACATTTCAATATTTATTCTACCATTATGAAAGGAACATTGCTATTTGAAACACGGTTTTAACCAACAGGAGACAAAACACGGAAAAAAATGGGCAAAGGACCCCAGCATCTGATACATAAGCCAAGCTTAGCTGCAGGTTTTGTTATTTAGAAATTAATTTAATACGATCGTTTGTTTTTTTCCGCCAATTATAGGCATTTTCTTACACAGTCGTAATTACAATAGACCGACATCTCCCATAAAAATCCCAAATGGACTGCGAAGTACGTGCGGAGCTCCTCCACAACCAGACCTCATGTTCCGGAACACTCACTGTATATGGTGGCAAATGAGGTGTTAACGATAATATCGTGCAATCACTGACCTTCAGAAAGATAAACCATTGCATGTGCGCAAAGCATTCTGTTTTGCCCATCACTGACGTTAGCTAGCCCAGAAGTGGTATAATGACGTTGAATAAATATTTAAATGTCAGAATACAACTACCTTAAAAAGAACAGGGAAGTGGGGCTTCGGATTGGAATCTTTCGGTGGGTTTCCTCTTTGCATCTTTCATGTGCTTTGGAAACACGAAAATGAATGTGAAGTATTTCAGAAGCGGTTACTAATACATTTCACCATTTATTTATATTTAATTATAATATAGTAATCGGACCATACCACTACTTCTGCACACCCTACTTCTGCACACCCAGTATTATCGTGCTGCTCAAAAGCTTACCCTGGCCTTATCATTGTTAATAGAAACCTCTCAGATAACGCACTGATTACTCCACGTGGACATAACATCTGGCATTTGTGATTCCTGCGCATTCCATTGGATGAAGTGATGCGTTCACTGGCGCTTAGCAGACGTCCGAGAAGCACACCAGTACCCCTCTCACTTCTCCGAGAATAATCATCAGTGTATAACGATAGTGACAAACACCAATACCGATACTCCCTTCAGAAAAAGCTGTAAATGCGACGGATTGTTCACTGAATAATTATCTTATTAGACATTTTCTGTGTATAAACGCATGTAACTAATTTTATGTTTAATAATTGCCTGCGCGCACTCACTCTCTCTCTCTCTCTCTCTCTCTCTCTCTCACTCTCTCTCTCTCTCTCTTTCTCTCTCACACACACACACACACACACACAGAGAGAGAGAGAGAGAGAGAGAGAGAGAGAGAGAGAGAGAGAGAGAGAGAGAGAGAGAGAGAGCTCATAACGAAGCCTACGCTATGTCAACATTTTATAAGCTTAGCGTATTAGCGTAACTGCAACAAGAGTTGGTACTACACCAAAAGGAGAGCTCACCTCTAGCGTAGCTGGTAGCGTGTTTGCCTCAAAGAGGTCCCGAGATCGAATCTCGGTCAGGATAAGTTACCTGGATAAGATTTTTTCCGGGCTTTGCATGTCGGGTAACTGTAAGCTTTCTGGACCATGAGCTCATTTGAGCACCATTTCATCGTACGATGACTTAAAGTTGGAGGACGTAAATTATACAAACAAAACATGGGAGAGAAAAATGCTAAGAACTTAAATGTACAAACACGAAGAGATTCCTTTAAACAAAGTGTTGAGATCCTCGGTGTGACTGAAACTTCGTAACATATGTTTTAAATGTTCCCTTTAGAGAAAGCAGCACGTTAAAGAAGGAATTAGTCACAACGTCTGAGGGTGTATTTAATTGTATCCGAACGGAATCTTTCTCAATATTCTAGCTTAAATTTTTGGTATGAATTTTCGGTAAAATTCAGAGACACTTTATGTAAGGCTCGAACGTAAAAATAGTGGCTACAATTGTACGGATTTCTTGATGGGGAATATTAAAGCAGATTTACGTAAGTTTTAACTCACAAAATTATATTTCATGACTTTTCTTTAGCAGTTTCTTTAATTATTTAATTTAGTTTAATTAAGCAAACTAACCCTGCACTGCTTGCAGAGAAGGATATAACGCTTGCGATAAAAGTAAGGTATAGACAGCTGATGACAGATAGCTTCAACCACGTGTTCTTGGCGGAGTGATTATGTTCGTCCGCACTTTAAGCCCTGAGAGACTGTAGTTAATAAGATACATTTCTTGTCAAATACTTTATATTAGTTATAGAAGTGGGTATAACCAAAACCATCTACCTTAATGGTTCATTTATTACACGTAAAACAAGCGCTGAACCTTGTCCTGCTTGAACTAAATTCAAGTAATTGAAAAGAATAAATGTTGCCATCATGCGAATCAAAGCTTTGGAGGGACTCTTCAAATTTTCTTGATATTTTATCTGCTTTAACAAAAAAAAAGAGCTAAGTTTAATCCTGTACAGCATAACATATCAGAACACCATTTAAGCGTAAACACCCCTTCATCACTGATTACCTGCTTACAAACTAAAAATTAACTACCACATAAAGCATGAACGTGAGAAGAAATAACACTCCGATCTTGGAGATACCCTCTAACTTCAGTACAATTTTCAGCACGTAAACGACCTCCACATACTGTTTTTGTCTTAATTTAGTCCCTGTTTTTCCTCACTGAATTAATATCATGCACTTGTTATATGGTACAACACTTGGTTTTTTATATGTATTTAGGTTTAAAGCTATTTTTAGAAATCAGATATCTCGATTAACAATACAAGTGCAGGACTTGTAATTTCGGTGCAGTGGTCGGTAATGCAGCAACGGATTACAAATATTGATACAACTGCTTGCGTTTTGGTGTAAACTAAGAGTAACCTTCACTTTAAGTGAACTAAATTTAGGTAGATGTGTAAGATAGGTCGTTATCAGAGCTCGCCATTTGCCTTTTAACCTAGTTTGTGTCTTTGTACGTATGTGTTTATGCTCACTGGAACAAAATAAAGCTAGTGTCTGTAATTGCCTATTTTTGTATTGTCTATTTTCGTAGTTTTATGCCCTATCACAGCTTACTGGCGATTATTTATTAATATTAATTATTGTGATGCTAAGCATAGTATTAAAATATTTCGCAGTCGAAACCAATGACAAGGGCACAGATTTCTCTGAAGTTCAATATCTACTACGTTTACATTAATTGAAGCTAGTGTGTTAACCAATTTTTGAGACGGTCTTTCTAAATTGCCATCAATTGTATCTAGTTTATTTTCTATTAAACCTAATCTAGTGTAACACCGAAGCTGAAGCTTCAAGCTTACCAACGATCACATGAATGACCTCACTGTGACCTGAAAATTTGATTGCTATTAAAATAATGGAACCCATTTTATTTAATGAAACAATAAGTGATATGTTATCTACTTGAGAGGTAAGGATTATAATGTGCCTCTGCCTGCGCCATTTCACAGGCGACTTTCGGTTCTTTCGTGCAGATTCGTTACCATATTTTAATGACCCCATATATCGACATTTTAACCTTTCATTCCCTCTGGCTTTGTTTTCCGTTCGGATGCTGGCAACTCTTCCGTGTAAACAAAACATTCGGAAAGAGAACAAAGTCACTGCCACTGGACAAAACGTTTGGGAGCCGCTTTGGAATTATGTCGAACAAAGAATCAATTGGCACATGTACAACAATGTTTGAAAACCCTCGACATTCCTGATATGCCCACAAAATGTATCCCAGTGAACATCTATTGTTTCCCAGAAAGCGTGGGAGTTGTGGCAATTAACCGGAAATTGGGAGAACGCGTATCTTTTCACGAACAACAAATTTGTCTTTAATTTTCCCATAGCGAACAAATTACATATACATTATATATACACATATTTGTAATTTACGTCCTCCAACGTTAAGTCATATCGGATGATGAATGGAATGGGTGAAATGATGCTCAAATGAGCCCAGGGTCCATAGAGCTTAGAGTTACCCGACATTCGTCTTTCAGGATAAGGGAAAATCCCGGCAAAACCTTATCCAGGTAACCCACCCTGACCGAGATTCGAGCTCGGGATCTCTTGAACGTATAGCGAACAAAGCATGTGTTGTATTTCAACATTTGGTACATCGTGTTGTTGAAAAGCAGAAAGCAAGAGATTGTGGCTTCATAAAAAAGCCGTCCAGTCGCTCACAAAATACTATAAAGGCAAGACTTGCCCATGAGAAATACAGACTCTTCTGCACCCTAACCACAAAATCTGTTGGTTTACGACTGGAAAATCGATCAAACATTATAAACTCTTCTTTTATTCATCCTTACGGCGACTATGTTTTCTGCTTCCCATATGGACTAAAATACAGTCCTGACCTACCACAAAGGTATATTTATTTCATTGCAAAGGCAACAATAGTCTATTTAACAATAACACATTTCAGACAATAATATTTATAAACTAGAGAGCGAAACGTATTAAATACGAACATAAAGTGCGTTTTGCCATAACAATTATATAGTAACTGAAAAGTGCAAGTTATTTAATTAAATATGTTTACAGTTCACACTTCATTTAGGGATAGTGGAATTTAGTTAATTTAAGCTAAAATATACGGGATATATATGGTGTCATATTGTAAATTAATAAATGATTGTGGCTAATTCAATGCTTATCATTACCGATGAGGCCTATATTAGTGCCTATTTGGATTGTAATGCCTATTTGCCTGCTTATAACAAATTTACCTACTTCCTATCACGCTGAGCTGTAGTCACTACAGATAAGTGTTCCACAAGCTGAATCAGTGATCCTTTCTAAACTCCTCTGTTTGTATTATTGATCCCTACGTATTGTCATTTCTTCGTACTCCTCTTTTTGCTATCTTAACCGTGTAAGTAAAGAGTAAACAATCTGCTTCACTTCGTTTATACTGCCCGTTTAATTTAATTCAATTCCATCAGAGTTAGAATTACCACTACAAATTCTATTATTTACGTTGCTGCGCTTGTTGATGCCACGCAACCGTTACAAGGCTAGATTGAGTTTTAGCGACCAAACAATGTGTTCAATGGTTTCCAAGAAAATCATTTAAGGCCACCGCATAGTGAAGTTTTCGAAATTCTCAATCTTAACGAATTGCTTTGCAATTTTTACGACATGCTAGGAAGGCTATCTTATAAATAGGGAGAGAAAGTTTATGCTCTAATTTCTTTATAAAAATGCATTAAAAACATGTATGCACATACAGCAAAACCTTTCTAAAACGGGAACGCGATTGTTCCGGCATTTATTTTCCGTTTACGCAGGATTCCGTCATACAGAGGGTTGTGTGAGAATGCAAAGAAATTACAGAAGCTATAGTCGCGCATGTTTACAGTGAGGGAATAATATAGAATGAAGTTTAAATAACATGCTATATGTATTATGTATTATATTTTCAACTTGCGTGCAATAACTGTAGTATATCACCTCGTTTCTCTGTTTTCAATTTTCTCTTTCCAATCTACAACTGTCTGCATATCAACATCATTTGCTTCACCACACACGCCATTAAAACTCTGCTATGGCGATGTTTGAGCCTCTCGAGCCATCCATCGGAAACTCTGAAATTGTCTTTGCCTAATTTTCTTGCTGTCTCTAAAGCTGGAGTCTGAAGCAACGGTCCAGAAATGGGAATTCCTTTAGCGCGCTTGCACTAACAAACCACTCCAACAAGAACGACTCTGTAGATTTTGTGATGCGCTTCACATGCCCTTCTGTTTCCTTTAGCCACTTGTCTATAATAGTTATTTTGTTTTTCAAAATCTCATAAATCTGAATTTTCCCCAGTTTAAATAACACAGTTAATTCATTAGCTGGACGCTATAGTATTTATGTCTTATGTTTAGAACTCATTTTACACAATTTGTGTACATACAAGCTATATTTTTTTTAAAAGAAAATCACCAGAATTCACAGTTTTCTTCCACTCGTACTTGACAACTTGTAAGAACGACACTGACAAGGAACATACTGCAAAACAGTTGTAAGTTACCATGTGCGTTGGAAGAGAGTTCAGGGAGCTAATGGTTTGTTTGCCCTTTTCCTGGAAGCATTACAGTTTATAATTATGCTTTATGGAACTTCGGAGCAAGTTACCCTAAAAATTATTGCACTTTTTAAAATACGTACGTTGTCACCTATTACAAATAAAGTAATTCGTTTTAATCAGGTTATTTACGCAAACGATTCCCGAAAATATTTCCGTTTCCGCGTTAGGCAGCTTTCAGGATTAGCTCCGTTCCGAAACTTATATTCCGTTTTTCCAAATTTCCAACACACAAGGGGTCCGTTTTACGCAGATTTTACTGTATAAAGTACTCAGACACCATATTGTAACAACATTAAAATAGAAGGCAATTTTATGTGTTCCGAGATTGAATGGCCTATGTTTTAACTGCCGAATGACTGCAAACCTGCAGGAATATTTTCAGAATTGAATTTCTAAAGCTATTAGCGGTACCACTATTTTGAAATACTTTCTTTTGTGTAAATTAATTATATGTTTGCGATCCTTAAGATACATTTACTTGGCAATAAACTATAAAGTAAATTTAATATAATTGTATGTATAAACACCACACATGAATTCTACTTCGAGAATTCCTTTACACTCATATTCATGACGTAAAGCGATCGCCTACAATCAGATAAAGGCGGGGGATTCCCCGATGTGACATGGCTTACAGATGTGTTAGTGTGAGCTTACTAGAAGTGTCAACACTTGACTCAATGACACATATTATCCGGATTTATTGTATTTGTATATCAAATTTGAGGATAACATAATTAATAAATTACATGCAAAATAAGCATATACGCAGCGTAATTTACAAAGCACTGAAATATATGCTATTTAACAAAATGGCAAAAAATGCATTATAGCCGAAAAAGGTGTTAAAATTATTGGAAACTTAGTAAAAAGTTAGCAAACCAAGTTAGCATACTGAGAGGCGAAAATACATATGCAGTTACATTAAAATTCTTTCTCCACTTATAAATATTGACAAATATGCATATGGATAGTGTAAATGATTTGGAAATGTATTATTATTATATTTATTATTATATTATTATACTTTGCTCTAAATACTGTTTGTTTATAACTATAAAATACGCTACATATTGCTATGACACCTAAACCGTCTTTCCCCAGTATTTGTTTTATCTATACACATAACGATCTTTCTCTTTTCCTGTTGAACAAATATACGAAAATTCCACTTATTCCATAATTTAAACAATACTATATTGGAGAATCATTCACATACTTAAATCAAGGGCGATTTGAACATCGTTCTTTATGTTTAATGTGCCAGCTTGCAAGTTTTAGAACATTGGTAGAAATCCCAAATATATATATTATTTCAAAATGCCAAAAATAAAAGTTTGTTTAAGCCGAAGTTTTCAGTTAAAAGTTTATTAAAAAACCTTAAAACACAAAACTCAAACCTTATATTTCAAATATAATTCTTGAAGGTCTTGTTTAAATATTATATTAGTCATATGACTATCTCTTCCAAAAACAACAAAATAATTAATAATAATAATAATAATTAATAACAATAATAATTAATAATAATAATAATTAATAATAATAATAATAATAATTAATAATAATAATAATAATTAATAATAATAATAATAATTAATAATAATAATAATAATAATTAATAATAATAATAATAATAATTAATAATAATAATAATAATAATAATAATAATAATAATAATAATAATAATAATAATAATAATAATAATAATAATAATAATAATAATAATAATAATAATAATAATAATAATAATAATAATAAGTAATAATAATAATAATAATAAGTAATAATAATAATAATAATAATAATAAGTAATAATAATTAATAATAATTAATAATAATAATAATAATAATTAATAATAATAATAATAATTAATAATAATAATAATAATAATAATAATAATAATAATAATTAATAATAATAATTAATAATAATAATAATTAATAATAATAATAATTAATAATAATAATAATTAATAATAATTAATAATAATAATAATAATTAATAATAATAATAATTAATAATAATAATAATAATTAATAATAATAATAATAATTAATAATAATAATAATAATAATTAATAATAATAATAATAATTAATAATAATAATAATAATTAATAATAATAATAATAATTAATAATAATAATAATAATTAATAATAATAATAATAATTAATAATAATAATAATAATTAATAATAATAATAATTAATAATAATAATAATTAATAATAATAATAATTAATAATAATAATAATTAATAATAATAATAATTAATAATAATAATAATTAATAATAATAATAATTAATAATAATAATAATTAATAATAATAATTAATAATAATAATAATTAATAATAATAATAATTAATAATAATAATAATTAATAATAATAATAATTAATAATAATAATAATTAATAATAATAATAATTAATAATAATAATAATAATTAATAATAATAATAATTAATAATAATAATAATTAATAATAATAATTAATAATAATAATTAATAATAATAATAATAATAATAATAATAATAATAATAATAATAATAATAATAATAATAATAATAATAATAATAATAATAATAATAATAATAATAATAATAATAATAATAATAATAATAATAATAATAGCCTGGCAACCCGACTACCCCCCTAACGCCTACATGTGCAAGTCAGAGATGGGAATTCTTCCTATTATTAAACCAAATATTCTAACAAATGTTATTGTTGTATCTGTTTCTCGAGGGAAATGTTTGCGAAAATAGTTCCAATACTGATTTCGTAAGTGGAAGAAGATTTTAAAGTCTGTAACGGTAGTCAAAACTTCAAAAGCGTGTCACTAAGTGACGGGTTTGAAAACCCATACTTTGCATCACCAACGAAAATAGAAAAAATAGTCTTTAAACATATTTTTTATCGTAATGAAAAGTATTCTTAACATTGATGTCGATTTCATTTTAATTTTTGCGGCATCTTGAAAACCAAAGGCAAAGGGTGACTTGTCTTAATATGCTGCCACAAGAATTATAACTTTTTTTAATTTGAATGGCACGCATTATCATTTCTTTCTAGAAAACTGCTAAGAGATACATAAGAAATGTTTAGTTTAGAAGAAACCCTTTCATCAAATCAGGACTCAGAAGAAATCAAAATTATCGCCATGAGGATATATCCAAACCTCTTTCCAACACCTTTTTTCGTTTTTTTTTTTTTTTTTTTTTTTTTGGAAACCAATTTTCTAAAAACTTCAACATATGTGGAGCTGAAATGTAAACACCTTATTTATACCTAAATTGGGCAAAGCTATGACAAACTCATATACACTTAACTGAAAACTGGACATTTTTATTTTTTTCGGTGGAGGGCTTAAATATTATTTTAGGCTTTTCAATATAAACCCCAAATATTATAGCAATGATTCATAATGTAATTGATTTTTATATACAGTTTTTCATGAAGTTGCTTCCTAAACAAAAGCATATTAACAACGTTCTCAGTTGCCAGACATGATCCGTATCTACTTTTATCTCTTGGGACATGTTCATAACCCGCGTGTCACCGCATGTAAAGCGACTTCCACCCCTCAAAATCTCGTTTGCTGCTTGCAATATATATGTATGTGTACAAAATTACGAGATGCATTCCAAAATATTTGGTCGGACATTCGGGTAAGATTGGTTGAAAGATGCTGTGATCATCCGTAATTTATGATCATTACAAAATTCAGCTTCCCTTAAAAGGGATCTGCCAAAAACAAAGCATGATAAGCAATTTATGTACTGTTTTATAAGACAAACGTGTCTGGAAACGACTTTTTAAAGTAAAAAAAGTTGTATAAAAGAATAAATTAGTATAGTACCATTTAAGTAACCTTTCAATACAGCTACTGGCCCTTTAGTAATATTGAAAGTCACTGTTTTAATAAATGAATTGTTTAAATTACATTTTCTGCGAAATTATACAAAAAAGCATGGAATGGTAAGCCAACATAAGTTGAAGCCAGGTGGCCATTATTTATTGCAAAAGCTGTAAGCATTGGGTATTTGTGCATTTTCTTACAGGTTGATAAGCGACATTATTTCTTCAATTTGATAAAAAGTGTGAGATGTGAGATTCAGGTCTATATTTTATGAATAATGAATAAACCAGATGTTTTGGTTTGTCATTTAATGCACAATCTGTATTCAACCAGTTTTTCAAAACAAGAATCACATTACAACACTGTTCCAATAGAACAGTCCTCGAGATGTGACACCCATACCCTATGTCTTAGGGTATTTACATTTTTTTGGGCTCTCTCGCCGTTCGTTATTTGTATTTACGAAGTAAAAGTCTTATTCGTGTTAATTCTAACCTAGGCACATGTTCATACCATCCTCGAGCATATTCGTATATTGCTTCCAGAATACTGGGCATCTTAAACCTTCCGTAATATCAAACATAAAAAAGATCCTTTGCTATCGGTCTCAACAGCCCCTATCTATCGCCTTTATTCAATTTTTCGGTAGGTGCCTCAAGTCCTCGTTTCTGACCTGTAAATCAATACCGCTTTTACGGGATTCTTTTCTTACTTTTCCAATGGTGTTCTTTCAATGGTTCTGTTGAAAGATGACATTTTGTTGAAATTGAACTTAAACCGCTGGAACATACATATTAAATCTACAGGCAAAATAACTGAACTGTTTAACTTGTTCAATGTAATAGCATTACATTTTTGACAAATTTACCCTAAAACTCAATTTTTGTTTTGCAAATGAGAATGTTTAGTCTAAACTATGAAGCAATTGCACTTAAAGCGAAAAGGCTGCGCTGTAGATAGTAGTCTTTATGGTCTAAAATAACCTCATAATCGGCTATTAAAGTGTGTTTATAACCGACCCATTTAATCTTGAAATCTGTCCATGAACTCCTTTGCCAATTTTAATTGTTATATTCACAGGTATACGCCTGAAAACACTATCGAAAAAGTCCTGTGTGTGTGTGTGTGTGTGTGTGTGTGTGTGTGTGTGTGTGTGTGTGTGTGTGTGTGTGTGTGTGTGTGTGTGTGTGTGTCTGTGTGTGCGTGTGTTCCTTTACACGCAATAAACAAACTGAATGCTATGAAATATGAAGGGGAAAAAAAGGACACACCGTAGACCCCACTTAAAAGTATAGCCTATATGAATAAGATTTTATTCAGTTACCCTCAAAGGAGGCGTAATGATGCGCAAAACTGATGAAAAAAAATCTTTATCGAACTTTTTATGGTGTTTTATAAGATGAACACTTAAGAAGCTACAGCGGTTTTCACTATTACTTGAGTACAGAGCAGATAATATTTCATTGCAAGCTAAGGTCGATACCTTTTATTTTTTACTTTTTGTAAAAGTTTCAGAAAGACAGCATTGTTTGCTGGTTTTCATAATATTATATGACGTGTGCATTATACAGGGGTCCCGGTTCTATAGCGTTGGTGTATGTTGTCTGCCTTATGTTCAAGAGTTTCCGAGTTCGAATCTCGGTCAGCATGAGTTATCTGGATGAGGTTAACTAAGCTCTATGAACCGTGGACTTATTTGAGCATAATTTCACCTATTTCCATTATCGTCCGGCATGACACTGTTGAAGGACATTAATTTAAAAAAAATACACAGGGAGGGTTAGAAAGAAGGCTAAGAGGACAAAATGTTATAATGGTGGGGAATAGGACGTGAAAGAGAAAAAAGAAGAGGGAGAGAGCAGAAAGAGAAAAAGAGGGAATGAGGGAGAGAAAATATACAAAATAAGCAATGACAAAATTTTGTAATAAACTGTTTAAAACCATTACTTGTGTTTTACTTTACAATGTTTTACATTTAATTTCCCATAAAAGCAATTTTAATACTGGTATTCAAAAAACCATATGACTAGTATGCACAGTGAGGTCGAGGTCGCTAAGACACGGACTCGTGAACGGGTCTGAACCATCGTCCATGATTTAAGGTACTTTTTATAGATTTCCCTCAGCCATAAATGAATCATCGGTGAGGCATCCAAATCTTATGCCTGGAACGCTCCTTCGCAAATAACCTTTTACAATATCATTTCATCAAAAACCCACCACCTGTTGTGCCGTATGCAATATTCGGAGTGTCACACACTACAAAAAAAAAAGCGAGGGAGGAGGATGACATCGAATAACATAGTAGAAAGGAAAAAAGTGTGTGTGTGTGTGTGTGTGTGTGTGTGTGTGTGTGTGTGTGTGTGTGTGTGAGAGAGAGAGAGAGAGAGAGAGAGAGAGAGAGAGAGAGAGAGAGAGAGAGAGAGAGAGAGAGAGAGAGAGAGAGAGAGAGAGAGAGAGAGAGAGAGACAGAGGGGGGGGACAGAGAGAGCATCAGGAAGCTGATGGGAAGAGGCTGAATTTTTACATTAACGTAATACATGGACCAAGCTCCGAGTTTCTATTAGATTATATAATATGGACATGTAAGCGACCCCTTTTCTCACATCTCTTTTGATTCTCTCTTGTATTATTTATTAATGTTAATGATTATTTAAATGCAACAATTGTATTTTTACAGAACTGTGCGATGTGTTTGCAAATGTTTCGGGACGTTCTCCGAAGGTTCGGTTCAGTTCAGTTCACTTAACCAAATTGACAAAACTCAAAAATGGTACACAAACTGGAGTATAATATTCTCTCTGATTTCCAATAAGTTTGCTTAAGGCCTCATTACTGCAAATACACGTATGTGCTCTCTAAGTCTATTGCATTGTTCCAAAATATCTTTACTTCAAAGCTTCAAATGCTTTAATGAATATAAATCATTTACCGGTAGTATTCTATAAACCTTATCCGCGATAGTTGGAACGATTTTTATATCTCCATTCTTAAAAAATTGTACAACTGCTACTACTTCTGGGCATATCACACACTCACGAACGCACGCACATATATCCAGAATTGAAAGGAGAATGCTGCTCCTCAGGGCACTGGGATGTCGATGGGCTTCAAAAAATCGATTTTTTGTTTTTAGTGTTAAACAATTCTACAATTCTACAGCTTTTAAATGATATATATAACACAGGGTATCAGTTGGTATTAAAGCCCTTTAATCCATCAATTTAAAGATGGCGACGCTATGACACGCCCACTTTCTGATCTTCAGAATACACATGTCACTCAGCATACTTCCAAAGCTTGAAATTTCTGAACAAACCCACTTAGAAACGTGTGGTAAATTTTGATTTACGTGTTGGTCATTCTGCTTCCTGCTGCTTCTATCGTTTGTTTCTCTATTGTCAACTTCCGGTTTTAAATCGTGTTTTTAGCACGTGGTGAATTTACAGTGGAAGTGAGGTTACAAAGCTTTATTGTGTGAGCAATTGTGATATTACGCTGATTGAACGTGTACTGAGCTGTTTGGTATCATGGGGAGAGTTAAACCATTTGGTAAACGTAAATTTTATGGAAATAGATATACAAATAAGTGCAAAAATCCGGTAAATACAAGTGATGCAATTTCAGAAACTTTGAATGCAACACTGAGCTCTTCAGGAAATAAACTTAAAAATCTCCCTGTGAAAACTGACGACGAATTTGTAGTGGATGATGCATGTCAAAGTGGTTATGTAATTGTTAAGTTAGATTTACTGTCTGAACTAATCAGAAAAAGTACTAAATGTAAGTATTGTGATAGTGAAAATACCATTATGTTAACTGAGGAAATAAACAGTAGAAAGGGTTTAGCATCTAAATTATGTGTTGCATGTGATTCTTGTAGTAATAAGAACTTCTCAATGACTTCACCATTTATAGGTTCCTGTTTTGAAGTGAATGTAAGGCTAGTTTATGGTCTGAGATGCATTGGTAAGGGTATCAATGCTGCCCAGACTTTCTGTGGAATAATGGATTTGCCACCACCTCCTTCAAAAACTAATGCATGTGTAGAGTTAATTTATAAAACTTTTAGTGAAGTAGCATTAGAATCAATGACTTGTGCAGTAAAAGAGGTGGTGAATGAAACTGAAAATGATATTAATTTGACTGCTGCATTTGATGGTACATGGCAAAAGCGTGGCCACACTTCACTGAATGGTGTTGTCACAGCTACTTCTGTTGACTCAGGTAAAGTGTTAGATAGCCAGTGCCTCTCAAAATATTGCAGCACTTGTCATGGGGATAAAAATTTCAGGGAGCATGATTGTACCATTAATTATGTTGGTTCCAGTGGAGGCATGGAAGCTGCTGGAGTTCTAGAAATTTTCAGTCATTCCGAAAGTCAGTATGGGGTCAGATATGTGAATTACCTTGGAGATGGGGATTCTAAAGGGTTTCAGAGAGTAAAAGATTGCAATGTTTATGGTGAAAATATAACAGTTAATAAATTAGAATGTGTAGGACATGTGCAAAAAAGGATGGGTACAAAACTTAGGAAATTAAAACGTAGTATGAAGGGAAAGATTCTTCCAGATAGCAAACCACTTGCAGGTCGTGGAAGACTAACAGACAATGAGATTGACCTCCTCCAGCAGTATTATGACCTAGCAATCAGGAGAAATACAGGTAAAACAATTGCAGAAATTAAACAAGCTATCTGGGCCATTTACTTTCATAAATTATCCACAGATAGTAATCCACAGCATGGTTTGTGTCCTAAAGGTGCAGATTCATGGTGTGGCTTTCAAAGAGCTCAGATTAGGAAAGAAATTTATAAACATATACACTCTCTTCCAGAAGAGGTTCTTTTGGCAATTAAACCAGTATTTAGGGAACTTTCTCAAGATGAATTACTGAGAAAGTGTTTGCATGGTCGAACCCAAAACCCAAATGAAAGCTTTCATCATCTAATATGGGAAAGAATTCCAAAAACTGTGCATGTTGGGCCAAAAACTTTAAAAATTGGTGTATATTATACTGTTATTTGTTATAATGATGGGTGCAGTGGTTGGCATAAAGTAATGACAAAAATGGGTGAAAATTGGTGAAAATATGAGGGCAGCATGCCTAAAAAAAGATGTGCCTCGACTCTCAGAGACAAAAATAACAGCTCAGTTGCTTGAAAGTAGAGCTATAAGTAAGAAAAGGAAAAGAAAAGATGAGGAAAACCTAACTGAGCAGGAATATGGAGCAGGCATGTTCTGAGAGTATGTGTAATTTAAAAAGAATGGTGCTTAATCTTTGATCGTGATTTCCCAAAACTTTGATTTTTCATACTTTAGGTACATGTTTCTCAAAAACTATAAAAGATAATGATACAAAATTTTTAGTGCTTATTTGTTAATGATCCATGAACACAGTAAACTAACTTTTATATTCATATGATTTATAAAATGGAGAGAAAATATAATTCAGTCCTTAAAAATATTGTATTTTTTTGTTAACACATTTACATAATTTTTCCTTTACATAGTATAAATTATGTATGCTTTTTATTTAGTTTAGATTATAAAACAGTGCCTTATGTTATTTAGGAAAAAGATTGGTGCCTATAGCTTTAAATTCCTACAAGGAATCTGTTCCTGAAGTAAAGGTTGCAATACTTTTTTTCAGAATACACAGAGTGCCTTATGCCCCTTTTGCAAGGAGCTGTATACACATAATGTAAATATTATATTGTAGTTAAATGCACACATCCTTATACTATAATCATACCAAATTTCAATTTCTTGCAATATTTAGTTTTTTGTATATTTATATTTCAGTATTGTTAACAACTAGCCCTGTCTGGGTAAAAATAACCTCCCAGTGCCCTTAAAAGAAACAGACCTTACTTTAATTCAGAGTAGTTCATTGCAGTAAGGAACAACATAAGGATAAAATGACCCGTTTGTATTCATTAAACACACATTATTCGTAACATCACGTAGAAGGATGTGTAATGTAAGTGGACAGTTCCCACAGAGAAAGCGGAAATGGGACACCTAACGTAATTGCGGGGCACTTTTCGCCACACCTGCGATATCTACACCGAGCATCATTGTGGTTCCAATGCAGCAAATAACAAAAGGACCCACTAAAATGCTATCATTTACTGCAGCAGATGTCACGATGATACAAAATGAGATTACTGAAAACGCTTCTTTTATAATGCAGAACAAGGACATCTTATAGGTATTGGTCCTTTTGTTGATATGTGCTGTATAGATCGGGCCAACTATGAACTTAAGCACAAGCAGTCGTCCGCTTGGTCTAGGGGTAACATCCTAGCCTCTGGTTCATCAGGTTGCAGGTTCAAACCCGGCTGAGGGTAATGGATTTTTTTTTTTTTTTCGAGCGTAAAAATCCTAGTTGCGACGTAACCGAGCGATTAGACAGCTTGACTCTCACCAAGGCGGACCGGGTTGAATCCCAGGTGACCGCTTGTGAGTTGTGGTGAACAATACGACGCAGGTGCGGCTTTTCTCAGGGATATCCGGTTTCCCCCGACATTATTCCACCGAGTGCTCAATTATCATCTTTCCTTTCACTCATTTTGCCTTCATTCTACCACTTCCCTCACTCTCATACCAGGCATTGGGTAGTTCACCCAAACTGCTTTCTCTATATGATTCAAAGTTTCTCAACCCGATGCCTAAAATCATAAGGGATAAAGAGAAAGAATCCGCTATGATGAAGCTGAATAAGAAGTAAAATTTCTTAGCATAGGGGAGTACAACAAGTAGTCCTGTGTTATACATTTACGGCATGTAATAGAATCTCAAGCCTGATAGAGGCTTCTGAGCAAAATTAAGCGGTCTTTCACGCCCAATATAGAATGAACAATGAGAACCACAGCAGTTAAAAAGTGCCCATGAATAACATCTATTACAATTACAAGAAACAACGATATAAAATAGTGATATGATTTTTTAGCGACATAGGTTCATGTTCCTCACCAACCCTCCTAATGTTCTACTCCATGGACAGATTGGAGACAACACTTTACGGCACCTATGTTCTTAAGTACGTTTCAGACATGAAAAATTACCTATAGAACCCTGTGGCCCGCCTCTGTGGCGGGGGGTAGTGTGTCGGAAATTAAGATGTCCTGATTTCGAATCTCAGTCAGGATAAATATTCTGAATAAAGCTTTTTCCGGGGTTTTTCCTTATCCTAGATGAATGTCAGATAAGTCTAAGCTTTATGGAGCATATTTGAAAATAATTTCACCATTTCATTCATCGTCAGATGCGACTTAAGTTGGAGGAAGTTAAATAAAAAACAAAATAAAGTATGAGATTTCGATTCAAGTTTAGCGCTACGCTAACACTCATGTGGGTTACCCCGACCACCTGGCTAAAGGTCAAGTATAAACATAAGCCATTTCCTAAAAACAAGCAAACGGAATTGTATAAATTCACATAATTATTTATATTCTCTGCCGCTTATTAGTGACAATACCAAGTATTCTAGAAGAAAATTTTTCTATATAATCAATTTTAATCGAGATGAAGTTTTGCAAAAATATCTTGAATAACACATTTCGTTATACATACAAACTGAATAGCGATAGTCAAATGTTTAAAAACTAGACGCTATATGCTGGCAAAGGATTCCATGCTCCCTCCATGCAAACGCGAGGAACAACTGAATATCGACAGATATTAATGGTTGGAATTGGCAAACCCTCTTTTTTGTGTAATTTTACGTCATCCAACGTTAAACCATATCGGACGATGAATGGAATGGGTGAAATGATGCTCAAACGATCCCAGGGTCCATAGAGCTTAGAGTTACCCGACATTCATCTTAACCCTCTTGTTATTTTAATAACAGATAAATCTAACATGTACTTTACGTCACAAAGAAGTTATTTGAAATAAATTGTGCAGTACACTTTCGTCTATCGCTTAACGTTTACCAATTATATATTGTATAAGTTTCCTCCGAATTAAGACGACTTAACGAGCTATTTCCAGAAAAACTTCTTAATTCTTATGGAAATATATCTCTACTCTTACACACACACACAGAGAGAGAAAGAGAGAGAGAGAGAGAGAGAGAGAGAGAGAGAGAGAGAGAGAGAGAGAGAGAGAGAGAGAGAGAGAGAGAGAGGATGCACTGATATTTTTACATTCAATTAGTTAACAGGACTCTGTAAAGCATGTAATGCTGATCGATCATTGAATATTTTTGCTTATCTAATGGGCCTTGATGCCTGTATTTCCGGTAAATCGGTACAGAATTTTAGGATCCAATGAAATTACTTACCATGTACGAGGTACAGAAAGAAAAAAAAAAAAAAAAGGAAATGTTAAACTGTGTATCAAGTTCCATAATTAACACCGAGGAGAAAGCAATCTCCCGGAAGAGCAGTAGGTCCATTAGAGCACGCGGACACACTCATTACGGTGTCGCTTTTTTGTAATTTATTTTTCAATTTTTCATCAACCAGTTACCTCCTCTAGTGTCAAACTACTTTTATGTTCCACAGTGGACTCAGATGACGCCAGAACTGTCCAACGTTGCTCCTAGTATGAACTGGAGCTGGTAAATTTGAATCTTAAGTTGGAGTTAGCTGTTTGGTTAAATTGTATTAAACTTTATGTCAGCTCTTTTGAACTCCCAGATCATTTGAGCATGTAATCACGATTAATCCGTTAATTGTATTTGAAGACTAAACTATTTTATTTAAAATTATATATAGCTCTAACTCATAATTATATAGAACCATTTTCTCTGATGAATTTGGTTTTTATAGCCTATTCTAAAGTACTTAAAGGGGTACCCTGATCCATCCAAATTAAAAGACAAACAGGCTTGTGACATCTTAATTACATCTATTGAGGAGATAATTACAGAATATCAAATCAAAAGTTATAGCTATGCCTCTGATGAATTTTGTGAAAAAGTCTATACAAACTGATGTCGATATTTACCGAGTTACGCCAGGTTTCGTACTTGAGAAACACAAACCAAACTGATGCTATAGTTTATCATGAGGAAAGGTTCCCAGTTCTGAGCGTCTCAAGAGACCTTTTATATACAGCGCTGGTCCACACAAAGCGTAGGAGGAGGAGAGGGAAAGGGAGATAGGTGATTAGGAGGTGGAGAGAGATCAATGGCTTTGGAAGGTGAGGAAAAAGGAAAGGATCATCGTTACTAACAACCCTCCCGATCCTCCGACTTTCTATAGCATCACCCCTTTAACTGTTGTGGTCATATCGGGGGGCGGGGAGCAGGAGGGCTTTTGACATCTTGGACTTTTAAATTAGGTTACCTTAGGTTTTCGCCGATTTTAACTTAATTTTCACACATACGTTCACTTTCACTTCCATAACTTCAGGATCTGTGGAGAATAGGGAATAATCTCAATTAAACAAAATTTTCCATTTTCCCGGGCGGTAATCGCACTCAGGATCTTCGTTGACAGACTAATTCTCTTCTAGTTTTGAAATGAAACAATCTTAAGTTGATTAAAGGTATACCTATCTTACTGTTTAAGATTGTGTCTGCGCAATATTATAAAATTACATTATACAAGACCCTTGGAGACCGGTGTTTGGGGACAAGAATGGAAGGGTGCAAACCTTTTTAATAGTAATTGTCTATTACACGCCAGCGATTATTTTGATATATGAATGACAGGGGATTTGTTTTTAATAATAATGGCATTAAATGCATCCAACATTGACATCCTCGGCTTGACACACTGCATTATTTCTCAAATGCAATCATTTCTTTCTGTTTCGGGAGGTGAAAGTTATATAATTTCAATTCCTCAGAAAACTATGTACACACTTTAAACCTCAAAAATAGGATACTTTAAGAAAATTAAGACGTTTAATAATCCTAGAGCGTGGTTAAATTTTCACCGGAAATGAAACAGTAATGATACGAGACACTTCGATTTGTAAATTAATTTAACCGTTAATTTTTAGTTTGGCTTAATATAGGTAGCTTTTATTTTCATCACCTTCATCCATACTTTAAACTTGCTCTTGGTTATCCCTGCCATTAGGTTCGATGCTACAATTGTAAGTCTGATACTCTGACTATACAAGCAGGGTTACATTCGAAGTACAAATAGCCACCTCGGCCTACATGTGGTGCTCTGCTCCAGTTTCAAGGACCCTTACGTTCTGGAAAATATGATTTGCACAAAATCCTTATTCGAAATTACAAGGTTCTGTGTTAATATATTTTACACTGAACTGGCAACCTTGTAATTATAAGTCAACGAAATGTGTTGAAGTATTAACCTGTGGTCATCGTCAACGACAGTGGCTCGATGTACACAAAACAAAATTGGAACTTTCTTCTCATTCATTTGTTTGAATGCGTAACAACTGAGTTGAAGTGTCTTACGCTGATCATTCAAATGTAAGTGACTCGTAAGATCTAGTCATTGGCATACAATAGAAGGATTCGTATAAGACAACGCAGAAAATCATTATATAATCTGTCTTTAATTAGCTTCATAGGATTTACTCAATCGTAATTGTGAGTCGAATACACTCACGAAGCTTCAAAATATGTAAATGCTTAATACGCTTGAAACAAAATTACATGTTAATACTTAAAATAGTTTCAAACAAGGAAAACATATTTTATATTGTTTTTACTGTTCTGTATTATATTTTCAAATAAGAAATAAAATAGCAGGCCATGTTATTTAAATAACCGTTGAGAAAACAAACAAGCGAATTTATTGATAAAATTAGGTACACTTTTACGAATAGCCGCACCCTCTGCAGAAGGCCGGCTATCCTGCATTTGTTTACATCGAGCCATCATCTCTTCCACTTCTCGTACTTATTTTGCGATGTTGGAATATATTTTTAGAAATAAACGAATCATTTCTTTTATAGTTGGCATTCCTAGAAACCTGATAACTCGAAGTTCTTCTGGCGTACAAATACACTTAATGCAAAATAATGTGCGGGGGAAAAACATTAGTCTTTTAGAATTTATCTTTCTTTTTAGTTTTTTTATTCTTTGTTTCCTTAAGTTTTAATACCGCTTTTAAAAACTCAAGCCTGTAGAGACAAATGGGTGGAGTGATCTTAAAATGACCCTGGGGTTCATTGAACTTACAGATACTCAACATGTCTTTTTTGAGGATAAGAGAAAACGTATTATTGGCAACCCACTCCAGAAGAACTAGGGATCATCCAGAACTTAAGAAAAATATGCACCCGTAAACCAAGAAGTAATTATAGAATTATCTGAATGATTTTGTATGGTAAAAACGTGTTGTCATTCCAGGCTATATTTCATAAGCACTTAATGTTTAGAACTGGAAGGTTTAAAACGCTTTCCAGCTACAGTGGCACACAATTGAGTCGCTTCCCGTACCAAAGGACATGTGTTGAAGGCACTTTTCTCGGCTAATGACGTAATAGGGCTATCATTTTTATTTCGCAAAGTACACTACCATTTCAAAACTATTTCCTTCACGAACACAGCGCAAGTAGCAGTTAGATATCAGTTGAAAGTTGTCTGCAAGAAATGTTTCGTTGGTTTGGTGGAGATGGTCCAGTATTCTGTATAGACACGGGTGGAAGATTTTAGCTTTTGTTGATAACTGCGCCATCTCTTGAGGTTTTAGTAAAAGTTATAAACATTTTGTTTTGCTCCTTAAAACAGCCTTTTTTACATCATAAAATTAACTAGTCACTGGAATTTTAACCTCTGTCAGTTACGTCCTCTCATGCTTTTCTCTGCCATGCGAGAAATACGTTAGGAGCGCTATTTTGAAGAAGAGCCTTCCTAATATATTTGGTGAACTAGGAAATTAGTTACCCTGCTGGAGTTGTTTCAAATCTGGTAACTTGCCAAGATCAAATCAACTTCAGTGCCAAATAATTAAAGACGCAGAAAAGCATATCCCAAAGGTAAACTTTTATCTTGTATATATGTAAGATTATACGCGATTTTTTTTTTCAATTAACATAGCAAAGGCTGGTGAGTTTTTTTTCTATAGGAAGAGTTAATTTACTTAAATACAAATGATTTGTCCAGATTTTGAAGCAATTCGTCGCTTGTTCTCCTAAATCACCAACATAAATACATGACGTCAGGCGGATCCCGGACCCCGGGAGGGAGGAATAAGGTGAGAGGATACTAAGGGAGGTTAGGCATGAAGAGAGACGGCTGCAGAGAGCAGGATCCCTAACAGTTTTTAACTCCCCGTTGACGGCTCGAGCAATTGGTTCCCCTTCCCCTTTGTGGACTTCCACATCCCACGAGGGATACCCCGGATACCTCCTCGATCCTGAGAACAAGGATTTACAGGGAGCCAATTCTCCGCAATACACGCCGAAAGTCCTTTCGACATTTAGAATCCACTAACAGCCAACCAAAATCAAAGGGGAAGTAAAATGGAGGGACAGGAAATTCGAAGGAAGTAATTTTGAGCGCAACATTCGCCCGGGGAATGTGAATTCCTATAAAATCGAAAAAAAAGTAAATAAAAATAATAAAAATAATAAATAATAAAAGTAAAAAAAAAAAAAAAAACTTACCGATATTTTGTTTACGACACTTTCTTAATGTACTGAAATCTTGTGATGTGCCGACTTGAATATCATGCATGGCCTCTTGAATAGATGCCTCTTCCTTCAATGCCTTCCTTTTTCTAATTAAGAAGACTCGACAGCTTGATTGCACGCAGCGCAATGTGCACTTCTTCTTTACAGATATGTAATGTTTAAAAAATGTATAAGCATTCACTCTACATACAATAAGCTTCCATGGAGATGTAGACGGGTAACCCCCGACATACTGTGGACAATTGACTGTGAGGTAACTGACCGCACTTAACAAGATAAACAGGATTACCAATCAACAAGTTTGTAACAATTAACATATCTTCATTTCTCAAAAATTTCTACTTGATAAAAATTTGCAGGAATTCGCAGCGACCTTGGGAAGCCCCCCCCCCCCCTCAAAAAACAACTCATGGTTAAGAAAGGTCGGCCATGTGCTTTGAACCCACGACCTCCCGAATATGGACTATTGCTGAGCCATCCCGCTCGGTGATCAGAAGTCAATGTCCATGATTAGAAATAATTTAGGATACGAATATCTCCGTGCACGTGCGCCGGCGAGGCAACTGATTGCAACGGCCTTGAACTGGGCGTGCAAGAAGGATGGATGACTTCATTAGGACGTTCATTCGACATTTCGCATACGCTAAGGTCCAAAACATGGAGTTTACACCTTGCAGTGACTATGCGATCATGGACTCACACAGAGTTTTGCACAGAACGTGTGCTAATTAAACAGGAACATTTGAAATGGTGTATTCAATACACATCTGACTGATTTCTCAGACTAGAATGATTTTATTTTAAACACAATTTCGTCCCAAGCATTCCACCGATTGTTCCATCATCCTTCCTCTCATCTCTCGTACTTCAACCCCGGCGTTGGGCTGAACGTTCATCCCAGAATCTCTCTGATCAGGAAACTTCTGTCCCTCAACGGGAATCGAGATTGCGCGGTTCAGAAGGCCCTATGTTCCACTTAAAGAAAATACATGAACTCATTCATTCAAACCTCTCGCGGTAGGCCACAACGGACATTCCCTCCTACTGTGGTTCGGAAGCCGTCCCAGCAACCGGTTAGGCGACTGGCAACAGAGGAAGAAATGGTTCACTCAGAGCATATCATCCTGCCATGCACCGCCGAGGCACCCGCAGACACTTCTACTGAAAGAGACCACAGATGGGAGATGATGTGAAATTATAATGGAGATGAAATTGAGGGACAGGAAATTCGGGGGATGTAACTAACCTACCCAGCATTCCCGAAAAAGACCTTGGTCAGGTATGTCGGCCACGGGAATCGAACCCAGGCATCCCGAATTCGGGCCACAGACGAAACTGCCTGAGCCATCCCGCTCGGTTACGGAAATGTAAATTTGATAACTGTCTTCCAATATATTAAGGTAAATCTGTTAAATAAGAAATTTGTTTAGAAAGTACAACTTATTTCATCACAGCAGCCAATGATTGATAAGGATAGTATTAAAGTTTTATGAACTTATTTACATTTTATTCAGATATACTGCTGCAGTTTGAGTGTATCATAGGACCCTTCCGTCAAATAATAATAATAAAAGACGTTAATACAATAGCGAGGGCTGCTCTCTCACCGTAGGCGGCGCGATGTAAAGCTGCGGTTCAATGAAAATTTCCCCCCTACTGGGAGCCCAGGCGAGGAGTGCACTAAGCCTTGCGAGGTGCATGGAAACCAATTAGGAAGCTGTTTGATGGAAAATTTGTGGTTTGGATCTCGTGAACCAAATAAATTTAAACGGCAGAGTGAGACTATATGCTATTACTGAACCCTGCGTATGTGCGGGGGAAGCAAATGATGACAATTAGATTGCGTTCAATTTAATTCTGAGCTTGTCCAGGCCCTGATTTCGGGTAGCTATCGCTCCGAGCAGATATTAACCGCCCCCTCACTTCCTTTTTCAGTGTCATCCAAACGCTACTACATTTCAAAAATTCAAGCTTGTGTATTATCATTCACAACCTAGCACATTATTCAATTAAATACTAAGGTATTTTAAGACAGGCCTTTTTGTTGCCGTTTGATAAGGCTGTTATAGACAAAAAAATGAATAAAATGTTAATTTATCATTTAGTCAAACAAAACTATTTTGTTTTATGCAAAGATTCTCAAAATTATACACAGAATTTATATTTTATTTATTTTAGATACTTAAATGATTATGGTTATATGTATATATGCACCTACTACTAATATAAACGAATTGTTGGCAAGTGAAGGTTTGTTTTATTGGACATTAAGAGCAAAAATTTCAAAATGTATTGTCATAGATCGAAAAACCTGAGCATCTAGGAGTAATCTGTCTTCGTTCATTACCTTGGCGAAAGAAATGCTGATTTGCATCGAGCATTTTGTACGTGGTTGCTACAATCGACTGAACCAGATATTGATGTGATCAAACTTAATACGGCACCCAGATAAATACAATACTTTACAACGATCATATGAAATTTGTTTGGGTGCCCATCGGAGTATTCTCTTAAAGTAAATAAAAGAAAAATCGCTATCTTTATTTAACAAATGAAAGAAATATAATAATATAAAAACCTAGCAATTTCACTCAAACATTTTATAAAGGAGACTAACAACTAAATTATTTGTTTAATTTAGTCTTCATTAGTAAGTTCATTACTTTTCTCATTTAGTGTTGGAGGGATTGGTTAACAAAAGCCTGAGATTGTTTGAAGAAGAATGCTATTTATCGTATTTTTAGCACAAATACAATGCAGTTAACATATATTCCAGCTCAAAAGATAGTTTTATGTACAACCTGTAGCTAGACAAAACATGCATCTTTGTATGAGATAAAACCTGGCTCCAGCTGTTATGACCAGAACGTAGCAAGCTCCTTGTTTTGTTTTGTTTTACGACCGCCAATGATAAGTCATATCGGACGACGAATGAAATGGGTGAAATGAATGGTCCATAGAGCCTAGTTACCCAATATTCATCTTTCAGGATAAGGGAAAACCCCGCAAAATCTTTATCCAGAAAACTAATCCTGACCGAAACTCTTAAGTCAGGACCTCTTGAAGGTCAGATAGACACGCTATCATCTGCGCTACAGACGTGGGCACAGTAATAGCCTGCTAATGCTATTTTCTACTTAAAGATTGTTACAAACATTTGTCATTAAAAATTTTATCATTCATTTTAGTTATTGCATTTGTAATGCACTTCACACTCAATATCTCTCTCCCGCTCTCTGACACACACTGATATGAGTCCAGGGTCAATAGAGCTTAGAGTAACCCGACATTCGCCTTTCAAGATAAGAGAAAACTCCGGAAAAACTCCGTGTCCATGTAACTCACCCTGGCCGAGATTCGAACTCGGGACCTCTTAAACGTGAGGCAGACACGCTATCATCTACGCTACCGAGGAGAGCCTTATCTGTTTGAAAACTACTTTCATTATGTATGTGCCCAAACTTGAAGAGTTTTAATTGTTTAGGACGAAGTCAAAGGATGCTATCCTCCATCTTTCGGAAACAAAAAGGACTTCCGGCAATAATTACTTCCTAAATTGTTTCTCCAGTTTTTATGCATGTTGTCAAAATATATTCAGTCTTCATGTTCTCCGTATAATGCACAGATCCTCCTGCTAGCATCATCAACAATCTCACAAGTTTTCCATCCTTCCTATCTAACAATGTTCTTCCCGTGTTCTATTTTATAACCAGTTTCAAAATACATATTTTCTTACTCCACGCAGTTTTTATTTATTTCTGTGGCACCAATGACGATCCCAGTCTAATTCAGATTCCATTTCCTACCTGTACTTGAATGAATGAACGGTTTATTTTCTATTTACAATGTTTACATATCAACACATAATTTCATACATATACAGCATATAATAAACTATCTTACATACTTAATAAATATAGCGTCTGCCCACCAGAAGAAGGCAAGAGACGAATGAACGGGAGAGGGGTTTGAACTGTTTATCTGCTGTTAGTGGATCTGTTTACTAGGAAATGAGTGTATGGGCGTGCATAAGAGTCAACCATGTTGCCAGATCTAATGTTCGTTGCAGTAACCGCAGTGATAGGTACTATGTATGGGTGAGTTATGAGACAACCCTTGTGTATTTTAAACAAACCTAGCATCCTTGTGGTAGCCCGCCTAGGTAGCGTAGATGGTAGCGTGTCTGCCTCACGTTCAAGAGGTCCCGAGTTCGAATCTCGATAAGGGTGAGTTACCTGGATAAGGTTTTTCCGGGTTTTTCCTTATCCTTCAAGACGAATGTCGGGTAACTGTAAGCTCCATGGACCCTGGACTCATTTGAGCATCATTTCACCCAATTCATTCACCGTCCGATATGACTTAACGTTGGAGGACGTAAATTACAAAAAAAAAAGTCCTTGTGATACTCGGAAGGCGAGCATAAACGCTGTGCGGCCAGCAAAAGTGATTACGTTATACATTCCTCTACCTTGCCTTCTTGTGCCGGGCAGACAGTAGTAGAAATCCTCACTCAACTCCCTGGTTATTTGTGTAACGGTCCCCTCACCTTTTAGTTTTCGTTATTACATTTTCCTTTGGGTATTGCCCCAAGGGAAGACCCCCGGAGTTTTCCATCGCTCCGGGCTGATAGAGGCCGGAGTCTTTGGACTTCCGGGTAGACCTCGCGAGATGTCTTTCTTAACTACTCTAATCCATTTCTCTCTAACCCTTCCTAAACTTTCTGTAATCCTTTTAATCATCTTTGTTCCAGCATCCGTCAACATTTTAATTGCAACAATGTCCTTCCGCAATTCTGCCTGCATATACCATAAAGTAGTACTTAATTTTTTCAGACCACTGTATCCATTTTCATTGCCTCTTAGCTAAATATAGTGTTAAGTCCATTTTTATAATCTCCTTTACAACCAGCCTATCTACCATTTTGAATGCTCTATGTTATTTGATATCGATAACCTATTGCCGTAACAGTTGTTTGGTTGCCTTTAATTATTGCCATATTTTTTGGCAAACATGGATTCTACCTCACCAAGAACTCCACAGCCTCGTACTTTATTTACATTATCTACCCACTCCCACCTCACTTCCATATAATAAAGATGCCTAACCATTGCCTCATATACGCTGGACTACCGTTGTTTGTGACGTCAGCATTCCTGCAACCTCACACAGCTGCCGCTGTTGCAAGCACAGAAGTCGTCGAATGGTTGTTTACGTTACCCAAGAGAAGAAGAGAGGCAGAAGTATGTAACCATGTTTCCTAGGAAAGGTTCATACTGGGAGTCGAGTTTCACCAAACGGCACTGTGGCGTGACGGAGCTCACAACTGTGTGGCTTAAGTTACTGCCTTACTGTCAAAACACAAACACGCTGAGGAAGCAAAATACATACTTGCCAGTCAATTAGCAGCACCCAAAACATCGTAAACAACTCTGGTAAGCTGGGCACAGCTATATGATGTACTATGCAATTTTGTCTCACCTCTTAACATTCCACTAATATACTCAAACTCGGTGCCCACAGACGTTATTTCTGAATGTGGCTTAAAACGTTTCGCAAAATCTGTTAAAAATTTCCGTAATCTATTTTAGCAATTAGATTTAAAAGTAAACGAAAGTTTACGAAATTATGCACAGCTATAACAAGGGTGAGGCTAAGATGGGATGTAGCGCCACTTTCCTTAACAATAGAAAGAAAAACATACAAATAACGCTTTTGTAAACTCTGAATCAGCATTCCTACTTAAAGCTAGTGCACTGATGAACATTTCTAAAACAAAATGAATTACTCTTTAATAATTAGTTCCCGGTCCCTTATCTTTTAGGTTCTGCATAGATTTCTTTGTTTTCGGCCATTTTAATGCTTACATGCCTCATGGTTAGGTCTGTGTCCCGTATTCCCGCATTCGATTACCGTGGCCCACCTACCTGACCCATGGGATTTTTTCGGGTTTTTTCCAGGTCGCCAGACGATGCTGGGTAGGTTAATTACATTCTGCGAATTTCCTATCCCTTCATTATCATTTCACATCATCTCAAATGTGGTTGTCTCTTCCAGAGTAAAATTGTCAAAGGATGCCTCAGCATTGCATGGAAGATATGCCTCTGGTATTTGGTCTGGACCAGGACCGTGTCAGGGCCACCGTGTGTGGGATGCCGGTGTACTCTCCTGCCGAGGTGTTTCCAACTGGTCAATTGTAGGGATTCTGCACTCTTAATTGTCGTGGCTCCTTGGGGCGGCCGCCCTCTGAGTCCTCTCGACTCACCCTTCCTCTTGAGGATGCCCCACTTGGAGGCATAGGTACAATAGACCAAGTCTGGACCTCCGTAGCATAGTCCAGTCCACGGTAAGGAAGAAATGTGCACCCCCAGGTGTTGGAAATCTTGAACACCAATTTTCTATCATTTAAAATCTTCAGCTGCAAAATTGCAGGAAATACTTAAACTTAAGTCACAGTTTTACACCCAATGAAATGGCTTCATAAACAATGACTTGACATCATGAAGTAGTCGGCGGATGGTCTGCTCTGCGACATACTCCTGGACAAAATTGTTCACTGCCTGGCGATAACTGAATAGTGGGCAGAGCACGGACAGAAATCCTGAAAAGCTTCAACTGAGCAGTAACGACACGGTACCTTAAAAGTGCACATTATTATTCTGATATAATATACCGTATGTACTCATTATTTGCAATTGAATACACATTACAATCTCTTAGGTTGCTGGTTGGTGATTTACCGCCGAGAACCTCATTTATGAACGTCCATAGATTTTCCTCCGCCAATCATCAGTATTAAGAGCATTCCGTTCTCTCTTTTTCGCCTTTAATAAGTTTACAACATGATCGTTCTAGTTTGAGACACATAACTGTTGCAACATGGACATTGCTAATCTATGGATAAATCCTTTTTATGAGTCCTAAATTATATAACAGCCCATTTATTAGGCCATATTGGTCATTTTATGCCATCTTATACTTTACGACCTTTTTCGATCTGAGGTCTCACCCTTTGGATCTTCAATTAATGATTTTCTTCCATTTACATCAAGTATATAGAGAGTATACTACTCACATTTTACGTAAGGATAACCCTTCAAACGTCACAACTTTCATTATTCAACTGAAGAATAAGTAAACATTCCTGTTTAAATGGTTAGTTTTGCAAGAGTCACTTGCGGGTCGATATTGTCAGAGGAGCAAACTAGTAAGGAGACAAGTCAGTTTTCTCTTCTGAGAAATCAAAATAGTTAATGGAGCATAGCTTTGCAAGACTTGTTTTGAAAATAATCTTTTCTTCCGAAAACATATATCTAATTAATTTCTAAACAACAATTATATTATTAATTCTCAATAAAAGATCAAGCAACAAGCTTTACCCTATCAAGCGCTGACCGAGATTCGAACTCGGGACCTCTGCCTCACGTTCAAGAGGTCCCGAGTTCGAATCTCGGTCAGGGTGAGTTACCTGGATAAGTTTTTTACAGGGTTTTCCCTTATTCTGAAAGACGAATGTCAGGTAACTCGAAGCTCCATGTGCCCCGGGCTCATTTGAGCATCATTTCATTCATCGTCCGATATGACAAAAAGTTGGAGGACGTAAATTACAAAACAAATATAAAACTATTTAATTAAAATTACAAATATGCGTTAATCCTAACAGCATATAAATTCTTTTAAAGAATACAGGGAACGTCCTCTTTTTTATTGTACCGAGCGGGATTTAATACAGAGCTGCAGAACGCCTTTGCCCTTTATGGGATACTTCAGGCTGTATTCATTAATTCATTTTAGTGAAAAATGAAATATGTTATATAAATAATTTAAGATGAAATAAAGTAGTAACATAGTTATACCGCTTTCAAATATATAATCTGTTAAAAAGAATCAACCTCGAGGCAACTAGTTAATAAAAAAAATCATTCTTTGGAGATGTTCATCAAAGAAGAGCTGGATAAACAACTATAAGTTAGTTGAAAATCAGATTTCTAACCATTTATTTAATGAAAGTGTTATGGCGTAGGTAACTGAAATGATAAATTAATGTCAGTAGAATTAATTGTACATTTATATAAACTTATCACTAGACCGCAGCCTAACGTTGACAGTATAGATGCATGTTTAGTTTTATATATTTACGTAAATAAACAGTTTCAGCCTCACAAATTGGAATTTTTGTTGAAATTAGTACTGTGAATTTTAAAAATTACTTTTTCAAATGATATGGCTGAAAGGAAAGAAAAATAAAAGGAAGAAAGAAAAAAGAGAAAAAGAAAGAAAGAGAGGAAGAAAGAAAGAAAGGAAGGAAGGAAGCAAGAAAGAAAAGTACATAATACTGAAGAATCTTATAAATGGCATAGTTTATAAAGTGGGAGTCAGATGATAAAATATTTGAACTACCTAATCAGTTATATTCTTTCAAATTGAGAAACTCAAAAATATGCTACATTATTATTTGTATAGAGCCTTGTTTTCTTAGAGTAAATATTATCTGTACAGGCTTAGGTGTCGCCTGAGGTTTGTATTGAACGGATTCATTGATTGATACCATTTTTTGTGCGGGTAGACGCATATTTGTGAATAAATTGAACCGTCTTAAGGTATTCACTTTCAGGGTAAGTTTTAACTAACGCCCCACTGTTCATTTCGAATTCATCACTTCGACCTTTTTTTCGGAGGGGATTCGGTACTGCGACCAGTCTTGGTCTATTGCACCTTATGCCTCCAAGTGGGGCATCCTAGGGAGGAAGGATGAGGCGAGAGGAGATAGGGCGGCCCAAGGAGCCACTACAGTGCAGAGGACAGGGTCTCTACATTTGAATTAGATGGAAACCTCCCCCGGCAGGCCAGGAAAACGGACATTCCCCCTAACTGTGGTCCGATGACGGTCCCAAAAGTCGGTTCGGAGACCGACAACCAACCTACCGGAGGAGGAAATGGTTCGCTCAGAGCATATCATCCTGCCATGCACCGCCGAGACTTCCACCGACACTTGTACCCTGAAAGAGACCACCACATGCGAGATGATATGAAATGATAATGGAGATGAAATGGAAGTTCGGGGATGTAATTAGCCTACCCAGAATTCTCATAGCGACCCGGGAAAACTACCGAAAAAACCCATGCGTCAGGTATGTCCACCACGGGAATCGAACCCGGGCCTCCCGAATGCGGGCCACAGACGAAAACGCTTGAGCCATCCCGCTCGGTTGACTTCGACTTCAAAACAGTGTAATGATCAAACACGTATAAGGACCTCTGAACAGAAATTGGTAATTTTTACAGTGTAAACAATTTAAAACTGTTGTCGGAGGTTTAACATAGCTATGAAGCAATATTTCTAGGTATCATAACACCCAAGAAAACGCTTTTCAAAATTTAGTTGTATGTGAAACCCCCACAGTGAAAATTTGGAAATGTTTTAACATTTAACAACTGTATACTGTTTATTTAATACAGTCATTTGAAATCTGAGATTAAATTGAATGTAACCATGGAGCCTCGCTGAAAATAAAAAACAAATAACGAGGTTTGAATAGGTAAGAGGGATCTTGGGTGTCGGTCCAGTTGCTCTTAAAGAGTTTAAGAGTTACTCCTTGAGATCTCCTAGTGGCTCACCGGAAAAACTGAGTTGGAGAATTTAATGTCATGCTGGCACGATGCCATGGTAGCTCAATGGTTATGAGTAACCGGATGGAAACCGGGAGATCCGTGGTTCAAATGCCGGCTATGGCATTGAATGTGTTCTACCTATACAAACCTTGCCGTACACATGGCTAGCGTGGAAGAACATTAATTTCCACCAA
Source organism: Mantis religiosa (assembly GCA_030765055.1). Classification (NCBI taxonomy): domain Eukaryota; kingdom Metazoa; phylum Arthropoda; class Insecta; order Mantodea; family Mantidae; genus Mantis; species Mantis religiosa. The sequence continues at coordinate 87,043,448 of CM060950.1, forward strand.
ATAAATGACAATTTTAACTTTTTTTTTTTTAAAACAGAATAATTAAATGTTGAATTATTAAACACCTAAATTTAAAACTATATTCATATTAAAAATGTTTGTTAGATCTCTTCACTCGTCTTCAAAGTTTATATAGTACCGAAATGACCAGACTACAAAGGCAATTGACTTTTTTAATGGTTTGCCCCATAAACTGTAGCGTTTTTTAAGCTGAAAGTTCCGCGTCAACATAAAATTTTTGGAGCTGCGGTTTATGCTATTCGATAGAGAACTATGTACTTTACAAAATAGTATATCTACTTTTCGTAGCTCATCTACTGTTTGAGCTTTTCAGATCAATAAATTGGAGTCTCAATTCGATAGAAAAATATTTTCGGCGACACCTTATGCCCGAGCAGCTTGGTGCCTCGATTAAACACAGAAAGCTGGAGGCGAAAGTGCTCTATGTTGTCAACTTGACACTTCTAGTGACATGAAAAGAACACACAGTATTTGTGTTGTATGTAATAAGTAGTGTGAACACCGTAATTCTAAAAACTTAATATTTATTTGATATCCATAGCTCTTATTCATATAGTATGCGGATATAGGGGGAAGTACTTCGTCTAAACTTTCTAGGACACAAGTTTTTCACTTTAACCGCACAAAACATAACAAAATCTGTTTGGTTGTTTCAAGAGTAGTTCTAATTATGAAAATATAAGCATATCAAAACTAACCACTATATTCTAGAGCATACAGCTCTTTATCGAATAAAAAAAAACCACTGCCAAAACTTTTTGTGCGTAAAACTTTCACATAAAAATCCATCGGTTGGCCCCGTAGCTCAGTCGCCGTTCTAGGGGTACCGGGTTCGATTCCCAGCGGCGGTGGTGGGAATTTTTCTCCGATCAAGATAATACCCATGTTCCCCAGGGCGAATGTGTCTGTGATCTAACGATTAAAGCCCAACGAATACGAGTTAACACCTTCGATATGTTCCCAAGGAGAACGGCCGCCAATAGAGCAGTTAAAGGCCGACCTCCCCCACGGTACGCTTTGTCGTACGCTATGAGTTAGCTTAAACTATAACAGCAGGGGTGGAGTACTCTTCTCTTATGAGCTAATGGCATTACATTGTAGCCTGACTCCACCACCATCATTTTGTGCATGAAGCACTTCCTCTTTACTAAGACAAACAAGCAAATTTTTAGTTCCATGAATTAACTATAGTTCGGCAAACAGTAGGTGAAAACAAATTCGCTCTACCGTTTTAAGACAGGGTATCACTGCTATTATAAATAACAAAAGCTATTAAAAGAGTTAGCTTAAGATTAAACTGCACAACCGCCGTCTTTGCAGCTTAATGACATCGCTTTACCATGGAAGCGTAATGACATTTACTCAGAATACCGTATGCATTGGAAGGACTTTACCCATATATTAATTGCAAATCTCATTTGTGGTGACATCTTAGGTTACAAACGTACGCTTGTTCAGTGTGACATAGTGCAACATGAAGAAAACTGTGAATATTTAGTCGTTTCAATACATTCCGCACAGCAGTTCAAGCTTCTCGGTTCAGCAGTTACAGCTTGTATAAAACGTCGCGATATCCACATGCGTAAAAGGGGAGAAATGGGAAGTGGTGATAGCGGTGGGGAAACAAGGTGCTAGAAGTGTTATCAGTATGACCCGGAAGTTTAGCCCAAATTAATGTAGTTGTGCAAGGGATATCGATGGTCAGCTGAGTTAGTCGTCAACTATTGCTGCCGGTAAACAGAGAAAGAAAGAGAAAGAGAGAGAGAGAGAGAGAGAGAGAGAGAGAGAGAGAGAGAGAGAGAGAGAGAGAGGAAAATGTGGCTACAGCGTCTAACATTAATGCAGACACAGTAATTTTTGTAATCGTCAGCACTTTTTAGAAAAATTGTGCCATCCGAGTCCGCAATACGCAGGTAATGCCTAAAGCTGTACTACGAAGACGTACTTCAGGATATTAGAAACAGAATGTGTTTCCAGAGACAAAACGATATATTGTATGAGAAGAATGTAGTGCATGTAATTGCTGGTACACTGAGGCATATGGAGACATAATGTATTATTGTCAAAACAAATTTACTTTTCTGTTACTGTACACAATATAAATATTAATTTTTTTAAATATCTCTGGAAAAGATGTTTGTTTTGTATAGTTTATGAATAAATGTACAATATATTATATGACACTTTGTCCATCGTGTGACTACATTTGCTAGATTACCGTTACCCGTGACCTTGGCTGTATGGGCACGTGCGCGACTGCATGGCAGTCAAATCCCTCCCCTATTTTTACGAGACGCAGGTAGCGTATAACACCATCACTACTAACAGTTATTCTTTTTGGCTAAACTTCCGGGTCCTAGTTATCAGAACTAGGAACGCAGTCACATATACAACGTATTGTACTGACCACACGCACAGCAGAGAGAACACTGATCCTCGCTTCTCGTGTCATGCCGTTGGATTAGTCAGTGTTATTGCACATCTTTGCTTCAGGAGTGGGTGACATACTTGATCTTTAACACAAGCTTGTACACCATGAGTGAGCCTGGCATTCTCGTTATTCAGAATTTATCCCAGATTGGCACGAACATTCTTTCAGCATCTTCGCTATGTTCCACGTGCGGTATTCTATTCACTGGTACTCGCTCACCAGAATCTGCAATCATATGCCATAGGATCTTATGCAAGATCTTATGCCAAGAGGATCTTACACTTTGCAAGAAATCAAACTTAACCAAACTCTCAGAAAAATTCACGAAATTGAATCACTATAGTTTGGTCATGATATGAAGGATATAACCAACCAAGCTGCTCTTGCTGACTCCTGACAACCTTCCGCACATCCTTTGTAGCAAACTAAACTCTCCCAAAAATAGCGCATTCAAACAGGTCACTCTGTGGCCTGTTGAAGATAGAATTTCAGCAAAGAAACTAACGGTGGACTTATGCTCATGAAGCACGCTATATGACTATAGATTTGTCATCGTTTCTGTTATATAGCAGTGAAGCTGCTCTTACTTATACCTCATTTATGCAAGCGATTTCGTGACCCACGATTGGAAGGTACAGTGAGTTAAATGGAAACATTTAAATCAAGCGACGCGACACCTGCACAAAATTCTGTGTCGCGCGAACTCGCATATAAGTCGCGTGCTTTTTCACTTCGCGCGACACTCGCGGCAGTCGCGTGACCGGAATATACATGGGCGTATACGGACCTGATCATGCAGGTCGCGTTGTCGCATTGTGAGCGAGATAGTTTAGTGCCATCACATTCGGAAACCAAAAACTGAGTTCTCATTTTTCATTTTGGATTGTGTTTTCATGTGTTGCGAGAGTGATGTGATGTACGCCGTTAACATTTTTATCAAGCATAAATACAGAATATTTAAAGAACAAATTCATATTATGAGTCCTTCCGAATGTTGCTTCAGAAAATAATAAAGATCGTAACGAAGAAATTCAACATGCAAGTTCATAATGCACCGTTCAGTAACTGCACTGTTCAACGGGATGTACGCCTCAATTAGCTTTCCATCTGCTTTTTGAATTATAAGTTTACAACAACAGTATAACACACAGAGATCCATACTACTGACATGTAGAAATGGGCTGGTAGAATGTTTCTCCAGTGCGACATGATGTATGCGTAAATAAACCAATAAACTTCTGCCTGGGTCATCATTTTTGCCAGACAAGAAATGACGCGACACGGCAAACAATTTTATTTATGCATAAGACCTGTGTCCTGTGTATTGTTGGATAATAAATTTTACCAGGCCGATTGGATCGACAGCTACAGAATAAAAAAACGATGGAGTGTAAATCTGATACAAGAGTCAGGTTCGTGAACAATGTATTTAGGAAAGAGCTTTTCCTTGTCGCGTTCCTGGTAATACTGACATAACATCCCAAATTGCGGCAACGTCAAGTGCATAAATAGGTCCACACAAACTCATGTATAGAAGTCGTATCACTGACGCGTGTGCTGCACGAAACTGAACAGGTGTTTTTCAGTTCGCGCGACTGTATCGTGCACTATTGTCACGTCGCGTGATATAAATATTTTACTTTACCTCAACGTAATTTTAAATCGTGCAGCACTTTCCGTGCGACACGAAATTTCTTTCATAAATGAAGCCATAATGAAGACCGCATCAGCCTTTGCGACCTTCTGCAGACAAAGCTCAAATTCATGTTATGTATCGAGTGGCTTTGTGATAACCCTACAACTCCTATACTTAATGCAATATGTATTAAGTTGTGTGCAGAGCGAATTATCAGCAGTGCTCCTTGACCCTTATCAGTGCACACATTGAAATGTTCCACAATGTGTTTCTTCCACATAGATTAAATTCACCATGTTTTGCAGTGTGTTCTACGTGCTTGAAACCCTATGATGTAATATGATTAAATGCAATGATAACCAGAAGAAAATGGTTGCGTAATGTTAGTGCATTGTTGCTTTACAAACGTTACAAAAATGATAGTTTCTTGCAGAGATAGTAAAAATATCACGTTAGGTAAACGGAAAATAAAGTCAAATATGTGGATTGTGAAGTCAAAATACAAATTGTGGTCACAAATCAGGGCTAATTTAAATCCCTCTCCAGGAAAAACATTTTCTAGCACATTTTCAGGTGTTCCCTCGGCCCTAAGACG